>JAYESA010000006.1:80051025-80698750 GCA_036927795.1 Iris macrosiphon
ATGGTGAAATCGGGTATAGACGGGAGATTCCAACCGAAACAAGGTATATAACCGGTCTAGATTGGTTAAACGAGCACATAAGTGAGATTCTAACCAAAGTAAGGTATCAAATGCTCGTGAAATGGTAAAAACGAGTGTAGACTGGAGATTCGAACCAAAATATGGTATAGTATGATAGTAAAGTGAAGAAAACAAATTTAGACCACTGATTCTAATCGACATATTGTATGAAATAGAGGTAGAATCGTGAAAACGGGCATAGATGAGTGATTCTAATGGAATTATGGTATAGAATGGTCATAGAATGGTAAAAAGCGAGCATAAACGGATGATTTAACCGAAATAAGGTATATAACTGGCCTAGGATGGTGAAACGAGTATAGAAATATGATTTTAACCGAAATAAGGCACCAAATGCTCGTAGAATGGTAAAATAAGTAAAAATGGATGATTCAAACTAAAATATGGTACGATACGATCGTAGATGAGGAAAACGAGTTCAGACCGTTGATTCTAATCGAAATGTGGTACAAAACATGGGTAGAATAGTGAAAACGAGTATAGATGAGTGATTCAAATTGTGATATGGTGTAGAATGTGCGTAGATTGGTCAAATCGAGTATAGATAGGCGATTCTAAAAAATAGAGTGAAAAAAGTGGTGTAGATTTATGAAAACGGGTACTAAAATATAATTATAATCTAAATAAGGTATCAAATAATCGTAGAATGGTAAAAAAGAGTACAAATGAGCGACTCTAACCAAAACATGGTATAAAATGAGCTTAGAGAGCTGAAAATGTGTTCAGATCGACGATTCTAACCAAAATATGGTATAAAACGGACGTAGAATGGTGAAAACGAGCATAGATGAGTGATTCTATCTGAAATATGATATAGAATGAGCGTAGAGTACTTAAAACAAGTATAGCTGGATGATTCTTACTAAAATATGGCATATAATAGGCATAAATTGATGAAAACAAGTATGGATGGGTGATTCTTATCGAAATTATGCTATAAAATGAGGTTATATTGGTGAAAACAAGTAAAAATAGACGATTCTAACCGAAATATGGAATAGAATGAATGTAGAATGATGAAAACGATTATTGTTGGGTGATTCTAAGCAGAATATGGTTTAAAATAAGTATAAAATGGAGGAAACGAGCCGAGATGTATGATTCTAGCCAAAATTATAGTGTAGAATGGGCGCATAATATAGAAACGAGTATAGACGGAAGATTCTAACCGTAATAAGGTACATAACTGGCCTAGATTGGTGAAACAAGTATAGAGATATGATTATAACCGAAATAAGGTATCAAATGCTCGTAAAATAGTGAAAACGAGTACAAACGGGTGATTCGAACCAAAATATGGTATAATATGACCGTAGAATGAGAGAAAACGAGTTTAGATCGATGATTCTAACCGAAATATGACATAAAATATAGGTTAAATCGTGAAAACGAGGATAGATGAGCAATTCTACCAGAAATATGGGATAGAATATGCGTAGATTGGTGAAAATGGGTATAGATGGGCGATTCAAACCGAAATATGGTATAAAAGTGGCATAGATTCGTGCAAACGAGTATTGAAATGTGATTGTAATCAAAATAAGGTATCAAATGATCGCAGAATGGTTGAAACAATAAATGTGTGATTCTGACCGAAAAATGGCATGGAATAAGCTTAGAATGCTGAAAACATATTTAAATCGGTGATTCTAACCAAAATACCGTATGAAACAGATGTAGAATGGTGAAAACAAGTATGGATGGTAATGCTAACTGAAATATGATGGCGTAGAATGGCTAAAACGAGAATTTATGGGTGATTCTAACCGAAATATGGTTTAAAATACAGATTGATGAAAACGAATATACATAGTTCAGTAATTCTAATTATGGTATAGAATGAGCTTAGATTGGTTTAAACGGGTATAAATAGGTGATTCTAAAAGAAATTTGGATTAAAATGAACTTAGAATGAGGAATATGAGTATGGATGGGTGATTCTAACCGAAATGTGGTATAAAACATGTATAGAATGGTAAAAACTAGCATAGATGTGTGATTCTAAGCAAAAATATGGTGTAGAATGGTGAAATCGGGTATAGACGGGAGATTCCAACCGAAACAAGGTATATAATCGGTCTAGATTGGTGAAACGAGCACATAAGTGAGATTCTAACCAAAGTAAGGTATCAAATTCTCGTGAAATGGTGAAAACGAGTGTAGACGGGAGATTCGAACCAAAATATGCTATAGTATGATAGTAAAGTGAAGAAAACAAATTTAGACCACAGATTCTAATCGACATATTGTATGAAATAGAGGTAGAATCATGAAAATAGGCATAGATGAGTGATCCTAATAGAATTATGGTGTAGAATGGTCATAGAATGGTGAAAGCGAGCATAAACGGAAGATTCTAACCGAAATAAGGTATATAACTGGCCTAGGTTGGTGAAACGAGTATAAAAATATGATTCTAACCGAAATAAAGCACCAAATGCTCGTAGGATGGTGAAAACGAGTCAAAATGGATGATTCGAACTAAAATATGGTACGATACGATCGTAGGATGAGGAAAACGAGTTCAGACCGTTGATTCTAATTGAAATATGGTACAAAATAGGGATAGAATCATGAAAACGAGTATAGATGAGTGATTCAAATCGAGATATGGTGTAGAATGTGCGTAGATTGGTTAAACCGAGTATAGATGGGCGATTCTAAAAAAATACAGTGAAAAAAGTGGTGTAGATTTGCGAAAACGGGTACTGAAATGTAATTATAATCGAAATAAGGTATCAAATGATCGTAGAATGGTGAAAACGAGTACAAATGAGCGACTCTAACCGAAACATGGTATAGAATAAGCTTAGAGAGCTGAAAACGTGTTCAGATCGGCGATTATAACCAAAATATGGTATAAAATGGACGTAGAATGGTGAAAACGAGCATAGATGAGTGATTCTATCTGAAATATGATATAGAATGAGCGTATAGTGCTTAAAACGAGTATAGCTGGGTGATTCTTACTGAAATATGGCGTATAATAGGCATAGATTGATGAAAACAAGTATGGATGGGTGATTCTTACCGAAATTATGCTATAAAATGAGGATATATTAGTGAAAACAAGTAAAAATAGACGATTCTAACCGAAATATGGAATAGAATGAACGTAGAATGATGAAAACGATTATGGTTGGGTGATTCTAAGCAGAATATGGTTGTAAAACAAGTGTAGAATGGAGGAAACGAGCCGAGATGTATGATTCTAGCCGAAATTATAGTATAGAATAGGCGCATAATGGTAGAAAACGAGTATAGACGGAAGATTCTAACCGTAATAAGGTACATAACTGGCCTAAATTGGTGAAACAAGTATAGAGATATAATTATAACCGAAATAAGGCATCAAATGCTCGTAAAATGGTGAAAACGAGTACAAACGGGTGATTCGAACCAAAATATGGTATAATATGACCGTAGGATGAGGAAAACGAGTTTAGATCGCTGATTCTAACCGAAATATGGCATAAAACATGGGTTAAATCGTGAAAACGAGGATAGATGAGCAATTCTACAAGTATTATGGGGTAGAATGTGCGTAGATTGGTGAAAATGGGTATAGATGGGCGATTCAAACCGAAATATGGTATAAAAGTGGCATAGATTCGTGCAAACAAATACTGAAATGTGATTGTAATCAAAATAAGGTATTAAATGATCAAAGAATGGTTGAAACGATTATAAATGTGTGATTCTGACCGAAAAATGGCATGGAATGAGCTTAGAATGCTGAAAACATGTTTAAATCGGTGATTCTAACCAAAATATCATATGAAACAGAAGTAGAATGGTGAAAACGAGTATGGATGGGTAATGCTAACTGAAATATGATGGCGTAGAATGGCTAAAACGAGAATTTATGGGTGATTCTAACCGAAATATGGTTTAGAATATAGATTGATGAAAACGAGTATACATAGTTCAGTAATTCTAATTATGGTATAGAATGAGCTTAGATTGGTTTAAACGAGTATAAATAGGTGATTCTTAAAGAAATTTGGTTTAAAATGAACTTAGAATGAGGAATATGAGTATGGATGGGTAATTCTAACCGAAATATGGTATAAAACATGTATAAAATGGTGAAAACTAGCATAGATGTGTGATTCTAAGCAAAAATATGGTGTAGAATGGTGAAATCGGGTATAGACGGGAGATTCCAACCGAAACAAGGTATATAACCGGTCTAGATTGGTGAAACGAACGCATAAATGAGATTCTAACCAAAGTAAGGTATCAAATGCTCGTAAAATGGTGAAAACGAGTGTAGACGGGAGATTCGAACCAAAATATGGTATAGTATGATAGTAAAGTGAAGAAAACAAATTTAGACCACTGATTCTATCGACATATTGTATGAAATAGAGGTAGAATCATAAAAATGGGCATAGATGAGTGATCCTAATAGAATTATGGTGTAGAATGGTCATAGAATGGTGAAAGCGAGCATAAACGGAAGATTCTAACCGAAATAAGGTATATAACTGGCCTAGGTTGGTTAAATGAGTATAAAAATATGATTCTAATCGAAATAAAGCACCAAATGCTCGTAGGATTATGAAAACGAGTCAAAATGGGTGATTCGAACTAAAATATGGTACGATACGATCGTAGGATGAGGAAAACGAGTTCAGACCGTTGATTCTAATCGAAATATGGTACAAAACAGGGCTAGAATCATGAGAACGAGTATAGATGAGTGATTCAAATCGAGATATGGTGTAGAATGTGCGTAGATTGGTTAAACCGAGTATAGATGGGCGATTCTAAAAAAATAGAGTGAAAAAAGTATTGTAGATTTGTGGAAACGGGTACTAAAATATAATTATAATCGAAATAATCTTTCAAATGATCGTATAATGGTGAAAACGAGTACAAATGAGCGACTCTAACCGAAATATGGTATAGAATAAGCTTAGAGAGCTAAAAACGTGTTCAGATCGGCGATTATAACCAAAATATGGTATAAAACGAACGTAGAATGGTGAAAACGAGCATAGATGAGTGATTCTATCTGAAATATGATATAGAATGATCGTATAGTGCTTAAAACGAGTATAGCTTGGTGATTCTTACCGAAATATGGCGTATAATAGGCATAGATTGATGAAAACAAGTATGGATGGCTGATTCTTACCGAAATTATGCTATAAAATGAGGTTATATTGGTGAAAACAAGTAAAAATAGACGATTCTAACCAAAATATGGAATAGAATGAACGTAGAATGATGAAAACGATTACGGTTGGGTGATTCTAAGCAGAATGTGGTTGTAAAACAAGTGTAGAATAGAGGAAACGAGCCAAGATGTATGATTCTAGCCAAAATTATGGTGTAGATTGGGTGCATAATGGTAGAAACGAGTATAGACGGAAGATTCTAACCGTAATAAGGTACATAACTGGCCTAGATTGGTGAAACAAGTATAGAGATATGATTATAACCGAAATAAGGCATCTAATGCTCGTAAAATGGTGAAAACGAGTACAAACGGGTCATTTATGGTGTAGCACAACAATGGACTTGCCATATAGGACTTCGATGGACGTGCGATGCACCATTCAAAGCTGGTAGCAAGCCTCAATGAATGTCTCGGTTATACCCAACGCTACCAAAGTGCAACTATTTCCCCCCGGCCCAACGGTCCCCAGTGCCCTAGTTCCTGTTCGAGAAAATTTACTACCTTGTGCACAAGTTGTCCTTTATAATACAATGTATATATGACTATATGATAAGCATAAATAGCAGTGTAAGGTATTAAAAAATTTAGAACATCAATGCACATTTTCCTATTCTCATTTCAGCATACTTATTCTTTTGATTCGAATGGTAGTCCGTAGACTCCAATTTTTCGCTAAGTTATGGCACCAAACAATGACACAATGATTATATACTTTCCTGTGTTACATAATTAAACTTTTTGCTTATCAATGCAATTCCATTAATTTATAATAGTGGTATAAAACTTGTGGCATTAGTTGCTTTATCGATCATTGGACTTAGCAAGGTTACAAAAGAACATTATAGCTTATTGGCATGAAGGAGTAGAAAAGAAGGGACATAACCGCTCAAGAAATAGAGAATACCGAGAGAAAATGATGCTTGCTCGCTCAGGCTCCGGTCACGCGTCTATCTACATTGGCACCAATATTTGGTTAGACTACCATCTTCATTTCTCTTAGAGTTCTCTAGAATGAATGCATGCAATCGATAAAAATGGGCTAAATAATCAATCATCAAAAACCAATCACGAAAACACATTCATCAAAACCAAGTAGTAAAAATCCAAAAAAGCTAACAAAAAATACAAAGGAAACTATTGTACTCATTCTAACAGAAGCCGATCCATTAATTGGAAAGGTTTATTGCATTGTCCATGATCGATTCTGTCGTAAAGTTTCTCCATACTCAATTTTGACTGAGTCAATCGAGCCACAAGCCTTATATAGTGTACTGCTAAGAGCGGAGAACTACACACCCTATACCAATACTTCAAATATGTGGACAGTCAGGGAGAGATCACAACAGAGGTAGTTGACCTCAACCCATTCATTGACGTTGAAGCCTATTTATCTGACTCAGTACTCTATACACCGGGGTATATAAAAGAACATGCTTATCAAACTGATGATGAAGCTTGGAATACCTCAAAAGGAGAACCTCTGATGATCCGAGTCAAGGGATGTACTACTAGTCTAATTCCTTTGGAGTCTATTATCATCAATCTATGCAAGTCGATGCGTAAGGTGAAAGACAGAGTGCTATTGATGATAAATCTTTCTAAAAAGTTACCTCCGCTGGTCATCAACCTCTAATGCATTGAATAGCCGATACCGGAGAATGAACCACTTGTTATCGACCTCCGTCGTAACAAGCAATCAACATCAGCAGATCAACCCCTAGTCATCAATCTTACAAAGCCTCCTGTTAAGGCTGAAGTTTCTGTTGACTATGTGGAGCAAAAAGAGATCTTGAATTCTATAAATAAAGAAGGCACTCCTTCGCACAACATTGATGTTGATCCCTTTGCTAAAAAATTCTTAGAGCTATTCATATTTATGAACCTCTCTATCCATACCAGTAGCATCTCCATTTCAATACGGTTCATCATATGGACCATATCAGGCGGCATACTTTATAGTCCTACAAAAATAAGACAAGAAACGTCAGATACTTTTTGGCAAGGCTAGAAATAAAGTCACACAGACCAACGATGATGACGAAGATAGCAGGAAAATACAACTGTATCTTTACAGCCAACTGTCACGACCCGCACCTGGTGTAGGGATCAGGAAAAATGCCCAGCCTATGCCACAAAATTGGGGTAGAATGCTGTTTGGATAATCTATCTAACAATATAATAAGCCACATACTCAATCACAGATCTAAGATGGAAATGAGCACAAATATGATAAAAGAATAGAATAGTCACAATACAACTCAAGAGTCAAAAATGATAACATCAATGAGTCTGAAGAAATACTAAATAATAAGCTGGAGACAAATCCAGTACAAGAGAATACTAAGAAGCTACAAGTCCCGGATCATCTATCTCAGTCGGGATGAGTCCTTCCTGAGCCAGGGTCTCTAACTCTAAGCCCACAACATCCTAAGGCCCATAATGAGTAGGGTACCACTCCTCAGTATCATCTGGGAAAAATATATCCAGTCAGGAAAGGATCAGAGTACATCTCTAACAACAGTTCTAATCAATAATATAAACTATGTAACTATAAATAGATATCAATATGCAAGATACAACAATAGATGCAAGAGACATACAATAAAGAAAATACTGGAAATAAATACAAGAATGAACAATATGGCAATGAACAAGAATACTAATGACTAAGTGAGTGAGTACCAGCTTTAACATGTGATCGGCTTGGAAACTTGATATAAGATTTATGGCCTGGCTAATCATATGTGCAGTTTATGATTAATACTATTCAATGAACAAGACTTGATACAAGGAGGGTATGATCACATATCTATACTACATACTCCCCAACCCCGACTGGTATAGTGGATTCAACCATGGTACGCTATGGCACGGGATTCTCTAGGAAGATAGCTACTCTCCCCGAGAATCAGTGTTTGTACATGTACAAGAAATAAGGAAACAAGGCTTGCAAAAGATACACCATATATACCAAGGAATAACATCTCATGACGAGATCCAAATATACCAATCCGTGTAACCATTGTGTCAAGAATTCAAGGATATCTATACTAGATACAATGAACATAGAGGATATCATAAATAAGAAACTATCAGAGAATGTACTCGCCTGAAGTCCGGTAAATAGTATCACAGATGTCTGGTACGGTGCCTCGAAGACCTAGATATGGAATATAACGTCAATACAAGATTTCAGAATAAAAATAAGTTAAACTAGTCAACATCTAGGTCAAAGAGCCATTTCTAAGTCAAAATAGTCAAACTATGTCAACTCTAAGTCAAACCGGTCAAATTTGGTCAAACTACCTATTTTTAGGTTGCATGAGTCTATCTCTATGATGTTGGGTTCATATAAAACTAGGTCATACAAGCCAAATCTAAGATACTAAGATACCGTATCTCAGGATACGCAAACAAGAGATATAAAATATCATATATGTATATACAATCATATATATATATACTAATCCTAATTACAACTACTAAATGGATACCTTGGCTTTGAACCAATATGGTATCGCACTACTAAACCTCCATCTTAATACTCAAACTCAATACCTTGAGTATCGGCCAATACCTTGGCATTTACCTTGGTATCTCAAGGTAATGCCATACTAATACATAGTATCTACCCAATCTAACTATATACTAGTAGGTATATATATCAATCCAATATAAAGTACTAATATGTACTACTATGAATTTAAATACTAACTACCATACCATATTAACTATCCATACCACTAATACATAGACAGATATATATATATATATATGTCTATGTATTAGTGGTATGGATAGTTAATATGGTATGGTAGTTAGTATTTAAATTCATAGTAGTACATATTAGTACTTTATATTGGATTGATATATATACCTATTAGTATATAACTTAGAGATATTTATAAGAGGTATAACTAAATAGATACTAACTAACTAGATACTACTAACTAACTAGTTAACTAACAATAACTACTAATAGTTAACTAACTAACTAGCTATCTGAACATCTAAACCTCTGCCTAACCTCGTTGTTGTTACCACAGAAACCTACTGCTGCTGCTCGGTTACTCTTCACTTGCTGCCTCGAGGCACTGCACTGGTGCTACTGCTGCTCCTAGCTCTGCATAGCTGCTGCTGCTGCTCGGCTACACTGTGTAGCTGCTGCTGCTGCTATGCGACTGCACGCTGCTGCAACTGGTCTATATGCTGTCGTTGCTGCTAGCATTTTGTATAGATGCTGCTGCCTCTTTTGTTGTTGCTGTCGAGCCTCTCCCCCGCTTGCACACACAACTTCATACATAAATACATGACTACACACCTAAATATATATATATATATATATATATATATATATATATATATATATATATATATATATATATACACACACCTAAATATATATATATATATATACTTATCAATATACCTATAGACACCCATAAGTAACATATACTCGTACACCTATGTATATATATATAGACTCAACATATGTACATATACATAGGGGTATCAACACTCTTATATAATACATATAGATACACACATACACATAGGTAGATATATCACTCCCTTTCATACATAACATATATATATATAACATACGTATATACATACTTAACACATTTACATACATGTATATCCATATATCCATATCCATATATATATATATATATATATATATATATATATATATATATATATATATATATATATATATATATATATATACACACACACACACTTAATTATATAGCTATATACATACATAACTATATGGTATCATATAATTACATATACTTATACATATACATAACACTATATCTATATACATATCTATACATATATTACCAATAGCTAAGAACAATGGAAAATGGATCTAGAAATGAAACGAGCAAGTCTAAATTACTATTTATGAATAATACGAAGAGTCAAACACATATCTACGTGTTCGTGTCAAAGTATGACATGCGAAAAGTCCCGTGTCTGCGGGAAAACTCCCAAATCAACACGTATCACCAATTTGTTGGGATACGACCTACATGTATCCAATTGTGGGCACGACACTAGCCACAAGAAAGCAAACACATTCCAATTTGATCTATATGACCAATTGACAAACACAACAAGTGTCAATCTCGAAATTCTCCCAAAATTGACACAAAAGTACCATAACTTTCTCCATAGGCCTCCTATGAACTCAATTCCAATTCCTATGGGTAGCCTATGCATATGGATTGATTTTTTATGGTTAAATCTCAGATTTAGAACCTAATTGAAGAGAAAAACTAAATTATACCTATTGGAAGATGGATTCCTAATGCAACCTCCAAATTTGATAAAATCGGCCTTCAACTTATAGATCCTTGCTCCTCTTTGTAGATCATTGCTTCCTTCTTCTAGATCCTTGCTCTACTAGCCTCCAATGGTGATTTGAAAAGGAATTAGGATGAAATTTGGTAGATAATTAATGTGAGAATGAAGGAATTTGGTTGAGGAAAAATCTAGATCTAGTTTTGAAATGAAAAGAGGAGAGAAAAACTTCCCCCCTTTATAATAGCCGACCCCCCTTGCCCCTTCCTCAAGCTACTATGTAATATCCATTATACCCCTTGGGGCCTCTCATTAAGAAATAATTAGGAGGAAAGGTTCTAGTCTAATGGTTTAATTAAATTAATCATCCTCCTAATAAATGTGCTTCTAATTGGGCTCAATTCTAACTAATTATAAATGTTGGTCCATGAGTCTAAACTAAACTAGTTAGGTCCACTAACACAAGTCCAAAATATTAAACTAACATCTAAAAATAATTAAATAATATAATAAATAATTATTCAACATGCACAATATTTAAATTATTTATGAAATTACCAAAATTTCCTTTCCTAGAAAATATGGTAGTGACAACTCTACCCTCCTTAAAATAATTTTGTCCTCGAAATTCAAAGACGAAAACTACCCCCAGAAAATAACAGAACAGAACAAAAGAACAGAACATAACTAGAAAAGAACATACTTCAAGGCACAAACAAATATGGATAACGCTCTCACATTTTATCCTCTCTCTCCCAGGTAGACTACCCCGGAGAGTGATGCCTCCATGCGATGCATACCAAAGGAATATTCTGGTTCCTCAGCACCTTCTCTCTCCGATCCAGAATCTCAATTGGCTGCTCTGGATAGCTAAGAGTAGGGCCCACCTCTATCTTCGAGTGATCCAACACGTGACTAGGATCCGCCATATACCGTCTCAACTGTGACATGTGAAATACGTTGTGCACTCCCTCCAAAGCAGGTGGTAAGTCTAGTCCGTAAGCAACTGCACCGACCCTTTCTAGAATAGTGAAAGGTCCGATGAATCGCGGACTAAGCTTTCCGCCTCCACCGAAATGAATCGTGTCTCGTGTCGAAGAAATACTCCGAAACACCAAACCACCCACCTAGAAAAAAACACAAACTTAAGAACTTAATCTATAATAAACAACCAATAACAAGCACCAAACAAAAATCTAAAACTATACCTCAAACTCCAAAGGTCTCCGGTGCTATCGGTCCAATGCCACTGTCTGTCCTGCGCCACTCGAAGTATGTCCCTGATCAGCTTAACCTTCTTTGCTGTATCCACAACCATTTCTGACCCCAACAAAACTCTCTCTCCAACTTCATCCCATGACAAGGGAGTACGACATCTTCGACCATACAGAGCCTCAAATGGTGACATCTCTATACTAGCCTGGTAGCTGTTGTTGTAAGAAAATTCTACCAAATAGAGATGGTCCTCCCAAGAACCCCCAAAATCTAGTACACAAGTGCGCAACATATTCTTGAGAGCCTGAATAGTCCTCTCTGACTGCCCATTTATCTGGGGATGATATGCAGTACTGAACTTGAGCTGGGTGCCCAAACTCACTTGCAAACTCCTCCAAAAATGAGAAGTGAAACGACTATCCCGATCCGAGACTATGCTGACGGGAACTCCATATATCCTGATGATCTGCCTCATATACATCTCTGCCAGCTTCTCCATAGACAAACCTACCTTGAAAGGCAAAAAGTGGGCCGACTTGGTCAACCTTTCAACGATGACCCAAATTGTGTCTTTCTCTCCTGGAGATCGTGGAAGTCCGGACACAAAATCTATATTAATGTGCTTCCACTTCCACTCTAGAATGGGTAATGGCTGAAGTAACCTCCTGGCCTTTGCCTCTCATTTTTTACCTACTAGCACACTAAGCATCTGGATACAAACTGTGCCACTTCGCTCTTTATGCCATATTACCACACACACTCTCACATATCTCGATATATCTTGTTGGCACCTGGATGTATAAAATACTGAGAGCGATGCACTTCCTGCAATACTACCTCACGCAGCTCCCTACTAGGCACACACAATCTAACACCATGCCGCAAAGATCCATCCTCAGTAATAGTGAAATTATCCTCCAATCTTCCTCTCACTTGAGTTCTGATGCTCCTCAGAGATACATCCTCATACTGGGATGCCTTGATCCTGTCCATCAACTCTGAGTATATCTTCATCCCCCACATCTGCATAGCAAAACCAGAAACTATTACCTCAATGCCCAAGCTCTCCAAGTCCTCCAACAAATATCAACCCTGCGTCAAGAACATAGCTACCAGATACCTGTACAAGGCATCGGCAACTACATTAGCTTTCCCAGGATGATACTGCAAAGATATGTCAAAATCCTTAATCAGTACCAGTTACCGTCGCTGGCTCATGTTCAACTCCTTCTGCATAAAAACATACTTCAACTCTTATGGTCTGTGAAGATCTCCACACGCTCTCCATACAAATAGTATTTTTACAACTTCAGGGCAAAGATGACTGTTGCCAACTCTAAATCATGGGTAGGATAGTTCTTCTCATGAGGACGCAGTTGCCTGGATGCATAGGCAATTACTTTTCCATTCTGCTGAATAACACAACCCAAACATTTCTCCGATGCATCACTATAAATAGTGAAACCTCCAAACCCTGCTGGCAATATCAAAATAGGAGCAGACATCAACCTCTTCTTCAATTCCTCAAAAGCAACCTGGCAATCCTCCGTCCAAACAAAATTCTACATCCTTCCTGGTGAGTCTGGTCATCGGCTCGGCAATCCTTGAAAAATCTTGCATAAACTTCCTATAGTAGCCCGCCAATCCCAAGAAACTTCTGATCTCTACTACTGAACTCGGGGTCTTCCAAGACTCCACTGTTGTGATCTTCTTCGGATCCACTGAAATACCATCACCAGTCACAACATATCCCAAGAACTCCACCTTGTCCAGAAAGAATTCACACTTGGACAGCTTCCCGTACATCTTCTCCTTCCTCAGCATATCCAACACAATCCGCAAATACTCCTCGTGCTCCTCCGGTGTCTTCGAGTATATGAGTATGTCTTCGATGAACACCACCACGAACTTGTCAAGGTACTGATGGAACACCTTGTTCATAAATTCATAAATACCGCCGGGGCATTAGTCAACCCAAACGGCATCACCATAAACTCATACTGACCATACCAAGTTCTAAAAGCAGTCTTCAGTATGTCCTCCGGCTTCACTTTCACCATCTCAAGTCTATCTTAGAAAAACCTTGGCACCACTCAACTGATCGAACAAGTCATCAATTCGTGGCAAATGGTACTTATTCTTGATAGTGAGATTATTCAATGCCCTATAATCAATACACATCCGTACTGATCCATCATTCTTCGGTACAAATAATACCGGGGCTCCCCACAGCGAAGAACTCGATCTGATAAACCCCTCATCCTGTAATTCGTCCACCTGCTTCTTCAGCTCGACCAGTTCGCTATTGTTTACTCTATAGACATGTTATAAAATTGGTTCTGCACCTGGCACCAAGTCTATAGAGAATTCAACATCTTGATCTGGCGGCAATCCTGGCAATTCCTCAGAAAACACATCCATGAACTCTGCTATCAATGGATGCGGCAACTCCTTGTCTTCCACCATAGCTCCGCAGATAATGCCTTCTCCCTGCTGCAGCTCCTCTAGTAAACTCAAACTCTGACTCTCCTGGTGGACCAAACAAAACTATACCTCCTCTATAATCTATACTAGCACGGTGCCTACTCAACCAATCTATCCCGAGTACAATGTCATAGCTTGGAAGTGGCATTACAAGTAGATACGCACTCAACTCCCGGCCACCCAAAGTAACTTTTCGATCCTTATAAATATCATTAACCAGGACAATGCTTCTCCCGGTCATGATCTTGTCAGTCCTAAGCAAAGACTCAGCTACCAAACTATGCTTCAGAGCAAAAGAAATAGATACAAAATTATGTGAAGCACCACTATCAAACAAAGCTAAAGTTAGAATGGAATCAAGAAGAACAGAACCTGCGATGACATCTTCGGTGGGCTCGTCCTCCTCGACGGTCATAGCAAATGCTCGTCCCTGACGTGCACCTCCCTGATGCTGATGTTGGATATAACGTTGCTGCTGGGTCGGAAGTAGCGGTCCCCTCGGCTGTACTGCAGGTGGTCTCGCTTGTGTCCTCGGAGCTGGAGCTTCTCCCTGAACTGCACGACAAGGATTGGAAGGACACTCTCTCAGCTGATGCCCTTTAGTACCTGTTTGATAATAAATAAAAGAAATTGAAACTAGGTTTATACGAAACCTTTTCTTTGGTTTACAAACAAGAAAAAGAAGTACAATTAATCCTATACGAGGATGTTAAGTACAAAAATTTGATTTTGGGGAAATATTGCTATAGGAGTCTGATCTGCGGTCGATCACTTTGTCCCTTGGACCACACGATGACGAAGAAGGGCTGTAGAAGACGAAAAAGAAGCTTCAAATACTGCAGGAGGGATTGAACTCTCGTTGCCAAAACACTCTCTGGATATAATCTCTTTTCTTGAAAAATCCTTGACTTTCCACCTTTTGACCTCGACTCTTCGACCCTGGACCTCCGTGGCCGGAGGTCTCTATTTATAGAGTTCAGCTACAGTCGGCATAGAAACCGAACAGTGGAGAGAGCTGCACCTTTTACGTGGCGATTATAATAACTGCTACCCACGTATGAATGATCTCTTGAATTGGCGTGTGACGCGTATCCCATTATGGAGTAATGCGTATAATCTCTCATTGAAGATCACGACATGCAAGCCACGTAGATAACTGCCCCTCGCGTAGAGATGGTTGGCATAAAAGCCAAATAACTGTCTCATTGGCGTAAAAGATAAATAGCTGTTCTGACGGCGTAAAAGCCAAGTAGCTGTTTTGATGGCGTAAAAGCCAAGTAGGCGTAGAAGCCGAATAGTTTTCAAGTTGGCGTAGAAGCCAAAATAGATGTTATGTTGGCGTAGAAGCCAAATATCTGTCATGTTGGCGTAGAAGCCAAGTATCTGTCATGTTGGCGTAGAAGCCAAGTAGCTGTCATATTGGCGTAGAAGCCAAGTTCTGCGTAAAGCTTGATGCTGCATGGATAGGTAACCAACATAAAGATAGCCAGTTATTCTCCTTTGACTGAGGTTTTGAGCGTGTTCTGGGCCAGATAGCCTTATCACGCACCTTTGCAAATATAGCCTGAGTTGGCGTATTTCAAGGAGATAGCATACGGCGTACTCCTATAGCTGAAAATAGCCTGGTTGGCGTAATGTGCGGGGATGGTGATGTGGACATATTAGCCCTAATTATAGCTCACCCAGTCATTCAAAGTAGAACCAAATCTCATGCATTAAATACAGAGATCTGCCCCTATCTCGTGCATTAATTGCAGAGACGTGCCTCAAGTTCTGTATGAAGAACAGCTTTTGATGTGGCGATTAATTTCATCTCATCTTGAGCGTAAAGCTCACGTCTACCTGTGTAGAACAGGCAGCGTATTCCTTGAATGCGTAAACGACGTCTTATATCAAGGGTTATGTCATTAGACGATAGTCTGGAGTTCTGTGCAGAGTCATCATTACAGCCGTCCTCTCGATCACCGTGCAGCACTCTTTATCAGAAGTCAGGTTCACTGCTTCCACTGACAGGTTTATTCGAGGAATACGAAGAGTTCCTCGTACAACTTCCCACTGCATTAAAAGCAGACGGGTTTTACGCCAAAGTGGCGATGTAGTAACCTTTTTACGTCGAAGCAGTCTGGAAATACTGCATTATGCGGGTTTATGTGGAGCTATATTTTACGCTGTAATAGTGTTGAAGCTCTGCTGTACGCCAATGGCTCTGAAGTCATGTTTTATGCCACCCAATGCTGGAGCTCTGTTTTATGCGAGCTTCCTATCTGTTGAGGGTTTTACGCGTATGATTCCCCAGCGTATTTTTTATGCTTCTACAAGACCCCCTTCAAAGTTTTAAATTCCTCATAATTTGAAACACTTTGAATGAAGCATGAAACGGTCAAGTTTGACTCGTTCCGCGAGGCTGATTTCTCGGCAAATTTTTAGGAGTTTGTTGGGATTTGGTGTGTTCTTCTCTGCCTATATAAAGGCGAATGAGTTAACCTATTTTTCCCACACTTCCTTCACCATAAAGAGATGGTTGCCGAGCTTCGTCGGTTTGACTTGAGGAAGAAGAAGATCATGTTCTTCCAGCAAGTAAGGAGCCGTAAAAAGAGGCATCTTCGAGCAAATATCCTCTGCTATGATGGATCATGGAAGTATATCATAGCTTCCTTTGCTCGGGATAATCATCAATTTTATATGGCGATTCGTCCAGGAGAGAGAAAAGGTCTCATTTGGCCACACAGCTTGCAAGCTGTATTTTCTTCCATCGTGGCGTTGGACGAAGGCAGACAGCTTGGCCCTATCTTCCAATATTGAGTTGGGTCTGAACCCCCAACACAATTTCTAGGGCATGCCTGCCATGGCGTATGGAGGGTGGGCTTGCAAAATTGGTACATGCCCAATTCTGTATCCTCCCGCCATTTATTATTTTCTTGTTAATCGGCCGTGGAAGCCGATTAACTGCTGTAGAAGACGAAAAAGATCTACACCAATATGAGAACCTGGCAAAACAGATTCTTGGTGTGATCTTAAATGACAATGAGAAACCCTTTGTAAAAAAGGATTTCCATCATATGTAATCATGAAGATAAAAAAAACCTTTGTAGACTGGATTTCCATCATATGTAATCATGATTAATAAATTTGTCTTCTTTTACGCATATGATGATTTGCCATATTTGCTGTGAGGAAGTCTAAATAGTGTGCAACTTCGGTATGTCTGAATAATTTTACGTCGACTCCGATAAAAGAGTATCTGATCTCGTCCCATCTTTTACGCGTAGCAGAAGACGTGTAGAAAACTCCTTAGCATTTAAGTTGAAGATCCAAACTGTCATGCTATTTTTTGGACGAGGAGTCACATAGAATTCTGAACTGTCACTTTTCTGATACGAAGAATTCTTGTTCAGATCATCATCTTCACGAATAGTTTTCCCGAAAATCCCTTGAAAAAGGGCAAGAAATTTCTGTCGACCAAGCCATACTTGAACTTTTGTAAAGTATTCTAACTGGACTTTGGATGAACTTCCAAATGACCCAAGAAGAAGAGTCATCTTCAATGCTGAACTTTATATATTTCAGGTACTTGGAATGTTTTGTAGCAAAAAAGGAGCATCTTCTACGTAAACCCTTGTAATTGGCCGTTTGTATCTTTCGAGTGTAGAATCATAGATTTGTAGCTTCTGAGCGTAAAAAACATTCGAGCATGAAATCATAGATTTGTAACCTCTGAGCGTAAAATCGTAGGTTTGTAGCCTCTTGAGCGTAAAAGCTCATGAGCGTAAAAGCATCTGAGTGTAAAACCATAGACTTATAGCTTCTGAGCGTAAAACCATAGATTTGTAGCATCTCGAGCGTAAAAGCTCCTTAGCATAAAATCATAGATCTACTCTGTGCATAAAATCTGGATCCACTGACTGTCCGTCTTCCCTAAATGATAGGTTGATGTGGTCCCAAATTATAATCGAATATTAAATATCGGATTTGGTTAGGGATTCGAAAAGTTATTCGAACTCTATAAATAGCCCAAAGTCCTGAGAGAGAAAACTTTTATCTGTCTTCCCAAAACCCTTGCTTTCCAAGAACCCTTCTTCTTCGTCTCTTTCTTGAGAACTCAGAATCGCCATGGCACCTAAACAGGCTTCCACTACTAAGGGAAAGAAGGTCGCTTCCTCTTCCCGCTCTACTGCTCAAGCACGAGCAACTCCCATTAGGCTGAACGAGCCTCGATCGGAATGCAGCGCTCCGCCGTCGAGCTGTGCTCCGGACATTACAGGTAAAGACTTCGGGAGGAAAAATCCTTCGCACACGTTGTACGTGCACGCGCAAGGTCATCTTTTGTACTGAGAGCCTCTTCGAGGATGATGTACTGAGATATTTTATTGTTATGCGCACATTCCTAATGTGTCAGCGTAAAAACTCTATATTTTTGCAGTCTGACATAAAAACTCAGACTGTCAAAATTTGGAGTAGAACTGCAAACTTTGAATTTACGTGCTGGATATGAATTCTGGCGTAAAAATTCAAATTTTGTCAATCTGGCGTAAAAGCTCAGACTGTTAGATTTTGGTGTCTACTACCAACCTTGAATTTTACGCCTCGGAAACAAGTTCCAACGTAAGACTCAAGTTTTTGTAGTCTTGGCGTAAAAGCTCAAACTGATAATCTTTGGCATAAACTGCAAGAGTGTATCATCTAGTATAGAAACTGACTTGTTCTCTTGCATTTTGTAGTGGACTTGCAGATTTCTCCTTTGGCTGAAGTTATGGGCTCTACTACCGGGATATTGAGCTCAAACTATTTGGAGGACTTGTCCCATGTGACATTCCCTATTTCTGGAGCCAATTATCCCGAAGAAAGGGGAACCCTTATCTCGTCTCAGGGAGAACTCATGCTGTTGAGTATGATCAGTGGGGAGCCCCTGACATACATAGACGCTTCTTGTTCGGGGATATTATCGACAAACAGTCCCAGACTAAACCCAAGAAGGAGGATTGGGTGTTTACTGCTGAGGGCATGGTCATATATCTGCCCCGGATGCTCAAGGATTACCCTATCTCTGCGTTCTTCCATGCCATACATCCTAGGAAGATGGCATGGACCCTGACCCCCGATCTTCATGGCCGACCGGGGAAGATCTTATATAACAAGGAATACGATCGGGGGGCCTATATGAGCCGTCCTTCTGGCCCTGTTATGCCCTTTAGCGGATTATTGTCGGGTAGTGTCCCGAGTGAGGACACTTTGCTGATCTAGCCGATTCAGATATTGACCTTCTGCAATGACTTTATGGGGCAGGAAGAAATGTACCCCAGGGTCAACCCTCGGACCAGTGGATGGCTTAGCCCGGGGAATCTTCGATGGGCCAGTTTGACTGCCTGGACCCTGAAGCACTTCCTGACGGAGCTTGAAAGTATTGGCTTGTTCGCGGCTGTGAGCGCCACAAGTGTTGGGCTGCCTATGAACCCTAACTTGTTTTTAGCCTTGATGGAGCGATACAACTTGCTCACTGGGACTTTTGCCACTCTGTTGGGCGAGTTGGGCTTCGCCCTTCATGAGATGGCAGAGATTTTAAGGCTGCCGATGGGGGACGCTCCTTATGAAGAGTACGTCCCTACAAACAGGGAGTTGAGGGATACAAACCCTCGGGAAGTGGCAGTATATCAGGAGCTGATGTGCCACTATCTTGCCTGCATTAACGCTTTACTCAAGGCTTGACGAGTGTCTTTAGATAGCCTTAGGAGCTCGAAAATGGACAATCTGGCTGGTGTATTAGCCAACTGGGCCAGGATATCGAAGTTATCTGGTTTCTCCAAACCTTTGTTTTGAATATTCTTCAAAGGTTTATCAAAACACACTTCTTTTTGCTTTCTCTTGTCCACCGAAGTTGGTCTAGAAGAACCTGCCTTTGGTATGACAGGTTCAGGCTCTAGAAGTTTGGCAGCTGAAGTGTCTACCGTTGCATCTTCCTGGTTTCCTCCATAGTCCTTGAGGTAGGCTTTTCCTGAACGGGTTTCGGTAGCCAAAGCCTCTTCTTCTGATGTCGGGGATATTGCAACCATATAGCATGGTTTACGTCTTGAGTTCTTTTTAGACTTAGCCTTAGCAGCTTGAGTCTCTTCCTCAATCTCTGACACCAGATCAGGATGAACCCACATAATCTTACCACACTGGGTAGTTAGGGGTACCAGGTCATAATTTTGATCCCTAGCCGGAAGGAGATTAACAATGTTCATAATTGTCCGGGAAATAGGTACAACACCATCCGGAACTTCTTGAGGAGGCAGATTGCCGAATTGGAGAGAGATCATGTTGGCGGTGACCGTCTTCTCTCTATTATGCAGAGTAATGGCCTTAGCGTCGATCAACTCCTGGATTTTCCTCTTTAGTACATAACATGCCTTTGTGGGATGATGTATGTACCTATGGAAAATATAGTACTTAGGGTTATTGGTACTGCCGACTTCATTAGGCCGCTTTACCTCGGGGAGGGTAAGCTTGCCGCTTTTGACTAGACAATCGAATATGCTCAAAATATCGTCGTCGTCAAAAGAATACTCTTCTTTAGGCCTGGAAGTCCCAGGATTCGTCTGCGTAGTCCCTAGAGTATGTTGCCTGGACGTATTGATCGCCAGAGCTTCTTTTCCTTTGGAACCAAGAGGATGGTCGCTATTGGAGGATGACCTCTTCCCTCTATCAGAGGTAGAGATCATGATTCCATTGTCACGCGCCTTCCGACTGTTGTCTTCAGCGGCTACCGTTGAGATGATAAACGAGGGCCAATCATGGAACTGATATGGTCCTGTGAACACCGAGATCAGTGGAAGAAGGTTCTTCCTGTAAATGTCCACTAAGGCTGAATCCAGAACTCCGGGAGGCATTTGCAAAGTGGCCTGATGAAAATGTTCGATGAAAGTACGAACGTTCTCTTTCTTTTTCTGCTTTACTTCGATGAACAAAGACATAGACATGTCCATCCCTCCTTCGTAGAATCGAGCGAAGAACAGAGTCTTGAAATCTTCAAAGGAAGTAATACAGTTGTCCGCAAGACTACGGTACCACTGATAGGCCACTCCAGACAGACAGCCTTTATACATTCGAGTGAGAAGGGCTTCATTCCCTTGTAACAATACCATCATCATGCTAAAGTAGTTAATGTACTGGCTCGGTGACATCTTTCCCTCAAACAAAACCATAGCCTGTGGTTTGTATTTAGGTGGGAAAGGGATCTCGTCCCAGATAGCTGGGTATGGTTGGTTGATTCCCAACTTCTTCAGTTGATCCTTATCTTCAAGGCATCAAATTGGGCTTTCAATTCCCGTACTGCCTGCATCGGGTCTTCAGCTGGTAAAGGGACCGCAGAGTAGTGAGAGATCGGTTGTATCGTAACTCCAACAGGAGGCAATATATTCTCCGAGTTAGGAAGTTGAGGAGCCGCTGACTCTTGATTTTGAACGGGCTCCTGGTTCATATTGGATGGTGGTAGGTCCACCCCCACACGTATTTGAGTCGGAGGAACCGATGCTTGAGCTATAGCAGCTGTATATTGAGTCACCATCATCTGGTGCATATTCTCCATCATGGAATGCATCTCTTTAAATGATGCTTCCAATACAGTGATGCGTTGGTCGGTACTTCCTGATGGGGAAGCCTCTTCGTGTTCATCTCCAATGGCATAGACTCCCATTTCTCTGGATGCTATTGAAGGATTAGTATAGATCTCTGTAGAGATTGAGTCTATACTTTCAGCATCAGATTCGGGAAACTGGCGACCCCCGGTGTCGGAATCAGAAGAATATAAAACCGGTTGTCGTGACCTCGAACGGGTGTTTCGAAACACACCAGCTTCAATATTCTCAAAGAGTCTGTCGAATCACTTTTGGCTTGGAGTTCTAGAGGGATGATGTCTTGAATTTGACCTTCCTCTAGGAACGTGTGAAGCCATGTTCACTGATGCGAATGTCGGCTCTTCTTCCTGTAAAGACAAAGAGTAGTTCAACCGGTCAAAAATTGACCGTTTTGCCTTAGAACAGCAGTAGTTAACTACAACTTTGTGACTATTACAACAATGCTCCCTAGGGGGTGTAATAGACATGTTAGGAGATCCCCTGTCTTTACGCTCCTGGATCAAAAAATTATGCAAGTAAGGAGGATTAACAGGAGAAGAAGAAGAAGGCTTATTTTGCCTTTTTACATCAGTTGGAGCGCGGATATTGGGAATCATAACTCTCTCCCTGCCATAAGAATACAGCAGTTCAGTTATATGAGTAGCGTACGATCCGTCATCCATCTGAGGAACGTATGTTCCTGTGAACCGGGTCTTCTTTACGCCGAGAAGCTTATCCTGGCGTAATCTGGAGCTTTGCACAGATTGGCATAAAACTAAGGAAGTCCTCAATCGGCCGTCAGCATTCCGCGTAATCTAAAGAGTGGGCAGATTCTTCTCTTGATGGCGTAAAAGCCGAGAGGTCGGAAAGTCCGCCACTTATTTTCCCTTGCGGTGATTGTAAGGACCATTTGCCTCATCGCAGAGGGGAGATGTATTTTTATACGCGGAGCGCGTTTGGAATTTTTGAATTGGCGCTGGGGCATTGTCAGAAATTTTGTCTGCCACGTCACAGACGGGAGACTGAATTTTACGCGCGGGGCGCGGTATAAACTTTGGGATTGGCCCTAAGGCATTGCCAGAAGCTTTGTCTGCCACGTCACAGACGGGAGACAAAATTTTACGCACAGGGCGCGGAGTAGACTTCTGGATTGGCACTAAGGCACTGCCAGAAGCTTTGTCGGCCATATCACAGATGGGAGATAAAGTTTTACGTGCAGGGCGCGTAGTAGACTTCTGGATTGGCACTGAGGCATTGCCAGAATCTTCGTCTGCCATGTCACAGATAGGAGACGGATTATTACGCCCAAGGCATAGAGGTCGCGCTGTCACAACCTTGTTGATCGGAGAGAGAGAGTCCGCAGGAATAGTAGAGGATGTCTGGGGCATCCATACTTTACGTAATTTCCTGTTGTCTTGGACAGAGAGGGAATGAGAGCTACCCCCTGCTCGAAGCATGTCTTCGTAAGCCGATTGGTCGAATTGGACTACCAGAGTCTTCTTCGTTGATCCTACGGATACAGCATCGTGTTGAGCAATGGCTTTCTCGTCAGATGAGAAAGTAGTCCCCAGCAGAGTCGCCATCTTGTGTTTGATAATAAACGAAAGAAATTAAAACTAGATTTATACGAAACCTTTTCTTTGGTTTACAAACAAGAAAAAGAAGTACAATTAATCCTATACGAGGATGTTAAGTACAAAAATTTGATTCTGGGGAAATATTGTTATAGGAGTCTGATCTACGGTCGATCACTTTGTCCCTTGGACCACACGATGACGAAGAAAGGCTGTAGAAGACGAAAAAGAAGCTTCAAAGACTGCAGGAGGGATTGAACTCTCGTTGCCAAAACACTCTCTGGATATACTCTCTTTTCTTGAAAAATTCTTGACTTTCCACCTTTTGACCTCGACTCTTTGACCCTGGACCTCCATGGCCGGAGGTCTCTATTTATAGAGTTCAGCTACAGTCGGCATAGAAACCGAACAACGGAGAGAGCTGCACCTTTTACGCAGCGGTTATAATAACTGCTACCCACGTATGAATGATCACTTGAATTAGCGTGTGACACATATCCCATTATGGAGTAATGCGTATAATCGCTCATCGAAGATCACGGTATGTAAGCCACGTAGATAACTGTCCCTCGCGTAGAGATGGTTGGCATAAAAGCCAAATAACTGTCTCGTTGGCGTAAAAGCCAAATAGTTGTTCTGACGGCGTAAAAGCCAAGTAGCTGTTCTGATGGTGTAAAAGCCAAGTAGGCGTAGAAGCCTAATAGTTGTCAAGTTGGCGTAGAAGCCAAATATCTGTCATGTTGGCATAGAAGCCAAGTATCTGTCATGTTGGCATAGAAGCCAAGTAGCTGTCATGTTGGCATAGAAGCCAAGTTCTGCGTAAAGCTTGATGCTGCATGGATAGGTAATCAGCGTAAAGATAGCCAGTTATCCTCCTTTGACTGAGGTTTTGAGCGTGTTCTGGGCCAGATAGCCTTATCACGCACCTTTGCAAATATAGTCTGAGTTGGCGTATTTCGAGGAGATAACATACGGCGTACTCCTATAGCTGAAAATAGCTTGGTTGGCGTAATATGCGGGGATGGTGAAATGGACATATTAGCCCTAATTATAGCTCACCCAGTCATTCAAAGTAGAACCAAATCTCATGCATTAAATGCAGAGATCTACCCCTATCTCGCGTATTAATTGCAGAGACGTGCCTCGAGTTCTGTACGAAGAACAACTTTTGACGTGGCGGTTGATTTCATCTCATCATGAGCGTAAAGCTCACGTCTGCCTGTGTAGAATAGGCAGCGTATTCCTTGAATGCGTAAACGACGTCTTATATCAAGGGTTATGTCACTAGACGACAGTCTGGAGTTTTGTGCAGAGTCATCATTACAACCGTCCTCTCGATTACCGTACAACACTCTTTGTCAGGAGTCAGGTTCACTGCTTCCACTGACAGGTTCATTCGAGGAATACCCAAGAGTTCATTGTACAACTTCCTGCTGTATTAAGAGCAAACGGGTTTTATACCGAAGTGGCGATGTAGCAACCTTTTTACGTCGAAGCAGTCTAGAAATACTATATTACACGGGTTATTCTGGAGCTATATTTTACGCTGAAATAGTGTTGAAGCTCTGCTGTACGCCAATGGCTCTGAAGTCATATTTTACGCCACCCAATGCTGGAGCTCTATTTTATGCGAGCTTCCTGTCTGTTGAGGGTTTTACGCGTATGATTCCCCAGCATATTTTTCATGCTTCTACAGTACCAAAATACAAACAAACCCCTAACCTCCTCCTGTAAACTTTTCGGATGTGGCCGAGCTTCTTGCAGTAGTGGCAGGAAGCTTGCTGTAACTGTCTCTGCTGCTGCAGTACCTGGTAAAATGGTGCCCTAGCTGGAGTCTGGTGCTGTTGCGGCTGCTGAAAAGGCCTGGACTGGAAATCAGGATGTTTGGCAGATACTGTACTACTATTTGCCCCCAGAAAAGAATTGTGGTCTCTCTTGAGCTTCAAATCCAACTCCCGTTCAACCTTGGGTGCCTCCGCAAGTGTCTCCGAGTAGGTCACATAAAAAGACAGAATGAGGATCTTTACTTCCCAGTTTAGACCCTCGCAAAATCGAATAGCTCGAACCTTTGGCTCTCTTACCAAATACTTTGCAAATTGGCTCAACCTGCTGAATTCTGCGACGTATTCCTCCACAGACATGCTCCCCTGAATGATGCCCTCAAACTGCCTTCCCAAGTCTAACTTGTTTGTCCGAGAAAAAAACTTCTTCTTGAAGAGGTTCATGAATACCTCCCAAGACTGTCCTGCATCAACAAGAATTGGCTCATTTCTGAACCAAGTGTGGACGACGTTGAACAGCTGAAGTCCTATCGCCTCAACCTTTAAATCCTCAGAAAGACGTGATACCCTCATAGGACGCTCAATGTCCTCGAGCCAATCATCAGCATAGACGATGCCCTCCGTGCCCTTGAAGACCCTAGGCTCCAGCTTTTTGAAGTCCTGTATGTTGCCTGGCCGAAGCTGAGCAACCTGAGGAGCAACCTGCTGCTGGACCGAAACTCCTCTCTCTACTATGGCATGAGAAAGAATCAATATGAACATCTCGTGATGCCCTGCCGTTAGACGTCGGTCTGTCTTTGGTGTGCCTCAGACTGAGCCCTCTGCACTTCTAATATCTCGCAAAACAGTATGAACATCTGCGTCATATCTGCTGGCACGGAAGGTGGAGGTGGAAGTCCCTCAGATACAACTGTCACAGTCCTCAGAGTAGGAGGTTGACCTCCAAAAGCAGCTAACACTCCAATCACTGGAAAAGTGACTGGTACAGGCCCTCGGGACGTCGCAGACCTCTCAGAAGCTGCTCTCCCCTACTGCGATCTAGTCTTAGGCGGCATCCTGAGACAAAACGAAAGAAAGAATCAATATAGCATATGACGTAAGATACTCAAAGAAGGACAGTTTAAAGTTCAAATATTAATATCATGGAAGAATAGTTGAATGAATCAAAAGAATTTTTTCCTAGATGTGATTGAGTATTCTCAGCCTATAGCCTATATCCTATATCCTGAAGCAGGCTCGTAATAGTACTCAATTCAGAGCACTACTACGAATTGCACTAATTATAACCTCAAAGACCTGCATGGGCCACCACTAAAAATATGTCACGACCCGCACCCGGTGCAGGAATGCAAGTCGGGAACAACGCCCAGCCTACGCCGCAGAATCGACGGTAGAACACTGTTTGGATAATCTATCTAACAATATAATAAGCCACCATTAATGTCAATATACTCAATCAAAGATCTAAGATAGAAATGAGCACGAATATGATAAAAGAATAGAATAGTCACAATACAACTCATGAGTCAAAAATGATAACATCAATGAGTCTGAAGATATACTAAACAATAAGCTGGAGACAAATCCAGTACAAGAGAATACTAAGAAGCTACAAGTCCTGGGTCATCTGTCTCAGTCAGGATGAGTCCCTCCTGAGCCAGGGTCTCTGACTCTAAGCCCACAACATTCTGAGGCCCATAATGAGTAGGGTACCACTCTTCAGTGTCATCTAAAAAAAAATATCCAGTTAGGAAAGGAGCAGAGTACA
Source organism: Iris macrosiphon (assembly GCA_036927795.1). Taxonomy (NCBI): domain Eukaryota; kingdom Viridiplantae; phylum Streptophyta; class Magnoliopsida; order Asparagales; family Iridaceae; genus Iris; species Iris macrosiphon. Next base: position 80,078,022 of record JAYESA010000006.1, read on the forward strand.
TCTCTAACAGTAGTTCTAATCAATGATATAAACTATGTAACAGTAAATAGATATGAATATACAAGATGCAACAATAGATACAAAAGACATATAATAAAGAAAATACTGGAAATAAATACAAGAATGAACAATATGGCAATGAACAAGAATACTAATGACTAAGTGTGTGAGTACCAGCTTTAACATGTAATCGACTTGGAAAGTTGATACAAGATATATAGCCTGGCTAATCATACGTGCGGTGTATGATTAACACTATTCAATAAACAAGACTTGATACAAGGAGGGTATGATCACATATCTATACTACATACTCCCCAACTCCGACTGGTATAGTGGATCCAACCATGGTACACTATGGTACGGGATTCTCTAGGAAGATAGCTACTCTCCCCGAGAATCAGTGTCTGTACATGTACAAGAAATAAGGAAACAAGGGTTGCACAAGATACACCAAATATACCAAGGAATAACATCTCATGACGAGATCCGGATATACCAATTCGTGTAACCATCGTGTCAAGAATTCAAGAATATCTACACTAGATACAATGAACATAGAGGATATCATAAATGAGAAACTATCAGAGAATGTACTCGCCTGAAGTCCGGTAAATAGTATCACAGATGTCTGGTACGGTGCCTCGAAGACCTAGATATGGAATATAACATCAATACAAGGTTTCAGAATGAAAATAAGTTAAACTAGTCAACATCTAGGTCAAAGAGCCATTTTAAGTCAAAATAGTCAAACTAGATCAACACTAAGTCAAACCGGTCAAATTTGGTGAAACTACCTATTTCTAGGTTGCATGAGTCTATCTCTATGATGTTGGGTTCATAAACTATAAAACTAGGTCATACAAGCTAAATCTAGGATACTAAGATACCGTATCTCAGGATACACAAACAAGAGATATGAAATATTATATATGTATATACAATCAAATATATATATACTAATCCTAATTACAACTACTAAATGGATACCTTGGCTTTGAACCAATGCGGTATCATACTACTAAACCTCCATCATGATAGTCAAATTCAATACCTTGAGTATCGGGCAATACCTTGGCATTTACCTTGGTATCTCAAGGTAATGCCATACTAATACGTAGTAGCTACCCAATCTAACTATATACTAATAGGTATATATATCAATCCAATATAAACTACTAATATGTACTACTATGAATTTAAATACTAACTACCATACCAAATTAACTATCCATACCACTAATACACACACACACACATACACACACACACACACACACACACACACACACACACACATATATATATATATATATATATATATATATATATATATATATATATATATATATATATAACTTAGAGATATCTATAAGAGGTATAACTAAATAGATAGTAACTAACTAGATACTACTAACTAACTAGTTAACTAACAATAACTACTAATAGTTAACTAACTAACAACTAACTAACTATCTGAACATCTAAACCTCTGCATAACCTCGTTGTTGCTGCCACTGAAACCTACTGTTGCTGCTCGGTTACTCTTCACTTACTGCCTCGAGGCTCTGCACTGGTGCCACTGCTACTCCTAGCTCTGCATAGCTGCTGCTGCTGCTCGGCTATACTGTGTAGCTGCTATTGTTGACATGCGACTGCACGCTCCTGCAGCTGGTCTACATGCTGTCGCTGCTGCTAGCATTCTGTATATCTGCTGATGCCTCTTTTGCTGTTGTTGTACCCTCTTTTGATGTTGCTATCGAGCCTCTCCTCCTCTTGCACACACAACTTCATACATAAACACATGACTACACACCTATATATATATATATATATATATATATATATATATATATATATATATATATATATATATATAGACACCCATAAGTAACATACACTCGTACACCTATGTATATATATATATATAGACTCAACATATGTACATATACATAGGGGTATCAACACACTTATATAATACATATAGATACACATACACATATGTAGATATATCACTCCCTCTCATACATAACATATATATATATATATATATATACTTAACACATTTACATACATGTATCACATAGCTATATACATACATAACTATATGGTATCATATAATTACATATACTTATATATATACATAACACTATATCTATATACATATGTATACATATATTACCAATAGCTAAGAACAATATAAATTGGATCTAGAAATGAAACATAACAAACACGTGGAGTGCATCGTACCTGTATCACACTAGATCTATGATACGCTTGTAATACGAGTCCACCACACAACCAAACGTACCCCGAGGGACACGAGCAAGTCTAAATTACTATTTATGAACAATACGAAGAGTCAAACACATATCTACGTGTTTGTCACTACCCAATTCTAAAAATAAGATTTTATTTTTATTTTAATTTGGTAAATTGTGTATTGATCATAAATATTTGTATTTATATTTTATTAGTTGGATGTATTTATTTTCATTGGTTGTTTTAGGGTTTTGGCTAGTTTAGACCCATGTCAGACCCTATTGGACCTTGTCAGACCCTTGTCAGACTCAACCCTTGGTGTAGAATAGTTATGTTATCTTTAATTATCTAGCTAGGTTATTTTGGATTAGTTAGATTGGTTTAAGAAACCCTAAACCTAAAACCCTAGTTTGGAAGACTTAATTTGAGGGTATTATGGTCTTTGTGTTAGGCTTCTAACCCTAACCCTATTTCTCCTATATGCCCCCCTCCTTTTCATTTCCTTCCACTTTATTTTCCTCCCTCCATTCTCTTTCTTTACTTCTTTCATTTACTTCTCTCCAATTCCAAGTATTTTCACCTTTCCTCTCTTCCTTCATTTACTTCTCTCACTAATGCAAACCCTAATCTTCCATTCTTTCTAACCTAGGTGTGTAGAGCCTAGATTTGGTGTAGAAGCTTGGTTTGGAGTCTTGGAGGCTTTGTAGTGAATTCTAGGATTTTTGGAGACTATGGCCTTGGGATTTCAACTCCCAAGAGGTAAACCCTAACTTTTATCTTAGCGATTACTTTAATATAGTGTAATTAGTAGTTTAGAACCTTTTTAGACCTTAGGGCTACCAATGGGAGAAAGTTGAACTTGTTTGGATAGGTTTGGAGACTTTGACCTAGGGTTTTGTGTCAATTTCGGGTAAAATCCAAGATTGGCCCATTTTGGGGGTTGTCCTAGGTTAGATGGACCTAGATAGACATGCTTGGGTGTCTTGAGGGTAGGTTCTTGTCCCCATTCGGACACGCGAGGTCGTATCGCAGAGTTTTGGGTATTTCGGGCAATTTGGGAGTTTTCCTTCTCCGTGGGTTCCACATGCATGTGAAATTTTGCCACGGACCTAGAATCGGAGAGTTAGCATTTTTGTGAGGTTCTAGACGTTGTTTAGAACACGTGGATAAATTTTGGATCAATTCTGATTAGGTTTGGCGTGCATTTTGCGAGGTATCGTAACCCGCACTCCAAGTGTTCATCGAAATGATAAAATGGCCATTTCGACTTAGTTTCTAGGTTTCGAGTTTCTGCACGGGTTGGTTTAGCCTTGGGGAGTGTGTATTAGGGTTTTTGAGTTTATATTTGTATATATATATGTATTTATATGTATATGGGTGAGTATGTGTGTATTGGTATTTTTGGGGGTGAGTGTGTTTGAGTGTGTATATGTGTGGTTGTGTGTGTGTTTGTATGTAGTATGTCTGAGTGTTGAGGATATATGTGTGTGTTTGAGTGAGTGAGTGAGTGAGATAAGGAGAGTGAGTGAGTGAGATTGGAGGAAAGAAAGAGGGACTGAGAGAGGGATCGAGATAGAGAGTGAGATTGAGACAGAGGGAGGAGCAGCAGCAGCAGGTAGTAGCAGCAGCAGTAGCAGGTAGCAGCAGCAGCAACAGGTAGTAGCAGCAGCAGCAGGTAGTAGCAGCAACAGCAGATTAGATATATAATATATATATATATATATATATATATATATATATATATATATATATATATATATATATATTTATATGGATAGATAGTTAGAGATATAAATATATATATAGGTTTAGTTAGATGTATAGTTAGTGAGATGAGAAGGGTAAGGTAAGGTAAGGTATCTCAATATCTTGAGATATCAAGGTATTGAGGTAATGGGTATCGGGGCGAGGTATTGGGCTTTTGCCATGGAATGGGGTTAGAGTTGGTTTTATATAATATATATATATATATATATATATATATATATATATATATATATATATATATATATACGTGTTAGGGTATATATTAGAGGGTATAGGCGGGGTGTCTAGCGTAAGGTTGATATATCGGATACCAAGGGAATCCCGGTATCTCAAAGAGACGAGTTTGAGGGTTTACTAGCTTAATGAGCTAGTTTTGACCTAAAATTTTAGGGGCACCCTAGTTTGACCTAGAGTTGACCGTAATTGCCCTGGTTGACTGCAAAAGTCAACCTTTGATCTAGTTTCTGCCTAGAGTTGACTTTTTGGACCCCGGGTTGACTTTTGACCCAGATTTTACCGGTTTGACCCATTTGACCTAGAACAACCATAGAAGCTTATTTTTAGTTATTTTATATCTGTTTAACTCTTTAGAATCCCGTTTAACCTTGCTTTTTACAATAGGTCTTTGCGACGCCAGTTCAAATCTCGATCCTCACTAGTTGCTCAGGACGTCAGGCGAGTACCTACCTCTGATTGTTTTCATTTCATGATAGCGTATATATTACCTGTTCTAGAACTGTTAATACTTGATTCTGACACATTATTTCATGAGCTGGTACTAGTTGGATCCCGTCATGAGATGTTATCCCCCTTACCGTGTTCAGCGGGTACTCTATCACGTGTATTTTATCATGTGCTTTGGGTATTGATTCTCATGTTCTTCATGTGCTTCGTGTGCTCTTGCTTTCATGTGCGTGAGTTATTTATCATGTACATAGCGTGTCGTGGTTGGATCCAAGAGTATTAGTGGAGGAGGAGAGTAGAAGTTGCTTATGTGATCAAATCCAAATAGTATTCATGTGTATGTCGGTTATGCAACTCACGCATAATGGAGTTATCGTAGAATAAATCATGTACAACCCAAGCTGATCACATAACGAACTTGTGCTCAAGGCACTTAGCTAGTATTCCTATTTTCTCACATGTAATTACTTCTCTACTACTTGTATTATTCCCCAGTTTTACATTACAGTCACTTTATCAGTTCTACCATGTATTTACTTTCCTGTGCATCTTGTATTCTTTTCTATTGCTAGTCATATACACCTTACCATGTATTTGGAGTTGCTTTCAGAGTTATGTACTTCGCTCCAATCCTGACTGGATATATTTTTCAGAGGATCCTGGGGACTTTTGCCCGACTTACTACGGGCCAGGCGTCGACGATTGTTGCGACCCTGAGATAGAGGAGGAGCCCATCCCAGCCGAGGAGACACCACTAGCGCCCTAGTATAGCTAGGTGGGTTTCACTCGGTTTGTTCCCAGTTAGTTTTGGATGACTGTATTATTTATTTTGCTACTACAGTGAGATATTGTAGACTCTTAGACTTGGACTGTATATTTTGGATATTATACTTGCTCTCTTTGGTTTTTTGTTTCTTTTATTGATATCTTATCGTGCTTTTACTTTTTTTCTAGTTTTTGTAATTGAGTTTATGTATATATTGTAATGTTTTCCTCCTTTTGGAGAGGTTATCTGGACAGGTTATTGTAAGATATAGATAGTTGTGACCTAGACAGTGTTCTACTGTCGATTCTTCGGCGTAAGCTGGACGTACCCACGACTCATGCCCGATTTTCTGGGTGCGGGTCGTGATAGTGTCCGTGTCAAGACTTTCAGTCAAATGCCTGAGACCTTGCCTTTCCTGATTCCTAACTGCCTCATGCCTACCCCATACCCTGGACTGATATACTTTTCAATTTTTGGATGATCACTGATAAGCCATGGGACTGATGATACATAAGGCAGTGTCAGAGTTCAGAAATCACCAAGTAAGCAATAGCCAAGGTTCAGTCTTGAGTAAAAACTACTACGGTGAAATCCCTTCACAGTTCCACAGCCTAGCATTGTTCAGACCTACTCATACCTGGCTTAATCCTGAGACTACTATAAGACTACTGGCAGGATCAACCAGGTAACTTGTTCACCCCTAACACATGCACACACACACTGATACATTGAACTGAAACTCCTCACTGATTCTCTATACCTATTCACTGATACACTAGACACACATCCAGTCACACAGGTTATTCTAATACTCACTACACAGTTCACAGTTTTAGGGAACCAACTGAGCAATATACCCAAGGCATTAACATCCTTCTATGATCACTACACTGTGCACATACAAACCTTAACACCCTACACTCACTGAGACTGAGAACTCCACACACCTAACACAGCTACACAACACTACCTAACACAGGGAGCCTAATCCAACCCTAGTTGCTACCCAACTGCACACAACACTCTATCTGCTCACTGATACACACACACAGGCGCACACACACACACACACACACACACAGGCACACATACAGGCACACATGCCTCACACAAAAGTACTTCTAATACTCACTACACAGTGCACAGTTTAAAAATGTTCAGACTTACACATGCATGGCCAAATCTCTAAGGCAAGGATATGGCTACTAGCAGGATCAACTAGGTAGCATCAAGAAATCTATAACTGATACCCAGTATCAGGAACTCACAACTGGAGTGAACCCGACTGAGATATACATTGACAGGTATCTAAACCCCTCACTGAGACTGATACTCAGTAAAAATGAACTGATACATAACACTATCTCACTAAACTTACTGACACATTATACACAGGCACACATAGCTAAATCAAAGTATCAGGAAACCTGAATTGCTGATACACAACACAACACAAACACAATTCCTACACTGCTACTGACTCTAGAACCTTGAAATTGACTGCACACACTATATCACTGAATCAACTTGATACACAATGAACTTAACACTCGACTCTACACAGAATACCCTCTCCCCCAATACCAGATGCACTGAAACATAGCTAACCTAGCTATCTCACACTGATACACAGCTGACCTAGCTATCTCACACTGATACACAGCTGACCTAGCCATCTCACACTGATACACTCCAGAAACCCGACTGTGCCCACAAAAACTAAATCCTGATACACTACTAAACCCTAAGCTCACTCAAAACTAATGCACAGAACTTGCCCTCTCAAAACCCCTAATCACTAACACTCTAGCCAAAACCTACTACTCATTCCCCCTAAAATACACATACACACAGCACAGGAAAACTTGATACACACACAGTTCACCTCAAAACCCGTCTTCCAGAATAACCCAATGCACACAACCTATCTATACATATATGCAAATATATCTATGTATATATATTTATGTATATCAAAACATGCAGTAATTAGAATACATTAGGTAGGTGAACCCCTAAGAGGCATTCCATCGAACACATATTGTGCAGAAAACTGATTTTACATTAAGAACCCATGAATCCTCAACCAAAGCCCTAAAAATCGAGATCAAACCTACATGTTGGAGGTGTAATCATGTCTACATGCAAACCCCTAGGATTAGGGTTCATGAAATTGGGGAAAAACAAACGTATGAACACAAAAACCCTAGATCCACCTAGGTCTTCATGGAGAAACCCCAAATACGAAATCTAAACCAAATGGTGGGCTCCTAATGGCCAAACAATAATGAAAAATAGAATTAAAATGGGTTTAAATTCGGATCCTCACCTATTGGGAGATGGTTTCCCAGTGTAGGTCCTCTTTCTTCAAGCCATCTTGGTCCAAGCTCCTAGATTTCTTTTGATGGAGGAGGAAATGGATTTCTAGGGTTGAAATTTCTAAAATTTATGGGGAGGGAAGAGTTTTTCTAATGGAGGCTAGGTTTAGGGCTTTCTTCATGAAGGAAGAAACTTGAGGGAGGCTTTCCTTCATTATATAGGACTAGGGTTAGGGTTTCAAATACAAAGGTTTAATTAACCCTTTATGTTTAGTCATGAAAAAATTAAATTAATTAGGGTTTAGTCATTTCTAGGGTTTTAAATCTAAAACTAAAAATGCTAACTAGGGTTTGTCACAAGAGTTAAACCTATTAGGTTTTTAGGTCAACCTAAAACCTATGCATTAAGAATATCCTATAATTATTTAATAAAACTCATCACACATATTATTTACATAATAAATTAAATAGGGAAATTACAATAATGTCCTAATATGGAAATGTGGTAGTGACAAGTCTACCCTCCTAAAAAAAATTTCGTCCTCGAAATTGGATTGAAGTAGAACAAGAACGAAAATAGATAAGGAATTATTCCTCAAGTCTCGAAGAGATACGGGTATTGCTCGCGCATTTCGTCCTCTCTCTCCCAGGTCGACTCCCCTGAGAGTGATGTCTCCATGCAACACGAACCAAAGGAATAGTCTGTTCCGCAACACCTTCTCTCTACGATCCAAGATCTCTACGTGTTGCTCAGGGTAGCTGAGAGTCGGACCAACCTCGATCTCCGAGTGATCTAGTACGTGACTAGGGTCTGCCACGTACCGCCTCAGCTGCGACACATGGAACACGTCATGCACTCCCTCTAGTGCAGGTGGCAAGTCTAGTCTATACGTCACTGCACCGACCCTCGCAAGAATACCGAAGGGTCCGATGTAGCATGGACTAAGCTTCCCGCCTCCACCAAAATGAATCGTGCCCCGCATCGGAGAAATCAGTAGGAACACTAGATTGCCAACCTAGAATAAAATAGTCTCAACACAGTCTAAACAAAATAATCACAAGCTAGAAAAATAATAATCTATACCTGAAACTCAAGGGGTCTACGGTGGTTGTCGGCCCAATGCCGTTGTCTGTCCTGCGCTACTCACAGTCTGTCTCTGATGAGTTTCACTTTTTCTGCTGCATCCACGACCATTTCTGGTCCTAGCAAGGCTCTCTCTCCGACGTCATCCCAAGATAACGGTGTACGACACCTTCGTCCATAAAGAGCCTCGAATGGCGACATCTCGATGCTGGCCTGGTAGCTGTTGTTGTAAGCAAACTCTACCAGGTGTAGATGATCCTTCCAAGAACCTCCGAGATCTAGAACGCAAGTGCGTAGCATATCCTCGAGAGTCTGAATAGTCCTTTCAGACTGCCCGTCTGTCTGGGGGTGGTATGCAGTACTGAACTTGAGCTGAGTGCCCAAGCTAGCCTGTAGACTGCTCCAGAAGTGGGAAGTGAAACGACTATCCCAATCCGAGATTATGCTCACAGGAACTCCATGAAGTCTGACAATCTGCAGCACGTACATCTTTGCTAGCCTCTCTGTCGACGTGCCCACATTGAAAGGTAAGAAGTGGGCTGATTTGGTCAACCTATCCACGATGACCCAAATCGAGTCCTTCCCTCCTGGAGAATGCGAAAGCCCTGAAACAAAATCCATGGTCATTTGCTCCCACTTCTACTCTGGAATAGGTAAAGGCTAAAGCAATCCACCTGGCATCTGCCGGTCCGCCTTTACCTGTTGGCACACTAGACACCGGGATAAGAAGCGTGCTACCTCGCACTTCATTCCATACCACCATACGTGCTCCCTCAAGTCTCGATACATCTTGTTGGCACCGGGATGCATCGAGTACTGAAAGCGGTGTGCCTCCTGCAAAACCTCTTCGTGCAGCTCCCCGCTCGGCATACACATCCTCGTGCCATACCGTAAAGACCCATCATCTGCGATAGTAAAGTCGTCTGACAATCCGGTCCGAACCTGTGCCATAATACTCCTCAGAGCCTCATCATCATACTGCGTAGCTCTAATTCTGTCCATCAGCTCGGACTGTATCTGCAATCCCCATATCTGAATCTCAATACCGGGAACTAGCACCTCAATTCCCAAGCTTTCCAGATCAGCCAACAAATGTCTATCCGTCGTCAAGTACATAGCCATCGGATACCTGCTTAAGGCATCGGCGACTACGTTGGCCTTCCCTGGATGGTACTGCAATAAGATGTCGAAGTTCTTCATCAACTCCAACCACCTCCTCTACCTCATGTTCAGCTCCTTTTGTGTGAACACGTACTTCAAGCTCTTGTGGTCCGTGAAGATCTCCACACGCTCTCCGTACAGGTAATGTTTCCACAGCTTTAGAGCGAAGATAACCGCTGCCAACTCCAAATCGTGGGTGTGGTAGTTCTTGTCATGAGGGAATAACTGCCTGGAAGCATAGGCAATTACCTTCCCGTGCTGTTGAAGAACGTAACCCAAACCCTTCCCTGAAGCATCACTGTAGATAGTGAATCCAACTGTCCCCGCTGTCAACGTCAAAACTGGAGCTGTCGTCAGTCTCTTCTTAAGCTCATTAAATGCGGCCTGGCAATCCTCCGTCCAGACAAAATCCACATCTTTCCTGGTCAGCCTGGTCATCGGCGCTACAATCCTGGAGAAGTCTTGTACAAACCTCTTGTAGTATCCTGCTAGCCCGAGAAAACTCCTGATCTCAGCTACCGAACTGGGGGTAGCCCATGACTCCACTGCCTCGATCTTCTTCGGGTTAACCGAGATTCCGTCATATTCCTTGGTCATGCTAACTTTTGTACGATATACCTTATGACACTGGATACGACTTTCATGTACAGAAGCCTTACTTAATATATTTGAGGTTTTCGGCTTCTATGTCAGGATAGGATCCGTGACTTGAGATAGTTGACATAAGTATATCTACACATTGACTCGAGACATAGTTAGTGATTGATCTTGCGTGTTATGGACATGAGATGTGAGGTTATATTGGGTGGGGAGAGCATAATCAGAGTTGGGATACCACTTTCATAATTAGTTATCGTTGTCTAGTTACAGAGCTTCGGAGATTATCATTAGTTCCTGCAGGTTTCATGACGGGGACTGTGGGATTTTATATTTATTAAAGATGTCTACCGAGATCTTCAGATTCACACTTTGGTGGTCTAGCATACGAGTGATGTTCTCATGTGCATTCACTTAGCTGGTTATTATAGATACCCTTGAGCACATTGCTTCTTATTTTGCTATTTACTTTGGGATATTGTTTCTTATACCTTGTTACGTCCCTCTGAGGGCCTAGTCCCTTACCAGTTTTGCAACATAGACGGTTGAGGAATTTTCTGGAGCTGTTGTTGGATATCGCCTCATCATGCAGGCATTGGACTCTGGTACTGTTATCATTTCTACCGTAGTTATGTTTATCGTTTCTCGTTACTATTTCTGCTGTTGTAACCTAGTTTTATAGACTCTTATTATTTCTTTGAGTCTACTCGAACAAGTATTGAATGGGGTGCATACCAGGATATATGTTGTTTAATCTTATATTTTGATTCATTGTGGATTGAGACATAGATATATTTATTGTGTGATCTAGATAGTGACCATTATATTACAACTTATACGTATTCGAGTCGGACAAAATTTTGGTGGAATACGTAGCTGACCATTGCCACGTACCCTAGTCCTACGTACTTTAGGACTAGTGACATTGATGGTTTGCCTTTTCAAACATTAGAAACTTAATAAAGTTCCTATATGTCAAGGCAATCTCTTCCTCATCGAAAATCATCATCACCATTGTTATGCTCGGAAGTGATCTTATGATAATTTTCCTTTAAGGGAAATTGCGTTCTCCTTCTTCTTCTCTTTTGATATGGCTTCCTCTTGATCGTTGATGTTATGCTCATGTATCATTAGCATCCCCATATGTCTTCCAAGTTCTTGTTGTGAGATCATTTCCTTCAATAATAATTGTCGCCTTTACATTCCAATTCTTTGTAAGTCCTCTGAGGATATTTCAAATCTTCTTATGAATGTAGTATTCCATGCCAAGGGGATTAATAATGTCAAAGAAATAGGTAAACATATTAGTGATATATTCATTTATCTTCTAATTAACATTAAGGCTTTTAAGAATTTAATTCTTTTGGTACATTTTGAAAACAATTTATTTAATATTTGGAAATTCAGGATTCAAGGACTACACCATATACTAAAATTATATCGGTACAATATCTTCATACATTCATAGAGCCATATTTGTGGAGGCACTCATTATAGAAACTATACCTAAATTATGAGGAAAGTTAGATCCCTATGAATAATAAGCTACAATGCATTTCTATAAAATCTATAAGATACAACATGAGTTATTTGTTAGCTTTTATGGTTATCCCATATGAAAACTCATTTCTTTGGCATTAAAAATTTGACGCGACGAAAAAAAATTATATGAAAAAATGGAAAACAAACAGGAAATAATTATGATTTTGGAATATCTGCATACCAAGACAAGAGATCTCTAGAGGCAATCTTCTAAGTCCAGCACCATGTACTAAACAAGAAGGGGGATGATATTTATCGAGAATCAATTTTGTCGTTTCCTATTGTATTCAGGTATGTTTATGCCATGTCATAAAAGTACCTGATATATGCAAGATTCAAGTATGTCTATGCCATGTCATATATTACGTCGTGTCTTATTGGTAATAATTTGGAAAGAAAAGCAAATCTAGCAGCGGTAAAAGAAGTTGGACCATGTCAAGTTTGTCAGCAGTTTTTTCATTCTAAAAATGAAGATATGTTTAGTGGTTTGGTTCACCAAGTATGATTCTTAGAGGTTTTTCTTAATAAAAACTAGTAGATAATGGGTGTTAGGTTTAATAACCCAATTCTGCATGATAATTTGCTAGCCCTACCCCAAAGTCCTCCATAAAACCCCAATGGTCAAGACAAGTTAGAAATATAAAGCACAATAAAATGTGTGTTATCTATAACGCGATTCTCCAAACCCACATTAAAAACCCAATATAATCGAAATATAACATTCTTGTCTAAACTAGTGTTACAAAGACACACGCACACACACAAATTACTGACATAGAGATGTTAAAGCATCAAAAATTCAGGCCTAGAAAACCATTCCAAGTAATACATGCAACTTTTACAAATATCATAATAATGTTAATACAACAAGAACTACCAAAATAATACATATTAGCGATGCCAACAAACGTCGCTAATAGGTAAAAAAATGTTGCAAAAAATAATTAGTGATGTAATTTGCGACATTTTGGTGTTGTCGCGTAAACCATGGTCGCTAACAACAAATTTGTCGCTATAGCGACGTATATTTGTGACGCAGCCACATCGTAGATTATTTTGTTATTAGCGACGTCCAGCGACTCGACTTCGGTACATCAGCGACGGTCTATATTGTCGTATAACGTCGTTAAATCAACGACATTACCAGCGATGTTTTGCTACATTAATGCTGACATGGCAGAAATTGCCATACCAGCTATTTGGCGATGTGTAGAGACATTTTAACACAAGTTAGCGACGTCGCTGCTACCATTCAGAGACGTTTTGACATAGTTTAGTGACGCACTATCATATCTTTAGACGTTATCAAACATCGCCGGACGTCACTAAATTTTAAAAAAAGCCAGAAAAAAGCATGCAGTTTCAAAAAATATTTTCCAACAAAAGTCTTCCTATAGTTATAAAATCAAAGTTTATATAAATAAACCCAGAGCAACCCTCCGTTGAATTTTCTGGGTTCGTTGACCCCTTCGGTGGAACACTCAACACTAGTACATACACAAACATGTCAAGAATATCGAAACACGCAGGAATGTCCCAACAAATAGATACATGAATATAAAATAATATCACATCCGTCTTATCCAAAAAATATAGTAAAAAGTATAAAATAAGTACATCAAAGACCAAAGAATGGGCCAATACACACAAACATACTAAAAATGCCCCAATAAGAACTACTACAGATCAGGAGGAGGAAGAGGAACATTATCGTGCATCTGGGATAAAAGGAAGCCATACTGCTCATGTAAAAGATTCACCGATCCCGATAGAGGAGGCAGTGGAATCGATAGAGTCGATGTTAATGCCGACGGACCAGGAGGACGTATCTACTCCAATGCTAGCAGTCGAGCATTGTATGAATCCATGGCAGATACCACCCTCGAAGTGTTCTCCGCCACCGACCGACTCAATAAATCCTGTGCCACATGTATCCTCGCAAGTGAGTCGCTCATTGTCGTATACGACCCCTCAAGCTCCATTTGTTTGTGCTCCGTAGATGAGGCCAAAGTTGCCACGCTGCGGTCTATCGTTTGGCTCATAATCCTGAGCTCGATAAGGCTGTGATCTGTCGTCTAGCTAGAGTCCTGAGCTACTTAAGGTTACGCCCGAGTGAATCAAAACGTGCGGTGATCGTCGCATCGTCCATCTGCGGCGCAGACTATGGCCGCTCCATAATCCTCCATAGCAACTCGTCATGCAAGTCAGCAATCTAACGGTCAATGCTCTCCTGGGCTTCTGTCGACGCCTGCGAAGGCCGCGAGGAATGCACACTAACGGAGGGGCCCTGGAGGACTACATCGTAATAAAGGTGTCGTAGGATCCCGTACCATAGTACGTACCCCTCTGAAGACCACTAATGGAGGTCATCCAGAGCTCGTCCGCCAACGGAGCTGTAGCTGGCTACGAGGAAGTACCAGCCCCTCCCTATGCAAGTGCACTAGCAGTTGTCCGCTCACGTAGTTTAAGATACTCGTCCTAGAAAAGTGGTTGCTAACGTCTAAGTTACTTATTACTAACTATATAGATATCTATTTGAATATTTCCTAAGTTATATTAAAAACTAATATAGGATAATAAAACCTACATAGGTCTGTGTGGCCTTCTCATCGATGAGCTATTCGCCCTTCCGATGGGTGGCCAGGAAGACGGTCACAATGTTGGCTTCCTTACCCCTCTATACCTGTTGAAAATTATATTGCTTATTTATAAAATTAAACATCTTATCATACTCTTATTAAAATAATATATATTTAATAGAATACATACCAGACGACCAAAATATTTTGTTATGGGAATCGAACCACCACACCACTTTCTTGCCTTCGACCTAGCCGCCTTTGCCTTCTCTGACCTTTCCTTGTACCTGGGTTTGTCAAATCTCACCTTCATCGCAGTGTACTGCTCAGGTGTGATCCAACCCTGGGACGGTTGTCCGAAGCGATCACGAGCCTTCTGGTCATTTATCCCATCACGTATCAGCTTGGCAACGACGACAGAAAATTGTTCCTCGGTCTTCTTAGTCCGGTGTTGTAAACCCCCTTAACCAAATTTTAGATATACTTGGTGTAGCAAGATAATAGGGTTAATTTAGTTCAAATAGGGTTAGGGTTTAATAAAAATCTATTTATATTTGCAACACTAGATGCTCCTTACCGTTGCTACAATATTTGGAACACAACACTAGCCTTTACTTTCCAACAAAATTTATGCCCTTGACCTAGACGAGCCAATCTCTAATCCCGACCTTTGTGTCACTCATAAATACCCTCTCTTGGGCTCATTTTGATTGCACAATATTCGTCCAACAATATCTATTTTTTTAAACCTAAACTTCGCATGTATGTCATTCCAATCAAAATTAGAGACACAACTTTGACCCATTTCTTGCAACCCAATAAATGACGATAATGTATTCCGAGTCTATAACGTCTATAAAATTTGTGTCACTCCCAATTGAGACCCCATGTACTTCCATTTTATTTAAGAACACCTACAACAAAAACATTATTTAATTTGGAGCAACCGACACAACTAAACCCTCACACCCAATCTTAAGACTCATACAAAACACCCAACACCCTCTCCATCCTACAAAATACCAAATACCCTTTTTCCCACATTAAATTCTCTTTTCCTTCATTTTAAATCCCCAAAACTATTAGGGACCCAAATGTAAAGGTAATGCAAGGTGTCAACCTCCTATTGGTGCAAATCTAATGAAGAAAATCCACCCCTTTGTCATATGACCGATCACATCTAACCCTCTCTCCAGTTGCATGGTGCTATTCACCCTACATCTAAACCTAGCCCTTCGTTCAAACTTCTCCTATCATAACCTTACATTTCCCCTATATAAGGACACACACTCATCCCTAGGCCAGCCCTAACCCCAAGGAAGCCTCCCTCTTCCTTTAATTCATCCCCTCCCCCTCTCAAAACCCTACAACACACCACCACCCGCACCCCTCCTTCTTCTTCTTCTTCTTCTTCTTCTTCTTCATAATCAACCAATACCACCTCCATCACCACCACTTTTATCACAATAACAACCACCATCTCCTCCACCTAAGACCACCACCGGACCACCCCCTTCTCCTCGACCTCCACCTTTAGCCGAACCACGACCTTTACCACCACTGTCAACACCACCAACACTGTCGCCATCAACACCACCACTACCATGACCCCTACCACCAGCTGCAACAGCATCAACTATACGACCACACCCCCGACCATCACCTCCACCTTCAACAGCAGCACTACCACCGCAGCCAACTGCCACACTGCAACCACAAGCAGTACAACACCCCCTCCATCGAATCCAGCTCCCCTCTCTCCTTGCGGGTATGGATCTCACTATTTCTTGTTCTTTCCATTTGTTTTGGTTGTTATATTTTTGGATGAGTTATTGCATAGGTAGTTTTAATTGTCTTACGAATCATAGAGGGATTAGGTTTACTTGAATGCATAAGAGAGAATGAGAGAAGATATTTGTGTGTCCAAAAGAACCTTTACTACTTCCCTAACATGTATGTAGAATGTATAGGTTTAGTTGGGATGAGGATCTTAATTACCTACTGTGTTTGAGTGTGTATATTGGAATGTGTCCTACTAGTTTTGTAGGGAACTGTGAATTGGAGTATATAAAATATAGGTGATGATGGCTTAGTAACTATGAAATACTTTGAGGACACGGGTTGAGGATGGGCATTATTTGCTTTTGGCCAAACCCACACTTGATGAATACTAGTATTTGAGGATAGTATTGGAGGATGTTATGCGATTTGATGATTACATATTTATTATAATGCTTGCCTAGTCAACCCTCATAGTTGACCTAGTTAGAACCCCTTACTTGTCTTAGTTCTATGTAGGGTGTATTAGAGGCATTCGGGAGCAGGACGTTGGTATCTCGGCGTAATGACTAATTCGATATTATATTATTATTATTATTATATTTAAGCTCGTTGGATCGTTCAGGCAAGGCTTCGGGAGCAGGACTTTGGTATTTACAGCTTGGGAATTCAGGTTGTTTGAGCAGGTTGCATGGTGCTTGATCTAGTGGAGTAGGATGGGTGCATCATAGAGTGGACTTGAGCATTGTGACCGCGAGAGGATTCGGTACCATCACCCTCAGGCGAGTGGTCACTTGCAACCCATAACTAGTAAATCAAACATAAATTGATTGCATGCTTAGTTTATTCAATTTCCTTTAACTTGATTTAATAACCCAATTATCTTGATCGACTAACTAAGTTAATTCATAACTATGACTTTAATGCCTTCGTTCATCTTGGTACATTAATTACAACCGTAAGTATATCTAAAGTAACTGATTAAGTAGTGTTATATATTTAATAGCAATTAAATGAATCTGATTTGTAGTGGTTAGCATAGCCTGTGTTTTCTAGACCACCATTTCTTATTAAATACACCTAGTTAACTTGAATGCTTGGGAATCCCATTTCCGTAACTACACATTTACATCATATGTATATAGTAGTGGCAGTAGATTAGATTTGATGAAGCTAGTATTTATTTTCTTGTATTACTAGTGCATAATCATGATAGTTAGACTATCTATATATCTGCTCTTGTTAGTTACCTTATTACCTTTATTGTATAGTCATAGATGATATTTGAGATATTGTTTATATATCCGGTGGGTTGGGATGGTTATCTTATGAAAATATTTTTGAGTCCGGCGGGATGTGCCGTAGACGTAGATTGGACATGGGGTAAATTATTGTGTAAAGTGATGTGATTGTAGGTTTGGGAATCATAGAAAATACAAAGGAGGCTCTTCCAAAATTTTCAAAAACTTTTAGTTTAAATTTGGAACTTCTTGCTTGACTTAATTTGGAACAGCTTGCTTGACTTGACTTGGAATATCTTGTTGACTTGTGTTTTGGAACAACTTGCTTGACTTGCACCTTTAGAACAGCTTAATTTCATTATTTTATGATAACTAGATTACTTTTGATGTTTGCATTTTGGTGTTTCACTGCGTCACTTGGATGTTCTCTTATCTTCCGTCATTATGTGTGTATATATATTTTTATGTAGCTCAAATGCAGGCATATCTGCACACAGGTGTGAACCTCCTACCAAAACGCTTAATTCATGTCTTTAGATATATTGTATTTACTTTATACTCGTACCTTATTGTAGATTGCACTTGTTAGGATTTAATTGATAGGATAGACTTAGTTACATACCTATTGTCACGATCCGCACCCGGATATTCGGGCACGAGTATGTGGGTACGTCCTGCCTACGCCGCAATATCAGCGATAAAACGCTGTCTGGGTCAACTCTAACTAACTAAATATCTCAACAATATATATATGGTACCTGTCAATCATCTCAACTCCAAAAGGAGGAACAATATGGTATCTCAGAATGTAATTATACTCAATCATAATGCAAACTAAGGAATATAGAACACGAATGGAATAACGAAGGAAAGAATCATAATACAATCCACAAGACTGAAATAATATACATGCCATGAATCTCAATAAAAGTCAAATACAAGTCCACCAAAATAAACTAAAATTCCTCAGGCTCTGGTACTAAGTACTCCTAGTCTACAAGAGTACCCTCTAAAGGTA
Organism: Iris macrosiphon; assembly: GCA_036927795.1. NCBI lineage: Eukaryota > Viridiplantae > Streptophyta > Magnoliopsida > Asparagales > Iridaceae > Iris > Iris macrosiphon. The sequence continues at coordinate 80,096,820 of JAYESA010000006.1, forward strand.
TGCCCTCCTGTGGTACGTAGAATGTGAGACACTGATCTATGAGCCAATCATCTACAAAATATATCCAGTCAGGATTGGAGCGAAGTACATACCTTTAAAAGTAGTTTCAAATACATAATCGAGCATATAAAATAGATAATAGAAAAGAATCCAAGATAACTAAACAACAGAAAGAAATAAACTAGAGTGAACAAGTAATATACTGGAAAGAAGAACATGCAATAAAATATCTGTAATATAATAGGAATAACTGAAATCTAACCAATATGCCATAGAATACAAGTTTATTATGTGATCGATTTAGGTTGAACATGGATACAATAAGGTAACTCGATTACAAGTGTGGTATATAATCGACATGTACATGAATACACTGGGGCTTGATCACATAATCAACTCCTACTCCCCCATCCCCAACTAATACCAATGGATCCAATCACGACACATTACGAACATGAATATGGGCATACTGAACACGACCAGTGCGTATACACGAATATAAGCATACTAAACACGAGCAGTGTGTGAACACCAAATATAATAAATCAATACTCGATACATACGATGAAATACATGTAAAGGAGTACCCGCTGAGCATGATAAGGGATAACATCTCCTGACATGATCCATGTAGTACCAGTCCGTGAAACTACTGTGACGGAATCAAGTATTCAGTTCTAGAACATATGATATATACACTATTATGAAATAAAAACTAACAGAGAAATGTACTCGCCGGAGGTTCTGAGTAAGGTATGTCTCCCCGTGCCCAAGCTGGTGTCACACAAACCTATTTTAGGAATTAAAAGGTGTAATAAAAGAGGAATGGATTAAAAATACACTAGTGCATGCATCTAGGTCCATATTAAGCTAATGGGTCTCAAATGATCATTAAGTAGCTAATACTAGCTATACTAGGTCTTGGTTGAGTTTCTAAGTCAATATCTTAGATAATTGCTAGATTAGCTAATAATAACAAATATTATATATATACTCATATATACTAGTTACTGCTACTACCTATAAACTTAGTATGTAAATATATTACCTAATATCTAGTTCTCTCCAAGACCTTGGTGATAAACTGATAACTTCGCTAACTTCCCAATCCACTATACACCTAATATCATATCAAGGTATAGGTAATTCTCACTTCTTATATAACTATATATCTAAAATTATAATATATATACATATACTCAAGTATCTAAATTGAGGTACCTATCCATATGACACTAACTACTTCCCTGAAAGGGCTCTGGCACACAGCACTTCTAAAACCAAATCCTAACTCCAACTTGGCACCCCAAACTTACACATCAAGTATCTTGCTCACTGAGTTACTACTGTTGTTGGTTTTGGGTACCAACATTAGTGCTCGAACCCCTCAATCTCATACACATACATGTATCAGTAACTGACACCATATCAGTCATGATAATTGGTCATAAATACTTACTAACACCCTTAACTAACTAACTGGTAATACAACCCATCTAGTTGACACACTCAAAGACTTTGGACCTGTGCTCTGGTGCTCTGATGCTCCTCAGAGACTCATCCTTGAACTGTACAGCTCTGATCCGGTTTATCAACTCTGACTGTACCTGAAGTCCCCACATCTGTGTTGCAACTCCAGGAACTAATTCCTCAATGCTCTAACTATCAAGATCGGCTAATAAATATTTGTCCCTCGTCAAATACATAGCCACTGGATACCTGCTCAAGGCATCCGTGACTATGTTGGCCTTCCCTGAATGGTACTGCAAAGAAATTTCGAAGTCCTTCATCAACTCCAATCGTCGCCGCTGCCTCATATTGAGCTCTTTTTGTGTAAATACATACTTCAAGATCTTGTGATATGTAAAAATCTCTACCCACTCTCTATACAAGTAGTGCTTTCATAGTTTAAGAGCAAAAATAACTGCTGCCAACTCCAAGTCACGGGTAGGATAATTCTTCTCATGTGGGCATAATTTCCTGGAAGCATAGGCAATCACCTTCCCGTTCTGCTGCAACACACAACCTAAACCCTTACCTGATGCATCACTGTATATAGAAAATCCTTCTGTCCATGATGGCAATGTCAATATTGGAGCTATAGTCAACCTCTTCTTGAGCTCCTCAAAAGCAGACTGATAATCCTCAGTCCATACGAACTCCACATCCTTCCTAGTTAGTCTAGTCATCGGCTCCGCAATCCTGGTAAAATTCTGAACAAATCTTCAATAATAGCCTACCAGTCCAAAAAAACTCCCGATCTCTGCCACTGAACTCAGGGTAGACCATGACTCAACTGCTGAAATCTTCTTCGGATCTATTGAGATCCCGTCTCCTATAATCACATGCCCTAGGAATTCAACCTTATCAAGAAAGAACTCACACTTCGAAAGCTTGATATATAGCTTCTCCTTCCCGAGGTTCTCCAGAATAAGGTACTTCTCATGCTCCTCCGGGGTCTTCGAATAAATCAATATATCATCAATGAAAACTACAATAAACTGATCCAGGTACTGATGAAATATCTTATTTATCAGGTTCATGAATACCGCCAAGGCATTAGTCAACCCAAATGGCATCACAAAAATCTCAAACTGCCCATACCAAGTCCTGAAACTTGTCTTCGGAATATCTTCCATCTTCACTTTCACCTAGTGGTACCCCGACCTCAAGTCTATCTTTGAGAATACCTTCGCTCCGCTCAACTGATTGAATAAATCGTTAATCCGTGACAACGGGTATTTGTTCTTGATAGTGAGGTTGTTGAGTGACCTGTAATCGATACACATGCGTACCGACCCATCCTTCTTCGGTACAAATAATACCGGAGCACTCTATGGTGATGAACTTGAGTAGATAAAGCCCTTGTCCTGCAACTCATCCACCTGCTTCTTTAACTTTGCCAGTTTACTGTTGTTCACTCTATAGACATGCTATGATATTGGCTCTACGCCTGACACCAAATATATAGAGAATGCCACATCTCTGTCTGGTGGAAACCCCGACAACTCCTCCATAAATATGTCCATATACTCCGTAATCAATGGATATGGCAGCTCCTGCTCTTCTACCAAAGCTCTACAGAAGTCTCCTTCGCTCTGTTATGCTTCTCCTCTGACGAACTCAAACTCTGGCTCTCCTGGCACCTGAACCAAAACTCTTCCTCCTCGACAATTGATACTAGCATGATGCCTACTCAACCAATCCATCCCGAGTACTATATCGTAGCTCGGAAGTGGCATTACGAGTAGACATATGCTCAACTCTTGGCCTCCCAAAGAAACTCTCTAATCCTTGCAAACATCACTGACCAGGATAATGCCACCCCCGATCGTGATCTTGCAAGTCCTCGCCAACGGTTCAGACTCAAGATGACGTTTCAGAGCAAAAGATACAGTACAAAAATATGTGAAGCACCAGAATAAAATAAACCATGAGTTGGAAAAGAATTAAGATAGACTGAACCTGAGATAACATCACTGACTGGCTCATCCTCCTCAACGGTCAAGGCAAAAGCTCGGCCCTGTCGCTGGACACCTCTCTGCTGCTGGTAGTGCTGAACGAACTGCTGCTGTTATGGTGATGGAGGAGGTCCTCTATGCTATCCCGCTGGTGGTCTCGTGGGTGCTCTCTATGCCTGAGCTCCGCCCTGAGCTGGACGAGCTAGAACTTTAGGACAAGCCCTCAACTGATGGTCTCCTGATCCGCAGAATAAAAACTGGCTCAATCTCATCATGCATGCATCCCATCCATGTCCTTGCTTCTTACAGATGTGCAAGGAATAGCCATCCTCCGGATCTGGTGCATCTGTTATGTCGGCGCTCTAGCTGGTCCATGATACTGCTGCCTCGGCTACTGAAAATGCCTTTGGTATTGCTGCTGAAAATGAGGCTGCTTCATTGGACCCTTTTTGTTACTGGATCCTCTTGTGTCTCTCGGCCTCTTAGAGCCAAGTTCTAGATCATCCTCTGCCCGTTGTGCTTGTCTCAGAATCTCCTCTAAAGTAGCGGTGGGATCTCCATTCTTGTGTGATTTGATCTCCCTGTTCAGGCCCTTTCGGAACTTTCTAGCTCTTTCTCTGGGGTTTTGCCCTTCCATAAAGTGGCCTAATCTGCAATACTCTGTCGCATACTCATCCATAATCATACCTCCCTGAATAAGGTACTGGAACTGGCTCTTTAGAGGCGTCAGAGCCACATCTGGAAAGAACTTTTCCTTGAGGAGCTATTTGAAAGTTTTCCAAGTAAGTCCTGGTACTGAGATCCTGGGGTCCGTCCTGAACTAAGTCAACATAACGTCGAACATCATGCTCTCCGCAACCTCTATTTGCAACCTCTCTGGAATCTGCGCTAGCCGCAGGTTTCGCTCAATGTCTTATATCCAATCATCAGCATAAATGATCCTTTCAGTGCACTTAAAGTCCTTCAACCCCATCCTCTTGAAGTCTATGATGGTCCTCGGCCTCGGCTGCTGTGGGATAAACTGAGCTGGTATTATCTGTGGCTGGACAAAGGCGACTCTCTCGACTACTACGAGCGTAATCTGGTAAGCATTCTTAATGCTCTGCCACATAACCTCTGACTGATACTGTTGTGCCTACATTATTTGCTAAAAGAGAGCAAACATTTGCGTCTGATCGACTATGAATGGTGGGGGTGGAAGATCCCTTGAAACTGTCGGCACTGCCCTCTGTATCGGAGGTGGAGCACCTCCGAAAGCTGTTGTAGAAATGCCTACTAGGATCGGTGAATCTGACCTCTAGAATGTAGCTGCTCGAACAACGTCTGATGGTGCTGCCCTCAGAGGCGATGAAGTGACTGACCGTGCTGACATGGCACCTGAGCGCTGGGAATGCGACTTCGACGGCATCCTGAAGATAGATGGAACAAAGGAATCAATATTGAGTAAGATACGATATCGTCAATTAAGGACATATTTTATTCAAAGTAAAGCAACATTCAATATAAAAGGATAGCAAAACAAATATTAAAAGTGTTTTCTAGTTGTGATTGAGTAAACTCTCAGCCTAAATCTTATATCCTAAAGAAGGCTTGTAGCAATACTCTAAGTGGGCACTCTATGATATCGCTCTACTTGCGACTCCTGACCTGCATGGGCCACCACTAAAAATGTGTCACAACCTACACCCGGATATTCGGACACGAGTACGTGCGTATGTCTGGCCTACGCCACATTATCGATGGTAGAATGCAGTCTGGGTCAACTCTAACTAACTAAACATCTCAATAATATATATATATGGTACCTTTCAATCATCTCAACTCCAAAAGGAGGAACAATATGGTATCTCATAATGTAATTATACTCAATCACAATGCAAACTAAGGAAGATAGAGCACAAATGGAATAATGAAGGAAATAATTACAATATAATCCATAAGACTGAAATAATATACATGCCATGAATCTGAATAAAAGTCTAATACAAGTCCACCAAAATAAACTAAACTTCCTCAGGCTCTGGTACTAAGTCCTCCTGGTCTACAAGAGTATCCTCTAAAGGTATGCACTCCTGCGGTCCATAGAATGTGGGACACTGGTCTATGAGGCAATCATTTGAAAAAATATATCTAGTCAGGATTGAAGCGAAGTACATACCTCTAAAAGCAGTTTCAAATATATAATCGAGCATATAAAACATATAATAGAAAAGAATATAAGATAACTAAACAACAGAATAAAATGAATTAGAGTGAACAAGTAATGTACTGGAAAGAAGAACATGCAATAGAATATCTACAATATAATGGGAATAACTGAAATCTAACCAATGTGCTATGGAATACAAGTTTATTATGTGATTGGTTTAGGTTGAACAACAAATACAATAAGGTAACTCGATTACAAGATGCATGTAATCAACATGTACACGAATACACTAGGGCTTGATCACATAATCAACTTCTACTCCTCCATCCCTAACTAATACCAATGGATCCAATCATGACACATTACGAACACGAATATGGGCACACTGAACACGAACAGTACGTATATACGAATATAAGCACACTGAACACGAGCAGTATGTGAACACGAAATACAATAAATCAATACCCGATGCACACGATAAAATACATATGAAGGAGTACCCGCTGAATACGGTAAGGGATAACATCTCCTGACAGGATCCATATAGTACCAGTCCATGAAACCACTGTGATAGAATCAAGTATACAGTTGTAGAATATGAGATATATACACTATTATAAAATAAAAACTAATAGAAAAATATACTCGCCTGAGGTCCTGAGCAAGGTGTGTCTCTCGGTGCTCAAGCTGGTGTCACACAAACCTATTTTAGGAATTATCAAGTTAAAAGGTGTAATAAAAGTGGAATGGATTAAAATACACTAATGCATGCATCTAGGTCCATGTTAAGTGAATGGGTCTCAATGATCATTAACTAGCTAATACTAGCTATACTAGGTCTTGGTTGAGTTTCTAAGTCAATATACCTTAGATAATTTCTAGATTTACTAAAAATAGTAAGTATTATATATATATATATATATATATATATACTCATATATACTAGTTACTGTTACTACCTATTAACTTAGTATGTAAATATATTACCTAGTATCTAGTTCTCTCCAAGACCTTGGTAATAAACTAATAACTTAGCTAACTTACCAATCCACTATACACCTAATATCATATCAAGGTATAGGTAATTCTCACTTCTTATATAAATATATATATATATATATATATATATATATATATATATATATATATATATATATATATATATATATATATATATATATATATATATCTAAAAATATAATATATATACATATACTCAAGTATCTAAATTGAGGTACCTATCCATATGACACTAACTACTTCCCTGAATAGGCTCAGGCACACAGCACTTCTAAAACCAAATCCTAACTCCAACTTAGCACCCCAAACTGACACATCAAGTATCTTGCTCCCTGATTTACTACTGTTGCTGGTCTTAGGTACCAACATCAGTGCTCGATCCCCTCAATCTCACACACATACATGTATCAGTAACTGACAATATCATTCATGCTAACTAGTCATAAATACTAACTGACACCCTAAACTAACTAACTGGTAATACAACCCATCAAGTTGACACACTAACATCATGCTAATATTTAACTCTATCATATATATCTAACCAATACTCTAACACTTATATACTAATTACTAATGATTAACTGCTATGCTGCAGTTGTTGCTGATATTGTACGCTGCATTTGCTGTGCATGTTGCAATTGCTGTTGCTCCCTCTGTATTTGTTAATGCTACTGTAGTTGCACTTGTTGCTCTGCTGCACTTGGTGTGTATGCTTGCTACAACATGATATTCCTGATATTGCTACACTTAATGCAGTTGCTGCTAGCTTCTGCAGATTGCTACACTACTGTAAATGCTTGTTGTTGTAGTTGCACTGCATTGTTGAAGCCATTGCTCTGCTGCTGATACACTGCTCTTGATGCAATGCTCCACTCGAGCAGTGCACTGCTCTGCACTTGCTGCTGTAGTGCTTGCTAGTTGTTGCTGCTGCTGGCCTTGCTGTTGCATTAGCTGCTAATGCGACTGCAGTACAAACTGCTGCAGTGGCTGATACTTGTTATTTTATGGCTGCTAGGCCATTCTGCTAATGTTGCACTCGAAATGCTGCAGTTGTTGTTGCAGTTGTTTTTGCAAAGCACACTGCACTCTCCAAAACCCGACCACCACTCTCCAAAGCACACTGCTAATACTACTCACTCACATACACCACACAACATATCTATTGTACAACACTTAGATGCACACACACATATATAAACAGATATATCACTATACATACATATATATAGAGAGAGACATTAAGAAAAACACCTATAGTGCATACTAGGATACCTATGATACTCAACCCAATGAAGTGCCAACTCCCTGTAATCCATAATTTTCCATTCCTACAAGTCATATATACATAATTAGAACTATTAGCAATCATTACAACACATCCTGAAGAGAATTCATACAATTCACCCAAAATTGACTCTGTGTCACACCTTATCGCAAGATAGCATGATACGGCCTATACGTATCCATTTGTGGACACGTACCTAGTACCATATCCTTGATCTAAGTTCAATTATATCTAATTAGTCTCATGACACACAATTGAGGTGTCAAATTCATAATTCCCCCAAACTACACACAAATTACCTCATAGATCTCACAATACAAAGCCAATTAGCCTAGAAATTATTCCTATAGGTAGTCCTATGCTATGGTATCATTCCTAATGGTCAAATACATGATTAAGAAGCAACAATGAGAGAAAAATTCAGGAATTACCAATTGGGAGATGGATTCCCAATAAAAATAAAATTGGACATGATCTCTAGCTCCAAAGCTTCTCCTCCTTGGGCTACTTGCTTCTCCAAGCTTTAAGACTCCAAGAATGATAAATTGAGAAGGAATTGGTGGTGAATTGTGTGAAAATTCAATGGAGGGAATTTTGGAAATTTGGGTTCTAGAATTTGGACACAAAATGAAAATGCAAATTAGGAGAGAGAGAGGAGAACCCTCCATTTCTATGGCCGGCCCCTTTCCTCCTTCCTCAAGCAATGTCAAAGGTCCAAATTTCCCCCTACATGTTGCATTATGAGGGATAATTAAGGATGGGTATAATTGAAAGTCTCTAACTAATTGTAATTATACGAATCCCTCCTAATTAAATTAGTGGAATGACTAATGGGCTTGAGTCTAAGTTAGGCTCACTATTTGTCATGACAAAATTAAGTAGGTCCATATATGACAAGTCTAATTTATTGTCTAGTCTCTCTAACTAATTAATTAATTACAAGCCTCTAACTAAAATAAATAATACTAGCCACAATAATTAAAGCTTAAAATAAATAATTATTACAATCATCACATTAATATAAATATTATATTTCTAAATTTAAATACCCATGCTAAATTATCAAACAACCCTTAGCGGAAAAAGTGAGGGTGACAATCCTACCCAACTTAGAAAAATTTTGTCCTCGAAATTAAGGAAGAAACTAACTAGTAAAAGTAATCAATACAAGCAAGAAAGAATTATACCTCACAGCTAAAACAAATAAGGATATCACTAGCGCATCTCAGTCTCTCGCTCCCAGGTACTCTTTCCTGGCGAGTGATGCCTCCACGTGACACACACCAAAAGAATCGTCTGGTTCCGCAACACCTTCTCCCTGTGGTCCAAGATCTCGACGGGCTGCTCTGGATAGCTGAGTGTCGGACCAACCTCGATCTTCGAGTGATCTAGTACATTACTAGGATCTGCCATGTACCATCTCAGCTGCGACAGATGGAACACGTTATGCACTCCCTCTAATACAGGTGGTAAGTCTAGTCTGTAAGCAACTGTACCGACCCTCTCAAGAATATTGAAAGGTCTAATGAATCGTGGACTAAGCTTTCCGCCTCCACCGAAGCAAATCGTGCCACATATCGGAGAAATCCTCAAGAAAACTAGATCGCCAACCTAGCACGAAACACATCCTTAGCACTCTAATAAATATAAACAATCACAAGCAATACAAATAAAATCTATACCTCAAACTCCAATGGTCTCCGGTGGCTATCGGCCCAATGCCGATGTCTGTCCTATGCCAGCCGAAGTCTATCCCTGATGAGCTTCATCTTCTCAGCTGCATCCACAACCATCTCTGGTCCCAATAAATCTCTCTCTCACTAACATCATCCCATGATAACATAGTGCGGCATCTCCGTCCATACAATGCCTCAAATGGTGACATCTCTATACTGGCCTGGTAGCTGTTGTTGTATAAAAACTCTACCAGGTAAAGATGATCCTCCCAAAAACCTCCAAAATCCAAAACACAGGTGCGTAGTATATCCTCGAGAGTCTGAATAGTCCTCTCCGACTGCCCGTCTGTCTGAGGGTGATATTCGGTACTAAACTTGAGCTGAGTGCCTAAGCTAGCCTGCAAACTCCTCCAGAAGTGGGACGTGAAGCGACTATCCCGATCTAAGACTATGCTCACAGGAACTCCATGCAATCTGACTATCTAAGGTACATACATCTCCACGAGCTTCTTTGTAGATGTACCCACTTTGAATGGCAGAAAGTGGGCTGATTTGGTCAACCTGTCTACGATGACCCAAATCGTATCTTAACCTCCTGGAGAACGCGGAAGTCCTGAAACAAAATCCATCATCACATGCCCCATTTCTACTCTAAAATGGGTAAAGGATGAAGCAATCCACCTAGCCTCTATCTCTCTGCCTTTACCTGCTGGCATACCAAATATATGGATATGAAGCTAGCCACCTCTCGCTTCATACCATACCACCAAACATGCTCTCTCATGTCCCTATACATCTTGTTGGCACCTGGATGTATAGAGTACTAAGATTGATGCGCCTCCTGAAGAATATCCTCGAGCAATGCTCCACTCGGCACACACAATCTGGTACCGTGCTGCAATGATCCATTATCTGCAATGCTGAAGTCCTCTACCAATTCCATCCGGACCTATGCTCTGATGCTCCTCATAGACTCATCCTCGAACTATGCGGCTCTGATCCGGTCCATCAACTCTGACTATACCTGAAGTCCCTATATCTGTGCTGCAACTCCAGAAACTAATACCTCAATGCCCAAACTATCAAGATCGGCCAATAAATGTCTGTCCTTCGTCAAATACATAGCCACTGGATACCTGCTGAAGGCATCCGCAACTACGTTGGCCTTCCCTGGATGGTACTGCAAAGAAATATCGAAGTCCTTCATCAACTCCAACCATCGCCGTTGCCTCATGTTGAGCTCTTTTTGTGTAAACACATACTTCAAGCTCTTATGGTCTGTAAAGATCTCTACCCACTCTTCATACAAGTAGTACTTCCATAGTTTAAGAGCAAAAATAACTGCTGCCAACTCCAAGTCATGGGTAGGGTAATTCTTCTCATGTGGGCATAATTCCCTGGAAGCATATGCAATCACCTTTCCGTTCTGTTGCAACATATAACCCAAACCCTTACCTGATGCATTATTGTATATAAAAAATCCTTCTGTCCCTGATGGCAATGTAAATATTAGAGCTGTAGTCGATCTCTTCTTTAGCTCCTTAAAAGCAGACTAATAATCCTCAGTCCAGACGAACTCCATATCCTTCCTGGTTAGTCTAGTCATCGGCTCCGCAATCCTGGAAAAATCATAAATAAATCTCAGATAATAGTCTGCCAGTCCAAGAAAACTCCTGATCTTTGCCACTGAACTCGGGGTAGACCATGACTCAACTGCTGAAATTTTTTTCTGGTCTACTGAGATTCTGTCTTCTTTAATCACATACCCGAGGAATTTAACCTTATCAAGGAAGAACTCACACTTCAAAAGCTTGCCATATAGCTTGTCCTTCCTGAGGGTCTCCAAAACTATCCTCAGGTACTTCTCATGCTCCTCTGGGATCTTCGAATAAATCAATATATCATCAATAAAAACTACAACAAACTAATCCAGGTACTGATGAAACACCTTATTCATCAGGTTCATGAATACCGTCGGGGCATTGGTCAACCCAAACGGCATCACCAAAACCTTAAACTGCCCATACCGAGTCCTGAAAGCTGTCTTCAAAAAGTCTTCCTTCTTCACTTTTACCTGGTGGTACCCCGACCTCAAGTCTATCTACGAGAATACCTTCGCTATGCTCAACTGATCAAACAAAACGTCAATCCGCGGCAACGGGTATTTGTTCTTGATAGTGAGGTTATTGAGTGCCCTGTAGTCGATACACATATGTACCGACCCATCCTTCTTTGGTACAAATAATACCGGAATACCCTATGGTGATGAACTGGAAAGGATGAATCCCTTGTCCTGTAACTCATCCACCTGCTTCTTCAACTCCGCCAGTTCGCTGTTGTTCACTCTATAGACGTGCTGTAATTTTGGCTCTGTGCCTGGCACCAAATCTATAGAGAGCTTTACAGCTCTGTCCGGTGGCAACCCCGATAACTCCTTTGGAGAGACGTCAATATACTCTATAATCAATGGATGTAGCTGCTCATGCTCTTCTACCAAAGCTCCACAGAAATTTCCTTCGCCCTGCTGTGCTGCTGCTCTGACGAACTCAAACTCTGGCTCTCCTGGCGCCTAAAATAAAACTCGACCTCCTCGATAATCGATACTAGCATGATGCCTACTCAACCAATCAATCCCGAGTACTATATCATAGCTCGAAAGTGGCATTACGAGTGGACATACGCTCAATACTTAGCCTCCCAAATAAACTCTTCGATCCTTGCAAACATCACTAACCAGGATAATGCCACCCCCAGTCATGATCTTGCAAGTCCTCATCAACGGTTTAGACTCAAGATAATATATCAGAGCAAAAGATACAGATACAAAACTATGTGAAGCACCAGAATCAAATAAAGCATGAGCTGGAAAAGAATCAAGATAGACTGAACCTGAGAAAACATCACCGCCTGGCTCCTCCTCCTCGACGGTCAAGGCAAAATCTTGCCCCTGTCGTTGGGCACCTCTCTACTGCTGCTGGTGCTGAGTGAACTGCTGCTGTTATGGTGGTAGAGGAGGTCCTCTCTGTTGTCCCACTGGTTGTCTCGTAGGTGCTCTCTGTTCCAGAGCTCCGTCCTGAGCTGGACGAGCTGAAACTTTAAGACAAGTCCTTAACTGATGGTCTCCTAATTCGAAGAATAAGCACTGGCCCAATCTCACCCTACATGCATCCCATTAATGTCCTTGCTTCTTACAGAATATGCAAGAAATAGCTGTCCTCTGGATCTGGGGCATCTGTTATGCTCTTGCTAGTCCATGATACTGCAGCCTCGGCTGCTAGAAATGCCTCTGGTGCTGCTGCTGAAAATAAGGATACTTTATTGGACCCGTATTGATACTGGATCCTCCTGTGTCTCTCAGCCTCTTAGAGCCAAGTTCTAGATCATCCTCTGCCCGCTGTGTATGTCTCAAAATCTCCTCCAAAGTAGCAGTGGGATCTCCATTCATGTGTGATTTGATCTCCCAGTTCAGGCCCTTCCTGAACTTCCTGGCTCTTCCCCTGGGGTCTTTCCCTCCACAAAGTGGCCTAATCTGTAATACTCTGTCGCATACTCATCCACCGTCATACCTCCCTGAATAAGGTACTGGAACTGGCTTTCTAGAGACGACAGAGCCACATCTGGATAGAACTTTTTGTTGAAGAGCTCTTTGAAAGCTTTCTAAGTAAATCCTAGTACTGAGATCTTGGGGGTCCGTCCTGAACCAAGTCAACACAATGTCGAATATCATGCTCCCCGCGGCCTCTATCTGCAACCTCTCTGGAATCTGCGCCAGCCGCAGGTTCCGCTCAATGTCTTCTATCCAATCATCAGCATAAATGATCCCTTTAGTGCCCTTAAAGTCCTTCAGCCCCATCCTCTTGAAGTCTATGATGGTCCCCGACCTTGGCTACTGCAGGGTAAACTGAGGTGGTGCCATCTGTGGCTTAACTAAGACGACTCTCTCGACTGCTGCGAGCGCAATCTGGTGAGCATTCTTAATGCTCAATCGCATAACCTCTGGCTGACGCTGTTGTACCTCTATCATCTGCTGAAAGAGCGTAAACATCTATGTCTGATCGACTGCGGATGGTGGGGGTGGAAGATCCCTTGAAACTGTCGACGCTGCCCACTGTACCGGAGGTGGAGCACCTCCGAAAGCTGCTGCAGAAATGCCCACCTGGATCGGTGAAACTGACCTCTGGAATATAGCTACTGGAACAACGTCTGATGGTGCTGCTCTCATAGGCGATGAAGTGACTGACCGCGCTGACATGGAACTTGAGCGATTGGAATGCGTCTTCGGCGGCATCCTAAAGATAGATGGAACAAAGGAATCAATATTGAGTAAGATACGATATCGTCAATAAAGGATATATTTTATTCAAAGTAAAGCAACATTCAATAGATAAGGATAGCGAAACAGATATTGGAAGTATTTCCTAGTTGTGATTCAGTAAACTCTCAACCTAAATCATATATCCTAAAGTAGGCTCGTAACAATACTCTAGGTGAGCACTACTATGATATCCCTCTACTTGCGACTCCTGACCTGCATGGGCCATCACTAAAAATATGTCACGACCCGCACCCAAATACTCGGGCACGAGTACGTGGGTACATCCAGCCTACGCTGTAGCATCGACAGTAGAACATAGTCAGGGTCAACTTAACTAACTAAACATCTCGATAATATATATGGTACCTGTCAATCATCTCAACTCCAAAAGGAGAAATAATATGGTATCTCATAATGTAACTATACTCAATTACAATACAAACTACGGAAGATAGAGCACGAATGGAATAACGAAGGAAAGAATCACAATACAATCCACAAGACTGAAATAATATACATGCCATGAATCTCAATAAAAGTCTAGTACAAGTCCACCAAAATAAACTAAACTTTCTCAGGCTCTGGTACTAAGTCCTCCTGGTCTACAAGAGTATCCTCTAAAGATATGCCCTCTTACAGTCCGTAGAATATAGGACACTGATATATGAGCCAATCATCTGAAAAATATACCCAGTCAGGATTGGAGCGAAGTACATACCTCTGAAAGCAGTTTCAAATATATAATCGAGCATATAAAATAGATAATAGAAAAGAATACAAGATAACTAAACAACAGAATAAAATAAACTAGAGTGAACACGTAATGTACTGGAAAAAAGAACATGCAATAGAATATCTACAATATAATGGGAATAACTGAAATCTAACCAATGTGCCATGGAATACAAGTTTATTATATAATTGGTTTAGATTGAACAATGAATACATAATGTAACTCAATTACAAGTGTGGTATATAATCGACATGTACACGAATACACTAGGGCTTGATCACACAATCAACTCCTACACCCCCATCCCTAACTAATACCAATAGATCCAATCATGATACGTTATGAACACAAATTTGG
This sequence comes from Iris macrosiphon, assembly GCA_036927795.1. Lineage (NCBI taxonomy): Eukaryota > Viridiplantae > Streptophyta > Magnoliopsida > Asparagales > Iridaceae > Iris > Iris macrosiphon. Next base: position 80,111,822 of record JAYESA010000006.1, read on the forward strand.
GCACACTGAGCATGAGCTGTTCGTATACACGAATATACGCACACTGAACTTGAGCAGTACGTAAACACAAAATACAATAAACAAATACCTGATACACACAATGAAATACATGTGAAGGAGTACCCACTGAGCACGGTAAGTGATAACATCTCCTGACAGGATCCATGTAGTACCAGTCCGTGAAACTACTGTGTCGGAATCAAGTATATAATTCTAGAACATAAGATATATATACTATTATGAAATAAAAACTAACAGATAAATGTACTCGTCTGAGGTCCTGAGCAAGGTGTGTCTCTCGATGCTCAAGCTGGTGTCACACAAACCTATTTTAGGAATTATCAAGTTAAAAGGTGTAATAAAAGAGGAATGGATTAAAAATACACTAATACATGCATCTAGGTCTATGTTAAGTTAATGGATCTCAAATGATCATTAACTAGCTAATACTAGCTATACTAGGTCTTAGTTGAGTTTCTAAGTCAATACCTTAGATAATTGCTAGATTAGCTAATAATAGTAAGTATTATATATATACTCATATATACTAGTTATTGCTACTACCTATTAACTTAGTATGTAAATATATTACCTAATATCCAGTTCTCTCCAAGGCCTTGGTGATAAACTGATAACTTAGCTAACTTACCAATCAACTATATACCTAATATCATATCAAGGTATAGGTAATTCTCAATTGTTATATAACTATATATCTAAATATATAATATATATACATATACTCAACTATCTAAATTAAGGTACCTATCTATATGACACTAACTACATCCCTGAACAGGCTCTGGCACACAGTACTTCTAAAGCCAAATCCTAACTCCAACTTGGCACCCCAAACTGACACATCAAGTATCTTGCTCACTGATTTACTACTGTTGCTGGTCTTGGGTACCAATATCAGTGCTCGAGCCCCTCAATCTCACTCACATACATGTATCAGTAACTGATACTATATCAATCATGCTAACTGGTCATAAATACTAACTGACACCCTTAACTAACTAACTGGTAATACAACCCATCTAGTTGACACACTAACATCATGCTAATACTTAACTCTATCATATATGTCTAACTAATACTCTAATACTTATATACTAATTACTAATGACTAACTGCTATGCTGCAGTTGCTACTGATACTGCACACTGCACTTGTTGTGCATGCTGCAGTTGTTGTTGCTCCTTCTGCAATTGTTAATGCTACTGCAGTTGCACTTGTTTCTCTGCTGCACTTGGTGTGCATGCTTGCTACAACATGTTGTTCCTGATATTGCTACACTTGTTGCAGTTGTTGCTAGCTTCTGCAGATTGCTGCACTGCTGTGCATGCTTGCTGCTGCGGTTGCACTACACTGCTGAAGCTATTGCTCTGCTGCTGATACACTGCTTTTGCTGCAATTCTCCACTCGAGCAGTGCATACTGCTCTGCACTTGCTGCTGCAGTGCTTGCTAGCTGTTGCTGCTACTGTCCTTGCTATTGCATTTGTTTCTAATGCTATGCAGTACAAACTGCTGCAGTGGCTGATACTTGCAGTTGCATTTGCTAGTAATGCTACTGCAGTACAAACTGCTGCATTGGCTTTTACTTGCTGTTGCATAGCTGCTAGGCCATGCTGCTAATGCTGCACTCGAGCTTCTGCAGTATTTGTTACAAAGCACATTGCACTCTCCAAAACCTGACCACCACTCTCCAAAGCACACTGCCAAAACCACTCACTCACACACACCATACAACACATCCAATGTACAACACTTAGACACATACACACACACACACATATAAATAGATATATCACTATATATATATATATATATATATATATATATATAGAGAGAGAGAGAGAGAGAGAGAGAGAGACCTATAGTGCATACTAGGATACGTATGATACTCAACCCAATGAATTGCCAACTCCCCGTAATCCATAATTACCCATTCCTACAAGTCATATATACATAATTAGAACTATTAGCAATCATTACAACACATCATGAAGAGAATCATATAATTCACCCAAAATTGACTTTGTGTCATATCGCAAGATACTGTGATACGGCCTATACGTATCCATTTGTGTACACATACCTAGTCCCATAACCCCGATCTAAGTTTAATTATATCTAATTAGTCTCATGACACACAATTGAGCTGTCAAATTCGTAATTCCCCCAACCTACACACAAATTACCTCATAGATCTCACAATACAAAGCTAATTAGCCTAAAAATTGTTCATATAGGTAGTCATATGCCATGGGGTCATTCCTGATGGTCAAATGCATAATTAAGAAGCTACAATGAGAGAAAATTCAGGAATTACCAATTAGAAGATGGATTCCCAGTGAAATTGAAATTGGACACGATCCAAACACGATCTCTAGCTCCAAAGCTTCTCCTCCTTGTGCTCCTTGCTTCTCCAAGCTTCAAGACTCCAAGAATGATGAATTGAGATGGAATTGGTGGTGAATTGTGTAAAAATTCAATAGAGGGAATTTTGAAAATTGGGGATCTAGAATTTGGACATAAAATAAAAATGCAAATGAGGAGAGAGAGTTTCTATGGCCGGCCCCTTTTCCCCTTCCTCAAGCAATGTCAAAGGTCCAAATTGCCCCCTACATGTTACATTATGAGGGATAATTAAGGATGGGTATAATTGGAAGTCTCTAACTAATTATAATTATACTAATCCCTCCTAATTAAATTAGTGGAATGACTAATGAGATTGGGTCTAAGTTGGGCTCACTATTTGTCATGACAAAATTAAGTAGGTCCATATATGACAAGTCTAATTTATTGTCTTGTCTCTCTAACTAATTAATTAATTACAAGCCTCTAACTAAAATAAATAATACTAGCCACAATAATTAAAGCTCAACATAAATAATTATTACAATCATTATAATAATATAAATATTATATTTCTAAATTTAAATACCCATGCTAAATTACCAAACCACCCCTAGTTGAAAAAGTGAGGGTGACACCTATGTATCTATTTCTGTTTGGTGTACTGTTATGATTGCGGTTTCCTTTGGACCCTCTCTCCCCGAATTGACTGGCTGGATTTGTGTATCCAGGTTTCCGGGAAGAGTGTGACAGAGGATTGATCCAGCTACGCCACCACAGAGGAGTCAGGTTTAGGCGCCACTACCAGAGCAGCAGTGGTTTCCCTCACCTCGTATCGTTATCTTTATCTTTTGTATTTATTTTTAGTATCTTTTCATGAGGAGTGATATGTGCTACCCATGGTATTCTACTCTTATGAGTTTAGTTTTTATACATGTTCTTGTGTCTCGGACATATTCGAACATCAATGCTATCGGGTGGCCAACTTTAGTATTATATGTTCGATCTTGCTTTCATTATCCATGTGGATTGAGATACAGTAATAGGCCAACCATAGGATATGTATGCTAGAATATCCAACTATAGACAACTTATTCGTTTACCGTTAGGCAAGAGTCCACGGTACACGTAGCTGACCATTGCCACGTAGCTCTGTCCCGTGTATTTTTTGACTGGGGCTTAACAAGGTTTTTGTGGTGGCCCATGCAGGTCTCGTTTTAAGATTTTTTTGGGGTTAGGATCTCAATCCATAAACTGAATTTAGAAACTTTCCTTGAAATATCTTGTCCGTTCTTGACTTTCCCAAATATCTTTCACTTATCGCGTACCATTGGATTCTTATAATTATTTTTGATCTTTCTCATCTATTTTTTGTTCAGAGAGATGGATACTTGTGCCCCAGCAACAACACACACGCAGGCTCAGACGCAGGCAGGATCATCATAGGCACCTGCACCACAGCAGCAAGCCATTTATGGCTACTTTATAGCTACGATGATGATGATGCAAATGATGATGAAAATGCAGCAACGTCAAATTGATCTCCTATAATAAGGAATAAAAAATTCTCGGATGACGACACTAGCAGCGATCGATAGGATAGCCCAATGCCAATGTCCCAGTAGTGTGATAACCTTCCAACAACTTAACCCACCTACCTTCGATGGCACAGAGGATGCACTTGCGGCAGACCGTTGAATACAGGATATGGAGATCCTATTAGAGGCAGCTCAGATACCTCTAGAGAAACGTGTTTCAGTAGTTCACATCCAACTTAAGGATATAACATATGATTAGTGGAGTGCAACATAGCAGGGACTCAACTTGCCTATCACTTGGGATACTTTCATGGAGAAGTTCAAGAGAAAATTCTTCTCCTCCACAGCTAGACGTATGCTACGGGAATAATTCACCAACCTAAAGTAGGGTGACCGTACTGTGGGAGAGTATTCAACATTGTTTTGTCGGCTTAGTAAATTTGCACCTTCTGTAGTACCGATAGAGATAGAACAAGTAGAAAATTTTGAGGATGGACTCAGCTTGGAGCTTCGGCCATACATACCAATTCAGCAAATTACTAGTTTTGAGGTCGTGTTGGACGTAGCCAAAAACCAAGAGAATATCTTGAGAAAGATAAGAGTCGAAGAGGCGCAGAAGCAACTCACTGGAGGATTACCCCTATTGCCGATAACACAGACTGCTATGGCCTCAATACCAAGATCGACATGTTATTTTCCTTAGTACCAGCAGATTGCTCCCGCATATTGCACTTTTTATGGCAAGTCAGGGAATATTCGTGAGGAGTGTCGACGGGCCAACAACCAGTGTTTACTTTGTGGAGGTCCAGATCATATTGTAGCACAATACAGATTTAGCAAGATACTAGTAGCACCAATAACAACAGAATTTCGGGGAGTCCAATATCATCAACTACAATAATATCAATACCGAGTAACTGCTCTATTGGTATGTAAGTATTACGGGAAGAAGGGGCATGATCAAAAGTACTGTTATCGGTTGAACTACCAATGTTTGATTTTTGGAGGAATAGGTCACCGAGCAGTAGAGTGTTCACAACACGACAAGGCAGTAGTAGCTCCGACAAGAGACCAGATGGATTTATGATCCATGGTTCAGGCTCACCAGTTTCAATAAGGTACACAGTATCAGCCGGATCAGCACTATCCACAGTAGGACCAAGGCTACAGATTTTGGGGTCAGAGTAGGTAATCATTGCAATAGTCTCCCCCATATTGGTGAATATTTGATTTAATTTTATTTGATTCTTACTCTTGCATGATTAATATTCATATAGAGCTTTTGGTGTGGCAACAAGTTTTGTTATTACTCCTTGTCTAGTTCTCTTGCCTTTCCATCCTTTTACCTTTTATCTTTCTATGCTTTATTGAAGTTCTTCTTGTGTGTTATATACTCCTACCTTTTCAGTTCTTCATCTCTCGTCTTCTGGCACAAGTCTTCCCTTTGGGTTAGAGAATGGTCTTCGTAAGAACGAGTGGCAACATCACAATAGAATATCGCAATAGAGTTTTAAGACTTGGATAACTTTTGGTGAGATTGTTTGAGAGTACAGACTATCATTCAGAGTAGCTTAAATTTTTGGGACGTCGTGAGAATATGTTAAAAAGTCGGACTATCCATCTAGTTCGAATCACTTGGACGCCATATTCTTTCGACGAGTCTACCCATGAGACGAGATGGACGATACCCACCGGGGATATCCTCACGCATTCGCCTCGATTGGAAAATTTTTCTTTTAATGTATTTTCTATAATGATGGCTTATTTATTTCTAGATCGTGCCTCTACCTTTTAGAAATTCCAAGGATGGAATTCTTATAATATGGGTAGGATGTAAACCCCCTTAACCAAATTTTAGGTATACTTGGTGTAGCAAGAGAATAGGGTTAATTTAGTTCAAATAGGGTTTAATAAAAACTTATTTATATTTGCAACACTAGGTTTACCTTACCGTTGCTACAATATTTGGAGCACAATACTAGCATTTATCTTCCAACAAAATTTACATCCTTGACCTAGACAAGCCAATCTCCAATCCCAACCTTTGTGTCACTCATAAATACCCTCTCTTGGACTTCATTTTAATCACACAATATTCATCCAATAATATCTATTTTTAAAACCAAACTTCGCACCTATGCCATTCTAATCGAAATTGGAGACACAAGCTTGACCCATTTCTTGCAACCCAATATATGACGATAATGTATTCTGAGTCTACAACGTCCATGATATTTGTGTCACTCCCAATTGAGACCCCATATACTTTCATTTTATTTAAGAATACCTATGACAAAATTTTTATTTAATTTGGAGCAACCGACACAACTAAACCCTCACACCCAATCTTGAGACTCATACAAAACACCCAACACCCTCTCCATCGTACAAAACACCAAACACCCTTTTTTCACATTAAATCCTCTTTTTCTTCATTTGTAAATCCCCAAAACTCTTAGGGACCCAAATGCAAAAATAATACAAGGTGTTAACCTCCTATTGGTGCAAATCAAATAAAGAAAATCCATCCCCTTGGTCAAGTGATCGGTCATATCTCACCCTCTCTCCCATTGCATGGTGCTATTCACCCTACATCTAATCCTAGCCCTTCATTCAAAATTCCCCATTACAACCTTATATTTCCCTTATATATGGACACACACTTATCCCTAGGCCAGCCCTAACCCCAAGGAAGCCTCCCTCTTCCTTTAATTCACCCCTCCCCCTCTCAAACCCCTACAACACACGACCACCCGCACCCCTCCTCCTCCTCATTCTTCTTCTTCTTATTCTCCTCCTTCTTTATCAACCATCACCATCTCCATCACTACCACTTTTATTACAGCAACAACCACCATCTCCTCCACCTTAGACCACCACCGGACCGTCCCCTTCTCCTCAACCTCCACCTTTAGCAGAACTACGACCTTCACCACCACTATCAATACCACAACCACTATCGCCATCAACACCACCAACACCACAACCCCCACCACCAGCCGCAACAACAACAACTACACGACCACACCCCCGTCCATCTCCTCCACCTTTAACAGTATTACCACCATCACGGCCAACTACCACACTGCTACCACCAGAAGTACAACACCCCCTCCATCGAATCGAGCTTCCCTCTCTCCTTGCGGGTATGGATCTCACCATGTCTTATTCTTTCTATTTGTTTTGGTTGTTATAGTTTTGCATGAGTTATTGCATAGGTAGTTTTAATGTTCTTAAAAATCATAGAGGGATTAGGTTTACTTGAATACATAAGAGAGAATGAAAGAAGATATTTGTGTGTCCAAAAGAACCTTCACTACTTCCCTGACATGTATGTAGAATGGATTGGTTTAGTTGGGATGAGGATCTTAATTACCTACTGTGTTTGATTGTGTGTATTGGAATATGTCCTACTAGTTTTGTGGGGAACTGTGAATGGGAGTATATGAAATGTAGGTGATGATGGATTAGCAATTGTGAAATACTTTGAGGACACGGGTTGAGGATGGACATTATTTGCATTTGACCAAATCTACACTTGATGAATACTAGTGTTTGAGGATAGTGTTGGAGGACGTTATGTGATTTGATGATTACATATTTATTATAATGCTTGCCTAGTTAACCCTCCTAGTTGACCTAGTTAGAACCCCTTGTGTTAGTTCTAAGTAAGGTGTATTAGAGGCATTCTGGCACATGTTCAGAGTATCTCGACATAATAACTAATTTGATATTATATTATTATTATTATTATATTTAGGCTCGTTGGATCGTTCAGGCAAGGCTTCGGGAGCAGGACTTTGGTATTTGCAGCTTGAGGATTCAGGTTGTTTGAGCAGGTTGCATGGTGCTTGATCCAGTGGAGTGGGATGGGTACGTCATAGAGTGGACTTGAGCATTGTGACCGCGAGAGGATTCGGTACCATCACTCTCAGGCGAGTGGTCACTCGCAACCCATAACTAGTAAATCAAACATAAATTGATTGCATGCTTAGTTTAATTCAATTTTCTTAAACTTGATTTAATAACCCAATTATGTTGATCGACTAACTAAGTTAATTCATAACTAAGACTTTAATGCCTTTGTTCATCTTAGTATATTTAATTGCAACCATAAGTATATCTAAAGTAACTGATTAAGTAGTGTTATATATTTAATGGAAATTAGATTAATATGATTTATAGTGGTTAGCATAGCCTGTGTTTTCTAGACCACCATTTCTGATTAAACACACCTAGTTAACATGAATGCTTAGGAATCCCGTTCTCGTAACTACACATTTGTATCATATGTACATAGTGGTGGCAGTAGATTAGATTTGATGAAGCTAGTATTTATTTTCTTGTTTTACTAGTACATAATCGTAATAGGTAGACTATCTATATATCTTCTCTTGTTAGTTATCTTATTACCTTTATTGTATAGTCATAAATGATATTTGAGATATTGTTTGTGTATCCGGTGGGTTGCACCGTTGATGGTTATCTTGTGAAAATATTTGTGAGTCCGGCGGGTTGCGTCGTAGACGTGGATTGGACATGGGGTAAAATATTGTGTAAAGTTGTGTGATCACAGGTTTGGGAATCATAGAAAATACAAAGGAGACTCTGCCGAAATTTTTGAAAACTTTTAGTTTAAATTTGGAACAACTTGCTTGACTTGATTTGGAACAACTTGTTTGACTGGACTTGGAATATCTTGTTTGACTTGTATTTTGGAACAGCTTGCTTGACTTGCACCTTTAGAACAACTTGATTTTATATTATATGATAACTAGATTACTAGTGATGTTTTGTATGTTAGTGGTTCACTACGATACTTGGATATTCTCTTATCTACCGTCATTATGTGTATATATATTATTTTTATGTAATTCATATGCAGGCATATTCGCACGTAGGTATGAACTTTCTACCAAATCTTTTAACTCATGTCTTTAGTACAGTGTATTTACTTCATACCCGTACCTTATTGTAGCTTGCACTTGTTATGATTTAATTGATAGGATGGACTTAGTAACATACCTATGTATATATTTATGTTTGATATTCTGTTATGATTGTGGCTTCCTTTGGTCCCTCGCTGTCCCTGAATTAATGGGCTAGATTTGTGTATCCAGGTTTCAGGGAAGTGAGTGACAGAGGATTGATCCAGCTACGATGCCACCGAGGAGTCAGGTTGAAGCGCCAGTACCCGTGCAGCCGTGGGTACCCTCACCTCGTATCATTATCTTTATCTTTGGTATTTACTTTTTATATCTTTTCATGAGGAGCGATATGTGCTACCCATGGTATTCTACTCTTACGAGTTTAGTTTTTATATCTCCATATTTTTGTGTTTCGGACATATTCGAACATAAATGTTGTCCGGTGGCCAACTTTAGTATTATATATTCTGTCATGCTACCATTATCCATGTGGATTGAGATACACTAATAGGCCAACCATTGATTATGCATGCTAGAGTACCCAACTATAGACAACTTATACAGTTACCGTTAGGCAAGAGTCTGTCATGACCCACACCTGGAGTAGGGGTACGAGTACGTGGACAACGCCCAACCTACGTCATAAGAACGACATAGAATGTTATTTAGGTCAACAATACTATCTAAATATCTCGTACAATATATATAAGGTACCTATCAATGTTATTTCAACTTCGAACGGAGGAACAATATAATGACATAATAACAATACTCAATCACAATATCAAACTAGAGAAGATATGGTACGATATATGAAACAAAGGAAGAAAATACAAGGAGTCATAAATATCTCTCAAGTCCAAGTCTAAGAGTCTAGCAATAACAACGTAAAGTTTAAGAGTAAAATAATACATCTCAAGATCTAGTTGCCGAAAACAAATCCAGTACGAAACTCCATAATAAAATACTACACTAAATAAAGCCTCAGTCTCTCAAAATACTGCAAGGTAGTACTCTAGTCCAGCTAATCGATCTCCACTATAACACCCTTGGCTCCCCTAAAAAATATTATCCAATCAAGATTGTAGCAAAGTACACCTCTAACAATAGTTCCAATATTGACAAAAAAATTATGAAACAGCAATAGCAATAAAAATAAATGATGGAAAAAATACTGGAATAGTAAACATCTCAAGAGGAAATAACATGGCAAGTAATAGAAATAACTGAGAGCAAAAAGGATAAGTAATATTACTGAAATGAACTGGAATAAAAGAAATATAATACTAACTTGTGCCTTAAAATATTAGCAAGATATGTGATCGACTTGGGTCTAGCACGGTCTATAATAATAATGGGGAGCTAGCGTGACCACATGTGAGTTGTAATGGTCTGCTAGCTATCACGGTCTGTACTACTGCATGGACGGCATTACTGCACGGTCTGTGAGGTATGATCACATATCTACTAATACTTTTCCCAACCCCCGACTAGTACACGAATCCAAATCATGACACGTTCTAACACAGTAATCAATATGCATGGTATATAATATCTTGCATAGTGATCAAGGTCTAATCATCTCATCCCGAAGTAATAATAAAGTGGTCACGGAGAAGAAAATTTTATGAAGAAGATCCAAGGTATACCAATCTGTGTCAATATCGTGTCAAGAATCAATTATCTCAATACTAAATACATGAAACATAGAGAATGTCAAATAAGGAAACTATCAGAGAATGTACTCACATCTGTCCAGAGCAAATGATGTCACTCGGTGTCTAAGCTTAGGAAATATCATGTCAATAGGTGTACATAATAGGGAATGAGTTAAATCACACTAATGCATGCTTCTAGGTCAATTTCTAAGTCATTCTAGCTCAACTAAGTCATATTAGGTCCACACTATGGTATGAGCCTATATTGGTTACTAACTAGTCAATACTAGCTGGAAATGGTTATATAAGGTCATAATATTTGCTAATAATAGTAGCCAATTATCTAATTGACTGACCTTTCTAACTGCTAAAAGATACTTACATATATATACATTAATAGATATCACTAACTAATAGATTAATTAACTAACTATATATATATACTTCTAACTGATACAGGTTCTTACTAACACACAAGTGATGATACTCTGACATGCACTGATTGATACTCATTCAATAACTAATACTAAACTTCTAACTTAATACCAAACTTCACCCTCTCTACCTGGGTCCTGAGCACCCTTAACTTGCAGACAACTAACTTAACTCCAATATTTACACTGCTCTGCACCCCCCAACAATCCATTACCTGCAAATAAATTTATGCAGCATACCACACTTCCTAGGTTGATGCCGAAAAGCCCATCTCGACGAAAGCCGATTCTTTTTCTTTTCGTTGACCCCCAATCTGGATATGCATTTGCAACTCAGTGTACTGATACTCTAGTATCAGTGCACCCCCAAATCCGATACATGACATGTAAACTAACTAACACTACTGATACCACCACTATTATATCACTATACTGACTGATAATATATCCAATTACAACTAATACAAACACTATCCATCTTCTTTTATTGAAATGCTAATAATTACAGTTAACTAATACTAACTATTTAACTACTACAATAACTCATATCAGTACACAAACTGAATCACTAAATCTACATTTAATACACCTGACTAACTAACTAATCCCTCACTAACTACTAGACCAACATCTGAACCTTTAACTGATAACTCACCCTAATAACTAAAACTAATACTAAATGTTACTACTATTAACTAACACTAACTTCTATATACTCTAACTCACTTATATCCTACACTAAACCTTAATACTTGACCTAACAATACAACTCACACCCGATTACTGATACTACCCTGGCCTTGATATCATCATCAATCAATAACCACACTAGTGCACTAGAGCTTGTGCACCAACAAGAGATACCCCACCCAACCCCTTATTTGATACCAACAGGGTACACAATTGTTCATCCAGTGTTTCAAGTTTTTCATGACACTATTGTTGTTGTTATCTACTTAATTCCCTAAGGTTGAACCTGGTATTACACTGATACTCTAGCTAACATTCCTTATAATTAGCTCACTGATATCATATATACTCTAACCTATCTTGCAATATTAACTAAATGGCACTTGTATATAAAACTAACTAATATCAATACCAACTGATACTTTAATATAGAATAAAACTGAACACCACTTGTACATTAATATCTGACCCCAAATCAACCTGACATTGATCTCACCTAATACTTGGGACTTATACCCATGTACTAATACCCCAATGCACAGGCAAGTTTATACTTCTATACCTTAACTCTCTACACTGTAAGGACACCAAGATAACCAATCCGCAGCTGCTTGCTTCCTACATGCACTGATACACTTTCTAAGTATCCCTATGGTACACCAGCATACTTTCATATATCTCTAAACACTCAACCAACTTGGTACTTATCCAATGAATCCACACACACATTACTTGCATCATGTCTGTATAGTAAACTCACTAATCAGAGCTTCCTGTGCTGCTCGGGTCATGATGCAGTTGGCAACATACCCCACTACTCCAACTCAAAACCCTGCAACAACCCGAGTGCACTTCCACCCCTTAAAATTGTTGCTACTGACATGTTCCTCTTCCTAATGCACTTGCACCTAATCACCTGCATACACACATAACAGACACAATTGGAACCACACACATAAGCACACATATAGTCACCCTCTCTAGTGAACTAGTACCCCTGACTTTATTGTGATACATGAATGAAACACACAACACACCAACACAGATAGGGATATATACATATATAGTAAAAGAATATAAGGATTATAAAAGGCCTTATACAAAAAAGAAATATCCTTCAAGAAGACAGGACACTACTGTTTATATGGACAGTAAATACTCTAAGAAGAAATCTTCTAAAAATAGTAATATTATTAAATGTTATAAATGTGGTAAATTAGGCCACTATGCTAACAAATGTAATACAAAAAGAAATTGGAAGAAATTGAAGATGAAGGGCTAAGAAAAACCCTATATAAATTAATGATTGATTGCGATTATGAAGAGAGTTCATCCAATGATGAATCTAGTGATGAATCAATAAATGAATGTGATAATAATTGTAAGTGTAACGAATGCGTTGCATATAAGAATATTAGCTACTATAAATCTATAGTAGAAATGAATGGGTTATCAATAAATATTTTGACTCTCGATGAGAAAAATGATATTATTGAAGCCTTATTAACTGATAATATCAGTTCTGCAATTAAAACTATAATAATAGATTTAATTGGAGAGACTAGACATAATATTGTGAATAACACAATAATTTCAATAGATAGAAGTATTAAATTTTCTTCTAAATTTTCTGACAAAATTACTGATAATAAACAGTTACATCGATTTCTTGGTGCATTAAATTATGTATCCAAATTTTATAAGAATATGGCAAATGATACAAAAAATTTGTATCAAAGTTAAGAAAAAATCCTGCTCCATGGAGTAATACTCATACTGAAGCAGTAAAAATAATAAAACAGAAGGTCAAGAATTTACCCTGTTTATACTTGCAAATGTTGAGTAGTTTAAAATTATAGAAATCAATGCTAGTAATATTGGTTATGGTGGAATACTTAAACAGTTAAATCCTGACACTAATAAAGAAGTATTAGTGAGATATCATTCGGATAAATGGAATGATACTCAGATTAATTATTCTACTGTTAAGAAAAAAATTCTTTCTATCATTCAACGAATTCATAAATTTCAAGATGATTTGCTTAATAATTTTTTTTATTACACATTGGTTGTAGTTCTGCTAAAACTCTTTTAGAGAAAGATGTTAAAAATTTAGCATCTAAGCAAATATTTGCAAGATGGCAAGCTGAATTAGCCATATTTAATTTTGACATTGAATATATCAAATGAATTGACAATTTACTTCCTGACTTTCTTGACAATTTACTTCCTGACTTTCTTACTCATAAATTTTTACACGACCATGAATAAGAATGATAAAGGGAAGCAACCATGGGTTCCTAGGCCCATGACTTCAGGCTCCAATAAGCCAAGACATTACTCCAAAAAAATTGTTCTTGGAAAAGGAAAGACCTCTAATAGAGGTATTCAGATTCAAGAACCTGAAGAAACCAATATTTTTTCATATAAGCAAGCAGTTGAGGTTGAAACAATTTTCACCCAAAATAATTATTCTGAAAAAATTCTACAATTAAAAAAATATGATATTCCAATGATGGATGATCCATGGAAGTTGAAGGATAAATATTTGGAAGCTAATATGTTTCCAGTACAAGGAAAAGACTGCAATGTCTATGAAGGTATCATGTTGACAACTAAATCAGTTGAAATAGAATATTTCTATCAGAAGACCAATGATCTTCGCAGTGACATTAATTATAGCAAAATTATTATCCGTCACATTATTACTCCTCAATCATGGGTACTTCATCCCAATCAAAATTAGTTTACCGCGACAAAGGCATCAATGTGCCTTACTCCTATTGGGATTGCATAGAGAATTTTACCAAAGTATTTTACTTTGACAATAGTTCTTGAATCAAGCTGTATTACCAAGGCGAATCCTGGATACAGACATTGATCAAATTATTCAGACTCGTGATGGAGAAGTTGAAGTGAGATTCACTCCACATGATATTTCTCGACTGTCAATATCAAGTCGTAAAAGACTACCTTCAACAATAGGGTCAACTTCTTCTAATAAAGAAGAAAAAATAAATAAAATTAGAATTACCGATGATGCAATAACACATCCCTTATATAAGGCAAAGAGCAAATTAGGCTTAACGACAATATTGGAAATGGAATTTGTTATTGTTTAATGATTTTTACAACCAATCAAGAAGTTTGGGACATTCTCAAAAGAATATACTATGAAAATATTGAATTTCAAAAATGGTTTAAAAAAACCTATTCCACAAAAAGAAGGTATGAGTTCAAAGATGAATATTATAATCATCTAGAGAAAAAGAGAAGGATAATACCCTTCGCTGACTGGTTTATCCAAAATTATGTGGATACTGAATTAACACAAATGAATGTGTTAGAAGAATATTATAAAGTATGGAATACTGATGTTGGATCAAGTAGCGGTATTACTAGATCAATGTATCCTCCTAATGAGTCAATTAAACTCACTATCAAGAATTTGACAAAAAAAAAATTGATGTTGTTTCTCACAAATGAATGTGTTAGAAGAATATTATAAAGTCTGGAATACGGATGTTGGATCAAGCAACGGTATTATTAGATCAATGTATCCTCCTAATGAGTCAATTAAACTCACTATCAAGAATTCAACAGAAAAAATTGATGTTGTTTCTTTTGTCAAGACCATTGACAGTAAAGAAGTAATTATGAAAGAATTATAAAAAGCCTTACGGCAGAATAATTATAAAAATATTTATATCCAAGTAATGGGTCAACAATTGACCAGAATATAACATGCTTTGGATAACTTATTGCATAAATTTAATGCAATCAAACATTTGGATCTTTCTGGAAAATATTCTTTAAAGGAGACTACTAATATCTCCATTAGACCTCCTACTGAGGTAAAAGAATTCAAAGTAACTAAGGCTCCTGAAGTTACAAAGAAGATATAAAAAGCTAATAGCTCAGTTCAGAAGAAATAATCTTCAGACAATTAATGCTGAAGAAAAAGAATTACAAGAACTAATAGTTCAAGCAAGGCAAAAATTTGTCACTGTTAGTAAAAAATACTACAAAAATAAAATACTACTAATAATAACCTTCAAAAAAGTATTCTGGTTATTAATGGACAACCGTCTCATACTACTTCTGAAATGTCAAACAATGATCAGCAATATGAGGATAATATAAAGAGATCTAAGATTTATCCAATAAATCTTGGATCTCTTTTTTACATAATTCATGATATTCTTGATTCATTTGGCATGGCCTTGCCTTAGTCAGAACATTCTATGACATGTTCTAACTAAGGCAAGACCTTGCCAAATGAATCAAGAATATCTTGAATTATGGAAAAAAGAGATCCATTTTCCTTCATAGATTTTTGTACAATTTGTACTTTTTCTTTATCATCAATACGATTCCACAATTTAATTAAAATTTTATGTATATATATATATATATATATATATATATATATATATATATATATATATAATATATATATATATATATATATATATATATAGTTAAAATATCCTACATATTTCCATGTATATACTCACCAACACTCATGGCAAAACATCAACCACCTACTATGCACTAACACAACAACACAACACTAATAACCAAAACACCAAACACGTGGTGTACACAAATTATGATATTTATGATTCACTATCCCTTATCCATCTACCATGATTTTAACCTTCACTATCATAATTAGGACACATGGACACAAGCACAACACTAAATTAGGTTAGAAATCCTATTGAGACCATTCTACAAACACTTGGTGTACAAAAATTTATAGTTCCCCAAATGAACCCTAGAAAATACCAATACAATATTCAAAAGCTTAGATCTAAAGGATTCAAGTGCTCTAATACCTAGATCTACCATTTGAAGATTATTCCCACCTATGAGAGGGTTCCTATTGGCTCCATTTGGGTTCATACCATAAAAATTAGGAGAAAAAGAGGGATTTACCTATTAGGAGCTAGATCCCAATGAATCTTCACGAATTTGGGGAAGAATGGAAGAAGAAGTGACACAGATCCTCTTGCTCATGCTTCTCCTTGGCTTTCTCCTTGAGCTCCAAGTACTATCTCTCCATATGAATAAGTTGGGAAGGTAGGATAATGTGGTAAGGGAGGAATTTCGAATTTGGAATAAATAGGAAATTAGGGTTTTTTCCTTCTTGAGGAGATGGAGAAGATGAAGTGGAGAAGAAGAAGTGTTGGAGAATAAAATAAAATAAAATAAAGGCTTGAGGAAAGGATTTTGTCATATGGGTTTGGTCTATTTATAAGTTTGTCCTTCCTAATTAGTCATAAAGAATATTTATTAAATAGGGTTTAACTAAGGAAAGTTCTAATTTAATTAGGAAGGGATTACTAATTTATTCTCCCTAATTATTGTAACGCCCCGCATGAGTCAACCAAACTAATAAATTAATTAAACCAAGGGTCATACCAAGTCTAGTTGGGTCCACTTAGGTTAACTAGCACTAAATCTAATTAATAGGCTAACCACTAACCACTAATATAATTCTAAGCAATCACTAATATATAATAATATATAAAAATTTAACAACATGCAAAATTATAAAAATATCCCTCTCCGGAAAATTGGTAGTTACAATCCTACCCTCCTTAGAAAAATTTTGTCCTCAAAATTTAAAGATGGTCGTACTCTCTCTACTGGCTAGTCCTAACACATTCATCGTACTCCTCACTATGGTCAAAACCCCCATCTAAATCTGATCTAGAAAATTCCATAAAGAAAATCATACAAGCATACAATTCTAATAACTACCCTATACAATTCTAAAAGTATGGTTATGGTCTCTATCCGTTATAAGGTGGCAGTCTTTATCAAGGGCCATTACTACTAACTACACTAATTATATAGCACAAGCAACTATAGGGTACCTATTCAATTCTCTTCCGCTATCTACACAAGTTACTAACTCCTAGAACCAACAGTTGATATACTACTCACCTAATATAGCAATTATCATTCACAGATACGAGTTACAGGTCTAGTTATCAGCTCTGTCTACTTAATACTAGAATACATCATATATTAGGCTATAATCTAATCATGCATCATCAACTCATCTCAAGAAAATTACTAGAATCTGGGATAACTACTCACCACTAACTAGGTCTGGGTGGCTGTAATCCCCTCTCTGAACTGTGGCCCCAGCTAGATGAGGCACACTAGCACAGTCTCGCATCTAGTGTGCAGCTGATCCACAAAACAGGCACAACCCCTGCCACTTCCTACAGTCAACCCATATATACCCCAACTTTCTACAGTATGAATAGGTAGGCACCTGATCAACTGGCCTCTGCTGAGCAGGAATCAAAACTGGAATGTATGGCATAAGATGAGGGTTTGGGCGCTTCTGAGGCCTAGGGTGGATGATGCTCCTCTCCCTCTTAAGACTATGCTCTCTTCCTCGAGAATGTACCAAGTCCCACAACTACTGGATCCTCTGACTCTGCTATCTCAAAATCTCAGTCTGAACCCTCTGAGTCTCTATCACATCTCGGAGAGCCCAAATATCTGAGTCCCACCAATGGGAAAACCTCCTGAGAAGATGGTATAGGGTATCACTCCAGGAGGCAGAGGAGGAGGCGGAGGAAGGCTTTCGGTCTCAAATGAAGCTGCAGCTATCTCCTGAACAGCAGAAGGTGGAGTAGGACTCTCTGGTAAGGCTGCTACCACCCCCTCAACAGTAGGATGTGCAACTATCTTCTAATCAACAGAAGGAGTCACTACCTCCTGAATAATATGAGGTAGAAGCACGTCCTCATCTATCTCTGGAACTGCAGCTGCTCTCAAATGACGGGCTCTAGTCAATGGTGCCATTCTGAAAGATAGATGGAAACACAAATCATCACAGGATACAAGACAAACTAATATTCAACACAATTATAAAAATATCAATTTATCAGAATAAATAAAAATGCTAATTACAATGGGTTACTATTTCTAATACTAATGATACACTATGATTCTAAGACATGAGCACACTAACTTACTGGCATACACTACTTAGGGTATATGAACACTCCTAGGATACTATCCTCTGTCTTAATTCTTGCAATCATCTAAGATTGCTTAAATATTCTCTAGCAATGAATATTTGTATTCACTCTTCAATTAGGGCTCTATTGGTATACTCTTACCAATCTAGAATACTCTTCATAGGGTGCCTACCCAAGTCTTGACACTATCATCCTAGCTACACATAATATACGCACTTGATGTCCTCAGACACTAACTTCTTAACACTCACAACAACTATTCACATACTACTACCTCTCGTGATCATATCATCTAATACACTAGTTATTTACTTCCATAATACCCATCACTAGACACCTACTGGTGCACTCATAACTACCCTCACCAATGCCCAACACATAGCACAAGTCCCATAACTCACTCTAACACTGTCACACTCTCCTATACTTCTGGGTACCATCCTATTATGGCACACTCATCAGTACCTCTCCTGGATACACATTTCCCTCTTCCTTCTACCATTGGAACCAATTCTAACTATACTGATACCTACCATAGAACTATTACTATGAGGGTACTGTACTATGAGTTATCTCTATATTGATACCTATAGTTCACATGCTCTACCAAGAACCACCCACAGTTCACAAACTATACTCTAAATATTTAACATTAATACTCAAGGTCATGAACCTAATTGCAAGTTACCAAACTACTACATTATCTCAGGAATCTCTGAAACTAATGTTATGAAGCTCTCTAAGAACGAAACTAAAAGAACTAGAGGTATCTCTATCCTAAACTAATAAGGGAATGATACATAACTCAATAATAACAGGGTTGAATAGACGATATATTAAGAACCAATTTAAGATACAATTTTATAATCATATACGTCCATCCATAACCATGTTACCCAGAATTCTCGCCACGCAAATAAGCATAGCTGTGATAAACTATAGAGTCCGTAACTAAGGTACACGCCTTTGGCATTATGGTATCTAAAAATTTTGCCATGTCGCATGCTTGGTTGCGAAAATTATAAATTACATAACTAAGAGGAATATATCTAAAATTAGGCTCTATGTCTTCGTCATGCCAGCTGTATGGCTGCGATAAACTCAAGACCCCATAACAAACCAGACGGTTACCTTTCTCACTGTTCTTATCCATTTATGTTATCAGAATATACCTTAACTTAGTCCATAAAATTTATCTCGATATAAATCAAAGTCAACAATGAACTTCAAGAATCAGATTCAATAACAACAAGCGAGAGTGAACGTAAATAAGAGGAAAAGATCTCGAAATAGAGCTGGTAATAAGATCCTCAAGGGCTATCATAAGAATCTCTCAAGAAGTCCTAATTTATGATTGAATATCCTTTCATCTTAATATCATATACCTTATATCCTATCATAGACTTGCAGTAGTACAACTAAGTCGTTGCACTACCACGACATCGAACTAATTGTAACTCTTGACCTGCATGAGCCACCACTAAAAATGTGTCATGACCCACACCCGGAGTAGGGGCACGAGTACGTGGACAACGCATAGCCTACGTCGTAAGAACGACATATAACACTATTTAGGTCAATAATACTATCTAAATATCTCATACAATATATATAAGGTACTTGTCAATGTCATTTCAACTCTGAACAGAGGAACAATATAATGACATGATAACAATAAATAATACTCAATCACAATATCAAACTAGAGAAGATATGGCATGATATATGAAACAAAGAAAGGAAATACAAGGAGTCAAAAATATCTCTCAAGTCCAAGTCTAAGAGTCTACCAATAACAAAGTAAAGTCTATGAGTAAAATAATACATCTCAAGATCTAGATACTGGAAACAAATCCAGTATGAAACTCCATAATAAAATACTATACTAAATAAAGCCTCAGTCTCTCAGAATACTACAAGGTAGCACTGTAGTCCAGCTAATCGATCTCCACTATGGCACCCTCGGCTGCCCTGAAAAATATTATCCAATCATGATTGGAGCGAAGTACACCTCTAACAGTAGTTCCAATAATTGTCAAACAAACTATGAAACAACAATAACAATAAAAATAAATGATGGAATAAATACTGGAATAGTAAACATCTCAAGAGGGAATATCATGGCAGGTAATGGAAATAACTGAGAGCAAAAAGGATAAGTAATATCATTGAAATGAACTGGAATGAAAGAAATATAATACTAACTTTTGCCTTGAAATATTAGCAAAATATATGATCGACTTAGGCCTACTACGGTCTATAATAATAAAGGGGAGCTAGCGTGACCACACGTGAGTTATAATGGTCTGCTAGCTATCATGGTCTATACTACTGAATGGACGACATCACTGCATGGTCTGTGAGGTATGATCACATATCCACTAATACTTCTCCCAACCCCTGACTAGTACACGGATCCAAATTATGACACGTTCTGACACGGTAATCATTATGCATGGTCTATAATATCATGCATACTGATAACGGTCTAATCATCTCATCCCGAAGTAATAATAATGGTCACAAAGAAGAATATCTCATGACGGGGATCCAAGGTGTACCAATCCGTGTCAACATCGTATCAGGAATCAATTATCTCAATACTAAATATATGAAACATAGAGACTGTAAAATAAAAAAACTATCAGAGAATGTACTCGCCTCTGTCCAGAGCAAATGATGTCACTCGGTGTCCGAGCTGGTATCACACACACCTAATTAGGAAATATCATGTCAATAGGTGTAAATAAGAGGGAATGAGTTAAATCACACTAATGCATGCTTCTAGGTCAATTTTTAAGTTATTCTAGCTCAACTAAGTCATACAAGGTCCATACTATGGTATGAGCCTATATTGGTTACTAACTAGTCAATACTAGCTTGTAATAGCTATATAAGGTCATAACCTTAGCTAATAATAGTAGCCAATTATCTAATTGACTTACCTTACTAACTGCTAAAAGATAATAACATATATATACACTAATAGCTATCACTAACTAATACATTAATTAACTAATTATATATATATATATATATATATATATATATATACTTCAAACTGATACAGGTTCTTACTAACACGCAAGTGATGATACTCTGACCTGCACTGACTGATACTCATTCAATAGCTAATACTAACTAATAATAAACTTCTAAATTAATACCTAACTTCACCCTCTCTACCTGGGGTCCTGAGCACCCTTAACATGCACACAACTAACTTAACTCCTATATTTATACTGCTCTGCACCACCCAACAATCCAGTACCTGCATATGAATTTTTGCAGCATACCACTATTCTTAGGTTGATGTCATTGACACCCAATTTGGATATGCATTTGCAACTCAGTGCACTGATACTCTAGTATCAGTGCACCCCCAAATATGATACCTGACATGTATACTAACTAACACTACTGATACCACTACTACTTATATCACTATACTGATTGATAATATACCCAATTACAACTGATACTAACAATATCCATCTACTTTTATTGAAATGCTAATAATTACAATTAACTAATACTAACTATTTAACTACTACAATAACTCATATCAGTACACAAACTGAATCACTAAGTTAAGACACTAACAACTGATACTATATCCAATCAAATAACAACTGACACTATAGTAATCACTCACCACCTCTAACCTTAAGCTCAGATTCACTAACTAAGACAATATTACATACAAATATTAACTAACTAAATGTTATCTAACATTACTAACTTCTACTTACTTATTCTAAGGATACTAACATCCACATTTAATACACCTGACTAAACAACTAATCCCTTACTAACTACTAGACCAATATCTGACCTTTAATTGATAACTCACCCTAATAACTAAAACTAATACTAACTGATACAAATTACAACTAACTATTACTACTATTAACTAACACTAACTTCTATATACTCTAACTAACTCATATCCTACACTAAACCTTAATACTTTACTTAACAATACAACTCACACCCAATTACTGATACTACCCTGGCCTTGATATCATCATCAACCAATCACAACATTAGTGCACTAGAGCTTGTGCACCAACTAGAGATACTCACCCCACTCCTCATTTGATACCAACAAGGTACACAATTGCTTATCTAGTGTTTTAAGTCATTCATGACACTACTGTTGTTGTTATCTACTTAATTCCCCAAGGTTGAACGTGGTATTACACTGATACTCTAGCTAACATTCCTTATAATTAGCTCACTGATATCATATATAATCTAACATATATTGCAATATTAACTAACTGGCACTAGTATATAAAACTAACTAATATCAATACCAACTGATACTCTAATATAGAATCAAACTGAACACCACTTGTACATTAATATCTTACCTCAAATTACCCTGACATTGATCTTACCTAATACCTGAGCCTAATACCTATGCACTAACACCCCAATGCACAAACAAGTTTACACTTCTATACCTTAAGTCTCTACACTCTAAGGACACCAAGATAACCAATATGCAGCTGCTTGCTTCCTATATGCACTGATACACTTTCTAAAGTATCCCATATGGTACACCAGCATACTTTTATATATCTCTAAACACTCAACCAACTTGGTACTTCTCCAATGGATCCACACACACACCCACAGTACCTGCATCAGGTCTATATAGTAAACTCACTGATAAAAGCTTGTTGTGTTGTTCGGGTTATCCTGCAGTTGGCAACATACCACACTGCTCCAACTCAAAACCCTGCAATAACCCAAGTGCACTTCCACCCCTTCAAATTGCTGCTAACATGTTCCTCTTCCTAATGCATTTGCACCTAATCACCTGCATACACACATAACAGACACAACTGGAACCCCACACACAAGCACACACATAGTCACCCTCTCTAGTGAACCAGTCCCCTGACTTCATTGTGATACATTAATGAAACAAACAAAACACCAACACAGATAGGAATATATATATATATATATATATATATATATATATATATATATATATATATATATATATATATATATATACACACACACACATGTAATTATATACTTATATAGTTAGAACACCCTACATATTTCTATGTTTATACTCACCACAACACTCATGGCAAAACATCAACCTACTATACACTAACACAACAACACAACACTAATAACCAAAACACCAAACACGTGATGTGCACAAATTATGATATTCATGATTCACTATCCCTTATCCATCTACCATGATTCTAACCTTCAATATCATAATTATGACACATGGACACAAGCACAACACTAAATTAGACTAAAAATTCTATTGAGACCATTCTACAAACACTTGGTGTACAAAAATTCGTAGTTCCCCCAAACGAACCCTAGAAAATACCAATACAATATTTAAAAGTTTAGATCTAAAGGATTCAAGTGCTCTAATACCTAGATCTACCATTAGAAGGTCATTCCCACCTATGAGAGGGTTCCTATTGGATCTATTTGGGTTCCTACCATAAAAATTAGGGGAAACAAGGAATTTACCTATTGAGAGTTAGATCCCAATGATTTTCACAAATTTGGGAAAGAATGGAAGAAGAAGTGACACAAATCATTTTGCTAATGCTTCCTCTTGGCTTCCTCTTTGAGCTCCAAGCACTAGTTCTCCATATAAAGAAGTTGGGAAGGTGGGATAATATGGTAAGGAAGGAATTTTGAATTTGGAGTGGATGGGAAATTAGGGTTTCTCCATTCTTGAGGAGATGGAGAAGATGAAGTGGAGAAGAAGAAGAAGTGATGGAGAATGAAATGAAATAAAATAAAGAAGGCTTGAGGAAAGGATTTTGTCATATGGGTTTGGTCTATTTATAAGTTTGCCCTTCCTAATTAGTCATAAAGAAAATTTATTAAAGAGAGTTTAACTAATAAAGTTTCTAATTTAATTAGGAAGTGATTACTAATTCATTCTCCCTAATTTTGAGTCAACCAATAAATCAATTAAACCAATGGTCATGCCAAGTCTAGTTAGGTCCACTTAGATTTACTAGTACTAAATCTAACCAATAGGCTAACCACTAACCACTAATATAATTCTAGTCAATCACTAATATATAAAATTTTAACAACATACAAAATTACAAAAATATCCCTCTTCAAAAAAGTGGTAGTTACAAGTCCACGGTAGACGTAGCTGGCCATTGCCACGTGGCTCAGTCCCGTATATTTTGGGACTAGGGCGTGACAAAGTTTTGACAAAAATCTTGTCATGTTGTGAACACTCCATTGCTCGGTGACCTATTTCTCTACAAAACAAACATTGATTGTTCAACCGATAACAATTCTTTTGATCATGCCCCTTCTTCCCGCAAATCACACATACCAATTCTTGCAACCCAATATTTGATGATAATCTATTCCGAGTCTTCTATGTCCATGATACTTGTGTCACCCCCAATTTAGATTTTATGCACTTCTAATTTATTTAAGAACACCAATAACACAATTTTTATTTAATTTGTGGCAACTGATTCAACCTAGCCCAAAACTAGACCAAACCCCAACTCAAATCCTCACAAACCCTCACAAACCCTCATGTGACTCATACAAAACACCACCCACCCCCATCCTACAAAATACCAAACACCCACAACCACACATGAAATCCTCATTTTTTTTTTATTTGTAAACACACAAACAATTAGGGACCTAAATGCAAATATAATACAATGTGACAACCTCCTATTGGAGCAAACCAAAAGGAGACATCCCATATGGCATGCCTTGACTGGTCATAACACCTTCTCTCTCCATTTGTATGGTACTATGCATCTCTATCCACTTACAATAAATTCTTGCCTTCCATTTAAACTCCCATCAATCTCCACCACCCATCCCATTCATGGAAACACACAAACACACCTAAGACCCACTACAGCCGGCCCTAACCCCAAGGAAACCCCCTATCTCTCCTTCATTAAATACTACTCTCTCTCTCTCTCTCTCTCTCTCTCTCTCTCTCTCTCCCTCTCTTCCTCATTTATTGCACTCTATCTCCTTCCTCCATTTTACCACTTCACCTCTTTCCTTTCTCCAAACCGAAATCATCATCATCACCATCACCACCACCCGAACCTCCTCCTCCTCTTCCTCCCTTCTACCCGAGCCATCACCTCCCCTACCACCTTCAACAGCGACAGCCGGAACAATACCTCCCCGTCCCGACTACCCCGTAGCAGCCAACACCACCATCTCCACCTTCTTCCTCCTCTCCACTCCAGCATACCACGACCAACACCACCATTGTCACCATCAACAGCACCACCACTGTCGCCACCAACACCACAATACCACCATCACCACAATCTTCACCACCACTGTCATCACCAGTACCACCCCCATCTCTACCTCCTTCCTCCCCGTCCCGACTACCCACAGCAGCCAACACCACCACTCCACACCACCACTACCACCACTCCCCTCCTCTTCGACTACACCATCAACAACGTCAAGGAGCAGCCCCCCAACCGAGCCCCCTCACCCTCTCATTGTTTTCTTGGTAAACTCTTCTCCTCTTTCCTTCATAATCTTGTTCTTCTTCCTATATATATATATATATATATATATATATATATATATATATATATATATATATATATATATATATAAACATGATTTTCATTCTTGTTCTTCTCTTCCATGTTCTTCATCTTCTTCCTCTTCTTCAACTTATGTATCATGAACACTAGAACATACACACCTTAGTACCATTGTTAGAACACTCATCAAATATGAATTTGAACTCACTTTTAGGACACTTTTATTGTCAGATTTTGATATATTAAGGATAGGGTTATATACCATGAGTTTTGAAGTGGTGTTGTGAATGAGATCGAACTAGTTTGGGTTAATGTTGTACGAGTTTATAAAATTTAGCATCTAGGATAAGGAAAGTTGGTTGTATAATATGTTTAAATACCATGTTAATAGAGGGTATTATACCTAGAGGAATATGGGATGATATTTAGGCTTTAAATATGTGTTATACCATGGTTTATGTAGTATTTTGCCCCTAGTTTACTTAATGTCCAGATTTGACTAACTTGGGGACACATGACACTTGGTGCTTCAAAATGGTTTGATGCTTGGAAATTGTATAGAGTTTGGATTGTTGAACTTAAGGGCATAGTATGTGACATCTTCAGGAATATGGTAGACCCTACCCTAACACGAGATAAATGCATCTAACGTAGTGATACTATACTGAGGTTAATGTCATGACTAGTAAGACTTGGCACTTGTGCACTCTTAGACTCATGCCTATCCAACCCTCCTAGTTGACCTAGTTAGAACCCCTTACTTGTGTTAGTTCTAAGTAGGGTGTATTAGATGTGTTCTTGCACGTATTCAGTGTATCTCGACATAATGACTATTTTGATATTATATTATTATTATATTTAGGTTCGTTGAATCATTCAGGCAAGGCTTCGGGAGCAGGACTTTGGTATTTGCAGCTTAAAAATTCAGGTTATTTGAGCAGGTTGCATGGTGCTTGATCCAGTGGAGTGGGACGGGTGCATCATAGAGTTGACTTGAGCAATGTGACCGCGAGCGGATTCGGTACCATCACCCTCAGGCGAGTGGTCACTCATAACCCATAACTATTAAATCAAACATAAATCGATTGCATGCTTAGTTTAATTCAATTTCCTTTAACTTGATTAAATAACCCAATTATCTTGATCAACTAACTAAGTTAATTCATAACTAAGACTTTAATGCCTTCGTTCATCTTGGTACATTTAATTGCAACCGTAAGTATATCTAAATTAACTGATTAAGTAGTTTTATATATTTAATAGAAATTAGATGAATCTGATTTGTAGTGGTTAGCATAGCCTGTGTTTTCCAGACCACCATTTCTGATTAAATACACCTAGTTAACTTGAATGCTTGGGAATTTCGTTCCCGTAACTACACATTTACATCATATGTACATATAGTGATGGCAGTTGATTAGATTTGATGTAGCTAGTATTTATTTTCTTGTATCACTAGTGCTTAATCATGTTAGTTAGACTATTTATATCTCTTCTTATTAGTTACCTTATTACCTTTATTGTATAGTCATAGATAATATTTGAGATATTGTTTGTGTGTCTGGGGGTTGCACCGTTGATGGTTATCTTGTAGATGTATTTGTGAGTCCGGCGGGTTGCGCCGTAGACGTGGATTGGACATGGAGTAAAATATTGTGTAAAGTGGTATGATTGCATGTTTGATAAACATAGAAAATACAAAGGATACTCTGCCAAAATTTTCAAAATTTTTTAGTTTAAATTTGGAACAACTTACATAACACTTGATTTGGAACACCTTGCTTGACTTGATTTGGAACAACTTGCTTGATTGACTTGGAACAGCTTGTTGACTTGTGTTTTGGAACAACTTGTTTGATTGCACCTTTAGAACAGCTTGATTTCATTATTTTGTGATAACTAGATTACTTTTGATGTTTGTACTTTGGTGTTTTACTGCGTCACTTGGATGTTCTCTTATCTTCCGTCATTATGTGTATATGTATTATTTTTATGTAACTCATATGCAGGCATATCCGAACGCAGGTATGAACCTCCTACCAAATCTCTTAACTCATACCTTTAGTTACATTGTATTTACTTCATACTCGTACCTTATTATAGCTTGCTCTTATTATGATTAAATTGATATAATGGACTTAGTTACATACCTATGTATATATTTGTGTTTGATGTACTGTTATGATTGCGCTTCTTTTGGACCCTCGCTCTCCCTGAATTGACGAGCTGGATTTGTGTTTCCAGGTTTCCGGGAAGTGAATGACAGAGGATTGATCCAGCTACGCCACCACCGAGGAGTCAGGTTGAGGCGCCAGTACCCGAGCAGTCGTGGGTACCCTAACCTCGTATCGTTTTCTTTATCTTTCATATTTACTTTTAGTATCTTTTCATGAGGAGTGATTTGTGCTACCCATGGTATTATACTTTTATGAGTTTAGTTTTTATATGTCCATGTTCTTGTATCTCAGACATATTCGAATATAAATGCTATCGGGTGGCCAACTTTAGTATTATATGTTATGTCTTGCTTTCATTACCTATGTGGATTGAGATACAGTAATAGACCAACCATAGGATATGTATGCTAGTATAACCAACTATAGACAGCTTATACATTTACTGCTAGGCAAGAGTCCTCGGTAGACGTAGCTGGCCATTGCCACATAGCTCAGTTCTGCATATTTTGGGACTGGGGCGTGACAAGGTTTGCTCCTCGATCTTCTTAGCTTGGTATGGTGGATAGAAATAGGTTTTCTACAAGAAGTAAAATGGAGAGTAACATAATATGCATAAATTATTATTGATATTAAAAGTAAATATATTTTTACCTTGAATTGGGTAAACTAGAATGCCTTTCTATCTTCAGGAGCATCTGAGTAGTTAATCCAAGGCCCACCATAGTTCTGCCTCAAAAAATATTCCAGTGCTCTCTGTACCATCGAGGGGCGATATCTATACAACGATAATTGAATTCATGAATATATAGATATAATCATTTGGAAAATATTAACTATTTAACTTACTTGCTAGACCTGTCCCTCCAAATCTCCATCCTCGTCTCGTCCGGAGGTGTGCATGGTGGATTGCTCTGATGATGTGCAGACGGAGTCAGTTTAACCTCCTTCATCTGCTACTCTGTCTACATGGTGTCGTCAATAGGAGGAAGGTTGGACGGGGGAGTAGTCTTAAGTCTAGAACTGGTCGTCCCAGGAGTATTACAATGTACCATCGATGATTCGAAGATATGACTGGTCGGTACACTGGAGTACTCTGCGACGAGAATCCAAAATCAGTAGCCGGTACCGGAGGATCACTCCGCCTAGAGGTATTGGGTTTAAGTATCGAGATAGGTGTGTGGTAGTGTGATATGCATTGGTTCAAAGCCAAGGTACCATTTTGCTTTAGTTAGCTAAGATACTATATGTATTGTCTTGTATATATATATATATTACTATTTTCATATATAAAAACTTGTGTATCTTAGGATACGGTATCTTGTTGGTTTTTTTAATATCTTAGCGTAGCTAGTGTGGCTTAGTTTCATAGTGTGTGTGGACCTAGTATCCTAGAGTTAGACTCATACAACTTAGAAATAGCTAGTTTGACCAAGTTTGACTAGTTTAGCATAGAGTTGACCTAGTTTGACTTTTTTGACTTAGAAGTGGCTTCATAACCTAGAATTGAACTAGTTTAACTTATTTTTATTCCAGAACCTTGTATTAATAAAATATTCCATATATAGGTTTGTGTGACACTAGTTCGGACATAGTTTGACATTCATTGCTCTGGACCACAGGCGAGTATATTCTCTTATAGTTTCTTATTTATTATATCCTCTATGTCTCTTGTATGTAGTGTAGATATCCTTGATTTCTTGACACGATGGTTACATGGATTGGTATATCCGGATCGATCTCGTCATGAGATGTTATTCCTTGGTATATATGGTGTATCTTGTGCAAGCCTTGTTTCATTATTCTTCTTGTACATTTACAGACATTAGTTCATGAGGAGAGTAACACCCTTCTTGTGGAAACCCGTGTCATAACGTACCATGGTTGGATCTACTATACCAGTCAGGGACGAAAAGTATATAGTGTAGATATGTGATCATACCCTCCTTGTATCAAGTCTTGTTCATTGAATAGTGTTAATCATACACCACATGTATGATTAGCCAGGCCATAAATCTTATATCAAGTTTCTAAGCCGATCACATGTTAAAGCTGTTAATCACTCACTTAGTCATTAGTATTTCTTGTTCATTCCATATTGCTCATTCTTGTATTTATTTCCAGTATTTTCTTTATTGCGTATCTCATGTATATATATATATATATATGGCATCTTATATATTCACATCTATTTACTGTTACATAGTTTATATTATTGATTAGAACTGCTATTAGAGATGTACTTCACTCTATTCCTGATTGAAAAACATTTTCAAAGGATCTCGAGGATTGGTGTCCGACATACTACGGACCTCGACCTATAGATGGTGCATTCATAGACCCACTAGTTCTGAGTGATTGCCGGGAGGTTTATCCGGATCACTAGTCTTTCATAGTTAGTTTTCTTTAGTATTTTGGTACTGGATTTATTTTTAGCATATAGTTTGTGATTTGGATATTGTTCTATTATTGTTGTTATATATTTTTAACTGTATAGTGATGTTAGACTTTCTTGATATCTTATCGTGCTATAAAATTATGATTGAGTATTGTGTTGAGTTGAGTTTATTACTCGCTTCTTGGAGTTGAGATATATTTGGAGGATTATGCATTATTGTGAGATGATTAGTTAGTATAGTTAACCTAGACAACATTCTACCGTCGATGCTGAGGCATAGGCTGGATGTACCCACGTACTCGTGCCCCTTCACCGGGTGTGGGTCGTGACATTTAGATTTAGCATCCGAGGATCAAGCGTACTTCAACAATGGCGTGCACCAAACGGATGGCCACTTAAGGAAACGAGTGGGTTTCTTCTTCCCTGCTCGTTATTACACGTTTTACTTATTTTGCACGTTTAGCCATCAGCACTTGTTAGCTGTAAATCTGGACATTTAGTTTTCTTATATAATTGTAATTAATCAGACTGCAGCAGATCATGGTCATGTACTTTTTATACTCTGCCAGCTTTCTTTTTTTTGTATAGCTGGTTTTTTTAGTATTATGGCAGAACATTTGGGATGCCTTACTTTTTTGTCATATATATTCTATGTTTAATGTTCTTACTTGACTGATTGAGACAATAGATGTGTTATGTGAACCTAATTGACTTCCTTGTAGTATGCACCCCCTTGTCTAGTTACAGCCATGACCGTCGTACGATGTTCTATACCTTGTACGGGGAAACTGGCCATGTCCGTCTTTGAATTTCGGTACTAGGGCGTGACAATCATGCATTTCACGAAATGAAGGCGAAAGGGCAAGACGATAAGCAACATTCCCTACCCTTTCGAGAATATCGAACGGTCCCACATATCGCGGACTAAGCTTTCCGTGAACCCCGAATCTAATGACTCCACGGGTGGGCAAAATTCGTAAAAATATGTGGTCGCCGACAGAAAATGGCCAACGATACTGATATACACAATGACGATGATGATCTTGCGCAACCCGAATCCGCTCTGTGATTTGCTTAACCACTTTAATCATTTGAGTGATCATTTCAGGCCCCAACATCTTTCTTTCACCAATGTCATCCTATGCCAAGGGTGCTCTGCACTTCCTTCCGTATAATGCCTCGAAAGGAGCCATCTGTATGTTGGCCAGATAACAGTTGTTATATGAGAATTCCACTAAGTGAATATAATCTTCCCAAGACCCCCCAAAGTCTAAGGTACAAGCCCGCAACATATCTTCCTATTTCTGAATCGTCCTTTCTGATTGCCCATCAGTCTAGGGTGAGACACGGTACTGAATCTCAACTTGGTGCCCAAGCATTCGTGCAAGCTTTTCCAGAAATGAGATGTAAAGCGAGTATCACGATCTGACACTATGCTTGCTGGAACTCCATGTTGCCTCACTATCCGCCGCATATACATCTTTGCTAACTGCTCTGTGGAGTGGTCCTACTTGGAAGGGAAGAAAGTGTGCCACTTTCGTGAGTCGATCTACTATCACCCAAACTGCATTACGTCCAGTAGGGGATCAAGGTAAACCGATCAAAAAGTCCCTCGTAATATGTTTCCACTTCCTCTCTGGAATAAGCAGCGGTTGTAACAATCCTGTTGATCTTTGCTGCTCTGCTCGATCTGTTGGATTTTTTTTAGAATATCTTCTTTTGGAATCAAGTTGGGATGAGAAATAAATTGGGATAAATGGTGGTATCGTCGCTCAAGAATTTTGATAAAAATTTTATACGTTGGGAAGAGAAAATTGATATGTGATGTGGCTTATGTGACTATTGTACATGACATATTATGGAATTAAAATGGAGCTGTAGGAGAATATTAGTGAGCTGAGAAACATGAACAAATTATTTGGGAAGAAACGAGATGGTGGAATTGAATGCATAACTATACAAAAATTCATGAATGAACAATATTGACAAAAGATTGAAATAAGATATTGAGCTCTAGCTGGCTTAAAATATTTTCGTTTGGTGATTGTTCGCCATTAAATTTAAAAGTTCTAAGAGAGCTTGATTTAATTAACAAACGATAAGAAAGTACAGAGAAGTCCTATGAGACAATCTAAATACAAATTTATTTTCTGGGGGAGATGATGGAGGGTTAGGAGTGTAGCAACTCTCTTTACTCTGTGGACGATCAGAGGCAGGAGAAGTAAGCTCTTCTCTCTTGCTTGATTGTAGTTCGAAGATGGCCAGCCTTTAGAACGTTCAAGTTGCTCCTATTTATAGCCATCGTGCTAATGGGCTATGGGTACCGCATATGCCTCTGTTTGGTGGCTGCATAAGGCTCCTTCAATAGAATACGGCTGCAACTGTCACCGCATGGCATGGACAGATTGCCACGTGGTCTTGGTTAAGATATGTTATTGAAGAGATCTCGGGGTTATTTTCAACCCGTTGTGTGCGTGACTTGGTCAGCTGGACACGTCGTCAGCACCAACTGTGCGAAGATTTTTGCAGTTGTAACTGAAAGACCTTGTAAGTTGGAGGCCGCATAGCATCTTGGTCGCTTGATGGCAAGGCAGCATGAGTCTTGTAGCCACATACATGCTCTCTTTTGGGCCTTGGTTGAATGGACACACTGGCCACATGTTGGCGAGTTTGCATGAGTCTTGTAGCAGTATATATGCTCTTATTTGGCCTTGGTCGGATGGACACTCTGGCCTCATGTTGGTGAGGCCGCGTGATGGCGTAGCCGCATACGAGAAAATATATGGCATGGCATGTTTATCGAAGTAATTAATGCACTTATGTGACTTGTTGTCTTTTTCTGAGTCATCGTCTTCACGAGTCTCGAAGCATCTTAGAGTGATGTGTTAGAGCTTCTGACAGACATCATAATCTATGTTAGAGGGCTCTTATGCGGCTTCCCTGCTCTGTGGTCTTTCAGGACGCTTATAGTATACTGTGCGGCTTCTCTGCGACTTGGTTGATCAGGCCGCATATGGCTTTTCTGCGACTTGATTGTTCAGGCCGCATGTGGTTCTCTACGGCTTGATTGTTCAGGCCGTACGTGGCTTCTCTATGGCTAGTTTGTTCAAGCTGCATAGGGCTTCTCTACGGCTTGTTTGTTCTGTTGAAGGGGCATGACCTTTATGCGGCCTGCATGATTTTTTATGCTTCTAGAAGACCCCCTTCAAATTTTCCAAAATGATAAGTTTGGAATACTTTAAAAGAAGCATGGACGGGCGCTATTGGCCGTATATAAAGGGCATGCCGCATAGTTGTCTCTGATAGGCTGTCCGATCATTAAAAGAGGAGATTTGCTCTATCTTTGACCGGGTCACTTGGGATTTTGTGCCGTCTTCTGATACGGGATTCGAGGTATCGGTTTTCGAGAAGATTAAAGAGGATCATGCAGATCGAGATATCAGGTTCTTCTCATTAACCTCTCGGTTCATTGCCTCGATCCCTTCACGCAGTTTTGGAGCCAATAAATAGGCAGTCAGGGGAAGAGAGAGAACTTTTATCTCTTTGCTTTCTTCCTCCTCTTACTTCGAAGGATGCCGCAGGCTGCGACCCTTCTCGCCGAGGAGTTTGTCAGGGGCCGTCTTGATCCTTGGCCCCCTGATTCCTGTGCTTTACTCGGAGGTAGGGGAGCTCCGCATTCTTTGTGTCAGGATTCTATGGACACAGAGACACCCATGTGCAGGCTTTATTCATTAGTCTGTCGCATGGATGGGCAACCACCATGCGCCAACTAAGATCCTACCGCATAGATAAAGGATTGACCTAGACATGCGAAAACCATGATTACGTCACATGGATGGAAGTTCAATCCGGACATGCGACCACCATGGCTCTGCTGCATGGAAGATACCTCTTGTACAGACTAGGCTCTACCACATAGACGTTAACTTTGTCTGTGTATGCTGATGTCATATGTTTTTCTTGTGCAGACTTTGTTCCCCCTCCTGCGGCTCATGATGGAGCATGGAAGGATATCATAACATCTATTGTTCGGGGTGAAGACCAACTTTATGTGGCGGTTTGCCAAGAACTGATCCATGAGACGAGGACAGTTTGGCAAAAACTAATCTAGGAGACGAGGATGAACATCCTATGTCGTGCGCTGAGCTATCCTTGTTCATGCAGCGTGTCAGCTGCGTTTCTCCCTTTTATGTGATTTGCTATCGGCCGGGAGACTACGGGGTCGATGACAGAATTTGGATTAATTGCCATTTATGTCATCGATCTTCCTGCATGTTTATAGAACATTGCTCCTCCCTTGCTATCCGTCGTTATGGATTCTTTTCCATATATTGAGGTTTGTACTATGGGAGGAATGACCCAGAAAGTATTGAGTTCGTTGTGGGCTTTACTGGTGTCAGTAGCTGCAACCGCTCGGAGGGGCGCCTGGATGGAGAAATTTCTGATTGTAGAATTTTCTATCATATGTACTCATGATCTTGATTATTAATAAAAATCCTTAAAATCTAATAGATTTCCATCGTGTGTACTCATGATCTTGAATATTAATGAAAAGTTTATCTTTTTCCAGAACTTCTCGGTCGTGTTAAATGTTGTGGACTTTGGGTATTTGTACAAGAGGTAATGTGGACGAAGTACAATATTGTAGTCTTTTAAGGACACTCCGCTGGGGGATCTTTGGTGGACCTATTACTTATTGCACACAGGAGTGCAAGTAATAAGTCAAAATAGGCCTTGCCATAGGTGATATGGACGTGACAAGTTTGTTGGACGTAACACCGTTGACGCACTTAAATTTAAGAGAAGGTGATAAGTTGAGATAACGACTGGTGATAGTCGTAGAGAGAGGTTTGCTTAGAGGTCACTTGATCATGGCACACTCTCGGGGGAGGATGTGGGGATAATAGCTTAGAGGTGACGTAGACGTGAGCTGATCAACAGCTATACCGAGAGGTTAGGTACGATCCTGGTATTTTTGTGGAAGGAGAAGGAAGCGCGCCAGAAGTAGTATGGACGTGGCTGTTTGCTTCCATTGAGGATATCCCACTGGGGATTTTTGGTGCACTTATTATTTGTTACGCACGTTGAGTGCAAATAATAAATTCGAAAACAATCCCTATCAAAGGTAATATAAACGTGGTAGGTTTTGTGGACCCATTCTTTTTTGTGCATGTTAGTACAAGTAATTGGTTTGGAACAAGCCCTGCCAATGGTGATATAGATGTGGAAGTATTTGTGACCCATTAATTTTTGTGCATATTAGTGCAAGTAATCGGTTTGAGACAAGCCCTGCCAGAGGTGATATGGACGTGGCAGTTTTTGTAAACTTAACACCGCTGGTGTACCTTGGTGGGTATGGGTGATAAGTGGGGATGACAACCGATATCTGAGGTAATATGGACGTGATGATCGATAGCCAAGACCCGAGAGGTTTGCTCAGAGGTAATGAGGATATGGCAAACTAAGCCGGAGAGAATTGTTAGAACAGTAGTTCAAAGGTAATATGGATGTGAACAAATATCCGAGAAACTTACTGAGGAGTAATTTACAGAGTGTGGTCTATCTAAAATTGAGGATAGACCTGAGGATTTCTCCGTTGGGGAGATTGGTGGGACGATAGCCCAGAGGCAATATGAACATGGCTATCGTCTAACGGGATTAGTTTTTGAGTGGTCACTGCGGGAATGTGTGAGTAGACCTGAGGACTGCTCCACTGGAAAGACTTTAAGGATCCATCCTCTGTTGCGTTTCCAGGACTCTTAGATACAAATGATGGCTTTTACAAAAATTTGTAAGGAAGGAGAAAAAGTTGCACATAGGCACTTGCTGGGGGTGAAGAACCAAGAGTATAGAGATGTACATCTGGGTTGTCCCATTGGTGATGAGGGAAGTACAAGTCAAGTTTAGACGTAGTACTTTTTCAGGAACTTGTCGTTAATAGGCATCATGAGCAAGTCGTCATTGGGTTTTGCTAGCCGGTAGGCGCCATTGGAGAATACGGACTCCACAATGAATGGGCCCTCCTATTTAGGCTAGAATTTGTCGGCTGTTTTTTCGGTCATAATCATCGGTCTTCTTATTGTCAAGACAAGATCGCCCACTTGGAACATTCTCTCCTTGACCCGCTTGTTGAAGGCTCCAAAGAGACACGTCTGGTACAACTCAATGCGCTGCTGAGCTAAGTGTCATTTTTTTGTCGAGTGCTTCCAACTCTTGTAGTCGTCAGTGATGGTTGTCGTCCATGGTTAGCTGATTGGAGAGAGCCACTCGGAGTGAAGGGATTTGGATCTCGAGGGGGAGGACCGCTTCATTTTCGTACACCAAAGAGAATGGCGTACTTCATGTAGCTGTCCGGACCGTTGTACAGTAGGCCCAGAGACATTCACCTTGCTTCTCGTTCCAGTCGTGCTTGTTAGATGACACAAATTTATTGAGAAGCTTGATAATGGTTTTATTGAATGCCTCATCCAATCCATTTGTCACTGGGTTGTAGGCAGTCGAAGCCATATTCTGAATTTGATTTTTATCGCAGAACAGGTAGAATGCATGACTTGCGAAGTATGGACCATTATCATGAATGATCCTTTGTGGCAAGCCGAAGCGGTATATGACGTGATACTTGACGAAGCTAATTATGTTGGATGTCTTGACATCCACGAGTGGTACTTCTTCCGTCCACTTGGAGAAGTAGTCGGTGATGGCCAGGATGAACCGGTGCCCCTTAGATGAAGGTGGACTTATTGGTCCGATGATATCCATTCCCTATGCCTCAAACGGCCAGGATGCTACAGTTAGGTGTAGGAACTCAGATGGCTGGTGGTTGAAGTCTGCATGGATTTGGCACGCTAGGCAGTTCCTCGTAAAGTCAACCGCATCTACAACCATTATGGGCCAGTAATATCCCATTCTCCGGAGACGATCCTATAGCTTAGGTCCGGGCTGATGGGCACCACAAATGCCTTTGTTAGCCTCGCGAAGGGACTGCTTTGCTTCTGTATTCGATAGGCATCATAGCAGAAGGCCGTCATAAGAACGATGATACAATATTTTGGTGGCTGTGTCATAATAGAACCCAAAGGAACGTCCTCTGATCGAAGTGGCTTCCTTTGGGTTCTTAGGAAAAATTCTATAGACTGCGTAGTCGATGAATGGAAATCTCCAATCCTGGGCATCATTGTCTACCTCCATCGTGTAGCTTAGACATAGTCAAAGGTTATTTTTGGGGCAGTGTCACTCCCCATTCCCGAAATACGTATTTTGGATATATTTATTTCTTGCTTGTTTGATCATTAGGTTGCATGCATGGAGACTAGACCAATTCTTTGGGTTAGCATGGTCCACAGTAATATGTGGGTTAATTTATTCATGAACTTGAACCCATGGTCTAAACTTTAAACCCTAGTTATATAAGCTAACTTGTTTCTCTCTCTTCCCTCATTCTTTATTTCCCCTCTTTCTTTTATTTTTAGGCTAGTACACCTTGCACAACATGGAAAAATCCCTTGATTTTATATTCTTGCTTTTCCATGCATTTTATTAGTCTATTATGTACTCATGATGATTCTAAACACTTTTAGTACTTAGAGATTTCGGTTTTGTTGGGTGGATTTGTGTAGATCTACTTTTATAACTTAGGGTTTCATGGATTCCTTGAGTTTTTTGTGGTTTTAATCAACTAAAACATAGCATTTTTATAAAATAGTTTTTAGGATGGATGGAGCACTTCATTGCGAGCATTTTGGCTTTTGGTTTACTCAATTCGGAGTTAAAATATAGTTTTTATAAAGAAAACAAATTTTTGGTTTTAGAACTTCCGCCATGGCTGAACCTACTATTTGTAACGATGAAGATTTCATGCGGCCAGCACCATATGCGGTAGAGAGGGTTATGCGGCATGAAGATGCTATGCGACCTGAACTCTTTGTCGTATACCAACATGCGTCCATCTCTTTTGGACGCATGACTTACTAATACACATGTGTTCTGAAAGGACTTCTTGTGTTTAGTCGCTAAACGAATGAGAAATTTGCTAAGTCCAAAATACTCCATGTGGCATCGGCCTCCATGCGACACCGACACTTATGCGACAAGCAGATTATGCGGCCACCATCCTTGGACGCATGACTCTGAAACTGTGGCACATCTTTTCATGGTTTTGTCTTTTCTTCCTGACATACTCTATGTCACATCAGTGACACTTTATTCTCCGTCACCTCATCACTTATCCCGAGGAGTAGACCTAGCCCTTGCTCCATGCAGCATGACTCCATGCGACATGACTCTATGCGGCATGACTCCATGCGGCCAGGATTGTCATGAGGCCTGATTTTTCATGTGGCCTTGATCCTTCTGCGCGCATGTGATCCCTTGCACATATTTTATTGGACTAGTTTTGATTTAATGTTCTTGGGACTTTATGAGTTGTATGTGTGACTTTGATGACCACATAAGTTTTAGACCTATCTATGCGTCATGACTCGACTACTTGTATCTGTGCTGATACACTTACTACGTGTTATGTGTTCCTACATGCTATAAGTGTTCCTACACGATTATATTACATGTTTACACTGCGGTGTACCTATGCGCTATATGACTTGTGATATGACTCAATCTCCAGCATGGACATAAGGGTTAGTCTATGATCAAGCGTGGCTAGGATCTGTTGATTGTTACATCACGCTGGGGTGAATCCAAATTGACGAAGCAAGTGACAAAGTGGATTCATATCTAGCGTAGTCGTACTATGATACGTCATATAAGGGGAATACCATATGACCACGTCATGAGATTCCAGTTAGCATTAGGATTAACTAGGCAACTAAACTTGTAGAGCATTAGGAGGGAATAGAATCTCGAGATTGTGCCTAACTAGCCACCTCCAGTCATCTGTATTGGGGTGTGCAGGCTAGTCCCTATGGATATTGTTTAAATTCTCATTAGTGGATGGCAATATCCGAATACTATATGATACTATGTGTTCTATGCGATCTTAGCACGGTGGCCTTACGAGGGACCGGTGCATACTACTATATGCTATGCGATAATTTGTGGCTCAACTAACCCTACTAGTACCTGGTTCGATCTGAGGATTCCTATATGCATAATATTTCCAGACTCCATCTAGTAAGTCGTACAAGTGATTGACCGATTATGTAACTGAGCGTGTTTGTGTATTATATCTGCTGTCAAATAGTCAAGGGACATAGACTATCATGGTATGATTGTTTAACCCTTGTCCTAGTTTGGTTGCAGGGTTAGATTATTGTGCCACGATAGGCTATAAACCAAAACTATGAGACAGGACTATATATATATATATATATATATATATGTATATTTCATAACCTGGTTTTATTTTTGCATTCGTGCTTCCTTTGTGGTACTTGCTATTTTGGGTCTAACCCTACTGTTTTTCATGGCCAGGTTTAGAGCCAGCACCCGAGGATCAAGCGTACTTCTCCCTAAACAATGGCACGAACCTGGTAGATAGCCACTGAGGAAAACGATTGGGTCTCTTCTTCCTTGCTCTTTATTTTACCTTTTACTTATTTTGGGCGTTTAACCACCGGTACTTGTTAGCCGTGAATCTGGATATATAGTTCCCTACATGATTATAATTAATCAGACTGTTGTTGATCATGGTCATGTACTCTTGTTACTCTGCCAGCCTTCTCATTTTCGAATAGCTAGTTTCATGAATGTTGTGGCAGGGCATTTGGGATACCTTACTTTCTTGTCATATATGTTCTATGTTTAATGTTCTTATTTGACTGATTGAGACAATAGATGCTCTGTGTGACCCTAAGTGACTTGCTTGTAGTATACACCCTATTGTCTAGTTACAGCCGTGACAGTCGTACGACGTTCTATACCTTGTACGGGGGAGCTGGCCATGTCCGTCTCCGTATTTTGGTACTGGGGGTGACAAGGTTTTAGTGGTGGCCCATGCAGGTCAGTATTTTCAGACTTGTGGGGTGTTATGGTGTCACGCCCCAGTCCCAAATACGTAGGACTAGGAACACGTAAGCATGCCAGCCGCATGGATATGACAACTCCAATGTATGGAAACCAAATCCATACGTACGCTGTAATATGAATACAAAATCCACAAGTGGTATAAACATATATCACAAGTCACAGGGTAAAATCTAAATCTCATCCACCAAAATCATATAGAAATAAATAACCAGTATCTATGAAACTAGATCTAAATAAGAAGTATCTAAGGATGATAGTTGGATGGAAACAAATCCACTACCAACTCGAATATAAGAGAAAATACAATATGAGTACAATACCACAACACAATATAAGAATACCAGCTATCCATCACAGCTCGAAGAGAAGACATCCTCGGATCACATGTAACCATCCAAATCTGCGCTCCTGCAAATACTCAAGAAAAGATACACCTGGCAGCGGACCAGGTCCTCAGAGGGACATAACAAGATACTTAAACACATGCCAATAAAGTACTGAAATAAATATCTAAAGGGGTCGCCTAACCGTCTAAAGTGAATGCAGTTAAGAACAACTTTCCCCACAAGTGAGCTATCTGGCTGAAAACTGGGATATGACATGGTTCTCTTTTGAAGATCCAGGGGCCCAAAGGTACGTCGTCTTTTGAACGGCGGAGGCCCGCCAATGTATATATATGGGTCATCACCACCCGTATCTCCAACGAAGAATCCGGGCGTCACAGAAAAAGTGCAAAGGAGCTCAAATGCGGTACTTGTTGTTCTCCCCACCTCATGCTCTAAGCATGTCACATCCATGACACGATTTGGTCCATAGCCTATTCTTAGTACCCTAGCCCAATCCTGCAACCAAACAAGGACAAGGATGGGACCACCGTACTACAATAAGCTATGTCCCTGGACCTCTAATAACTGCCAAGTCTACTAGCATGCAAAGTTTC
The DNA here is from genome assembly GCA_036927795.1 of Iris macrosiphon. Taxonomy (NCBI): domain Eukaryota; kingdom Viridiplantae; phylum Streptophyta; class Magnoliopsida; order Asparagales; family Iridaceae; genus Iris; species Iris macrosiphon. The sequence continues at coordinate 80,153,509 of JAYESA010000006.1, forward strand.
TAACAGCAGTTATTCCTAACGCACGGTCCACACGTACAGGAGGCCAGACCTGTCACGCAGTCCGTGATCTATATGAGACTCACACTCGTGTAACAACTGTGTCACGGCCATTGAACCTAATGGTGCTGCATGATAGTGGGGTAGTCTCATGAACAAGGTCAATGCAATGCAATACATAAATAAAAACATTTACGACGTCACCGTCGTGCGCATTTTATATAACAATTAAAATATATGAACTAAAGACAGAAAATAAAGATGCATGCAACATATGGAATATGAATAACAGTACAATGGCAAGGTATACTTGTCTGACAAGGAAGCTGCAATGTACCAATAACCTGCTCCAGAAATCGCGCAGAACAATCCAATATCCTATGTACACATAAATATAATATAATAGAATCATTAGTCATTACACTAGCACATACTCAACCACATTTACACTGGAATCAGGGGCTATACTAGGGGTAACACTAGTCATCTAACACGGTCAATTACGCGTTGAATTACGCGGGTGTCGCGTCTTCAAGTACTGTACGAAATCAGTCAGCCAACTGACAGGTGTCTATGCCAGTACGTTAGTGTACGGAAGGCAGACAAATTCACAAGTTCTTAGGGTCAACATGGTCAAGGTAAGTATGGGATAGTCCACGATGTCCTAGGGTCATACAGTCTGAATATTTAGTCATAATTATCAATTAACATTTACTTACATATATATTCATATAACTATATAATAATATAACCATTAATTTATTTTAATTTATTTAATTCTGGAATAATTACTCTAAAATCCTATTTTAATCTTATTATTCTGATTTTTATGTTAATTTCTAAATTTTGTCCAAAGAAACTGAATTTTATCAACTCGAGACTCATGGCACGCAAATCGAGGCGATCTGTTGACCAAAAAGTCAACCGATACAAACTCGACTTTCATGCATGATTTCCTGTAGATTTCAGCATCAAAAATATACTAGAATTTATGGCTCTTCTGAATTCAAATTCGTTTGGGAATTATGGCACATACAAATTTTGTATTGTGCACCGATGGTTAAATTCTAACCTAGAAGTTCTACAGAATTAACAGTATGTAAATACTTTGAAATAAATTCTGGGAGAAATGTATGTCGATGATCTCGACATTAGCTTTCCGAAACTTTAAACGGTTCGTGATTCTGATTCCTGGTTCTCCCGAAATCGTGAAAACATCAAAATACGTCTATTTTCGGACATGCTGTGCTCTACAAATTTTCTAGAATATAATACTAATAATTTATAAAAACAATTTATATTATCAGAAAGCTAACCTCATTATAAACTGGAGCATGTTTGGAGTCCGGAGCTAGGAGATATCGTTTTTTTAATTCGTCATAACTAGTAGAAAATAAGGCTGAATTTATGACGAATTTTGACTATTTTTTTGGACGAAAAAAGAGAGGAATTTGGGAAAGAAAAATATGAAGGATGAGGTATTTATAATGGTGGACACTACTTAATTAAATACGAATAGGATTGGTTAATTTGGATGGGATTATGATGAATTTAAATAAGGATAGGATATGCATGAAGTTAATTTTCTAGTAGGTTCAGGATTTGAATTAATTTAAAATAGAGTTTGAATTTATCTCAATAATTTATAATCTTAAATATAATTAAAGATAATACAAATAATTTATAAAATCTTATTAATATCTATTAACACTAAATTAGTATCTATCTAATATTAAGACTATATATATCCAAATAAATCCTAAATAATTTTAAAATCTAAATAAATTTTTTAAAATTCTAAATAAATTACAAAAAAATATAATTAAATATTTTAAACTAAAATAAATATTTGGTAGGAACGACATGCAAGTATGGTCGTATAGTAAATCATAGAAGTCCTAGAAATTTATGTTTTTTAAGTTTTAATTACCAAAAATTCTAGAAAAATCTCCAAAAATCTAAAATAACCTAAAATAATTCTAAATAAATATTTATATAAGTAAATATATCAAGAAATTTATTTTCTAATTAACTAAGAGCATATTCTAAATAAATTTAACATATATAATAAATATAATAATATAAAATATACACAAAATAACTATTTTGGGTGAGGGAGTTTACAATCTACCCAACTTAAAATAATTTCGTCCTCGAAATTAAAGTAAGACATAATTTGTTAAATTCTTCACATTCGTACATAAGGTATGTCAATCGCAATCTCTTCCAAAAATTTAAATAACAAAATCTATTCGAATCTATCGCGATCACTTCAAAATTAATATAACCACTGTTTAAATCAAAATTCAACCTGTCGTAATCTCTTCTCGATTTTTAAATAATCAACATCCAAATCTGACTCAAGTCTATATGACATCCCACATCAAAATTTATATCATAATTTCCAACTATCATAATCTCCTCTAGACTTTGAACAATAAACAATTCTAATCAAATCTTATTCCTATTCTTAACTTAAGAATTTTGTACTATTCAAATATTTAAACTCAATTTACATCCTCAATATTTCAAATAGGTGACCCAACAATCAAAATTAAACTTTTAATTCAAATCATCAAATTATAAAATTTAAATCTAATTAACCAATTGTTCAAGTCTAAAATTCTATATTTATCCTCAAAATTTAAATCGATAATTCATCCTTCAATATTCAAAATTTAAATCATGTGCTCAAAGTATAAATATTGGGTCCTCAATATCAAGATTTTTAAAATTCATTAAATCCTCATTATCTTAATCCCTCTTTTAAAATTCTCCACATTTAAAAGGACTTAATCTCTAAATCTAATCCTACTTGATCACAATCTAAAAGAATTCTCCTCAAGTTTAATACTGCAATTTCTACCCAACTTAGAATTTACCCATCTATCACATAAGGCTCTTACACTTAAGAAAAATATTCCTCAATTTATTTTCTCATGTCATTCAATTCTCAAAACTTTAACACCAACTATATCATATGTGATATGCCCTTAATCAATTATGAAAGATAGTCACCAAATAATATGATTGGCCTATGGGGTATATCTTATACTATCCGTGTATCACTTATATCCAAGCACGAGATTTCGTCTTTCCGAAACAAGGGAAGACGGAAAGCAACGAAAAAGGGTTCAAGGAGGGGTAATAGAATGGAAGTATGGGAATCAAAGCGTTTAAAGAATTCAAATGGAAATTGTCAAGACAGTTGTGGATTGAAATCTTAATTTGGTAATTTCCTATTCTCATGCTCACATCGGTGCAGTTATGTACTTCCTATGATATGCTTTATCGTATCTAGAGGGTAAGTATATTCGTCTACTAATCACTACATATCTCAATCCACGTAAAGTAGTTATGCGAAGGGCGAACCAAGCGCACTAAGGTTAGCTAGACCCTAATACACTGATTCTGAAATGTATTATTGTGGGCCCCCAATAATACGTATGTCATGAACAAGCTCGATAAAGAATAAGCTTGCAAAAACTAGGCTATAATAGCAGCATAAGTCAAGGTAGTACAGCAAATATGAATACGCTAGATTATGATGAAAGAAGGTTCATAACAATTCAAATTTACAAAAACAAAAGCAAAATAAGCAATAATAATGAAAGACTACAATCCCTACAGTTGTCATACTAATTCCTTGTCTAAGTCGCTAGTCGACCAATAGGGACATTGACCTCTAAATTTTATCGTCTGAATAAATACTGTCGTCTTTGCTAGCATACAATTAATGTCATTCAGTTACACTTCATCAATGGATCACAGGGACTACGTGATACTAGGTGGTGAGGTATACTATCCAACTTAAAATAATTTAACTACTATTGTATTGCTTTAAGGATACCTACAAAAATAATCTTGCACATGTACATAGAACAAAAACTCTTATTAGGGTCTCCTATTGCATTATATAGGTAAGGGTCAAGTGCTCATAGAACAGGTGTCAATCGTAGGGATAGAAGAGTTACTAGCCGTTAAGGGGAAAGAGATTTAACTCGTATCGAGCTATGGGTACAAATTTCGTGATTTAAAGCTAAGGGGTAATCATTAGGTCACAACCTAAGGGAACTACGCAAACTATCAAATCCCAACTATCACGCACAAAATTCAAAGTTCAAATTATCAAGCTATACCCTAGCAAACTACATGTCCTTACATAGAATAAGATTACTTGGCCTTCAATCATACGAGTTATGTGGCACGAGTTAAATGATGAAGAAAGAAGAATCATAATTTAGTCGTCACACAATTAGCGAATGCTAAGGTTGCAGGGGGACAAGTTATGAAATAAAAAATAGAGGGCTCTAGATAGCATCATGGTTCTCTAAGGGGGTGGCATGCTAGTTGCCATGTTCGGGGTATGATCAAGGGAAAGGGTTGATTACATTCCTCTAGGCTTCCTAGGGTGCTGTCTACTAGTAACAAGACAATGACATAAGTTTTATAGTTCTCTAATACTATCTAATTATGAGGGTTAGGTTCAGTCCTAATGTTCAATATTGGTTCTCCATTGGTTCCTCAATACTAGGGTCAAACATTATGGTAAAACTTCTAACTAACTCTAGTAGTGTCTATACTACTCTCAAGTCTTCATAATACATCAGGGGGTAATGGTAAACCAATTCTAAAGATAAGGAATTCTAGGATTCACTAGATATTCTAAACTTAGTGGTGTATCTATATTCTCGTTGTATTCTTAATAGGTGTGCTACTCTAATTATCATCCTAATAACAGGGATTCCTATATTATAGCAGAAGGCCATATATACTCAAGGAACTTATTAGGGAAGTACAGGAATCAAGCAGGATACAATTGTTCGAATAGATCATAGAGGAGGAAGGTGAATCATAGTCAATTGTGGATGAGATCCTATACTCTAGTCCTATGTGCAGGCTTTTCGGTACAGTAACGTAACCGAGATAATATGCTCTCGACCTGCATGGGCCACCACAAAAATATGTCACGCCCCAGTCCCAAATACGAAGGACTAGGAACACGTAAGCATGCCAGCCGCATGGATATGACAACTCCAATATATGAAAACCAAATCCATACGTACGCTGTAATATGAATACAAAATCCACATGTGGTATAAACATATATCACAAGTCACAGGGTAAAATCTAAATCTCATCCACCAAAATCATATAGAAATAAATAACCAGTATCTATGAAACTAGATCTAAATAAGAAGTATCTAAGGATGATAGTTGGATGGAAACAAGTCCACTACCAACTCGAATATAAAAGAAAATACAATATGAGTACAATACCACAACACAATATAAGAATACCAGCTATCCATCACAGCTCGAAGAGAAGACATCCTCGGATCACATGTAACCATCCAAATCTGCGCTCCTGCAAATACTCAAGAAAAGATACACCTGGCAGCGGACCAGGTCCTCAGAGGGACATAACAAGATACTTAAACACATGCCAATAAAGTACTGAAATAAATATCTAAAGGGGTCGCCTAACCGTCTAAAGTGAATGCAGTAAGAACAACTTTCCCCACAAGTGAGCTATCTGGCTGAAAACTGGGATTTGGCATGGTTCTCTTTTGAAGATCCAGGGGCCCAAAGGCACGTCGTCTTTTGAACGGCAGAGGCCCGCCAATGTATATATATGGGTCATCACCACCCGTATCTCCAGCGGAGAATCCGGGCGTCACAGAAAAAGTGCAAAGGAGCTCAAATGCGGTACTTGTTGTTCTCCCCACCCCATGCTCTAAGCATGTCACATCCATGACACGATTTGGTCCATAGCCTATTCTTAGTACCCTAGCCCAATCCTGCAACCAAACAAGGACAAGGATGGGACCACCGTACTACAATAAGCTATGTCCCTGGACCTCTAATAACTGCCAAGTCTACTAGCATGCAAAGTTTCTAACAGCAGCTATTCCTAACGCACGGCCCACAAGTACAGGAGGCCAGACCTGTCACGCAGTCCGTGATCTATATGAGACTCACACTCGTGTAACAACTGTGTCACGGCCATTGAACCTAATGGTGCTGCATGATAGTGGGGTAGTCTCATGAACAAGGTCAATGCAATGCAATACATAAATAAAAACATTTGCGACGTCACCGTCGTGCGCATTTTATATAACAATTAAAATATATGAACTAAAGACAGAAAATAAAGATGCATGCAATATATGGAATATGAATAACAGTACAATGGCAAGGTATACTTGCCTGACAAGGAAGCTGCAATGTACCAATAATCTGCTCCAGAAATCGCGCAGAACAATCCAATATCCTATGTACACATAAATATAATATAATAGAATCATTAGTCATTACACTAGAACATACTCAACCATATTTACACTGGAATCAGGGGGTATACTAGGGGTAACACTAGTCATCTAACACGGTCAATTATGCATTGAATTACGTGGGTGTCGCGTCTTCAAGTACTGTACGAAATCAGTCAGCCAACTGACAGGTGTCTATGCCAGTACGTTAGTGTACGCAAGGCAGACAAATTCACAAGTTCTTAGGGTCAACATGGTCAAGGTAAGTATGGGATAGTCCACGATGTCCTAGGGTCATACAATCTGAATATTTAGTCATAATTATCAATTAATATTTACTTACATATATATTCATATAACTATATAATAATATAACCATTAATTTATTTTAATTTATTTAATTCTAGAATAATTACTCTAAAATCCTATTTTAATCTTATTATTCTGATTTTTATGTTAATTCCTAAATTTTGTCCAAAGAAACTGAATTTTATCAACTCGAGACTCATGGCACGCAAATCGAGGCGATCTGTTGACCAAAAAGTCAACCGATATAAACTCGACTTTCATGCATGATTTTCTGTAGATTTCAGCATCAAAAACATACATGAATTTACGGCTCTTCTGAATTCAAATTCGTTTGGAAATTATGGCACATACAAATTTTGTATTGTGCACCAATGGTTAAATTCTAACCTAGAAGTTCTACAGAATTAACAGTATGTAAATACTTTGAAATAAATTCTGGGAAAAATGTATGTCGATGATCTCGACATTAGCTTTTCGAAACTTTAAACGGTTCGTGATTCTGATTCCTGGTTCTCCCAAAATCGTGAAAACATCAAAATACGTCTATTTTCGGACATGCTGTGCTCTACGAATTTTCTAGAATTTAATACTAATAATTTAGAAAAACGATTTATATTATCAGAAAGCTAACCTCATTATCGTTCTAACAAAAAAAACTGGAGCATGTTTGGAGTCCGGAGCTAGGAGATATCGTTTTTTTAATTCGTCATAACTAGTAGAAAATGAGGCTGAATTTATGACGAATTTTGACTATTTTTTGGACAAAAAAAGAGAGGAATTTGGGAAAGAAAAATATGAAGGATGAGGTATTTATAATGGTGGACACTACTTAATTAAATACGAATATGATTGGTTAATTTGGATAGGATAATGATGAATTTAAATAAGGATAGGATATGCATGAAGTTGATTTCCTAGTAGGTTCAGGATTTGAATTAATTTAAAATAGAATTTGAATTTATCTCAATAATTTATAATCTTAAATATAATTAAAGATAATACAAATAATTTATAAAATCTTATTAATATCTATTAACACTAAATTAGTATCTATCTAATATTAAGACTATATATATCCAAATAAATCCTAAATAATTTTAAAATCTAAATAATTTTTTTAAAATTCTAAATAAATTACAAAAAAAATATAATTAAATATTTTAAACTAAAATAAATATTTGGTAGGAACGACATGCAAGTATGGTCGTATAGTAAATCACAGAAGTCCTAGAAATTTATGTTTTCTAAGTTTTAATTACCAAAAATTCTAGAAAAATCTCCAAAAATCTAAAATAACCTAAAATAATTCTAAATGAATATTTATATAAGTAAATATATCAAGAAATTTATTTTCTAATTAACTAAGAGCATATTCTAAATAAATTCAACATATATAATAAATATAATAATGTACAATATATACAAAATACCTATTTTGGGTGAGGGAGTTTACATATGGTCATAGGAGTCTCAATCAAAATTTGTCCTCCTTGATATCTTGCTTCATCTTCGTCGATACCACCGCTTGAACTGTTAAACTGCTTGCCTACTTGATCCTTCCCGTCCTGTTCTTGATGGTTCTTGTCCTTTTCTTTAGGGCTTCTTCAGTTGCTGGAGCAGCAGACATGGCAGGATAGGGTTTCCCTGGGCAACAACGGAAGGTAGCACCTGTTCAGAGTCAAATTTGAATAGAGCCAGAAATTGAACAAGCTGGCACAGTAGAACAAGAAGTGGGACATATCGAGCAACCAGCCCCTGAAATACCCGTACCCTAAGTAGTACTAGCAGTACCTGTGGTACTTGACACCCCGATATTATTGGAGATCCTTCGAAGAATAATAGCTACGCAACAACACCAAATGGCGGTGCAACAACATCAGCAGTTTCAACAGCAAGAACAGAATATCTTGTTAAGTCAGGCTTTGTAAACGGCCCTAGAAAGATGAGGAATGACTGATTCGGGGGCATCGGTTATATTTTATCGAATTAACCCAAGGTACTTCGATGGCACGGAGGACGCCATCACAACAGATGTCAGGTTACAGGATATTTGGGTCAATTTGGCAGCAGTAAGGGTTTCGGCTAATGAACAAGTTAATCATGTTCAATTGCAGCTTCAAGACCTTGCCCGTGACTGGTGGGGGTCAGTAGAGGTTGGCTTGAGGCATCCCATCTCTTGGAATTGTTTCAGGACTCGATTTAGGGCTAAATATTTTAGAGTCGTAGCGCAGTATAAGCTCCAACAAAGATTTATCAATCTCAAGCAGGCCGGTAGAATAGTGGATGGATATGCAGCCAAGTTTTGCAGGCTTAGTAGATTCTGCAGCCGATGGACGTGCTCAATAAAGAATCCCTCGAAGGTTGAGATAATGCCAAGTGCAGCTTGGTGGTAAGAAATTAGGTCTTTATTTTGGACTTCATATTCACCACGGACTTGGTTGACTATCAGCTTAGAGTCACCGTATGTCTCTAAATAGTCCACCCCCACTTGTTTAGCAAGTTAGAGTCTAATAATGAGAGCGTTCTACTATGCCACGTTGTTGGAGCATGGCTCCGTGAGGGACTAAGCTCAATTAATTACCAAATTGTAGGGGAAGATTAATACTATCCCAACTCCAGCGATGATATTGCCTTTAGGCCGTGCTCTCGAAGCACCGTAGAAGAACATCCGCTAGACAGCTTCGCATGATGTCATGTTTGAGTCTGCCACTTCATCTGGAATCTCGTCGGAGAGTTTCAAGATTTCTGGCACCGGATGTGCTGTCAGGAAGTCGGCCAGTGCTTGTCCCTTAACGGCTTTCTAGGGGACAAACACCATGTCGTATAGGGACAGTAGCATCGCCCAGGTAGCCAGGCGAGAACTGAGTACCCCTAGTTTGGTCATGAGGACTCTGAGGGGATTGACCCGCGTGATGACATGAATGGTTTGCCCAGCCACGAAGTGCCGAGTCTTCTGGATAGCGAATACTAGAGCATAGAATTCTTTTTCGATAGGGGCGTACATATGCTATGCACCGACCATCATCTGGCTAAGGTAGTAGATGGCCTGCTCGTGACCTGCATTACTATTCTGGGCGAATAGAGAACCAAGGGAGTGATCCATTGCACGTACATAAAGTAGGAAGGGCTTTTTTACTACCAGGGCTACCAGCACTGGAGGGTTTGATAGGTATTTCTTGATGTCGTCGAACGCTCGTTGGCATTCTTCATTCCAGATAAAGGAGACATCTTTCTTCATGAGATGGGTGAATGGCTGACAACGCCCTGAGAGGTTTGATATAAACCTCCTGATGTATGACAGCCTTCCTTGAAGGCTACGGAGTTCCCGGAGGTTCTTTGGCGGGTTCATCTCAAGAATTTCTCTGGTTTTGTCGGGGTCTATGTGAATACCCCTGGAAGTGATGATAAACCCAGAAATTTGCCGCTGGAGACTCCCAGGAAGGATTTGGTAGGGTTCATATTGAGTTGGTGCGTACGCATGAGGTTCAACACAGACTTCAAGTCCCTGAGGTGATCACCTTTGGAGTGCTTTTGACGGCGATGTCATCGACGTAACACTCCACCATCTTGTACAGATGTTCACAAAAAAATGGTGCTCATAGCTCGTTGGTATGTAGCACCAGCATTTTTTAGACCAAAGGGCATGACTGTATAGCAGTATACTCCTATAGGTGTTCGAAATAATGTATGCTTCTCGCCTTCAAGATATATCTTGATTTAATTGTAGCCTGAGAATCCGTCCATAAAGGAGATGTACTCGAAGCCACGAGTATTGTTGATCATTATATCGGTGATTGGAAGAGGAAACTCGTCTTTATGGCACGCTGAATTTAGATCACAGAAGTTGATGCAGATACAAATATTTTTGTTCTTTTTGACGATGAGCACGATATTGGCCACCCAATCCAGATGTTGTTCTTCACGGATGAAGCCACTAGCTATCAGTTTGTTGACTTTAGCTTCGATGGCGTTTATAATGTCCAACTGGAACTGTCGTTGCTGCTGTTTGATGGGCTTAGCATTCGGTGAGATATTGAGCTTATGGACCACAATATGGGGGTCCAGTCCTGACATATCTTCATAACTCCAGGAAAAGACATCAATGTATTCCCTGACGAGCTGTAGCAGGGATTCTCAGTCTTCCCGAATAGACTTTTGCTGACGAAGATAGGCTTAAGGGAGGTCTCGTCGCCTAGATCGACTTGTACAACTTTGTCCTCGGTAGGAGGTTCTCGCTGCCCAAGTCGTATCTCCCATTGGAAATCTAGGCGTTGGGCCCACGGCTCTATTTTAAAGACTTTAAGAGAATCCCCGTTATCTTTCTCAGGGTCAACTGACACCATGTTGACGGATAATATTTGCCTGAGCACGTCCCCGATACTCACGTCAGAGTCCCAAACGGAAGATTTTGAAGAGTGAGAGTGCACTTCATCTTCTTCATATGAGCCTTCGAGAGTTGTGGGAGGAGTTACATATCCTAAGCTATGCTTGGTTTTATGGTAGTAATCCTCGGACTTGCCTGCGGGAGCAGGTAGACGCAGGGGTAGCCATCAGCCCTTGCCGTTAATCCCTTAGTGGCCTTCAGATCGTACCCCATCTTTTGGATAAGGTGCTTGGCTTGTGAGCTATACCGGTTGAGTGATATTTTGTCGGTATCAGGTTCCGGATCCAGTTCTTCTTGGACGAAGGATCGGGGGCATTCTACTATGCCGAAGATGATGAGTTTGTCTCCCCTCCTTCTGGCCGTAACTAGAAAGTAGGAGTTTTGGCTAGGGAGGATCTAGTTCACTGCGTAGGTGGTAGTCACCTGTGTTTGCAGATTAAGGCCCAGACCGTGCTCCATTGAGTATAGTGTGCTTATATCTGCAAGTTTGAAGTAGTTCAAAGATAACCCTTTATTCATAAAATAAGGTATCTTTTCTTCGGGGATTATATCATCGAGAGAAGGGACGTTGGCATGAACGGCTACATACTCCTCCAGCTCATCTTTCTCGAGGGCCACCCCTAGTGCGAGCGAAGGCTTAGGTGGATACCTGTGTAGTTTTACCACCAAGGGTTCTAAATTTATAAGAGGTGTCGGAGCCTCCCTTGGTGGTCTTCGAAGGCGAATGACCATAGATTCGGAAGGCGAAGACGGCATCGGATCTTCCCTCTATGGTCGATATGGCCTTCGAAGGCGAACGACCAAAGGTTTGGATGTTATAGACAGTGTCGGATCTTTTTTTGGCGGTTGATTGGCCTACGAAGAAGGACGACCAAAGGTTCAGGTGCCTTCTTGTGCACTTTTACGACAAAGGGAGAGGTTGTGGCGGGAGCGTGTGCCTTGAGATGGATCCTCAAGGGCTCCTCTGGTGTTGTCGCTACCTCTGCTTCATCATCGGCCTCGTTACCCCCTCCTCTTAGGGGATTTGCTTGTAGAGGATTGCATCGGAGTAGTAGGTCTCGACCCCTTTAAACAGGTCTACGTCCGCAAATTCTGTCTTGACCGTGCCATAGTTGTCCACATACTTTAGATATTGGTGTAGAGTTGATGGCACGATTATGTATTGGTGTATCCAAGGTTATTCCAGCAGGACATTATAAGATACATCCATGTCAATGACGTAGCAAGGGACCTCTGTCTTCAAGTCGTCGCTCTGGCATTTCAAGCGAATCTTGCCCAGAGGGTAGCTTCTGAATGTTGAAGCTACTGATGGCAGTATTAGTGGCTGCCAGACGATGCACCAGGATGCCCAAGGTCTGAAGCAGACTCCGCGGGATAATATTGATTGATGAACCAGGATCGATGTGCATTCAATCCACCTTAATGGCACCGATGTACCCTGTGTAATACAAGGGACGATCATGCCGGTTGTTCTTTAGCAACATATCCTGTTGCGAGAACATGATATTGGGTATTGCCTCCATGATATTATTGTAGTGGGGGCAAGCAGCCGGATCCTCAGCTGGCGGTTTGACCTGCGGCAGGTAGATGTCGGCATTCTGTAATGCCTCACTCAGAGCAGCCAGAGTGTCTCTGAGAGCCGCAGAAGCTCGAATAATGACAACTTCGCCGAAGTGTTGGCCAGTTGTGCCAGGATATCAAAGTTGTAGGATTTTTCTAACCCATGAGCTGCATCTTTGCGCAGGGTTTGTCAAAAAGAGCCTCCTTTTTCTTAGATTTGTCCGCCACGGGAGACTGGGATGGACCAGGATCAGAGGCCGTAGGTGCTGTAGGAGTATTGCCGTCGAGATTGTTATAATCCCGCTGGTAGGAGACAATCTAAGTACAGAGAAGTCCTAGGAGACAATCTAAGTACAAATTTATTTTATGGGAGGTAACGATAGAGGGTTAGGAGTGTAGCAACTCTCTTTACTCCGTGGATAATCCGAGGCAGGAGGAGGAAGCTCTTCTCTCTTGCTTGACTGTAGGTTCGTAGATGGTCAGCCTTTAGAAGGTTTAAGTTGCTCCTATTTATTGCCATCGTGCTGATGGGTTTTGGGTGCCGCATATGCCTCTGTTTGATGGCCTTATAAGGCTCCTTCAACAGAATTCGGTTGCAACAGTTGCCTTATGCCATGGGCAGATTGTCACATGGTCTTAGTTGAGATATGTTGTTGAAGAGATCTCGGGATTATTTTTAACTCGTTGTGCGTGACTTGGTCAGCTGGACACGTAGTCAGCACCAACTGTGCAAAGATCTCTACAGTTGTAATGGAGAGATCTTCTAAGTTGCAGGCCGCATAGCATCTTGGCCGCATGAGTCTTGTAGCCGCATACGTGCTCTCGTTTAGGCCTTGGTCGAATGGACACACTGGCTGCATGTTAGAGAGGCCGTAAGGGTCTTGTAGCCGTATACGTGCTCTTGTTTGGCCTTGGTCGGATGGACACTCTGGCCGCATGTTGGCGAGACTGCATGTTGGTGTAGCCGCATACGAGGGAACACGTGGCATGGCACGTTTGTCGAAGCAATTAATGCACTATTGTGACTTATTATCTTTTTTTAAGTCATCGTCTTCACGAGTCTAGAAGCATCTCAGAGTGATGAGTGATGTGTCAAAGCTTCTGACAGACATCAAAATTTGTATCAGAAAGTCCTTATGCGGCCTCCCTGCTCTATGGTCATTCAGGCAACATATAGTATACTATGCGGCTTCTCTGCGACTTAGTTGATCAGGCCGCATATGGCTTCTCTACGACTTGATTATTCATGCCGCATGTGGCTTATCTGTGGCTTGATTGTTCAGGCCGCACGTGGCTTCTCTGTGGCTTATTTGTTCAGGCTGCATAGGGCTTCTCTATGGCTTGTTTGTTCTTTTGAGGGGGTATGACCTTTATGCGTCCTGTATGATTTTTTATGCTTCTACAATGACTTAAGTGATATGGTGAATTGAGTTATTTCTTAAAGTTTCGAGGACAAAACTTTTTCTGAGTGGTATATTATTTAATGTTCCGCTCCGCGAAGAGGCATTATGCTGGAATTCGAGATGGATCAGACAGATAGGATACAAGTTATACCGGAAATCAAGATATTTGGAGTAATGATGCAGTCTTGCTTAACTTGGCCGGATAGAATATTCTTATAGAGCGTGGTTCGAGGGTATGGTTATGCCAAGTTAGAAGACTGTGCATCGCGTCAGATCATTCTTGGAGAATCGTAGACGAATGTGGGATCGTGGCATGGAAACGATATTTATATAAGTGAGTGGATATGTCCCTTCTCCTCTACTCCTTCATGCCCTAATAAAATGAATGAATGTTAGTGTTACTCATTTGTATTACATTTCTAAATGTTTCTCTAGTCCACATAAAGATAGTAATGACTTATATTAAATGTTATTGTAAACCAAGAAACACATGAATGATAACTGCTAGTATTATCAACACAAGAATGCTATAAAGTAAGTCTTTCATGAGAAAGAAGTAATATTGTGCAACTTGTTTTATCTGCTTGTAATACCGAGAATGGAACTACACAAGAAACAAAGTATGGACTAATGAGTCCCCATAAAGAAAGTAAGATGAAAGTATATTGGGACTACGGGTCACCAACCCATATGAGAAATGAGAATGTGAACTCGCGAGCATGATCGAGATATCATTTATTTAAATTTGTTGTATTGTGCATATATTATGATAACTGTTCACACATCTACATGGTCACGGACAGCCTGTGCCCAAGGCAAAAATATGGTTCCTCGACGGAGATGCTAACCGGGGAACCAGGATCGTTCGGCCTAGGAGGACAACGAAACCCACTGTGTTGCTAGTAGAAGGACATGCGGCGTACGGGACCTACAGTCGGGCTTGCTACCCAATCTAGGAGGGCGCACCATAAGCCAGGATGAGTTGGTGCATTAGATGGGACTCGCAACCTGCATTCGAAGTATTCATCACTCACCAGGGATAGTCTGTAACGGCGGCATGTGTGTCATCGGTGACCTTCATATAGATAGGCTGTATGTGAATAACTGTCTTATGCAGGAAACATAAGTACAATACGTTGTACAGTTTACAGGAATGAGCAAGTGAGTTATTGGTAAGAATTGCTAATAAGCGAAATATGATATTTCTATATATTCTATTTAGATTGTTGCTTACATATTATGCTTTCATTATGCTGTCGAATACTCTGATCACTAAAATGAACCTAGTCCCTAATTGAAAGATCACTAAAGTAATATGCATGTTTTTCACATGAATACTTAGATTGGTTCACTACCAAAATATGTCCAATTAGCGACGTTTTTAGCTACGTTTAGTTATGATGTCGCTATATTTTACGAATTTAGCGACGTTATTTTATAATGTCACAGGACGTCACGATTAGCGACTGTCTGCAATGTTCCGCGACTGCAAATAATATTATGGAATAAGATGTCGCCAACTGTCGCCAGACGATGCTATTATTTTTATTATAACGGCGTGTAGCGACTTTATTTTTCATACGCCGCTAAACATTATAAAATCTGCGACGTTTAACGACGTCACTTTATGGCATCGCTAACATTTTCATATAGGTTAATAGTGTTTATTTTTTCCCATCTCTCTCTCCAAAAAAAATCAAAATATTTTGAGCTCCCACGCACGCAACCTCCCCCCGTGAACCCCTTCGGCTATACAGCTCCAGCGCCGACCATGCTTCCCCTTTGACCCCGGACTCCCCCGAGCTCCTCCTCCACCACCGAGCTCCTCCTCCTCCTCCTCTCTGGGCTAGCTCCTCCTCCGCCACCAAGTCCTCCTCCTCCTCTCCGGGCTCCTTCTCCTCCTCCACCACCGAGTTTCTCCTCCTCTCTGGACACCCCCTCCTCTCTGGCCACCCCTCCTTAGGTAAATCCTAACCCTAACTCAGACACACACACACATGCAGACACTAACCCTAACCCCAAATCGGACACACACACGTGCGGACACACTAACACAAGCGGACACACATACACGCGGACATACGCAGGCACACACACACGTGGATACACTAACACACACAAATACTAACCATAATACGGACACAGATACACTAACAGACGCGAACACACACACGGACACACACACACTAACACACGCAGACACTAACTCTAATACGGACACGGACACACTAACACATGCGGACACACACACGAGGATACACACACGCGGACACACTAATATACGCGGACACTAACCCTAATACGGACACTGACACTAACCCTAGTAGTGGTATCCTAGTTTCCACAATTGGATACTTAGTGTTCGTATCATGATATGCCATGATACGTATGGCTAGATTTGATCATTTGGGTGTTTTGGTGTCTCATTGTGTTAATTACCTATATATTGCATTAGATCTATTATTCTATGGGTTTAGGTTCAAGTCAATAAATGCCCTAATAAGAGAGCTTCCTGGATCTCGATTCTACGAAAAATAGTTGTTTGTGTATCAAATCTTTGAACTACAAAGACGTCGATCCAGGCACTGATTTCTTTGGCGTCTTACGAGTGATTTGGAGTTGACATATAATTATGCCATAGAGCCAGCTAAGATCGTGTTATTCAAGTATGAGTGGTTCGATCACATCCAAGATTAAGGTTAGAAAATTGACAAGCATGGTATTTTGGTATAAACTACCGGTGTCGATATCAAGGATATGAACCATTTGTTCTATCAAGTCAGGCTCAGCTAGTGTACTTCATAACTTATCCTAAACGAGGAACAGGGAGGTTGGATTGGTGGGCAGTCTGTAAGACTAAAGCTAGAAATATTTTTGACGTTGATGAAATAGCTTATCAGGAAGACGACCTACCTCTTGTTGCAAATATTATAGATGTGGAGTCAACGAAAGTTACGCATGACATATTTCATCAAGTAGAAGAGGTAGAAGTATCAGAAGACGATGACGAAGTAGATAAAAGTAAAGATGAAGAGGAAGAGAAGGAGGAGGAGGAGGAGGAGGAAGACGAACAAAATGAATTTTCAGATGATGATTGAAAATTAAATAAAATTTATTTCTACTTTTTTGTGGCCTAGTTCTGTGATACTTATGTTTGTGACGGTGATAAAAACTTATCTCTGTGTATTTTTTGCCTAGTTCTGTGATACTTATGTTTGTGACGGTGATACATACTTATGTTTTGTGATGGTGACACTTTTATCATTTAAACTTTTAGTGTGGCCTAGTTCACAACTTCTGTGTATTTCTTTCTGTTATATAATCTAAATATCTCTGTATATTTGTTTAATTATTATATGTTGTTCTCAGATATGTCTGGACGACGCGGATCATATTCCCGCGGTAGATTCTCTAGACATTCTCTTCAGGACACAGATACTCCTTCCCGATCCTCGTCCCCGAGTACTCCATACTATCGACAAACGGTACCTCAGACTGCGACTGTGATGACCGCACGTGGCAGTACTCTTGGGACCAACAGTAGTCCTGGGACCAATAGTTCCAGGACCGAGAGTATCCCGTTTAGTATTCCTGCTTCGTCCAATGTTCCTGCTGCTGATGGTACCACGGAGACAGAGGAGATGGCGGTCGAGCCAACCCCGTCTCCATATCAGAGCGATCCTCCGTGCGCTCCGCCGGATGAGACGATAATGGAGATTTGGGTTGATGGCCCTACAAAGTAAGTTAATTAGTTATCTGTTTCTTATATATATATATATATATATATATATATACTTTATAATGAGTTTAATTATCAATGTATATATAGATATCGTCCCTCGACGGTACAGAGATCACTGGGATATTTTCTGAGGCAAAACTATAATAGGCCTCGGAAGAGAGAAAGACGTTCTGGTTTGGGCACTTCAAGGTAAAAGTATATTTAAATTTAACATCATTAATATTTTTATGTTAATAATTTATAACTAACTATTTTACTTTTTGTAGAGAACATATTTCTATCAACCACACCGGGTCACACAGATCGAGCATCAGTTTCCTTCCGTCGCCGCCAAGCTCATCCATGATGCTATGAATCATCAGAAGGCTCATGATCGTAAAGGAAAACCGATCCAAGGCTGGATCACGCCTGAACAGTGGACTGCGATGAGGGATAGATTCAATGAGAATAGGTATAGAAAAAAGTAGGAGAAGGCCAAGCCGGCTCGGCATAGGGCAAAAAAGTGGTGTGGTGGGTCGATTCTGATGACGGAATATTTTTGTCGCTTAGTACGTCTTTCATTGTATACATACAATTTTTAATCATCGTAGCCTAATTTTTAACTTTAATAACAAATAATATATTATTTAATAGGTCCAGAGGGGTGAGACGTAAACATGGTGACAATGTTCCTCGCCACTCATAGGAAGGGAGGATAACTTATCGATGATAGGGCTATGCAGAGCTACGTAAGTATTACTCTTATGTTATGTTAATTTTGATATAACTTAGCAAAAATATATGTAATTAGTAATAAGTACCTAAGATACAGAGTAAGTAGTACGATTATCGATAGATCCATATTTTTCTAGGATGACTATAGGAGGCTCCGCGAAGAGTCGACCCAGCCCATACTTGGAAAGGGGGTAGTTCCTCGGAACCCCCGGCCCACCGAGCTCCGTCGAATGATAAGTTGTGGATGAGAGTTGTTGGTGGTCTATATAGGGGTACGTACTATGGTACGGGATCCTATGGCGCCTATGTTATATCACAGTTCTCTAGGACACCCTCTGTCGATGTGCATACCCCACAGCCCTCCCAGGAGTCGTAGTGAGCCAAGGAGAGAGTTTACCTTCAGATTTATCTGTGCGCGACGAGTTGATATAGAGGATTATGGTGCAGCCGCATCCGCAGACGGACGATGCGATGCTCATAGCACGTTTCGAATCGCTGGAGCGTAGCATCATGGAGCTGAGGGATCTTGCCACATCGATAGAGCACAACGTGATGTCACTGCAGGAGTCACAGTTGACCGTGGGCGCCACACTATCGAGGATGCAGGCATCACATCTTCAGAATGGCGAGCGAGTGGAGCATAGTACTAGAAGGTTATAATCTGTCATGGATACTTGCGACACTCGATTGACAGAGTTGGAGCAACGACATCCTCCTAGTCTGCTTGTATCGTCATCTACATCAACTCCTACATCGAGTTCCGTGACACTTACACATGAGCAGTTTGACGCGCTATTATCTCAGATTCGACGTGGCTTCTCCTCCTGATCAGTAGTAGTTTTTTTTCGATATGTGTATATTGGCCCATTCATGGGAGTTTGTACTTATTATTTGTACACTTTTATTGTGTGACTTATTTGAACATTTTATTGTGACTGGATATTGTGTGACTATATTTTGGGCCTTAGAGCTTTTTATTGATTTATTTTATCATTATTGTTGTGTGATTGTACCGGTGTTGAGTGTTCCACCGAAGGGGTCGACAAACCCAAAGAATTCAACGGAGGGTTGCTCCCGGTATGTCTATTTATTTGAAATATGATCATACTGCAGGCAAGCTAAACTCTTAAATAATTTATTTTACGTCACTGATCGTCTGCCATGTCAGCATTTCATCACTGATTATGTCGCTAAATTTAACAACAATTACCGACTAAAATAAAACGTCACAAATTTGGTGACCTGAGACGCTAAGAGTCGCTATTCCTGCGACTTTTAAATGTCGTTAAATTACGTCGCTACGACGATGTTTTTCGATGTCGTTTTGATCAGCGACTAACTTTCTGGCGACTAAATCAAAATGTCGCTAAATACGTCGCTAGTTAGTATTAGCGACATAATTTAGCGATTTGGTGATGCTTTTCTGCGTCACTAATTTGCCTTATTCTGGTAGTGGTTTAGGCGAGTAGGCTAGTTTTTGCTCACCAGTACGCGATAAGTACTGACCCACGTTTGTGGGCATCCCAAGGTACTCAGCTATGGGGAGTGGCTAGAACTGTTTCGAGGCATCGAAGTATTATTGGGGCATGCAGAAGCTCTTCTTCCATTGGAAGCGCCTTCTGTTATAAGGGGCATAATATATGGAATATTGTAATTCAGTTGTATCAGTGAGTTTGTAAAGACGACAAATATCAATATAAGCCAAGTGGCCAAGTATCAATTGTATTGAGAAGCTTTGTAATCTGTTGTAAGCCATGTACCTCAATTTGTCTGCTTATTTTCGCTGTTATATCGATATTTCTGAGAAATACCATGACATGTCTATCTTCTTACCTTGTACAAGTGCTATCTAGGCTTGTATGGCATCACGCCCGTGGCTACTTTCGACAGTCACCGCATGGACGAGTTATTCTTTTACTCTATGTGGATGACATAATTTTGACTGGCGATAATTCTGCAGGGATTGCAGCTATCCAGAGGTGTACCTACATCCTCAGTTTTAGATGAAAGACCTTGGCAATCTTCGATATTTTTTTGGACTAGAGATTGCACAAGGCAATACTAGTTTCTCAGCAGAAATATACTTTGGAGATTATTTAGTCTGTTGGTCTATCAGATTGTCACATAGTTGATACTCCTTTAGAGCTTCTTGTGAAGCTTTATCCTACAGATGGTGAGCCTCTCATAGATCCTACTCATTACAGACGGTTAGTGGGTCAACTAGTGTATCTTTGTTTGATCAGGCCAAATATTTCTTATGTAGTTAGTCCTTATTTCGGATTCTCCGATATCTTCAGGACTCCATTACGCGATCATTATTTATGTCTTTTACATCTACTTTAGAGCTTCGAACATTTTCTGAAGTAGATTGGGCAGGAGATCTGACCACCAGAATATTTTGTTTGTTTCTTGGAGATTCGTTGATCTCATAGAGAAGCAAGAAAGAAGACGTTGTTGCATGTTCTTCTATTGAGGCAGAATATAGAGCTTTGGCTGCCACCACAGAAAAATAGTCCATGTACACGTGACTGCTCTCTGATATGGATATTGCAACTATAGGACCTATGTCGCTTCACTTCATCCTTGAGAAATTTTTGGCTGGCACTATTTCTCTACCACACACATGAAGTCACACCCCCACACCGCGATTTCAGTTTCTATTGGGTAAACTCATATTGTTTGACCCACCATGAGTTTTGTGTTAAGAATATTTAGGATTAAATTAATTAGACTTAGGATTAGAGATTCCCTTCTCCTATAGGATTTCTCTTGGCTTCATCGGGAGGCTCGCGTAGTTTGTTACGTCAACTCCAAAAGGATAAGTTGCATTGGGATCGAGAAAGTTCCGTGGAGTTCATAATTGCATAAAAGGAGTCAAAATAGTGGCTGCGGCACGTGCGAAGTGAGTCAAAGTGAGGCGAGCGCAGTGAAGAGAGGAATTTTTTGGATTTGAAGTGAAGAAAAAAGAAATAAATTAGAAATAGAAATTAAAAATTAAAAATTAAGTATGAAATAAAAAATAAAAAAAGAAATAATTTTGTTGACAATTATAGATTTTTTCTTTGGTCGAAAAATATCCTACGAACTCTTATATAGTTGTATGGTTTTTATATCATAAAGAAAAATTTTGACTTAATAGGGCACAATTTTTTTCCAAAATGACTGAAACTTTTGACGAAATTCGTCTGGAATTGACGGAAAGAGAAATAAGACAATTTTTTTCATAACAAGACCCCCAATTTTTGACAAAATTCTGGAATTGACGGTCAACTGAATGCCCCTCCCATTGTCACGTTCTCTCTTATTTGTATGGTTTTTTATATCATAAAGAGAAATTTTGACTTACCGCTCACTTTATTTTTACCATATGGCACAGTTTTTTTCCATAATGTACAAGACTTTTGACGGAATTCGTCTGGAATTGACGAAAAATAATACAATTTTTTCATGTCTTATCTCTTTTCCTCTCACCCCCCCCCCCCCCCTTGACAAAATTCTAGAATTGACAGTCAACATTGTCACGTTCTCTCTTATTTGTATGATTTTGACTTACCTCTCACTTTATTTTTACCATGGCACAGTTTTTTTTCATACTGAATCTTTTGACGGAATTCGTCTGGAATTGACGAAAAAAATAAGACAATTTTTTCATGTCTTATCTCTTTTTCCTCTCAACCCACCCCCCCCCCCCCCCCTCCCCCCTCCACCCCCCACTTCCCATCCCACCGCGGGTACCGTCGTCGCCGCTCCCCGTCGCTCGATACCCCTTCCCCGTCGGTGCTCCCCTTCCCCGCCACCCCCCGCTCTCCGTCGCTCGATACCCACGTTTCTCTCTAAGAGGGGGGGGGGGGGGGGGGGACTGTGACGGCTGCTGCTGTAGGAGGAAAGAGAAAAATTTTGGTCAAATTTTTTTTGATCTCGTCAATTTCAGACGGATTCCGTCAAAAGTGGAAGTTTTTTTTACATTATGTTCTACAAGTCCATAAGAGATTTATGGGAAAGAATATGTTGAGGAATATTTCTCTTTGATTATTATTTTATTATTGTCACCGTTGAGGAATATCAGAATTCATATTCTCAACACAATTAATTACTGACTGAATTTTTTTTTATTTTTTTTATTTTTGATATGTTCTTTCCAACGAATTAGGAAATAAATTTTCACAAAAAAAATTAAACCGTGTTCATTTCCATGAAAGTTGGGATATCGTAACCAACAACCACAATCCCACAAAAATCACCCAATATTTTTGAGGCACAAAATAAACAAAATAACATCACAAACTAATCAGTCAAATTTCCTACTCTTAAACTTGGAACGGCCATGGCCAATCCTTCACCACCTCCTCCTCCTTCCCCAGCTGAACCTTGGCCGTGTTTCCTCCTTCCACATAGACGTAGAACCTCATGACGAAGGCCAAAACCAACACCACCCACTCCAAGCAAAATATCACCACACAGAGAACCCCGACCATCCTCATTATCAGCACCCCGTCCTCAACCCTTACGTAGGACTGCAGGAACCACAGGAATTTCGCGGTCCGCGTCAGGACCAGCAGAGCCAGCGCTCCATGTAAGATGGCGGAAAGCACGGTGGCGGCCATGTGGGCCACGTGCCACTTGGCGGAGCCCTGGCTAGAGGAGGAAGGGGGCCTGGAGGAGGCAAATACGGACGAGAGGATGGTGAATAAATGGAGGAGGATGACGAGGAATCCAATGACAGACGGGATGAGGCGGAGGGATAGGGTGAGGAAGATGCTACTGGTGGCTGCGCCGAGGAGGATGTAGTTGATTAGGAGGAAGAACTTGTGTGTGTGCCACGGTGAGTTGGACATGCCCATGGCTCTTTTCTTACAAGGATTGTTTATTCACAGAGCGAGAGAAGTGTGAAGTCAAGAAAGGAGACAACAGTCTAAATAAGAGACGAGGAAAATACGACCGTTGTTATTTCAAACGGCTAGTTCTGCTTTCTTCAATACGACCGTTGGTATGAGCCGTCCGGACACATGCATATTGAATGAGAGTACGGTAAACTTGTGTAAATTATTTGGTGGACCTTATGGTGTATATTGGGTCGAGCGACCCGAAAATTGGTCCGGTCCGGCTCAGTCAGTGTCGATCTGGGCTGGTACAGACCCGATCAGAGGACCGGCCCGGCTCGGCCTACCCTTACTGCAGGTCCGGACTGGGTCCTAGATCCTGACCCGAAAGTTCAGTCCGGTTCACACACGGGACGTGTTCGGGTTAACCGTTGGAGCCCAGTCAGACAGGCCCGGTCCGACCTGGCCTAACCGACCAATTTTTTTTTTTAGATATAGCTATTCGGGGGAGTATTTTTACCAAAATACCCCCGGTTTTGTGACAGATTTTTAAACATTCGAGGAGTATTTTGTTCATTTTTGCTAAAAATGACCAAAATATTCGTATAACAACTATATTTTGAGGATATGAGGGATCATTTTGGCTCGAACAATTTCTATAAATAGTCCAAAAAAAATATAAAAATAACAACATTTTTTCGTCCTTCTCTTACACTTTTTTTTAAGCAAGTAATTTCTGTAGTGCAACTCTCTGGAGGCCAAAGAATAGCGTTCTTGAGATAACTTGTGCAAAATTTCTTGGAGGCTTCAAGTAAAAAAAAAATCTTAATGGTTATTTTTTTATTCTGATTTTCGATTTTTCTTTTCCCCCTCTTTCTCTCTTTTGTTTAGTTGGTAGATAAATATATTTTTATAAACTTATTTTTTGAAAATAATATTTTTCAAATATGGATGGTACTGGTTCTAACCACCCTTATGGAGGTGATTCGGAACAAAATTTTGATTATTATAATCAAATATTTGAAAATAATCATATTTCTGTTTCTACGGCACTGACACAAATGTCACCTACTGAAGTTAGGAGTATGGCTACAAATGTTGTAGATAGGAAAAAAAATATGTTTTATGGAATTATTTTGAAAAAATATTTGTCACTGATAGTGAGGGCGTACGACTTTAGATCCAAAAAAATCAAAAATCAATAACTAAAAGTGAGGAATGTGAGAAATGTAAGCAGATTTACAAATGGAAAAAATTATCGCACGAGAACTTTAAGAAGACACTACGAAAGTTATTATGGCAAGGATACATTACATGCTAGACAAACACAGCTAAGTACTGGTAGTCAATGATCTTCTATAGGTAACTTTACTTATTTTGATGCTCGTAACATGACTGAGTTAACAAAATATATTATTTTTTATGAACAATATTTTACATTTTGTGAGAGTGGTTGGTATTATGATTATGCAAGTAGTATCCTTAATCCTTGTTTTACTAAAGTTTCTAGAACTAGTACTAGAGCAGAGGCTATAAAAATTTTAAAAAAGAAAAGATTGCTTTGAAATAAAGTTTTATGCATGTTAGTAAATTAGCTCTAACTTCTGATATATGGACTACTAAACAAAATTTTGCTTATATTTATATCACGGCACATTATTTAGATTCAAAATGGATGTTGCAAAAATGCATCATTTGTCTAAAGGCCTTTAAAATTTCCACATATCGGCGCTGTAATCGGTAGCGCTATAATACAATTTGTGCGTGAATATGATATTCACAATAAAATATTTTCTATTTCTTTTGATAATGCTAGTAATAGCAGTTCTTCTATTAATATTTTGAAAACACATTTTTTGCCTATACTAGAAGGTAGACTTTTTTATATTATATGTGCTTGACATATTATTAATTTGATTGTACAAGAATGTCTTAAATTTTTCTTAACAACTAAATTTAGAAAATATTAATTTATGTTTACAGAGTTTGAACACTTCTACAAATAGACAACAAGCTTTTAAAACTTTATGTAAACAATATGGTATTACTTTTAGGCGATTTGTTAAGGATTCACCACATAGATGAAATTCTACTTATTTAATGTTGAAATATTCTATGAAATTTAAAGATATTATTACACATTATTGTAATACTAATCCTAGTTTTGATTATCAAGTAACTAAGAATGATTGGTTAATTGCTACTTTTATTTTTAAATTTTTAGAATTATAGTAAAATACTACATGTATTCTATCTGGAGTTTATTATCCAACTTCTCATTTAGCTTTAACAGAAATGATTAACATGTCTCATTTATTTTTTAAATATAGAAATGTTCGTGGTTTTGATTATGTTGTTTCCAAAATGGAAGCAAAATTTCAAAATATTGGGGTAATATAGCTCTTCTATATTGTTTGACTTCGATTTTTTTATCCTAACATTAAATTAGATGGTATATATATATTTTATTAGACGATTTTGAAGATAATATGAAAGTTGTAGCTAGTTCGAAAATAGAAATTAAGGATATTTTAGATAGTTTAATTATTTTATATGAAGAAATCGAGCAGACCCGGTAAAACCGTTCAAGGTAGTAGTAGTAGTAGTAGTAGTAGTAGTAGTAGTAGTAGTAGTAGTAGTAGTAGTAGCTCTATTTTTATGTCTAAATTATCACATGCTAAAAGTGTACTGCAAAGAAAAAAATAAAAATAATCTTTCCTATCCACTCATGAATTGGTCTTATATCTAAATTCTTATGAAGAAGATGAAGATAACTCTTTATCTTATTTTTCAATTTTGGAATGGTGGAAGAGACACAAAAAAATGTATCATATACTTTCTTCTATAGCACAGGATATTCTAATGGCCCCGGTATCCACGGTAGCATCAGAATCTTTAGTGCAGGTTCAAGGATGCTAAGTAAGAAGATGAGTAGGTTGCTGCCAGATATTTTGGAAGCTTGTGTTTACGTTCAAGATTGGGTTCGTGCTGGAAAAAGAACTCAAAACTCAAGAGATGAAAGTATCGATATCACTAAGCTAGACTTTCAGTTTCTTACTTTGGATGATGCTACTGAAGGAGGAGTGTCACACCCCAGTACCAAAATACGGAGACGGAGATGGCCAGCTACCCCGTACAAGGTACTATATGTTGTATGGCGATCACGGCTGTAACTAGACAATATGGTGCATGCTACAATTAAGTCTCCTAGGGTCAAGAACTTCTATGTCTCAATCATTCAAACAAGAAGCAATAATATAGAACACTTCAGAATAAGCAGTAAGATGTCCCAAACACAACATCAGGATGTTCTTTAGAGATCTGGCGATACAGAATTATGTGCCAAATACAAGATCAAAGTATACATGACAGTAAGTCAGCTGCAGTCTGAATATATATATACAGTCATATAAGGAACTAGTGTCCAGATTTGTCGGCTAACACGTGTCGGTTGGCTAAATGCCCAAAATAATATAGTTTACAAAAAAAAGACGAGCAGTGAATAAAACAACCCACTCGTTATCCTCGGCAGCCATGTTCCCGGTACGCGCCTTTAGTCAGGAGAAAGTACATTGGATCCTCGGGTGCTGACTCAAAACCTGGCCATTCAAAACCTATGGGGTTACACCCCAAATAGCAAGTACCACAAAGGAAGAACAAAAAGAAGAACAAAAATCCAAAGCAATAAATATATATATAACATTTATGCGTCGTAGCGTAGGTCCATGGTATATCCTAGCACAAAGGCCCAACCCTACAACCAAACAAGGACAAGGGTTGAATCCATCACACTATGATAGTCCATTTTCCTAGGCTTCTGACAGAATAATACAATCATTACCAAGTCCAATTTATAAAATCGGTCAATTACTTGTACGGCTTACTATTTGTGGAGTCTAAGGTTATCTAAGAATAATGCACAATAAGTATCCTCATATCACGTCATTGTCGAACATGAGCTAACATTGCCAATAGATGAATATACAGGTATTTTACGAGTTGCACCAGTTTCCTATAGGGCTACTGCGCTAAAAATACGGTATTAGTGGTTCCAATGTTCCTATAGTAAAATAGTGGCTCAGCATATTATATAATAGGTCAGATACTGCACTCCACTGAGGTAGATGATATACAGTATCTGTGGTGGTCATCCCATAGTGCACTAAATGTGGGAAAGTTCGGTGGCATGATCTCGGGATACCGTTTCTTTCCCATGTTACTACCACTTTTAGTTGCTTAATTAACCCTATATTGTGTTCGAAAATCTTAAGTCATAGCCACATGAGATTTTTTCTTTAGATGCCGTATAAAGTACGGACACGGTAGTTACGAATCCACGAAAGTTCAATCTGGATTCACACGAGAGTGTATGCAACATTCAATAAATTAATATCTTAGCCACGCTTAGGTATTGACTCGCATATCATGCCCGTGCTGGAGAAAATAGTATATTTATAGTATCACGTATTCCAAAATTTGGAGGCCTTCTCGATACACATTCCAAATATAATCACTTTAACACGTAACATGATATGTCGCATCTCAGTGCACATTAGATCAGGAACTTTATTAAGCAATAATAGTATCAGTATGGATACATTATTCGAGTCCAATTACCAATTATCATTGGGTCACATGAATCTTGATCACATTATAACACGAAGCTTATGTCATGCACATAGCTGGTTAGTCACTATTTACTTAGTCTGGTTCACTGAGAAAAAACTCATGTCCAACACATATTCATGGCATTTATGAAGCCAATCTTAGCACATGGTCACGTCTAGCAAGAGTACTGGTTTCTAAGTCCATTCTTCCTTAGAATCATAACACAAGCAAATACCAGGATCAACCACATAGAGGATGATAAGAATATTCCAAATAGGATAAGTGAACACATAATAAAATCACTACGTGCGCGCATGGGGTCACTAAAGATAACATGCGCATGAAGGTAAGTCACATAAGGTCTCATAAAGTCTGGGGCGCATAAAAGTCTCATGAAGTCTGGGAGTGGCGCACAACCTCATTGAAACAAGGTTGGCGCACAAACTCACTGAAACAAGGTTTGCGCACTTTCTCGTCTTCAAATTGCATAATGAACAATTTCTCGACGAGATGGATTTTGCACATTTTTTTGTCAGTTTTGTAATGCTTCTCAAGTGCTTCCTAGACATCTCTCGCCTTCTCTTTCTTGCTGTAGGACTCTACCATCGAGTCTTCCATTACGTTTAGGATCAACAGCCTGCAGAGGTCGTTGTCCTCCTTCCAATTGGAGTGTACGTCCTGTGCCACACCAACTTTAAGTTCTCCTCCATCTTCAGGGATGGTAGGTTCAGGGTCAACCAACACATAGGAAACTTTGACATGACAAAAATTCAGAGAGATCTTCCTCTTTCAAATGTTGTAGTGTTCGTCATCAAACTTCTCAAGCTTGTGAAAGCTAGTATCGAGAAGGTTTGAGTGATTCTCCATCTAACTCGGATCTTGCTTTGAGATTATTAGTCCCGATGCGGATCAAAGATGGTAGAACATGGGCCAATAGTAGAGCTACAAGCAAAATCTGAAAGTCCGCTCTCTACTAGAACCCAAGTTGTCGTCGAGACACAGAGCTTCCAGCAAACAAGTTTGCCCTCTATGGAACTCGATTCTAACGAATCAAAAAACCAATAGAGAAGATGGTGCACCATAAACTCGCAAGAGTCTATCTCCAAGTGACGCATAACTCCTAAGAAGGGCGTGGCACACTTGTCAAATTAACCCACATGGCACACTCGACAAAAGTGCTCGGGCAAGAAAAAGATGTGGTTCTATGAAAGTGCGTGAGCAAGCTAGCTAAAAGACAAAACACACAATCCGAGGTCAAAGCTCGATAGTCGAGAAACTCGTCAATCGAGGAGAACACAAATTAATAACACAAAAATCAAGAAACCAACCAAAGCTTCATCCCTAAGGAAATGAAGAGGGAAGAAATTGTGTGCAAAAACATAAGAAAAGTGCGTCAGCTGACGAAACATAGAAAAAGTGCGTCAGATTGCCAAACACAAAGAAAGTGTGTTGACTGACTGTGGCGTACTTTCTCTATGTTTTTCAGGGAGAACTTTGATTGAATACGCACCAAAGTGCACCAACTGAGTTTTCCTCTCGAAAGTGCGCCACTAGCCCAAGGAGTATGACTAGCGCACTTTTTCTCTCCGGGTCGTCAGGAGAAGTCTGGGGCCAAGGTATCAGCGGGGCCTGTGGGATCAACGGGGCCTGGGATGGTGGTTGCTCTTCGGGTGGTCCCTGGGATATCTCCTCCCTCTGTGCGGTGGCGGCTGGCACTATGGCACCGTATGCCCCGCGTCCGCTGCGCAAGTTTATCTCGCTGCAAGGGATAGAACTTCATTAAAAGAGTACGGAATCAAGCAAACAGGATGCAGATATTTTAAACAAAAATATGAAAGAGGTTCAAATGTGTGATCAAAGTGGATAAGATCTAGTAATTTCTATCCTATTATAGGCTCGCTGGGCATGTTACCATACCACAAGCGATAATCAAGAAATCTACATGGGCCACCACTAAAATCATATCACGCCCCAGTCCCAAAATACACGGGACCAGGCCACGTGGCAATGGCCAACTAATACGACTCCTTGGGATTACCCAATTTAATAGACCCGACGAAACATGCTACGCTGTCCTAAAATACTAACAAGTCCAATACTAACATACAACAGGTAATGTCTAATCTCATCCACAATATAAACAAGAAGTACTGAAATAAACACTGAAAAAATAAGTGCAAGTCTAAAATATCATAGTATAATCCAAAATATGTCTGATGGGAACAAATCCACTACTATAACGAAATAAAAGTACTGAAAGACAGATAAAAGAATAATGACTAGAGCATCGGCTGACTAGATAAGGATGCTCCAGTCCTAGGCGGAAGGCCTACCAATGATCAAGGAAACTCTGATGGTAGCACCTCAAGCTCCTCCTTGGATGCGTACCTCGTCTCTTGCCCGGGTTCGTACAATGTAAGATAGTAAGCCTCGTCCAAATCTGGAAGGAAACCAGGTCCTCAGAGGGACGTAACAAGATACAAAAATACACGCCATATATAAATACTGAATAAAATAAAGGGGTGTGCTAACCATCTATGTGAATGCAATATTAGGACAACCTTGGTACGTATGGGTAGGTGTAGGCATAACGTCCAACACTCCGAAGAGCGTAGTATCTGTACATGTAACGTCCATCATTCCAAAGAATGAGGTATCTGCAAATATATACGTCTGTATCGCTCCGAAGAATGCAGTATCTGTATAAAGGAAGTTATTGGATCCGTGGCTCATTTGGATACTACGGAGTCCAATGTGTGTATCCCATACGCCTACTAGTTGTCCTTCCCGCCCAATACAGATATACAAGTCGAATACATGACGTGCATACCACGAAACTACATGCCAAGTCTCAACTAATTATATAATAGTGATTACGTACTAAACTGTGATGCATGTCACATACACCGATAGCTAGTCGGGTACACGAACCCGTATCCCAATATAAGTATATCACCGTGATGCGTGTACAAGTGTCAGGCTCTAGAAAGATATCAGAATATCCTCACAATGGTGGATGAGTCTGCTAGTGACTAGGTCAAGTACACTACTCATCGACGCATTCGTCGACTGCACCCAAGTCAATCTCGGAGGCGCACAGTTATATGAAATAATGCAACAAGATATCATACAATATTGCATAATTTAAATTAAACAGTAAATATGGCAAGGTATACTTGTCTGGGTCCTCAAGCTGCGAGTGCCAATAACCTGCTCCTGAAGTCTCACCTGCACGGTCCAGCGACCCTATACATATAATATAATATAGTAATACTATCACCAGTCACTAAAATAATATGCACAGGAACACTATGCTGCTCTTAGGAACTGATACAAGGGTCACAACTGGTCAACTAACAAGGTCGCGTGTGCACGCAACTAAGTCGTACACGTGTCCTATCCTCAGTTACCGTATACACCAAGACAACGAAATATCAGAATACGCTACCCAACTAAAGACGTATAATACTAAATTATAAGTCCTAACTAGCATGTTATAGGGTTACATGCACAAGGCTAATTGTCCAAACTCTAGATCAACACAGTATTTTCTCATTAATGAATCATTTATTATTTAAGCAATTACTTAACATTAATTACTAATTAACAATAAACACACACATACATATATTACACTTATGGATTCACGTTACCCGTGTCCGTTCAACGACACGTTGACACCTCGACTTATGAAGGAAAGGATAAAATACACATGTACCTAGTTGTGGCTGAGCGGGGGGAGGTCTGTTCTAGTCGACGGCCTGTTATCCGGCGAGGGGGCAGAGCTCCGACGTTGCACGGGAAAACAGCAGCAGCAGCAGAAGCAGTTACAGCAACGGTAGCCTCGGTAGCGGTTGCAGCAGCGGTAGTTGGCGGTGCTGGCGGTGCTGGCGGTGGGGCTGGCCGTAGGGGGACGACGGTCAAGGGGTGGTGAAGAGGGCGACGGTGGTCGGGACGTGAAGGGGTGATGGAGGGGGTGTTGGTGATGGAGATGTGGGTGTTGGTGATGGTGTCGGGTTAGCAATAGGCGGAGATGGTAGAGGTTAGTGTCTGAAAATGGGTTGTACGAAAATGGGTTGGGTTGTATGAAAATGGGTTGGTTTAGTGTCTCCAATCTCGATTGGAATGGACAATTATGCACGATTGGATTTATTTGGATTTAAAACTAGACGTTTGTAACAATTATTGCGCGACTAAAATAAAGCACAATATAGAGTATTTAAGAGTTACACAATATTATAATGGAAGGCTGGCTTGTCTAGGAAAAGTGTATAAAACTTGTTCGAAGGTAAATGCTAGCGTAGCGTTCCAAATATCAAAGCAACGATAAGGTGTACTAAGTGATATAAATATCGCACAATAATTCTAAAGTACTGTGTTCTAGTTCTAATTGTATCCAATTTAACCTTGGTCTCTCTATCTGAGCTAAGAATGCCTAAATTTGGTCAAGGAGGTTTACATATATAGCGATCGAGTGGAAATATTCACAGATCATAAGTGTTTCAAGTATGTGTTCTCACAGAAGGACCTAAACATGAGGCAGAGAAGGTTGCTAGAGTTGTTGAAAGATTATGACATGGAACTTCAGTACCAACCAGGCAAGGCTAATGTAGTAGCTGATGCACTTAGCAGAAGAGGTGGCAATTTTATGTTGACTACTCAGAAGCACATTCTAGAGGACTTACGAGAGATGGGTCTCGAGATAGTACTTCCACATAGTATAGGAGTTCAGGCTAGCCTACAGATTCAGTCAACTTTGATAGATAAAATCAAACTAGATCAGGCTGAGGACCCGAAGATTCAAAAGCTACGAGAAAAATGTGAGTCAGATCTTCGGAAGGAGTTGACAATACATACGGATGGAATCCTAAGGTTTGGGAATCGTCTATGCGTACCAAGTGAGAATATTCGACAAGAGGTTATGACTGAAGCACACAGTTCCTAGTATTTTATTCATCTGGGAGGCACGAAGATGTACAAAGATATCAAGCAACACTTTTGGTGGAACGGAATAAAGAGGGAAATAGTACGCTTCAAATTACGATGTCTAATATGTTAGCAAGTGAAGGCAGAACAACAAAGACCGACAGGATTATTGTATCCACTTCCTATTGAGTGAAAGTGGAAACACATCATGATGGACTTTGTGACTGGTTTACCTAGATCATCGACTGGTTGAGATGCAGTTTGGGTGATAGTGGATCATCTCACAAAAGTAGCTCACTTTCTTCCTTTTCGAGTAGGACAGTCTACAGAACAATTGGCTGATATATGTGATAGATAGTGAGACAACACTGTATCCCAGTAAGTTTCTATCAAATCGACACTCGATTCACTTCATATTTTTGGAAAAGTTTGCATCGAAGTTTGGGCACCAAGTTAAGATTCGGTACAGCTTACCACCCCCAAACAGATGGACAATCAAAGAAAACCATCCTGACCTTGGAGGATATGCTATGAACCTGTACTTCAGATCTTGATGTATCTTGGAAGAATCACCTTCACTTGGTAGAATTCTCATATAATAATAGTTATCAGGCTAGTATTCAGATGACACCTTTTGAAGCACTATACGGCAAGAAGTGTAGGTCATCGTTGGCTTGGGCCGATATTGGTGAGCAGAATATGTTAGGCCCTAAAATGATCACGCAAAAAGTAGAGGTTGTCAAGCAGATTAGAGAATGACTTCGGGTTGCACAAGATAGGCATCGACATTGGGAAGATCAGCATCGTAGACCTTTAGAGTTTTGTATCGGTAACCACGTATTTTTGTAGATTTTGCCTACCCGTGGAGTCATTGGATTCGGGGTTCGCGGGAAGCTTAGTCCACGATACGTAGGTCTATTTGATATTCTCGAGCAGGTAGGCGATGTTGCTTATCGTCTTGCCCTTCCGCCTTTGTTACGTGAGGTACACGATGTATTTCATGTGTCTCAGTTGCGTAAGTATGTTCCGAATTTGAGTCATATCCTCGATCACTCTGAATTAGTCTTGGGTAACGACTTATCTTAAGAGGAGCAACCTGTATCCATATTGGACCAAAGGGAGAAGTTGCTCAAGAATCGGACTATGTCCCTTGTCCGGGTTGCTTGGGGCCATCACTCTCTATGGGAATCGACGTGGGAGCGCGAGGACGATATTTGATCCCGGTACCTGCACCTATTCTATTCAAAAGGTATATTCTTTCTTACGCCTTCATATCTTGGATTCTGTAATCAAGTGATCACCTATATGTTGTGATGATATTGCTTGCAGGTGTAGTTGCTAGTAGATTTGTATCGTGTTTGTCCTGACTTCTCTAGCTATTGCTTGGATTCAAATTTCGAGGACAAAATTTTTCTAAGGTGGATAGAGTTGTCACTCCCCGTTCCCGATATACGTATTTGGAACGTATTTTTATTATGGTTGCATGTGCATGAAGACTTGACCCATTCTTTGGTTGATGAACCTTACTCATGGTTTATTTTGTAGGATGGTCCAAGTTATAAGAACCTTTGGTTCAACCCTCAACCCTACCATATATAATCCAACATTTCTCTCTCTCTTCACTTCTTCATTTCTTCCTCTCTCTCTCTCTTTCAGTTGCTCTCCCCATTTCCATAGGTAAGTACACCTTGCATGAGAAATGGAGAAACCCTCCATATTATTGTTTCGTTATGTTTGTTATATTTTTCTTAGCATTTTTAGTTCTTGAAGTTTTCTGTTTCATGAGTTTTTTTAGTTTTTATCAATTAAACATGTATTTTAGAAAACTAATTTTTGCTACATAATAAAGCTTTCAATTTAGAGCATTTTGGCTTTTGGTTCACCCAATTTGGACTTAAAATAAAGATTTTATGGACAAAACAAGATTTCAGTTTATGGAGCTTTCGCCATGGTCGAACCTGCTGTTTGGAGAAGACAAAGTCTTTATGCGGCCAGCGAGTTATGCGTCTGAGAGTGCTATGCAGTCCGAGAGGGTTATGCAGCCTAAACTCTTGCCGCATACTGACAGCATGTGTCCATCTTGTTGGACGCATGACTGCTTATTTACACAAGTGTCATTGAACACCTGGTGTTTTCACTCGCTGAACGAATGAGAAATTCGCTAATCTAAGAGACCTCCATACGACATCGACTTCATGCGGCATCTAACGCCATGCGGCACCTGTCACGCTCCGATCTCCCGTAGGCTAAATCGGCCGTTCCCGCTAGGCGAGAATCACCGCGCCAGCGCTCCCGCGGAACGATCTCTTTGACCCATCCGGGCGTGATGCCGTACGAGCGTGAGCCACGCCCGTGCAAGGACGAGGTTTATTGGCTGGCGGTAAGAGTTCTAAGCCACAAAGTCGCACAGATTGTCCGAGTGCAGCGGAGTCATAAACGCATAGCGATAGGTAACAAGTTCACTGAGTCGACAATATAGCGGAAGCATTGAATAACACAAGTTGAAGTAAAGTAAGCTCTTTTATTAATATAAGCAAGTGTTACAGGAGATGTATAGCCGAGATTACAAGTCGCTCAAGCCTCTCTCTCTGAAACAGTAAAAGCGTTCCAAGTGGCTACAATTGTGGAATGATTGCACAGGCGATGTTCACAACATTATGTCTTCTATATGTACTTCAGTTCAGGACGCATCGCTGCTTCGGAGTGATCTTCACGCCTTAGCACGCACGAAGGAGGCATCCGCACCGAACGAGGTTCTTCCGTACCCTGCATACAACCTGGTGGATTATCAGTACATTGAATGTACTAGTGGGGAGGCTACTCGCCCGCTCGACAAATCCAAATACGTAATACAGGTTCCGTGCACCAACTATTAAGTTATCTTTCTAGTTGCCTTAGGATCAGTTTCATGCAAACATTGAATATCCTAACTCGTGTGGCAGTGCACCGTACAAAATAAGAGAAAATACGGCGAGACTTACCAACTTACCATTCGTCCTTCCCTGTCCAAGGCAAACATTATTAATTCAAGCACGAGCAGGTATAAACATTCAAGGGCATTAGCATATGCAACACTAGTATTGTTGTATCATGATCGTTCAGGTGTTCAGTTGTTCATTGATGCGATGCAATAACTCGCACGCGGATAGCCGCTAAGCGAGGATGACTTATCTATATGAAACATTGTCGCTGGCATAGCCATAAAGGACCAGTTTAGTCTTGAATAAGGATGGAAAGCAACAAAGATTCAGTAGATAAAGGACCAGTTTTGTACGATATCTTAAGAAAAATTCTTATGTGACCACGCCTTGAGATTTCAAAACCAACATAGGGCTAATTAGGTAACTAAAAGTGGTAGTAATATTGGAGGGAACGGTATCACGAGATCATGCCAACGAAACTTCCCACAGAGATTCATTCTAAGTGCGCTGTGGGTTGGCCACCACAAATACTGTATATTATCTTT
Organism: Iris macrosiphon; assembly: GCA_036927795.1. Lineage (NCBI taxonomy): Eukaryota > Viridiplantae > Streptophyta > Magnoliopsida > Asparagales > Iridaceae > Iris > Iris macrosiphon. The sequence continues at coordinate 80,189,710 of JAYESA010000006.1, forward strand.
CTTAGTGGAGTGCAGTAACTGACATATTATTATGTCGAGCTACTATTTTACTATAGGAACACTAGAACCGCTAATACCATATTTTTAGCACAGTGCCCTACGGGGGATTGGTGCATCCTGTAAGTGCCTATTTTTTATCTATTGGTTCGGTTAGCTCATGTTCGGCACTAGCGTTATCTGAGAATACTTATTATGCATTATTTCTGAGATAACCTCAGACTCCATAATTAGCAAGCCATATAAATGATTGGCCGATATAAGAAATAGACATGTTTGTGATTGTATTATTCGGTTAGTGTGATGGTTCAACTCTTGTCCTTGTTTGGTTGTAGGGTTGGGCCTTTGCCCTAGGATATGCCATGGACCTAAGTTACGATACTGAACCTATGTATTATTATATATTTTTCTTGGGTTTTTGTTTCTCTATTTCATGTTTCCTTTGTAGAACTTGTTATTTGGGGTCTAACCCCACTGGTTTTGTATGGCCAGGTTTTGAGCCAGCACACGTGGATCCAGTGTACCTACCCCAACTCATGGCCTGTACCAGGAATATGGTCGCAGGAGATAGCGGGTGGGTTTTCTTCTTTCCTGCTCATCTTTGAACATTTACTTCTTTTGGCGTTTAGCCACTGGCACCTGTTAGCCAGCTCATTTGTACATTAGTTTTCTTACATGATTGTATTAAATCAGACTGTAGCTGATCACTGTCATGTACTTTTACTACTCTTCTAACTCCTTATTTTGCATAGCTTGTCTCTAGAATATTAAAGAAAGCATTTGGGATACCTTATTGCTTTATTATATATGCTCTATGCTTAATATTTCTTATTTGAATGATTGAGACATAGAAGTTCTTTACCATAGGAGACTTGATTGTAGCATGCACCCCCTTGTCTTATATAGCCGTGATCACCGTACGACGTATAACATCTTGTACGGGGTAGCTGGCCATGTCCGTCTCCGTATTCTGGTACTGGGGCATGACAAAAATTATGCATAAATCTATGTTTCATCTTCTTGTACAAGATGTACTTGCCTACGGAGGGAGAGAAAAAATGGAAAGGAAAGATAATAAGCAGAGAGAGAAATAGGAATATATAGGTTTAGGTTTGAGATATGGACCGTGGATCACTCAAACCCATCTAAGCCACACATGCCACCAACCCAACCAAACCCACTCTCTCCACAACTCTCGGGTCTGGTCTAAACAATGGTCGGGCTAGCAACCATTATGCGCCAAAGTGCGCTAAGATGAATATGCGCCAAAAGGGAACCGGAAAAAGGGGCTGACATCTCTATCCACCTTAAAAAAAAATTGTCCTCGAAATTCAAACTCAAGGCTAGCTAGAAATATCAAGACAAGCAAAAACTACCTACAAACAATCTCCACATGCAAGCAATAACATCACAACACATAGTTAATCGTCTGATCACAGAATCTAAGATACGAAGGCATAAGGTAGAATATATCTTACGAATCGAATAGGTGCGGGCACCGAGATCGTATATCGTCCTCGCACTCCTACGTCGATTCTCCAAGAGTGGATTGGCCCCAGGTAACTCGGACAAGAAAAATAGTCTGGTTCTTGAGTACCTTCTCCCTTTGGTCCAGAATGGATATGGGTTGCTCCTCGTAAAATAAGTCGGTAGCAACGACTAATTCAGAGTGATCAAGAATATGACTCGGATCTGGGATATACCTACGCAACTGAGATACAAGAAATATAATATGCACCTCATGTAGAGGAGGTAGAAGGGCAAGACGATAAGCCACATCGCTTACCTGATCGAGAATGACAAACGGCCCAACATATCACGGACTAAGCTTCTCGCGGACCCCGAATCTAATAATTCCACGGGTTGACAAAATCCGCAAGAATACGTGGTCGCTGAAACAAAACTCTAAAGGCCTACGATGCTGGTCTGCCCAGAGTCGATGTCGATCCTGCGCAACCCGAAGTCGCTCTCTGATCTTCCTGACAACTTGTACTGTTTGCGTGATCATTTCGGGGCCTAACATCTTCCGCTCACCAATGTTGTCCCATGCCAACGGTGATCTACACTTCCTGCCGTATAGTGCCTCGAAAGGTGCCATCTGAATACTAGGCTGATAGCTGTTGTTATATGATAATTCCACTAACTGAAGGAGATTCTTCCATGATCCACCAAAGTCTACCGTACAGGCTCGTAACATATCCTCCAGGGTCTGGATCATCCTCTGTGATTGCCTGTCTGTTTAGGGGTGGTACATAGTACTGAATCTTAACCTGGTACCCAATCTCTTGTGCAAGCTTCTCTAGAAATAAGAAATAAACCTTGTATCTCGGTCGGACACTATACTTACCGGAACGTTATGTTGTCTCACAATCTGTCGCATATACAAATCTGCCAACTGCTCTGTAGACTGTCTCACTCTAAAGGGGAGAAAATGTGCTACTTTTGTGAGTCGATCCACTATCACCCAAATAACATCTCGACTAGTCAGGGATCTAGGTAAATCGGTCACAAAATCCATGATAATATGTTCTCACTTTCACTCTGGAATAGGAAGCGGCTGCAATAATCCTACCGGTCTCTGTTGTTCTGCCTTCACTTTCTGACATATGAGACATCATGAAGCGAAATGAGCTCTCTCTTTTTATTGCGTTCCATAAAAAATATTGCTTGATATCATGGTACATCTTCGTACCTCTGGGATGAATAGAATACTGAAAACTGTGTGCTTCAGTCATCACTTCTTGTCCGATATCTCCACTTGGCACCCAAAGATGGTTCCCAAACTTTAATGTTCCATCCGCATGAATCGCCAACTCCTTCCGAGTATCGAACTCATATTCTGTCCGTAGCTTCTGAATATTCGGGTCCTCTGCCCGAGCTATCTTGATTATATCCACCAAAGTTGACTGGATCTGAAGGCTAACTAGAACTCCTACATCATGTGAAAGTACTATCTTGATTCTCATCTCTCGTAAGTCTTCTAGAATGTGTTTCTAAGTGGTCAACATAAATTTTTTACCTCTTCTACTAAGTGCACCAGCTACTATATTTGCCTTGCCCGGATGGTATTGAAGTTCTACGTTATAGTCTTTCAACAACTCCAGCCACCTCCTCTGTCTCATGTTTAAGTCCTTCTATGTGAATACATATTTCAAACTTATATGATCTGTAAAGATCTCCACCCGATCGTCATATAAGTAGTGCCTCCATAGCTTAAGCGCAAACACTACTGCTGCTAACTCCAAATCGTAAGTTGGATAGTTATTCTCGTGATCTTTGAGCTGCCGAGAAGCATACGCTATCACTCTCCCATGTTGCATCAAAACACATCCAAGCCCCTTGCCAAATACATCATAATACACTGTGAATCCTCCGAAGCCTGCTGGGAGAGTAAGGATCGTGGCAGAGATTAACTTCTTCTTCAACTCTTCAAAGGCTATCTAGCACTCTGCTGACCACACAAATTTAATTTTTTTGCACGGCAACCGAGTCAAAGGTATCAAGATCTTAGTAAAGTCTAGCACAAATCTTCTGGTAGTATCCTGCCAAGCCCAGGAAACTACAAACCTCTGCCAATGTCTTCGAAAGGGATATTTTAGTAATTTTATATTTAATTAAATATTGTACATGATAAATAATTATTTGTTGTATTATTTAATTATTCTTATATGTTAGTTATTTAATTTAGACTTGTGTTAGTGGACCTAACTAGTTAGTTTGGACCAATGGACCAACATGAATTAATTTGGTTAGAACTTGGCCCATTTAGAAAGCCCATTGTTAAGGAGATGGATTAAATTAATTAAACCATTAGACTAAAAGCTTCCTTCCTTAATTATTTCTTCATGAGAGGCCCCAAGGGGTATAATGAACATTACATAGAAGCTTGAGGGAGGGGAAATAGGGGCCGACCTATTTAAAAGAAGAGGGAAAATTCTCTCTCCCCTTTTCATTCCAAACTAGATCTAGAATTTTCCTCTACCAAATTCTTTCATTCCCATTTCATTTTTCTACCAAATTTTATTCCAATTCCTTCCCAAATCACCATTAGAGACTTGAGAAGCAAGGATCTAGAAGGAGGAAGCAAGGATCTACAAAGAGGAGCAAGGATCTACAAGTTGGAGACAATTTCATCTCAATTGGAGATTTCATTGGGAATCCATCTCCCAATAGGTACAATTCAGTTTTTTCCCTTAATTTAGGTTCTAAATCTGAGATTTAACCATGGAAAATCAACCCATATGCATAGGCTACCCATAGGATTTGATTTTGTGTTCATAGGAGGCCTATTGAGAAAGTTATGGTGCTTTTTGTGTCAATTTTGGAAGAATTTCGAGATTAACAATTGTTGTGTGTGTCAATTAATCCTATAGATCAATTTGGCATGTGCTTGTGTGTTTGAGGCTAGTGTTGTGTCCATAATTGGGTACGTGTAGGTCGTATCCCAATAATTTGGTGATACGTGTTGTTTTGGGGATTTTTTCCTCCGACACAGGACTTTGTACATGTCATATTTTGACACGGACATGTACATCTATATTTGACACTTCATATTGTTTATAAATAATATATGTGACTTATTTGTGTCCTTCGGGACACATTTGGATGTGTAATGGACTCGTGTCGCATGCGTATCCTAGATCTAGTTGGATACGGTGTGATACTCTCCATATAATGGTGCAAATTATATGTAGATCTATTTCTTGTCCTCTTAATTCATGAAGATTGTATTTGTGCATATATATATATATATATATATATATATATATATATATATATATATATATATATATATATATATATATATATATATATATATATATATATATTATATATATATGTTATAGTATATATAATTATTCTTTTTGTGTCTTAGATCTATGTATTATGTATGTACTAGATGTGTATATATTACGTAGCCATTCTTCTACATGTATAAATATATATATTATAGTATATATGTTATGTGTAAATATGTATATATGTTGTCACAATATATATATGTATGTTATTATTATTATATGTGTTTGTTAAGTACATATATTCTATATGGTTGTAACTATACATATATATGATACTATGTGATTATAGGTGTTATTGTGTAAGTATATACATATTATAGCATGTATATATATATATATATATATGTATATTTAAATGGATATTTATATTTATGTATGAAAGTTATATGATTATATATATATACATATATGAATAGTTATCAATATATTTATGTGTGTGTGTTGTTGCTATATAGTATTTATGCACATAACACTAGGAAGGGGTGTATATATAGTTATTAGTAGTTATTATGTATATAGATGTATATATATACTTGGAGGATGATATATATATATATATATATATATATATGTTATATATATTTATATTGTATATATATATATATATATATACTATTAGTGACGGCAGGGACAGCTAATCAGCAACGGCAGCAGCCAATTGGCGACAGCAGCAGCAAAACAGCACAGCAGCAGTAGCAAAACAGCACAGCAGTAGCAACAGCTAATCAACGACAGCAGCAGCAGCCTCGTTGCTGAAGGGTAGCAGTAGCAGGGAACAGCGACAGCAGCCAGCGACAGTTCAAGAAAACTGTCGCTGAAACAGCAGCGTATCAGCAAGCGTATCAGGGTTTCAGTGACAGTTTTTAGTGACAGTGCAGGAAACTGTCACTAAAACAGCAGTATATTTATATATCAGCAGCTTTCAGTGACAACAGAATGGTTTTTGGTGACAGCTAGGCAGTTTTATATATATGATTATATATATATATATATATATATATATATATATATATATATAGTAGGATGTATCTCCTAAATTGCTAATTTTATTATAGTATATAGAGTAGTATGTATGTATATATATGTTACGGATAGTTAATATAACAAGGTATTTGGAATTACCTTGAGGAAACCAAGGTAATTAGGGATACCCAAGATTTGGGTTTGGGTATCAAGTTTGTGATTATTGTTGAGATACCAAGTTGGTTCAAAACTACGATACTTATTTAATATTGTAATTGTGATTCTATATTATTAATAATTAATTGTTTGACATTTTTATATTGATGTTTTACCTTGGAAGTTACGTATCCGGAGATACGGTATCCTAATATTTAAGATATGATTTTTATGGCTTAGACTTTAGTATCTTGAACCTAATATTTTGTGTTAGACTATTGCAACCTAGAATAGGTAGTTGACCATAGTTGACCATAGTTTGACTATAGTTGACCATAGTTAACCATAGTTGACTTTTGACTTAGAATTGACTTGTTGACCTAGAAGTTGACTAGTTTAACTTATTCTCTTTTCGGAACCTTGTATTGATGTTGTATTCCATATCTAGGTCTTCGAGGCACCGTATCTGACATCTGTGAGACTATTCATTGGACTTCAGGCAAGTACATTCTCTGATAGTTTCTCATTTATGATATCCTCTATGTTCATTGTATCTAGTGTAGATATCCTTGTTCTCTTGACATGATGGTTACACGGATTGGTATATCCGGATCTCGTCATGAGATATTATTCCTTGGTATATGGTATATCTTGTGCAAGGCTTGTTTCATTGATTATCTTGTACATGTACAGGCACTGATTCTCGGAAAGACTAGCTATCTTCTTGGAGAATCTCGTACCATAGCATACCATAGTTGGATCTATTATACCAGTCGAGGGTGGAGAGTATTTTAGTGTAGATATATGATCATATCCTTCTTGTATCAAGTCTTGCATTGAATAGTGTTAATCATACACCGCACGTATGATTAGCCAGGCCATATATCTTGTATCAAGTTCCCAAGCCGATCATATGTTAAAGCTAGTACTCACACACTTAGACATTAGTATTCTTGTTCATTGACATATTGCTCATTATTGTATTTATTCCAGTATTTTCTTATTGTATATATATCTCTCGTATCTACTGTGCATCTTGTATATTTATATCTATTTACTGTTACATAATTTTTATCATTGATTAGAACTGCTGTTAGAGATGTACTCTACTCCTTTCCTGACTGGATATATTTTTTCCAGGTGACACTGAGGACTGGTACCCTACCTATTATGGACCTCAGGATGTTGTGGATCTAGAGTCCAAGACCCTGGCTCTGGAGAGACTTATCCCAATTGAGACAGTTGACCCGGGTGTAGTAGCTCCTTAGTATTCTTGTACTAGATTTGTCTCCAGCTTATTTGTTAGTATTCTTTCAGACTCATTGATGTATTATTTTAGACTCATGAGTTGTATTGTGACTATTCTATTCTTTATCTGATTCGTGCTTATTTCCATCTTAGTTCTGTGATTGAGTATATTATCATTGTTACTGGTTTATTATATTGTTCGATAGATTATCTAGACAGCATTCTACCGCCGATTTTGTGACGTAGGCTGGGCGTTGTTTCTGACTTGTACCCGTACATCGAGTGCGGGTCGTGACACGTTTTTAGTAGTGGCCCATGCAGGTCTAGTTTTGTAAGTTATACGATGTCGTGGTAGTGCAATAATTTAGTTGTACTACTGCGAGCCTGCGATAGGATATAGGACATAGGATATAGGCTGAGATACTCAATCATATCTAGGAAAATTCTTTTGATTCAACAATTCTCCTTTGATATTGATATTTGATCTCTTAAAACTATCATTTCCTTGAGTGTCTTACATCATGTGCCATATTGATTCTTTCTTTCGCTTTGTCTCAGGATGCTGCCTAAGACTAGATCACAGCAGGGGAGAGCAGCTTTTGAGAGGTCTGCGACATCCCGAGGGCCTGTACCAGTCACTTCTCCAGTGATTGGAGTGTCAGCTGCTTTCGGAGGTCCACCACCTACTCAGAGGACTGTGCCAGCTGTATCTGAGGGGCTTCCACCTCCACCTCATGTGCCAGCAGAGGCGACAGATATGTTTACACTATTTAGTGAGATGCTCGAGGCACAGAGGGCTCAGTTCGAGGCACATTAGAGGCAGACCGACGTTCTACGGCAGGGCATCGAGAGTGCTCATCAGCTTACTCGTGCCGTAGTCGAGAGAGGAGTTCCGATCTAGCAGCAGGTTGTTTCTCAGGTTGCTCAGCTTCGGCCAGGCAACATTTAGGACTTCAAGAAGATGGAGCCTAGGGTTTTCAAGGGGACGGAGGGCATCGTCTATGCTGATGATTGGCTCGAGGACATTGAGCGTCTTATGAGGGTGTCCCATCTTTCTGAGGATCTGAAGGTTGAGGCGGTAGGACTTTAACTGTTTGACGTCGCTCGTACTTGGTTCAGGAATGAGCCGATTCTGGTTGACGCAGGACAGTCTTGGGAGGTATTCAAGGACCTCTTCAAGAAGAAATTTTTGCTCGGGCAGACAGGCTAGACTTGGAGAGGCGGTTTGAGAGTCTCATTCAGGGGAGCATGTCTGTGGAGGAGTACGCTGCAGAGTTCGGCAGGTTAAGCCGATTTGCAGAGTATCTGGTGAGAGAGTCGAAGGTTCGGGCTATTCGTTTCTGTGAGGGTCTAAACTAGGAAGTGAAGATTCTTATTCCGTCTTTTTATGAGACATACTCGGAGATACTTGTGGAGGCACGCAAGGTTGAGCGGGAGTTGGTTTTGAAGCCCAAGAGAGACCGTAATTCTTTTCTGGCGGCCAACAGCAGTGCAGTATCTGCAAAACGTCCTCATTTTCAGTCCAGACCTTTCTAGCAGCCACAGTAGAACTAAACTCCAGCTAGGGCGCCTTTTCACCAGGCACCACAGCAGTAGAGACAGTTACAACAAGCTTCCTGCCACTACTACAATAAGCCCGGCCACATTTAGAAAGTTTGCAGGAGGAGGTTGGGAGTTTGTTTGTATTGTGGTACTGAAGGGCATCAACTGAGGGAGTGTCCTTCCAATCCTCGTCATGCAGTTCAGGGAGCAGTTTCAGCTCCTAGGGCACAGACGAGACCACCTGCAGTACAGCTAAGGGGACCGCTTCCGACACAGTAGCAGCGTTATGCCCAGCATCAGCAGCAAGGAGGTGCATGACAGGGATGAGTGTTTGCTATGATCGTCGAGGAGGATGAACCCACCGGAGATGTCATCGCAGGTTCTATTCTTCTTGATTCTATTCCAGCTTTAGCTTTGTTTGATAGTGGTGCTTCCCATAGTTTTGTATCTGTTTCTTTTGCTCTGAAGCATGGTTTGGTAGCTGAGTCTTTGCTTAGGACTTGCAAGATCATGACCGGGGGAGGCATTATCCTGGTTAATGATATTTGTAAGGATCAGAGAGTTACTCTGGGAGGCCGGGAGTTGAGTGTGTTGTTTGATAATAAACGGAAGAAATAAAACTAGGTTTATACAAAACCCTTTCTTAGGTTTACAAACAAGAAGTACTATCAATCCTATATGAGGATGTTAAGTACAAATTTTAATCTGGGTAAATATTGCTATAGGAGTCTGATCTGTAGTCGATCACTTTGTCCCTTGGACCACACGATGATTAAGAAGTACTATAGAAGAAGGAGATGCTTCAAAGATTGCAAGAGGGAGTGGATGCTCGATGCCAAAATCGTCGATCGCTACTCTCTGTCTGAGCTCTTCTCTCTCTGTTCTTCGATTTCTTTTAACTCTTTCCGACCCTTGTTTGACCTTTCTTTTCGATCCTTCGACCTTTCTTTTTCGACCCCGGACCTCTGTCAATAGAGGTCTCTATTTATAGGGTTTTAGTGACAGTAACCGTCCAGTCGGCATAGAAGCCGGATAGTGGAGAGTATGGTACTTTTTACGCGGCGGTTATAATAACTGCCACCCACGTATAGATGATCTTCTGAATAAGCGTGTGACGCGTGTCCCATTAAGAGATAATGCGTATAACTGCTGCGAAGATCACAGCATGCGAGCCATGTAGGTAACTGCCCCTTGCGTAAATAAGGTTGGCGTAGAAGCCAATAATTGTCACCATGGCGTAGAAGCCAAATAGTTGTCAGGTTGGCGTAGAAGCCAAATAGGCGTAGAAGCCTTGTAGGCGTAGAAGCCTGATGCTGCGTGGATAGGTAGCTAGCGTAAAATATAACTGATCCTCCTTCTTTGACTGAGGCCTTGAGCGTATTCTGGACAAAATAGCCTTATCACGCACAAATACAAATATAGCCTGAGTTGGCATATTTCAAGGAGATAGCGTACAGCGTGCTCCTTATGGCTTAAAATAGCCCAAAGGCGTATTTCAAGGAGATAGCGTATAGCGTGCTCCTATAGCTGAAAATAGCCTGATGGCGTAATATGCAGAGCTGATGATGTGGACGTATTAGCCGTAATTATGGCTCGTCTAGTCTGTGAAAATATAACCAAATCTCGTACATTTAATGCAGGGATCTGCCACCATTCTAAGCATTAAATGCAGAGACGTGCCTCGAGCTTTTTACGAAGAGCAACTTTTGACGTGGCAGTTCGTTTTGTCTTCTGCTGAGCGTAAAAGCTCACATCTGCCTATGTAAAACTAGGCAGCGTATTCCCTTGTATGTGTAAAAGCACTTTGTATCAGGAAAACATCACTAAATGACGGTTTGGGTCTCTGTGTCGCACCATCATTACAGCCATCGTCTGGATAGTCGTGTAGTACTCTTTGTCAGGAGTCAGGTTCACTGCATGATCTGATAGGATCATTCGAGGAATATGAAGTGTTCCTCGTACACTTCCATGCTGCATTAAAAGCGGATGAGTTTTATGCCATAAAGGCGGTATAATACCCTTTTTATGCTGAAGCAGCCTGGAAATACTGTATTACGCGGATTGTCCTTGAGCTTATATTTTACGCTGTACTAACGACAAAGCTCTGTTGTATGCGGATGGCTCTAAAGTCATATTTTAAGCCACACAGCACTGAAATACTGCGTATAACTCTGCAGCGTATTTTTCATGCTTCTACAAGACCCCCTTCAAAGTTTTCAAATTTCTCGTAATTTGAAACACTTTGAATGAAGCATGAAACGGTCAAGTCTGGCTCGTTCCTCGAGGCTGATTTCTTGGCAGATTTTTGGGAATTTGTTGGGATTCGGTGTGTTCTCTTTTGCCTATATAAAGGTTGAGGAGTTAACCTGTTCTTCCCACATTTCCTTCACCACACAGAGATAATTGCTGGAGTTCGTCAGGTCAACTTGAGGAAGAAGAAGATCATGTTCTTCCAGCATGTAAGGAGCCGAAAAAGAAGGCATCTTCGAGCAAATGTCCTCTGCAACGATGGATCATGGAAGGATATTATAGCTTCCTTTGCTCGGGATAATCAGCAACTTCATATGGCGATTCGTCCAGGAGAGAGGAAGGGTCACATTAGACCACACAGCTTCCAAGCTGTATTTTCTCCCGTTGTTCGTGGATGAGAGAAGACAAACTAGCCTTGTATTCCAATACTGAGTTGGGTCTAAAACCTCAACTCAATCTGTCATAGCCTATGGAGGATGGGCTCTTGAATAATTTATACAGGCCCAGTTGTATCCTCCCGCCATTAATCATTTTATTGTTCATTGACTGTGGAAGTCGATGAACTGCTGTAGAAGACGGATAAAGATCTCCCCCAATGCTAGAACCTGACCGAACATATTCTGGACATGATCTTTAAATGAGGATGAGAAATCCTTTGTAGACGGGATTTCCCTCATATGTAATCATGAAGATAAAAAAAATTCTTTGTAGACTGGATTTCCCTCATATGTAATCATAATTTAATAAAATCATCTTCTTTTGCGTATCTGATGATTTTTTATATTTTTTGCTGTGATGAAGTCTGAATATGTGTAGCTTCAACACGTCTGAATAACTTTACGCCGACTTTGATAAAAAGAGTATTTGGTCCCGTCCTGTCTTTTACGCATAACTAAAGATGCGCAGAAAGCTTGTTTAGCATTTAAGTCGAATATTCGAACTGTCCTGCTGTTTGGAATGGAGAACTGCTTAGAATTCTGAACTGTCACTTTTCTGAGACGGAGAATTATTGTTCAGACCGTCGTTTTCAAGAATGATTTCCCGAAAATCCCTTGAAATAGGGCGAGAAATGGCTGTCAAAACTGAGTCACCATCTTGAACTGTAGAGAAAATATTCAGACTGGATTCTGGATGAAACTCCAGTCGACCCAAGAAGAAGAGTTATTTTCTATGCTGAACTCTGTATACTTTGGGTACTTGGGATATTTTGAGGCCAAGAAGGAGTATCTTCTGCGTAAACCCTTGTAGTTTTACCGCCTTGAGATTTGTTCAGATATACGTATACTCTGGCCTGCGTATTTTAGGATATGCGGAAAGTCATAGATCCGTAGTGTAGATGAGCATAAAATCGTAAGTTTGTAGCCTCTCTAGCATAAAAGCTGCCGAGCATAAAAGCATCCGGGCATAAAACTATAGATTTATAGCTTCTGGAAAAAAAACTTCCGAGCGTGAAGTCATAGATTTGTTGCCTCTGAGCGTAAAAAGCTTCTGAGCGTGAAATCATAGATTTGTAGCCTCTGAGCGTGAAGTAGTAGGTTTGTAGCCTCTCGAGCGTAAAAGTTACCGAGCATAAAAGCATCCGGGCATAAAACCATATACTTATAGCCTCTGAGCGTAAAACCGTAGATTTGTAGCTTCGCGAGCGTAAAAAAGCTCCTTGGCGTAAAATCACGAATCTGCTCTGCACGAATTTTTTTTGAATTCGCTGACTGTCCGCCTTCCCTGAGTAATAGGCTGACGTAGTCCCCAATCATAACCGAATATTAAATATCGGATTTGGTTAGGGATTCGAGGAGTCCATCTGAACTCTATATATATCCCAAGGCTTTCAGAGAGAAGACTCTTCACCTGTCTTTTGCAAAAGAAAACATTCGTCTCTTTGAGTACTCTCCTTCGTTTCTGTCACTACCACATTTTAGGAAAAAGGGTATTTTAGTAATTTTCTATTTAAATAAATATTGTGCATGGTAAATAATTTTTGTTGTATTATTTAATTGTTGTTGGATATTATTTAATTATTTTGGACTTATTTTAGTAGACCCAACTAGTGTAGTTTGGACCCATGGACCAACATGAATTAAATAGTTAGACTTGGCCCATTTAGAAAGCCCATGGTTAAGGAGATGGATTAAATTAATTAAGTGATTAGACTAGAAGCTTCCTTCCTTAATTATTTCTTCATGAGAGGCCCCAAGGGGTACATTGGACATTTTACAATTGCTTGGGAGAGGGGCAAGGCCGGCCTATTAAAGAGGGGGGAAATTTCTCTCTCCTCTCATTCTCATTCCAAATCTAGATCTAGAATTTTCCACTCCCAAATTCCCACCATTCCCATTCCAATTTTCCACCAAATTCATTCCAAATTCTTTCCAATTCACTATTAAAAAGTTAAGAAGCAAGGATCTAGAAGGAGGAAGCAAGGATCTACAAAGAGGAGCAAGGATCTACAATTTGGAAGCAAGTTCATCTCAATTGGAGGTTTCATTGGGAATCCATCTCCCAATAGGTATAATTCAGTTTTTCCCATTAAAATAGCTTCTAAATCTGAGATTTAATCATGTAAAATCAACCTATATGTATGTACTACCCATAGGACTTTGTTTTGTGTTCATAGGAGACCCATGGAGAAAGTTATGGTACTTTTTGTGTCAATTTTGTTGGAATTCCGAATTTACATTTTGTTGTGTGTGTCAATTGATCCTATAGATCAATTGGGCATGTGCTTATGTGTTTGACGCTTGTGTCGTATCCATATTTGGGTACATGTGGTTCGTATCCCAACTATTTGGTGATACGTGTCATTTTGGGGGTTTTTCCTCCGACACGGGACTTTGAACATGTCGTATTTTGACACGGACACATAGATCTACTTTTGACACTTTGATTTATTCATAAATATTATTTGTGACTTGTTTGTGTCCTTCGGGGTACATTTGGTTGTGTGTTGGACTCGTGTCACATGCGTATCCTAGATCTAGTGGGATACGGTGTGATACTCTCCAATTTGGTGTATTTTTGTGTAGATCTAATTATTTATACTTTAAAATTCTTTATTTATAACTAGTAAATATATATAGATATTATATATTATTTTAGTGTATTTATTATGGTATTTATTGTAGCATAGATCTATATTTCTATGTGTTCTAATGTGATGTATAAATATATGTATGTAGCTTTCTTGCATGCAAATATATATGTACTTATGTTAATAACATAAATTATACATAAATGTTTTATAAAATATATTTATGTGTTTAAATGTGTAATTATATTATTTATAATTATTATATATTTAATTGTTAATTTAATGAATGTATTTTTATGTGTGCTTCTAGCCATGTAAAATACGTACATATGTGCATGTGTTTGGTATTTTAATTTTGTAAGTTTATATGTATGTATATATAAGTATATAGTTATTAAATTGTTTTATATATATATATATATATGCATTTTGATTATATATATATATATATATATATATATATATATATATATATATATATATATATATATATAGGTGTTTTTGTGAGGTATAATACTAGTAATAATATATTATTTTATTTGTATAAATATTGGTTTGTATATACATTATTTAGAGTGTGCATTATTTGTATTATTAGTATTCTTGTGTGGGTATCTATTGGGATCTAATTTTGATTCCTAAATTATTGTATTTTATTTCTATATTAATTATATAGATGTCTTGAGAGGTTGACCTTGGTTTGACCATGTTTGACTTTAGTTGACTTTAGAGTTGACCATAGTTGACTTTTAACTTAGAATTGATTTATTGACCTAGAAGTTGACTAGTTTGACTTGTTCTTTTTCCGGGACCTTGTTTTAATGTGGTATTCTATATCTAGGTCTTCGAGGTACCGAGTCAGACATCTGTGGGACTTTTTCATTGGACTTCAAGCGAGTACATTCTCTGATAGTTTCTCATTTATGATATCCTCTATGTTCGTTGTATCTAGTGTAGATATACATGTTTTTCTTGACACTATGGTTACACGGATTGGTATATCCGGATCTCGTCATGAGATGTTATTCCTTGGTATATGGTGTATATGGTGCCAGTATTATTTCATTGGTTATCTTGTACATGTACAGACACCGATTTTCGGGAGGAGTCGCTCTCTTCTTGGGGAATCTAGTGCCATAGCATACCGTGGTTGGATCTATTATACCAATTGGGGATGGGGAGTATTAGTATAGATATGTGATCAAATCCCTATTGAATAAAGTATTGGTAAGCGAATAGTGTTGATCATGCACCGCACGTATGATTAGCCAGGCCGCATTGTATCTTGCCCAAGCCGATCACATGTTAAGCTAGTACTCACACACTTAGTCATTAGTATTATTGTTTCATTGGCATATTGTTCATTATTGTATTTCTTTCCAGTATTTCCTTATTGTCTATATATCTCTTGTATCTATTTTGTGCATCTTGTTTATCCACAGCTATTTACTGTTACATAGTTTTTATCATGGATTAGAACTGCTGTTAGAGATGTACTCTGCTCCTTTCCTGACTGGATATATTTTTTCAGATGACACTGAGGAGTACCCTACCTATTATGGACCCCAGGATGTTGTGGGTTTAGATTCGGAGACCCTGGCTCAAGAGGGACTTATCCCAACTGAGACAGTTGACCCTGGAGTGTAGCTTTGTAGTATGATAGTATTCTTTTGTACTGGATTTGTCTCCAGCTTACTTTGTTACTCTTCAGACTCATTAATGTATTATTTTAAACTCATGAGTTGTATGATGACTATTCTATTCTTATCTGATTCATGCTCATTCTATCTTAGTTCTGTGATTGAGTATTCTATCATTATTGGTGGTTCACTACTTTAGATAGACTATCTAGACAGCGTTCTACCGCCGATTCTGCGGCGTAGACTGGGCGTTGTTTCCGACTAGTATCCTTACATCGGGTACGGGTCGTGACACATTTTTGGTGGTGGTCCATGCAGGTCTAGCTTCACAAGTATGTGATGTCGTGGTAGTGCGACAACTTAGTTGTACTACTGCGAGCCTGCAATAGGATATAGGAAATAGGCTAAGATACTCAATCACATCTAGGAAAATTCTTTTGATTCAACTATTCTCCTTTGATATTGATACTTGATCCCTTAAACGTGTCCTTTCCTTGAATATCTTACATCATGTGCCATATTGATTTCTCATTCCGTCTTTTTATGAGACATACTCGGAGATATTTGCGGAGGCACGCAAGGTTGAGCGGTATCTGGGTTTGAAGACCAAGAGAGACCGTGATTCTTTTCTGGGGGCCAACGGCAGTGCAGTATCTGCCAAACGTCCTCATTTCCAGTCCAGACCTTTCCAGCAGCCACAGCAGAACCAGACTCCAGCTAGAGCACCTTTTTACCAGGCACCTCAGCAGCAGAGATAGTTACAGCAAGCTCCATGCAACTTCTGCAAGAAGCCTGGCCACATCTGGGAAGTTTGCAGGAGGAGGCTAGGAGTTTGTTTGTATTGTGGTACTGAAGGGCATCAATCAAGGGAGTTTCCTCGTCGTGCAGTTCAGGGAGCAGCTCCAGCTCTGAGGACACAGACGAGACCACCTGCAGCACAGCCGAGGGGACCGCTTCCGACACAGCAGCAGCATTTTGTCCAGCATCAACAGCAGGAAGGTGCTCGACAGGGACGAGCGTTTGCTATGACCGTCGAAGAGGAGGAACCCACCGGAGATGTCATCGCAGGTTCTATTCTTCTTGATTTCATTCCAGCTTTAGCTTTGTTTGATAGTGGTGCTTCCCATAGTTTTGTATCTGTTTCTTTTGCTCTGAAGTATGGTTTGGTAGCTGAGTCTTTGCTTAGGACTTGCAAGATCATGACCGGGGGAGGTATTATCCTGGTTAATGATATTTGCAAGGATCGGAGAGTTACTCTGGGAGGCCGGGAGTTGAGTGCGTGTCTACTTGTAATGCCACTTCCGAGCTACGACATTGTACTTGGGATGGATTGGTTGAGTAGGCACCGTGCTAGCATAGACTGTAGAGGAGGTAGAGTTTTGTTTGGTTCGCCAGGAGAGCCAGAGTTCGAGTTTGATAGAGGAGCTGCGGAGCAGGAAGAAGGCATTATTTGTGGAGCTATGGTGGAAGACAAGGAGTTGCCACATCCGTTGATAGCAGAATTCTTGGATGTGTTTCCTGAGGAATTGCCAGGATTGCCATCAGATCGAGATATTAAATTTTTTATAGACTTGGTGCCAGGTGCAGAACCAATTTCGTAACATGTCTATAGAGTAAACAACAGCGAGCTGGTCGAGTTGAAGAAGCAGGTGGACGAATTGCAGGATAAGGGGTTTATCAGATCGAGTTCTTCACCATGGGGAGCCCCGGTATTGTTTGTACCAAAGAAGGATGGATCGGTGCGCATGTGCATTTATTACAGGGCTTTGAATAATCTCACTATCAAGAATAAGTATCCTTTGCCACGGATTGATGATCTGTTTGATCAGTTGAGTGGTGCGAAGGTATTTTCTAAGATAGATTTGAGATCAGGCTACCATCAGGTGAAGGTGAAGCCGGAGGACATACCGAAGACTGCTTTTAGAACTCGATATGGTCAGTTCGAGTTTATGGTGATGCCGTTTGGTTTGACTAATGCACCGGCGGTATTTATGAACTTGATGAACAAGGTGTTCCACCAGTACCTTGACAAGTTCATGGTGGTGTTCATCGACGACATACTCATATACTCGAGGACACCGGAGGAGCATGAGGAGCATTTGAGGATTGTGTTGGATGTGCTGAGGAAGGAGAAGTTGTATGGAAAGTTGTCCAAGTATGAGTTTTTCCTGGACAAGGTAGAATTCTTGGGGCATGTTGTGACTGGTGATGGTATTTCAGTGGATCCAAAGAAGATTTCAGCAGTGGAATCTTGGAAGACTCCGAGTTCGGTAGAAGAGATCAGGAGTTTCATGGGATTGGCAGGCTACTACAGGAAGTTTGTGCAAGATTTTTCGAGGATTGCCGAGCCGATGACCAGACTCACAAGGAAGGATGTGGAGTTTGTTTGGACGGAGGATTGCCAGATTGCTTTTGAAGAGTTGAAGAAGAGGTTGACGTCTGCTCCTATTTTGACGTTGCCATCAGGGTCCGGAGGTTTCACTATTTATAGTGATGCATCGGGGAAGGGTTTAGGTTGTGTTCTTCAGCAGCATGGAAAAGTGATTGCCTATGTATCCAGGCAATTGCGTCCTCATAAAAAGAACTATCCTACCCATGATTTGGAGTTGGCAGCTGTCATATTCGCCCTGAAGTTGTGGAAACATTATTTGTACGGAGAGCGTGTGGAGATCTTCACAGACCACAAAAGCTTGAAGTACGTTTTCACGCAGAAGGAGTTGAACATGAGGCAGCGTCGGTGGTTGGAACTGATGAAGGATTTTGATATCTCTTTATAATATCATCCTGGGAAAGCCAATATAGTTGCCGATGCTTTGAACAGGTATCCGGTAGCTATGTTCTTAACGCAGGATCAATATTTGTTGGAGGACTTGGAGAGCTTGGGCATTGAGGTGATTGTTCCTGGTTGTGCTATGCAGATGTGGGGATTACAGATACACTCAGATTTGATGGACAGGATTAAGGCAGTACAGTATGATGACGTATCTTTGAGGAGTACCAGAGCTCAGGTGAGAGCAGGATTGGAGGATGATTTCACTATTGCAGAGGATGGATCTTTGAGGCATGGAGTTAGATTGTGTGTGCCTAGTGGGGAGTTGCGAGAGGAGGTGTTGCAGGAAGCGCATCGCTCTCAGTATTCCATACATCCAGGTGCTAACAAGATGTATCGGGATATGCGAGAGAGTGTGTGGTGGTATGGCATGAAGAGGGAAGTGGCACAGTTTGTATCCAGATGCTTAGTGTGCCAGCAGGTGAAAGCCGAGAGGCAGAGGCCAAGAGGGTTACTTCAGCCATTATCCATTCCAGAGTGGAAGTAGGAACACATTACTATGGATTTTATGTCCGGACTTCCACGATCTCCAGGAGGAAAAGACGCGATTTGGGTCATTGTTGATAGGTTGACCAAGTCGGCCCACTTTTTGCCTTTTAAGGTGGGTTTGTCTACGGAGAAGCTGGCAGAGATGTATGTGAGGCAGATCGTTAGGATACATGGAGTTTCCGTCAGCATAGTCTCAGATCGAGATAATCGTTTCACTTCTCATTTCTGGAGGAGTTTGCAGGAGAGTTTGGGCACTCAGCTCAAATTCAGTACTGCATATCATCCCCAGACAGATGGGCAGTCTGAGCGGACTATCCAGACTCTCGAGGATATGTTGCACACTTGTGTACTAGATTTCGGGGGTTCTTGGGAGGACCATCTCCATTTGGTAGAGTTTGCTTACAACAACAGTTACCAGGCCAGTATAGAGATGTCACCTTTTGAAGCTCTATATTGTCGAAGGTGTCGTACTCCTTTGTCTTGGGACGATATTGGAGATAGAGTTTTGCTTGGGCCAGAGATGGTTGTGGATGCAACAGAGAAGGTTCAGTTGATCAGAGACAGACTTCGAGTGGCGCAGGACAGACAGCGGCATTGGGCCGATAGCCATCGAAGACCTTTGGAGTTTGAGGTATAGTTTAGATTTTGTTTGTGCTTGTTCTTGTTTGTTATAGATTAAGTTCTTATGATGGTATTTTGTTCTAGGTGGGTGGTTTGGTGTTTCTGAGGATTTCTCCGACACGAGGCACGATTCGCTTCGGTGGAGGCGGAAAGCTTAGTCCGCGATTCATCGGACCTTTCACTATTCTAGAGAGGGTCGGTGCAGTTGCTTATAGACTAGACTTGCCACCTGCATTGGAGGGAGTGCACAACGTGTTTCATGTGTCGCAGTTGAGACGATACGTGGTCGATCCTAGTCATGTATTGGATCACTCGGAGATAGAGGTGGGCCCTACTCTTAGCTATCCAGAGCAGCCAGTTGAGATTCTGGATCGGAGAGAGAAGGTGCTGAAAAACCAGACTATTCCTTTGGTACGCGTCGCATGGAGGCATCACTCTCCGGGGGAGTCTACCTGGGAGAGAGAGGATGACATGCGAGAGCGTTATCCATATTTGTTTGTACCTTGAGGTATGTTATTTTCTAGTTATGTTCTGTTCATTAGTTAATTGTGATTCTTTAGTTCTGTTCTGTAATTTTTCTGGGGGTAGTTTTCGTCTTTAAATTTCGAGGACGAAATTATTTTAAGGAGGGTAGACTTGTCACTACCATATTTTAGGAAAAAGGGTATTTTAGTAATTTCCTATTTAAATAAATATTGTGCATGGTAAATAATTTTTGTTGTATTATTTAATTGTTGTTGGATGTTATTTAATTATTTTGGACTTATTTTAGTAGACCCTACTAGTGTAGTTTGGACCCATGGACCAACATGAATTAAATAGTTAGACTTGGCCCATTTAGAAAGCCCATGGTTAAGGAGATGGATTAAATTAATTAAGTGATTAGACTAGAAGCTTTCTTCCTTAATTATTTCTTCATGAGAGGCCCCAAGGGGTACATTGGACATTTTACAATTGCTTGGGAGAGGGGCAAGGCCGGCCTATTAAAGAGGGGGGAAATTTCTCTCTCCTCTCATTCTCATTCCAAATCTAGATCTAGAATTTCCTACTCCCAAATTTCCTCCATTCCTATTCCAATTTCCCACCAAATTCATTCCAAATTCTTCCCAATTCACCATTAGAAAGTTAAGAAGCAAGGATCTAGAAGGAGGAAGCAAGGATCTACAAAGAGGAGCAAGGATCTACAATTTGGAAGCAAGTTCATCTCAATTGGAGGTTTCATTGGGAATCCATCTCCCAATAGGTATAATTCAGTTTTTCCCATTAAAATAGCTTCTAAATCTGAGATTTAATTATGTAAAATCAACCTATATGTATGTACTACCCATAGGACTTTGTTTTGTGTTCATAGGAGACCCATGGAGAAAGTTATGGTACTTTTTGTGTCAATTTTGTTGGAATTCCGAATTTATATTTTGTTGTGTGTGTCAATTGATCATATAGATCAATTGGGAATGTGCTTATGTGTTTGAGGCTTGTGTCGTGTCCATATTTGGGTATATGTGGTTCGTATCCCAACTATTTGGTGATACGTGTTATTTTGGAGGTTTTTCCTCCGACACGGGACTTTGAACATGTCGTATTTTGACACGGACACATAGATCTACTTTTGACACTTTGATTTATTCATAAATATTATTTGTGACTTGTTTGTGTCCTTCAGGGTACATTTGGTTGTGTGTTGGACTCGTGTCACATGCGTATCCTAGATCTAGTGGGATACGGTGTGATACTCTCTAATTTGGTGTGTTTTTGTGTAGATCTAATTATTTATACTTTAAAATTCTTCATTTATAACTAGTAAATATATATAGATATTATATATTATTTTAGTGTATTTATTATGGTATTTATTGTAGCATAGATCTATATATCTATGTGTTCTAATGTGATGTATAAATATATGTATGTAGCTTTCTTGCATGCAAATATATATGTACTTATGTTAATAACATAAATTATACATAAATGTTTTATAAAATATATTTATATGTTTAAATGTGTAATTATATTATTTATAATTATTATATATTTAATTTTTAATTTAATGAATGTATTTTTATGTGTGCTTCTAGCCATGTAAAATACGTACATATGTGCATGTGTTTGGTATTTTAATTTTGTAAGTTTATATGTTTGTATATATAAGTATATAGTTATTAAATTGTTTTATATATATATATGCATTTTGATTTATATATGTATATATAGGTGTTTTTGTGAGGTGTAATACTAGTAATAATATATTATTTTATTTGTATAAATATTGGTTTATATATACATTATTTAGAGTGTGCATTATTTGTATTATTAGTATTCTTGTGTGGGTATCTATTGGGATCTAATTTTGATTCCTAAATTATTGTATTTTATTTCTATATTAATTATATAGATGTCTTGAGAGGTTGACCTTGGTTTGACCATGTTTGACTTTAGTTGACTTTAGAGTTGACCATAGTTGACTTTTAACTTAGAATTGATTTATTGACCTAGAAGTTGACTAGTTTGACTTGTTCTCTTTCCGGGACCTTGTTTTAATGTGGTATTCTATATCTAGGTCTTTGAGGTACCGAGTCAGACATCTGTGGGACTTTTTTATTGGACTTCAGGCGAGTACATTCTCTGATAGTTTCTCATTTATGATATCCTCTATGTTCGTTGTATCTAGTGTAGATATACATATTTCTTTTGACACTATGGTTACACGGATTGGTATATCCGGATCTCGTCATGAGATGTTATTCTTTGGTATATGGTGTATATGGTGCAAGTATTGTTTCATTGGTTATCTTGTACATGTACAGACACCGATTTTCGGGAGGAGTCGCTCTCTTCTTGGGGAATCTAGTGCCATAGCATACCGTGGTTGGATCTATTATACCAATTGGGGATGGGGAGTATTAGTATAGATATGTGATCAAATCCCTATTGAATAAAGTATTGGTAAGCGAATAGTGTTGATCATGCACTGCACGTATGATTAGCCAGGCCGCATTGTATCTTGCCCAAGCCGATCACATGTTAAGCTAGTACTCACACACTTAGTCATTAGTATTATTGTTTCATTGGCATATTGTTCATTATTGTATTTTTTTCCAGTATTTTCTTATTGTCTATATATCTCTTGTATCTATTTTGTGCATCTTGTTTATCCACAGCTATTTACTGTTACATAGTTTTTATCATGGATTAGAACTGCTGTTAGAGATGTACTCTGCTCCTTTCCTGACTGGATATATTTTTTCAGATGACACTGAGGAGTACCCTACCTATTATGGACCCCAGGATGTTGTGGGTTTAGATTCGGAGACCCTGGCTCAAGAGAGACTTATCCCAACTGAGACAGTTGACCCTGGAGTGTAGCTTTGTAGTATGATAGTATTCTTTTGTACTGGATTTGTCTCCAGCTTACATTATTACTCTTCAGACTCATTGATGTATTATTTTAAACTCATGAGTTGTATGATGACTATTCTATTCTTATCTGATTCATGCTCATTCTATCTTAGTTCTGTGATTGAGTATTCTATCATTATTGGTGGTTCACTACTTTAGATAGACTATCTAGACAGCGTTCTACCGCCGATTCTGCGGCGTAGGCTGGGCGTTGTTTCCGACTAGAATCCTTACTTCGGGTACGGGTCGTGACAGTTTCTTCTCTGAGCATTCTGAGTTTTTAGCAATGGAACCATAACCAATCTCCTCCTCTAAGGGAAAGAAGGCTGCCTCCTCTTCTCGCTCCTCTGGCCAAGAAAGAGCGACACCCGTCGGGCAGGGCGAACCTCGCTCTGAACGAAGTATCCCACCGACGAGTTGTGCATCGGGCGTTATAGGTAAAGCTTTTGGGATGACAAGAACGAAGAAAACCCTTCGCACACATTGTACGTGAACGCGCTAGGTCATCTTCTGTGCTGATAGCCTCTTCGAGGAAGATGATGCACAGAGATATTTCATCTTTTACGCCCACATTTCTAATATGTCAGCGTAAAAACTCCACATTTTCGCAGTCTGGCGTAGAAAGCTTTGATTGTCAAAAATTGGCGTATACTACAAACTTTGAGTGTTATGCTCTGGATGAAAATTCTGGCGTAATAACTCAAACTTTGGCAGTCTGGCGTAAAATACAGACTGTCAGATTTTTTTGTATACTGCCAATCTTGAATTTTACGCCTTGGAATGAGATTCCAGCATAAAAAAGTCAAGTTTTTACAGTCTTGGCGTAAAAGCACAGACTGTTGCTTTTTGGCATAGGCTGCAAGATTGTGAGGTCTAGTATAGAAACTGACGTGTTTTTCTTGCACTTTGTAGTTAACTTGCATGTATCTCCGTTGGCTGAGGTGATGGGTTCTGCTGCTGGGATGCTGCATTCCAATTACCTGGAGGATTTGTCCCATGTGATATTTCCTATTTCTAGACCCTAATATCCTGAAGGAAGGGGAATCCTGATATCGTCTCAAGGAGAGCGAATGCTGTTGAGCATGATCAACGGAGAGCCCCTGGCGTATATAGACGGGGCACAATATATAAAACCGGCTTTTCTCTTCGAGGATATGATTGATAAACAATCCCAGACGAAGCCCAAGAAAGAAAACTGGATTTTTTCTGCCGGGGGCTTGGTCCTGTATCTGCCCAAGATGCTGAGAGATTATCCTATCTCGGCATTCTTCCATGCCACGCATCCCAGGAAGATGTCGTGGACTCTGACTCCCAATCTCCACGGCCAGCCGGGGAAGATATTTTACCAGAAAGGATCCGACCAAGGGTCATTTGTAAGCCGCACTTCCGGCCCGGTCATGCCGTTTAGGGGATTGTATCCGGGCAGTATCCCGAGAGAAGACACTTCACTGCTCCAACCAGTTCAATTACCGACTTTCTGCAATGACTTCATGGGTCATGGAGGAGTATACCCCAAGGTTAATCCTCGGACCAATGGATGGGTTACCCCTACAAATCTTCGATGGGCTCGTTTAGCTGACTGGGCCCTGAAGCATTTTTAGACTGAGCTGGAGAGCATTGGTCTGTACGCGGCTGTGAGTGCTACCAGTGTTGGGTTACCTCTCAACCCCAACCTGTTTCTGGCTTTGATGGAGCGATATATCTCGCTCACCGGGACTTTTGCCACTCCACTGGGGGAGTTGGGATTGGCCCTTCACGAAATGACAAAAATTTCAAGACTGCCAATGGGGGATACTCCTTATGAAGAATATGTTCCCACAAATCGAAAGCTGGGGGATACAGACCCTTGGGTAGTGGCAGTGTACCAGGAGCTGATGTGTCACTATCTAGCGTGCACCGCCTTCTATAATGAGCCCTCTGATTTGGCTCATACCAACAAATGGGCGTCCTACCTCCTCTTCCATCAGACTAGGACTGCTAAGCCAGACAAAGTCATGGATAGCAGGGATAGGCCTTTGAGCTTTCTGAGTGTGC
Organism: Iris macrosiphon; assembly: GCA_036927795.1. Classification (NCBI taxonomy): domain Eukaryota; kingdom Viridiplantae; phylum Streptophyta; class Magnoliopsida; order Asparagales; family Iridaceae; genus Iris; species Iris macrosiphon. Next base: position 80,214,706 of record JAYESA010000006.1, read on the forward strand.
TTAGTGCTCAGGTAGTCGATGACCTTATTGAAGACGCTGGGGCTTCAGATCAAATTCTCGACGAAGGGATAGGAAAATATCTTGCGGGCACTAAAGCCTACAGTTATTTGAGGCATTGCCGCAGGCCTCTGTCCAAGGAAGTTCAACTGGCTGGCTTCCTCTCTATATGGCTGCGCCAACTGGTAGTACCCGGCATTGCATCTTCGGATCGTATTCATCGCAACACCTTATGGCCTGCAGTACGTCTGGTATTCGGGGCAAGACTGGGCTTGCTCCCTGCCATGGTATGCCGCATACAAGCTGGCCTGAGGGCCATTACTGATGTGCTGCTTGCCGATAAAACACGGCGTGACAGCTTTCCCCGGGTGGAATTATCTTTTCTGTATTTGATGGGATGGTTAATTCTCCATAACCCCAGGGTGATGTCTCCCGGCCCTGGCAGTATTTCGGAGAGTAATTTCTTGTTGAATTACAAGAATTCCACCTGGAATGTGACCACAATTTTAGACTGTCGACGGGCACTAAATTTTGCTCACAGCTGGAAGCTCTTTTGCACTGTCCCCTCTGTACATCTCAATCAACAGGGGAGCAGGCTTCAGGACTCAGGTGAAGGAAAGACCATTCTTTCTCCTGAAGCTTTTAATTGGTTGGTCTGCATTAGACCTTCCCATTTATTGTACAGAAGCGAAGACCAATGCTTCTTGGAGCCCTACCTGCCTAGTCGGTTCGTCAGGCAGTTTGGGTATGACCAATTGCACGTAGGCAATGCCGTCACCAGCTTCAAGTCCAGGGGTGGACTTATTGATGGAGCGAGAGGATGGCGGTACTTCATAATGGGTTGCACTGGAGCAGCTTTTACTGTGCCCGCGACTTCACTCTCCATGGAGTTGCGCATCCTCCATTCGTATGCCCAGTTTTATGTGGCAACCAATACCTTCCATTGCGATTTTGATATGCGTGGAAGTTTTAGGATGCCCTCTTCTAAGTCAGCAGGAAGAGACAAAGTCCCATCAGTTTCCTCTGACGAGGGTGAAGATTCTGTCAATCCAGATGAGCCTTTGTTGGCAGTACCGAGAGGCGAAATACCTTCGCCTGCAGGGCCTCTGGTTATCTCTGGTAAGCGAAGGGCTCATGTTCTGAAGGAGGCTTCCCTCGCAAGAAGAAGAAGACGGTTGGTGGGCCTGTCAGGACTTCCCATCCTGAGGTTCCTAGAAGTGAACCTGTTGTTTTTCCTATTGGGGACGATCCTTTGATTAGAGGTTCCTCGCCTTTTAGAGAGGGAACCTCTACGGTTTCGGTTGGCAGTGTTGGATAATCTTTGCTCGAGGCTACTGTCGCTGCTACCGCTTCAGGTAGTGGTACGAGATCGCCTTCGAGGTCGAGCCAAATAAGGATATCTTTATCCAGATCAGCAACGGGAGAAACCCCTGCCGCGTCTGTAGGTATATCCAGCGAGATTCCACATGATGAACCTCGATTGGATCTAGGTGAGGACTTGGAAGAATACCTGCCAATGTCAGTTGGCACACCCCCTTCTCCAGGTATGACAGCTCGCTTAGCATCATTATGAAATGATTTAGATGTACTGGCCGCCGACGCGACATATATACCATCGACATCATGTTGATATTAACTTTCTCTTGTCTTCTTTTCAGGGGAAGACATCTATGGGGAGGGCAGTGTTGACGCGCCTTTTGGCTCTGTTTCAGCTCTTACCGATGATATGGAGGTGCCTGACTTCGAAGAGGAAATATTTTTGGGTGCAGGCTCACCTGAAACAGTTCTGATATCTCGAGAGGAGGATGAGCCTGTCATTACGACTATGCCTCCTTTGAGTATGCCAGCGACTTCAGCCGTTGTCGTTGCCTCTACCTTTGCCGCGCCCTCTACTGAAGGGACGACTGTGACGACACCCTCTGCAGTCATTGTTGGAAGGGGATTCTCTGATATTGCAGCCACTCCCAGCACCCATTCGAATCTCGCCATGTTGGTTGAGCAATTTTTGAGCATTTTCTATGCCACTTTGAAAACGCTGATATCGATGGTGCTGGAGAAGAATCTAAGCTTCGAGGCTCTGAAGACGTCTTCCAACTTCAGTATAGCACAGATTAGATACTTCAACGATAATGACAGAGATGATGCGCTAGAGCAAATAGTTAATGGTTTGGAACAACCCATTAACGACTATTTGCAACTATCTCGAGGCAGCATCGACGGTCTCGTTCAAGCTAGATATTGGGGTATGTCATTCCCCAGCTGGCTCAATGTGAGGCCGAATATGAGGAAGAGGCAGCGAGGGTCAACAGACTGAAAGATGAACTCTCTCAGGCAGAGGAGAAGGCTCTCTCTTTGTCGGCATCTCGAGATATGCCAAAGATCCGAAGGGAAACGTCTCAGCAGAACCTGGCACATGCGGGTGTCATCCACGCAGGTTTTGTACAAGCCCGGTCTGAGCTATCTTCTTTGAACAATGATGCGGCAAGGTAGGAGCGGGCTCGCGCCGACGTCTTGAGCACCAGGGATGAGAGGATGGTTACTCTGGCACAGCAGATCCGTGATTTGACTGCTCCTCCTCCTCCCCAATGATGTACTTTCTTGTTTCTCCTGTAATTTCTCGAAGATAATAAAGACACATTTTCTGACTTTGTGGACCCGTCATTTTAGAATATGATAGACTAGGGTGAAAGTGATATCAGAGGTATCATTAACATGACATTCTTTCGTTAAGGTTTTGCTGAATGTAAATCTATTCAGAGTTAACATGAACCTGAAAGAATATAATCCAACTAAATTTGTATACTAAACACTATCAGAGGTAATATGAACATGATAGGCTTACAAATTAGTTAAGGATATCTATTCGGAGGTCACATGAACCTGATAGAATATGATCCAGCTAACCTTTGTGCATGGTATCGTCAGAATAAGCTCTTCGTCATACTCCGTTAAACGAAGGAGATCGAGTATAGTACTTCTTCGGGAATTTGCAGTTGATAGTAGCCAAAAAAATTCATTAGACTTGGCTAATCTATAAGTGCCATTTGCAATCATATAAGGGCCCTCCCATTTCTTTATGATTGTCTGTACGAACTTCGGATATTGTACAAGAGGTAATATGGACGTAGTACGATACCGTATTTGTTGAGGACATCCCACTGGGGGATTTTTGGTAGACCCATTACTTTTTGCGCACATTAGTGCAAGTAATAGGTTTGAGACAAATCCTGACATAGGTAATATAGACGCAATAAAATATGACTCTGTAGGGATAAATAGAGACTGACTCTTTCTTCGCTGGGAAAATAAGGATAGTTCAGAGGTGATATGGACATGAACATTTCATTTTTCCATTGCGGGCATTCCACAGGGAAATTTTTTGTGGACCTATTACTTTTTGCACACGAGAGTGCAAGTAATAAGTTTTAGGACAAGCCCTGCCAGAGGTAATATAGACATGGCAGTTTTTGTGGACCTAACACCACTGGCGTACTTAGAGTTAAGTACGGGTGTTAAGTTGAGATGACAACCGATATCATAGGTAATATGGACGTGATAATCGATAGTCGAAAACTCAAAAAAGTTTGTTCATAGGTAATATGAACATGACAAACTTTTGGATTGTGACTCCATTGGGGATGGAGGTACATATCTACTCAGAGGTAATATGAACATGGCAATTTTTTGTGGACCTAACACAACTGGCGTACTTAGAGTTAAGTATGGGTGTTAAGTTGAGATGACAACCGATATCAGAGATAATATGGACGTGATAATCGATAGCCGAAAACTCGAAAAAGTTTGTTCAGAGGTAATATGAACATGACAAACTTTTGGATTGTGACTCCATTGGGGATAGAGGTACATATCTGCTCAAAGGTAATATGAACATGGCAGTTTTTTGTGGACCTAACACCACTGGCGTACTTAGAGTTAAGTACGGGTGTTAAGTTGAGATGACAACCGATATCAGAGATAAAATGGACGTGATAATCGATAGCCGACCAGGATAGTTTGTTCAGAGGTAATATGAACATGACAAACTCAACTGGGGAGATAACAAAATATTTGGACAATAGTTCAGAGGTAATATGGATGTGAACTCCTGTCCAAAAAATTCATTATGGAGTGATTTTCTTGAGTGGGGATAGTCCTGAAGGATTCACTAGGGAAACTTTAGGGACTAATCATCCGGTATTTTCTTGAGGGAGCAAATTATCACGTTAGAAGTGAAACCAATTTGCAGTGATCGTCCCCTCGTTTACAGATGCAGAGTGATGACCTTGGCATCAATCAACTCTTGAATTCTTCTTTTTAGTACATAGCAGGCCCTTGTGGGGTGATGAATGTACCGATGAAAGAGGCAATAATCAGGGTCATCAACTTTGCCAGCTCTCTCAGGATATCTGATGTTGGGTAGCCGAAGTTTGTGTTTCTTCATCAACATATTGAAGATTTCAATGATGTCATCTTCATTGAAGGAGAAAGTCCCTTTTGGCCTTCGGGCTCCCGATGCTTGAATTTTACGGTCTTCCGGGAAGGTCGTCATCGTTGCATCATCTTCGGATTCTGAGGGAATTCTACCCCCAGCTTTGGATGTTGCCCTATTTTATCGAGGTAGGCTACCCCCAGACATGTCGTGGCATTTGACCCCTGAAGTTGATTTAGAAGGAGCTGCCTCTAGTTGTGCAGGATCAGACTCTCGAGGTTTTGAGTTTGCAGAAGATGCAGTATACCCCAACCCAAAATGAGTTTGTTGACAGTAAGGATTACTATGCAACGGTGTTCGTCTGCTTTTTCCATAGTTGAGGCCTTGTTTCAACTTCAAATCATAACCCATGCTTTGTATAATCTTTAAAGCTTGTGGGCTATATCTGTGGGTTTGTATTTTTCTAGCATCAGATTACGAGATTCTTCTTGTACAATCGGTCCGCTCCGCATGCGACCGAAGACTATTGGATGCTGGGCCTCACGAGTTGGAGTAACAATAAAGTCAGAATCTTCATGTGGCCTATATGTCATGACGATATTAGATGTTGACGCATCTTCCCATATGATCTCCCCACGTTTGACAGTTAGGGAAACTGAATCCTGGTTATGACTCCTGTCTTTGCGTTTCTGGATTAGAAATTCACGCAAGTCAGGAGGATTAACAGAAGAAGAGGAGGAGGAAGGCCTGTTCCTCCTGTTTACATCATTTGGAATACGGATATTGGGAACCCCAACCCTTTCTCTGCCACCTATATACAGTAGTTCAGCAATATGAGTAGTACATGATCCTCGAGGAGCGTATCTATCCGCAGATTGGGTTTTCTTTACGCCGAGGGGCTTCTCCTGGCGTAATTTGGAAGGATGCTCAGGTTGGCGTAAAACTGAGGAAGTCTTCAATCGGCCGTCAGCTTCTCGCGTAATCTGGAGAGCAGGCAAATTCTTTTGTTGCTGGCGTAAAGGCCGAGAAGTTGAGAAGTCCACCACTTATTTTTTCTTGCGTAGATTGCAGGGACTCTCTACCTCCTTTTGAGTGAGAGTGATATTTTTATGCGCGGAGCGTATTTGAATTTTTTGACTAGGCGCTGAGGCCTTGTCAGAAACTACGTCTATCCCATCAGCGATGAAAGACGAGTTTTTACGTGCAATGCGCGATGTATACTTCTGGGTTGGCGCTGAGGCATTGCCAGAAGTTTTGTCTGCCCTGTCAGCGATAAGAGACTGAGTTTTACGCGCAAGGTACGGAGGGAGCGATGCTACAACCTCGTTGGTCGAAGAGATCAGAGAGTCGGCATGAATGGTAGGGGATGTCCGGGGCATCCACACCTTATGCAGTTTCCTGTTGTCTTGAACAGAGAGAGAGAGTGAGAGCTACCCCCTGCTCGAAGCATATCTTCGTAGGCAGACTGGTCGAACTGGATGGCCAAGGTCTTCTTCCTTGATCATACTGATACTGCATCGTGTTGAGCAATTATTTTCTCGTCAGATGAGAAAGAGGTCCCCAGCAGAGTCGCCATCTAGTGTTTGATAATAAACGGAAGAAATAAAACTAGGTTTATACAAAACCCTTTCTTAGGTTTACAAACAAGAAGTACTATTAATCCTATACGAGGATATTAAGTACAAATTTTAATCTGGGTAAATATTGCTATAGGAGTCTGATCTGCAGTCGATCACTTTGTCCCTTGGACCACACAATGATAAAGAAGTGCTATAAAAGAAGGAGAAGCTTCAAAGATTGTAAGAGGGAGTGGATGCTTGATGCCAAAATCGTCGATCGCTACTCTCTGTCTGAGCTCTTCTCTCTCTGTTCTTCGATTTCTTTTAACTCTTTCCGACCCTTGTTCGACCTTTCTTTCCGACCCTTCGACCTTTCTTTTTTGACCCTGGACCTCTGTCAATAGAGGTCTCTATTTATAGGGTTTTAGTGACAGTAACCGTCCAGTCGACATAGAAGCCGGATAGTGGAGAGTATGGCACTTTTTATGCGACGGTTATAATAACTGCCACCCACGTATAGATAATCTTCTGAATAAGTGTGTGACGCATGTCCCATTAAGAGATAATGTGTATAACTGCTGCGAAGATTACGACATACGAGCCACGTAGGTAACTGCCCCTTGCATAAATAAGGCTGGCGTAAAAGCCAATAACTGTCACCATAGCGTAGAAGCCAAATAGTTAGCAGGTTGGCGTAGAAGCCAAATAGGCATAGAAGCCTTGTAGGTGTAGAAGCCTGATGCTGCGTGGATAGGTAGCTAGCGTAAAAGATAACTGATCCTCCTTCTTTAACTGAGGCCTTGAGCGTATTCTGGACAAAATAGCCTTATCACGCACAAATGCAAATATAGCCTGAGTTGGCGTATTTCAAGGAGATAGCGTACAGCGTGCTCCTTATGGCTTAAAATAGCCCAAAGGCATATTTTAAGGAGATAGCGTACAACGTGCTCCTATAGCTGAAAATAGCCTGATGGCGTAATATGCAGAGGTGATGATGTGGACGTATTAGCCGTAATTATGGCTCGCCTAGTCTGTGAAAATATAACCAAATCTCGTGCATTTAATGCAGAGATCTGCCACCATTCTGAGCATTAAATGCAGAGACCTGTCTCGAGCTCTGTACGAAGATCTGCCACCATTCTGAGCATTAAATGCAGAGACGTGCCTCGAGCTCTGTATGAAGAGCAGCTTTTAACGTGGCAGTTCGTTTTGTCTTCTGCTGAGCGTAAAAGCTCACATCTGCCTGTGTAAAACTAGGCAGCGTATTCCCTTGTATGCGTAAAAGCACTTTGTATCAGGGAAACGTCACTAAACGACGGTTTGGGTCTCTGTGCCGCACTATCATTACAGCCGTCGTCTGGATAGTCGTACAGTACTCTTTGTCAGGAGTCAGGTTCACTGCATGATCTGACAGGTTCATTCGAGGAATATGAAGCGTTCCTCGTACACTTCCATGCTGCATTAAAAGCGGATGAGTTTTACGCCATAAAGGCGGTATAATACCCTTTTTATGCTGAAGCAGCCTGGAAATACTGCATTACGCGGATTGTCCTTGAGCTTATATTTTACGCTGTACTAGCGACAAAGCTCTGTTGTACGCCGATGGCTCTGAAGTCATATTTTACGCCACACAACACTGAAATACTGCTTATAACTCTATAGCGTATTTTTCATGCTTCTACATGCGTGTCTGCTTGTAATGCCACTTTCGAGCTACGACATTATACTCAGGATGGATTGGTTGAGTAGGCATCGTGCTAGCATAGATTGTAGAGGAGGTAGAGTTTTGTTTAGTCCGCTAGGAGAGCCAGATTTCGATTTTGCTAGAGGAGCTGCAGAGCAGGGAGAATGCATTATTTGTGGAGCTATGGTAGAAGACAAGGAGTTGCCGCATCCATTGATAGGAGAGTTCTTGGATGTATTTCCTGAGGAATTGCCAAGTTTACCGCCAGATCGAGATATTGAATTCTCTATAGACTTGGTGCCAGGTGCAGAACCAATTTTGCAGCATATCTATGGAGTAAACAACAGCGAGCTGGCCGAGCTGAAGAAGTAGGTGGACGAATTGCATGATAAGGGGTTTATCAGATCGAGTTCTTCACCGTGGGGAGCCCCGGTATTGTTTGTACCGAAGAAGGATGGATCGGTGCGCATGTGCATTGATTACAGGGCTTTGAATAATCTCATTATCAAGAATAAGTATCCTTTGCCATGGATTGATGATTTTTTTGATCAGTTGAGTGGTGCCAAGGTATTTTCTAAGATAGATTTGAGATCAGGCTACCATCAGGGGAAGGTGAAGCCGTTGGATATACCGAAGACTGCTTTTAGAACTCGGTATGGTCAGTATGAGTTTATGGTGATGTCGTTTGGTTTGACTAATGCACCGGCGGTATTTATGAACTTGATGAACATGGTGTTCCACGAGTACCTTGACAAGTTCATGGTGGTATTCATTGACGACATTCTCATATACTCGAAGACACCGGAGGAGCACGAGGAGCATTCGAGGATTGTGTTGGATGTGCTGAGGAAGGAGAAGTTGTATGGGAAGTTGTCCAAGTGTGAGTTTTTCCTGGACAAGGTAGAATTCTTGGGGCATGTTGTGACTGGTGATGGTATTTCAGTGGATCCGAAGAAGATTGCAGCAGTAGAATCTTGGAAGACCCCGAGTTCAGTAGCAGAGATCATGAGTTTCTTGGGATTGGCAGGCTACTACAGAAAGTTTGTACAAGATTTTTCGAGGATTGCCGAGCCGATGACCAGACTCACCAGGAAGGATGTGGAGTTTGTTTGGACAGAGGATTGCCAGGTTGCTTTGGAGGAGTTGAAGAAGAGTTTGACGTCTGCTCCTATTTTGACATTGCCATTAGGGTCTGGAGGTTTCACTATTTATAGTGATGCATCGGGGAAAGGTTTAGGTTGTGTTCTTCAGCAGAATGGAAAAGTAATTGCCTATGCATCCAGGCAATTGCGTCCTCATGAAAAGAACTATCCTACCTATGATTTGGAGTTGGCAGCAGTCATATTCGCCCTGAAGTTGTGGAAACATTATTTGTACGGAGAGCGTGTAGAGATCTTCATAAACCATAAGAGCTTGAAGTACGTTTTCACGCAGAAGGAGTTGAACATGAGGCAGCGTCGGTGGTTGGAACTGATGAAGGATTTTGATATATCTTTACAATATCATCCTGGGAAAGCTAATGTAGTTGTCGATGCTTTGAGCAGGTATCCGGTAGCTATGTTCTTGACGCAGGATCGATATTTGTTAGAGGACTTGGAGAGCTTGGGCATCGAGGTGATAGTTCCTGTTTGTGCTATACAGATATGGGGATTGCAGATACATTCATATTTGATGGACAGGATCAAGGCAGCACCGTATGAAGATGTATCTCTGAGGAGTATCAGAGCTCAGGTGAGAGCAGGATTAGAGGATGATTTTACTATTGCTGAGGATAGATCTTTGAGGCATGGAGTTAGATTGTGTGTGCCTAGTGGGGAGTTGCATGAGGAGGTATTGCAGGAAGCGCATCGCTCTCAGTATTCCATGCATCCAGGTGCTAACAAGATGTATCGAAATATACGAGAGAGTGTGTGGTGGTATGGCTTGAAAAGGGAAGTGGCACAGTTTGTATCCAGATGCTTAGTGTGCCAGCAGGTGAAAGCCGAGAGGCAGAGGCCAAGAGGTTTACTTCAGCCATTACCCATTTCAGAGTGAAAGTGGGAGCACATTACTATGGATTTTGTGTCCGGACTTCCACGATCTCCAGGAGGGAAGGACGCGATTTGGGTCATCGTTGATAGGTTGACCAAGTCGGCCTACTTTTTGCCTTTCAAGGTGGGTTTGTCTACGGAGAAGCTGGCAGAGATATATGTGAGGCAGATCGTTAGGATACATGGAGTTCCCGTCAGCATAGTCTCGGATTGGGATAGTCGTTTCACTTCTCATTTCTGGAGGAGTTTGCAGGAGAGTTTGGGTACTCAGCTCAAGTTCAGTACTGCATATCATCCCCAGACAGATGGGCAGTCAGATCAGAGGACTATTCAGACACTCGAGGATATGTTGCGCACTTGTGTACTAGATTTTGGGGGTTCTTGGGAGGACCATCTCCATTTGGTAGAGTTTTCTTACAATAACAGTTACCAGGCTAGTATAGAGATGTCACCTTTTGAAGCTCTATACGGTCGGAGGTGTCGTACTCCCTTGTCTTGGGATGATATTGGAGAGAGAGTTTTGCTTGGGCCAGAGATGGTTGTGGATGCAGCAGAGAAGATTCAGTTGATCAGAGACAGACTTCGAGTGGCGCAGGACAGACAGCGGTATTGGGCCGATAGCCACCGGAGACCTTTGGAGTTTGAGGTATATTTAGATTTTGTTTGTGCTTGTTCTTGGTTGTTTATTATAGATTAAGTTCTTAAGGTGGTGTTTTGTTCTAGGTGGGTGGTTTGGTGTTTCTGAGGATTTCTCCGACACGAGACATGATTCGTTTCGATGGAGGCAGAAAGCTTAGTCCGCGATTCATCGGACCTTTCACTATTTTAGAGAGTGTCGGTGCAGTTGCTTATAGACTAGACTTGCCACCTGCATTGAAGGGAGTGCACAACGTGTTTTATGTGTCACAGTTAAGACGATACGTGGTAGATCCTAGTCATGTGTTGGATCACTAGGAGATAGAGGTGGGCCCTACTCTTAGTTATCCCGAGCAGCTAGTTGAGATTCTGGATCGGAGAGAGAAGGTACTGAGGGACCAGACTATTCCTTTGGTACGCGTCACATGGAGGCATCACTCTCCGGGGGAGTCTACCTGGGAGAGAGAGAATGAAATGCGAGAGCGTTATCAATATTTTTTTGTGCCTTGAGGTATGTTATTTCCTAGTTATGTTCTATTCATTGTTATGTTCTTTCATAGTTAGTTGTGATTCTTTAGTTCTATTCTATTATTTTCTGTGGGTAGTTTTCGTCTTTGAATTTTGAGGACGAAATTATTTTAAGGAGGGTAGACTTGTCACTACCACACTTTCTAGGAAAGGGGTATTTTAGTAATTTTATATTTAATTAAATATTGTGCATGATAAATAATAATTTGTTGTATTATTTAATTATTGTTAGATGTTAGTTATTTAATTTAGACTTGTGTTAGTGGACCTAGCTAGTTAGTTTGGACCCATGGACCAACATGAATTAATTTGGTTAGAACTTAGCCCATTTAGAAAGCCCATTGTTAAGGAGATGGATTAAATTAACTAAACCATTAGACTAGAAGCTTCCTTCCTTAATATTTTCTTTATGAGAGGCCCCAAGGGGTTTAATGGATATTACATAGTAGCTTGAGGGAGGGGAAATAAGGACCGGCCTATTTAAAAGAAGAGGGAAAATTTTCTCTCCTCTTTTTATTCCAAAACTAGATCTAGAATTTTCCTCAACCAAATTCATTTCCCTACCATATTTCATTCCAATTCCTTCCCAAATCACCATCAGAGACTTGAGAAGCAAGGATCTAGAAGGAGGAAGCAAGGATCTACAAAGAGGAACAAGGATCTACAAGTTAGAGGTAATTTTATCTCAATTGGAGGTTTCATTGGGAATCCATCTCCCAATAGGTACAATTCAGTTTTTCCCCTTAATTTAGGTTCTAAATCTGAGATTTAACCATAACAAATTAACCCATATGCATAGGCTACCCATAGGATTTGGTTTTGTGTTCATAGGAGGCCTATTGAGAAAGTTATGGTACTTTTTGTGTCAATTTTGGGAGAATTTCGAGATTGACAATTGTTGTGTGTGTCAATTGATCCTATAGATCAATTTGACATGTGCTTGTGTGTTTGGGGCTAGTGTCGTATCCATAATTGGGTACGTGTAGGTCGTATCCCAATAATTTGGTGATACTTGTTGTTTTGGGAATTTTTTTCTCCGACACGGGACTTTGTACATGTCATATTTTGACACGGATACGTAGATCTATATTTGACACTTCATATTATTCATAAATAATATATGTGACTTGTTTATGTCCTTCGGGGTACATTTGGATGTGTAATGAACTCGTGTCGCATGCGTATCCTAGATCTAGTGGGATACAGTGTGATACTCTCCATATGATGGTGCAAATTATATGTAGATCTATTTCTTGTGCTCTTAATTCATGAAGATTGTATTTGTGCATATATATATATATATATATATATATAGATTATATATATATGTTATAGTATATATAATTATGCTTCTTGTGTCTTAGATCTATGTATTATGTATTATGTATGTACTATATGTGTATATATTATGTAGCCATTCTTCTACATGTATAAATATATATATTATAGTATATATGTTATGTGTAAATATGTATATATGTTGTTACAATATATATATGTATGTTATTATTATTATTATTATATGTGTTTGTTAAGTACATATATTCTATATGGTTGTAACTATACATATATATGATACTATGTGATTATAGGTGTTATTGTGTAAGTATATACATATTATAGCATGTATATATATATATATATATATATATATATATATATATAGAGAGAGAGGTGAGATGGCACCTCACTCTAAAAATAAAGGTGGCGGTGACGTGGCACAATCTCAACCACACAAACGAGGGGAGGGGGTTAAGTGCAAATTGTCAATTATGAAATGTGTGGATGGGATTGTGCCACGTCACTGCCACCCTTGTTTTTAGAGTGATGTGCCATCTCACCTCCCTTATTCTCTCTCTCTTTCTCTCTCTCTCTCTCTCTCTCTCTCTCTTTATATATATATATATATATATATATATATATATATATATGTATATTTAAATGGATATTTATATTTATGTATGGAAGTTATATGATTATATATATATACATATATGAATAGTTATCAATATATTTATGTGTGTGTGTTGTTGCTATATAGTATTTATGCACATAACACTAGGAAGGGGTGTATATATAGTTATTAGTAGTTATTATGTATACAGATGTATATATATACTTGGAGGATAATATACATATATATATGTGTTATATATATTGTATATATATATACTATTAGTGAAGGCATGGACAGCTAATCAGCGACGGCAGTAGCCATTTGGCGACAGCAGCAACAAAATAGCACAGCAGCAACAGCTAACCAGCCACAGCAACAGCAGCATCGTCGCTGAAGGAAAGCCGCAGCAGGGAACAGCGACAGCAACCAGCGACAGTTCAGGAAAACTGTCGCTGAAACAGCAGCGTATCAGCAAGCGTATCAGGGTTTCAGTGACAATTTTTAGTGACAGTACAGGAAACTATCACTAAAACAACAGTATATTTATATATCAGCAGCTTTCAGTGACAGCAGAATGGTTTTTTGTGATAATTAGTCAGTTTTATATATACGATTATATATATATATATATATATATATATATATATATATATATATATATAGTAGGATGTATCTCCTAAATTGCTATTTTTTTATAGTATATAGAGTAGTATGTATGTATATATATGTTACGGGTAGTTAATATAACAAGGTATTTGGAATTACCTTGAGGAAACTAAGGTAATTGGGGATACCCAAGATTTGGGTTTGGGTATCAAGTTTATGATTATTGTTGAGATACTAAGTTGGTTCAAAACCATGGTACCTATTTAATGTTGTAATTGTGATTCTATATTATTAATAATTAATTGTTTAAATTTTTTATATTGATGTTTTACCTTGGAATTTACGTATCCGGAGATACGGTATCCTAATATTTAAGATATGGTTTTTATGGCTTAGACTTTAGTATCTTGAACCCAATATTTTGTGTTAGACTATTGCAACCTAGAAATAGGTAGTTGACCATAGTTGACCATAGTTTGACTATAGTTGACCATAGTTGACCATAGTTGACTTTTGACTTAGAATTGACTTGTTGACCTAGAAGTTGACTAGTTTAACTTATTCTCTTTTCGGAACCTTGTATTGATGTTGTATTCCATATATCTAGGTCTTCGAGGCACCGTATCAGACATATGTGAGACTATTCATTGGACTTCAGGCGAGTACATTCTCTGATAGTTTCTCATTTATGATATCCTCTATGTTCATTGTATCTAGTATAGATATCCTTGTTCTCTTGACACGATGGTTACACGGATTGGTATATCCGAATCTCGTCATGAGATGTTATTCCTTGGTATATGGTGTATCTTGTAAAAGTCTTGTTTTATTGATTATCTTGTACATGTACATACACTGATTCTCGGGAAGACTAGCTATCTTCTTGGGGAATCTCGTGCCATAACGTACCATGGTTGGATCTATTATACCAGTCGAGGGTGGAGAGTATTTTAGTGTAGATATATGATCATATCTTCGTTGTATCAAGTCTTGCATTGAATAATGTTAACCATACACCGCACGTATGATTAGCCAGGCCATATATCTTGTATCAAGTTTCCAAGCCGATCACATGTTAAAGCTAGTACTCACACACTTAGACATTAGTATTCTTGTTCATTGACATATTGCTCATTATTGTATTTATTCCAGTATTTCCTTATTGTGTATATATATCTCTCGTATCTACTGTTTATCTTGTATATTCACATCTATTTACTGTTACATAGTTTTTATCATTGATTAGAACTACTGTTAGAGATGTACTCTACTCCTTTCCTGACTGGATATATTTTTCCTAGATGATACTGAGGACTGGTACCATACCTATTATGGACCTCGAGATGTTATGGGTCTAGAGTCAGAGACCCTGGCTCAGGAGGGACTTATCCCAACTCAGACAGTTGACCCGGGTGTAGTAGCTTCTTAGTATTCTTGTACTGGATTTGTCTCCAGCTTATTTGTTAGTATTCTTTCAGACTCATTGATGTATTATTTTAGACTCATGAGTTGTATTGTGATAATTCTATTCTTTATCTGATTCGTGCTCATTTCCATCTTAGTTCTATGATTGAGAATATTATAATTGTTGGTGGTTTATTATATTATTAGATAGATTTTTCAGACAACGTTCTACCGCCGATTCTGCGGCGTAGGCTGGGCGTTATTTCTGACTTGTACCCTTACATCGGGTGTGGGTCGTGACACTTGGGATCAACTGACACTCCTGCTCCAGGAATAATGTATCCAAGAAATGATATGTGTTCAGCCAAAACTCACACTTACTAAGCTTTGCATATAACTGGTGCTCCCTCAAGGTTTGTCGTACTATCCTGAGATATCCTTCATGCTCCTCCTTATTATGAGAATACACATGGATGTCATCGATAAATGCTACATAAATTGGTCTAAGTATGGCATAAAAATATGGTTCATTAAATTCGTGAATACCGCTGGAGCATTAGTTAGTCTGAATAGCATAACTAAGAATTCGTAATGCCCATATCATGACCTAAATGATGTCTTCGGTATATCCTGTTCCAGAACTCGCACCTGATGATATCTTGATCGCAGATCTATCTTAGAAAGACTCTTGCTCCACTTAATTGGTCAAACAAATCATCAATCCTTGGCAATGTGTACTTGTTCTTCACTGTTACTGCATTCAATCGCCTGTAATCCATGTACAACCGCATCGATCCATCGTTCTTCTTCACCAATACCACTGGTGCTCCACACGGTGATCTACTGGTTCGAATGAACTTCTTCACCTTCAGTTCTTCCACGTGTCTATATAACTGATCAAGCTCTGATGGTGACATTGGGTATACCTTCTGAGATATTGGTTCTGCTCTTGGCATCAACTCTATACAGAACTCTACTTTTCTAACTAGGGGTAATCTAATAAGCTCGTCGGGAAAGACGTCCATAAACTCTTCAACTATTTTGGGTATCGGGTCCTCTTCCGTCGCTACTGATGTGATTCCCTTTTTATGCTGGTCTCCGGCTATTCTGCTAAGAACAAACTCTTCTAGACCAGCGAATCTAAACAACACTCTACCCTTATGACAGTCTATCGTCGCATGATTGTCTCTCAACCAGTCCATGCCTAAGATAACGTCAAAATTATCCATAGGAAACTCGATCAACTTCGCAGGTAATAAATATCCATATACTATGACTGGACATGCTAAGCATACTCTATTAACTCCTACGATCCCATTCCCAGTAAGTATATTCAGCCTCTCTGGCAATACCTCAAACTTTAATACAATACGTGTCGCATATTTTGCAGATATAAATGAGTGTGATACTCCTGAAACAATTAATGCTATGACAGGAAAAGATGTAACAAGAATGTTACCTGCCACCACATCACCTGACGCCATAGCTTCTTCTATAGATAAGGTGAACGTCTACCCTTGGCCTTCTCCAACTTCCTGTTGATGCCTTCCCTGGTATCGTTGTTGCGGTCTCTGCTGATCCCGCAGTTGCAATTGCCGGTACAACTAGCCTGCTTCGACAACGAATGCTGAGCTACAGGTCGTATCGCTACTGTTGGTCCTCCTTGCTGCACTGCCCTTTGAGTTGGCAATGTAGAAAACTGTTGTGCTGGCCCTCCTGGCCTCTATATTATTGGACAAGTGGCAATCTTATGATCAGGGCTTGCATATCTCAAAGCATAGTCTATTAGCAACCCTTTAAACATCCCGGATATGACCTCCTTTGCCATAATATGTATAACCCATCGGCCCTCCCCGTCGTTCTTGATGTTGTTGCTGCTACTGCCTCGGCTGCTGTTGTCGAGTATATGCTATCACTGTCGAGGTCACTGGCCTCTTCTGTGTCACGTCATGGATGGGAATGCCTGGGGATGGTGCCGACGTCTACGATATTGCTCCTCTCTCGCTACTTTGTCCATGAGGCATCTTCCGGTCTACTCTTCTTGCTGCCATCCTCTGAGAGGTAAGCTCAACCCTCTTGGCCGCTATTAATACTGCCTCGAAGGTCTAGTAGTCATGCACCTCTACCATAAGTAAGATCTCCAAGTAAAGTCCCTGCTAGGACCTCATTGCTCTCTCCAACTCTGTCCCCACCATGGTTGGAGCAAATCTGCTTAGTCGGCAAAACTCCGTCGTGTAACCATCTACTGTCCTTCCAGCCTGCTTGAGGTTGGTAAATCTCTGTTGTAGCTCACACTGAGCCACAATCCCAAAGTACTTTACCCTGAACCGGGTTCTAAAATTGTTCCATAAAATAGGATGCCTCACTCATATCTCCATCGTGGCCCACCAATCTCTTGTAAGGTCCTAGAGCTACAAGCGAACCAGGTCAACCTGTTCCTCAGTCGAAACCTTAGCTGCTGCCAAGATGGTCTCAATATCCTAGAGCCAATCATCTGCCACAATGGCATCCTCCGTGCCATCAAAATATCTGGGATTCAGTCTACAAAACCTAACAGATGCCCCAGAATATACTCTTTTGCGTCGTTCCAGGACCGTCTGCGACCCTTGGTTCAACATGACATTCTGTTCTTGCTGTTGAAATTGTTGACGTTGTTGTTCTTGATGTTGTTGTTGTTGAACCACCATCTGATATTGTTAGGCAGCCAATATTCTCTGGATAATTTTTAGCAAGGCCGGTGTATCTAGTACTGCCGGTACTATGGGAGGTACGACAACACCGGGAGCTTGCTCCTCCGTCATATTTATCGTGGTCTTAACTTAGATCCCTGGATGGGGTTCTACGGGACCTCGCTCCACAGGCAACTCTGTCTCTCTTGTTGCTGCAATATCTGGAGGAGGGGAAACCCTAAAGAAGAGCACAAGAAACATCAAGTAAAGGACAAGAAGAACATGGAAGCAACCAATTTGGAAAATATCAAGCTGAGTATCGAAGAGGACGAATTTAGAATTTCATGAAGAATCATGTTTGATTGAGACTCCTATGACTATGACATCCCATGAGTCTGCAGAACTCAGACCTGTATAGGCCACCACTAAAACCTTGTCACACCCCAATATCAAAATACGAAGACGAAAATGGTCAGCTACCCCGTACATGGTACTATATGTCGTACGTCGATAACGGTTGTAACTAGACAAGGGGGTGCATGCTAAAATTAAGTATCCTAGGGTCAAGAACTTTTATGTCTCAATCATTCAAACAAAAAGCAATAACATAGAACACTTCAGAATAAGCAGTAAGGCATTCCAAACGCAACATCAGAATGTTCTTTTGAGATCTGGTGATACAGAATGATGTGCCAGATGCAAGATCAAGGTATACATGACAGTGAGTCAGCTATAATCTGAATATATATACAGTCATGTAAAGAACTAGTCTCCAGATTTGCTGGCTAACAGGTGTCGGTTGGCTAAATGTCCAAAATAATATAGTTTAAAAAAAAAACGATGAGCAGTGAATAAAGGAACCCACTCGTTATCCTCGGCGGCCATTTTTCTGGTATGCCCCATTAGTCGGAAGAAAGTACAATGGATCCTCGGGTGCTGGCTCAAAACCTGGCCATGCAAAACCATCGGAGTTAGATCCCAAATAGCAAGTACAACAAAGGAAGCACAAAAATAAGAATAAAAACTCAAAGTAATATATATATATATATATATATATATATATATATATATATATATATATATATATATATATATATATATATATAATAGTTTTGCGTCGTAGCGTAGGTCCATGGCATATCCTATCACAAAAGTCCAACCCTACTACCAAACAAGGACAATGGTTGAATCTATCACACTATGATAGTCCATTTTCCTAGGCTACTAACATAATAATACAATCATAACTAAGTTCAATTTATAAAATCAGTCAATCACTTATATGGCTTGTTATTTGTGGAGTCTGAGGTTATCTCAGAATAATGCATAATATGTATCCTCAGATCAGGCCATTGTCGAACACGAGCTAACCTAGCCAATAGATGAATACACAGGTATATCACGAGTTGCACTAGTTCTCCGTAAAAATACGGTATTAGCGGTTCCAATATTCCTATAGTAAAACAATGGCTCGACATATTATAATAGGTCAGATACTGCACTCCATTGAGGCAGATGATATAAAGTATTTGTGGTGGCCAGCCCATAACGCACTAGATGTGGGAAGGTTCGTTGGTATGATCTCGGGATACCGTTTTCTCCCCATGTTGCTACCACTTTTAGTTGCTTAATTAACCCTATATTGTGTTCGAAAATCTCAAGGCATGGCCATATGAAAAATTTCCCAAAGATGTCATACAAAGTACGGGCACGCTAGATACGAATCCATGGAAGTTCAATCTGAATTCACCCGAGCGTGTATGCAACATTCAATAAATCAATATCCTAGCCACGCTTTGGTATGGACTCGTATATCATGTCCATGCTGGGAAAAATAGTATATTTATAGTATCACACATTCCAAAATTTGGAGGCCTTCTCGATGCACATCCCAAATATAATTACTTTAACACGTAACACGATATGTCGCATCTCAACGCACATTAGATCAGGAACTTTATCAGGCAATAATAGTATCAACATGTACACAGTATTCGAGTCCAATTACCAATTATCATTGGGTCACATGAATCTTGATCACATTATAACACGAAGCTTATGTCATGCACATAGTTGTTTAGTCACTATTCACTTAGTCTGGTTCACTGATAAAAAACTCAAGTCCAACACATATTCATACCATGTATGAAGCCAATCTTAGCACATGGTCACATCTAGCATGAGGTCTGGTTTCTATGTCAATTCTTCCTTAGAATCATAACACAAGCAAATGCCAGGATCAACCATATAAAGGATGATAAGAACATTCCAAATAGGATAAGTGAACACATAATGAAATTACTATGTGCATGCATGGGGTCACTAAGGATAACATGCGGATAAAATTGTACGCATAAAGGTCAGGCGCATAAGATCTCATGAAGTCTGGGGTGCATAAAAGTCTCATGAAGTCTGGGGGTGGGACATAATCTCACTGAAACAAGGTTGGCGCACAAACTCACAGAAACAAGGTTGGCGCACTTACTTTCTTACGAAAGTGCGCAGAAAAGGGGGTGGCGCACTTGTCAAATCAACCCACACGGCCCACTCGACAAAAGTGCGTGGGCAAGAATAAGACGTGCTTCTAAGAAAGTGCGCGAGCAAGCTTGCTAAAAGAAAAAATACATAATCTGAGCTCAAAGCTCGACAGTCGAGAAACTCATCAGTCGAGGAGAATGCAAATCAATAACCCAGAAATCGAGAAACCAACAAAAGCTTCGTCCCTAAGAAAACAAAGAGGAAAGAAAGTACGTGCAAAAATATAAGAAAAGTGCGCCAGCTGACGTAACATAGAAAAAGTGTGCCAGATTGCTGAACGTGAAGAAAGTGCACTGACTGACTGTGTCACACTTTCTCTATGTTTCCTAGGGAGAACTTTTATTGAATACGCACCAAAGTGCACCAACTGAGTTTCTATCAAAAGTGCGCCACTGGCTCAAGGAGTGTGACTGGCACACTTTTGTTAGGAGACTGAGTGCAGTATGATTAGTACGCAAGAAAAATTAGGACAACACCCTAATGCGCCCAAAGTGAAACATGCATATTTCTACGCCAAAGGGGTGCTCTTGTATACTATTCACATAACACTGTTCTTCTTCTCCAATCAGCCATTTTAGTAAACGTATTGTATCAAGTTTCAGCACAGAACTTAGCTACACTCGAAATCAAGCACGATCAAAAGCAAAATTACATAAAATATGGCGCTCTACACTATAATCTAATTAGCTTTATGAAACAAAAAATTTTGGGAGACCAAACTCCAGGAAAACAAAAGTGAACCCATAGTCCCAAACTCAGGTCCATGTAATTCTAACCAAAAAAATCAAGAATAACAAATATTAAAGATGAAGGGGTGGTCGGTCACAACAATATAAACTAGAAATAAACAAGAATTATTAAGAACTAAAAGCATGCATAAATTTATGGTTCTTCTTCTTGTGCAAGATGTACTTACCTACAGAAGGAGAGAGAAAACAAGTTTAGCTTTTTCTTACTTAATGTTGTTAGTTGTTTACATTTAAATTCTTTATGTCTATATAAATATCTATATAAAAAAAATATCAACAACAAAATTATCTATATAAAGAAAATTCAAAAAAAAAAGATTTATACATTTTTTTATAAGTTATTAAAAAAATTGAAAAATAATTTTAACTTATAAATATTTATATTTAAATTTATACTTAAAGTTATATAATTGGGTTTGAGTGTGTGGCCAAGTCTAGCCAATGTTGTAGAACTATCGTCTATAGTACGCTGTCCATACCGCCACAATCAATATGAATATAATTTTCAAAACAAGATGGATATAGCTAAACCATCATAATATAATATCATCACATGTCATATTTAATCCACCAATAAAATATATTTTTGGAAATAAAATGTGCAAACTGGTCTCCCAAACCAAGAAGTCTATAAGAGAACCAAAGTAAAGTACAGAAACCAATTTGTCAAAATCATACAAGAGCAAAATATACAGACACAACAATTTTTGACGTTGAAAACCCTTGCAAAAAAACTACTGGACGACCGGAGTCCAAGCCTGAAAAGACTCCAATAATAGAATAAGACGATATAGACTCCTTATAAACTTCTCACCGATTCAACCGGATCACTGCAACTAATTGGAAGGTAAAAACTTATTATAGACTCCCGAAGAATAAAAGACAATGACAAAAATTATCCTTAAAAGTCTCTCATTCGAAGTAGATGTTAATCCCCCTTTCTCTTCTCTAAAAGTTGCAAGATTTTAGAAGCTCTCCTTACACTACTAGAAAAAATGGGATTAGCGACGTATTTTAGCGACATCAAAAGAAACGTCGCTATAATATATAAATTAGTGACTCTTTATAAAAACGTCGCTAGACGTCTCTAAATGGCGACATTTAGCGACGTTTAGCGACTTTTATTAAGATTTTAAATGATATGTCGCTATAAGTTCAATTAAGGTCGCTAAACGTCGCTAATATGTCTAAGTTAGCGACGTTTAGCGACGTATATATCGACGTTTATATTAAAACTATTTAGCAACTTGTCAAGGACGTCGCTAAAATTTAATTTAGCAACATTTTTATTGGACGTCGCTAAACGTCGCTAAAATTTGGTTAATTAGGGCTCGGTTTTGTTTTTCCCCATATGTCGAAATTTCAAAAAGAAAAAATCCCCCCCCCCCTCCCCGCTCCGTCGGCCGGCTCTCCACCGCGGCTACTCCGGCATCCCCCTTCTCCTCCTCGAGCTCTAGGTAAACCCTAACTCTCTCTCTCTCTCTCTCTCTCTCTCTCTCACAGGACACATGTGACACTGACACAGACACGACACACACTGTCACTACCACATATCCATATAAGGGCATTTGTGTAATTTTACTATTTTGAATAATTATGTGTTTAATTAATCTGCTGAGATTTTTTTAACTATTTATATATTGTTAGTGATATTGGATTTAGGTCAAACCCTAGAACTCATTAGGACAAACCCTAATGACTAAGCCCTAATTTGAAAACCTAATTCTAGAGAAGCCCTAGAATTCTAATTTTTGGGTGGAACCTCAAACTCTAAATTGACTAAACCCTAGTTAATTAGGTTCTACATGACCTAACATAGGGGGTTAACCTAAAACTATGCTTATGAAGCCCTAACCTAGTTTAATATAAAAAGGGAACCTTCTCTTCCTTCATGTAGAAAGGAGAAACCCTAGCCTCCATCAAGGAAACCATTCCCCACCTCCAGAATTTGGAATTAAAACCCTAGGGATCCGTTTTTCCTCCTTCAAAGCAAAGAGAAGCAAGGAGTTTGGGTCAAGAAGCATTGGAGAAGAAGAACCTCCATTGAAGAAGCCATCTCCCTAGGTAAAACCCTATTTCTATTCTTTTATTTCTGTTTTCTGAGGATTAATGCCCATTAGGAACCCACCCTTGCTGTTAGATTTCAATTTTAGGGTTTCTACTTGGAGATTTAGGAGAACTAGGGTTTTGGTGTTCTAATGATAGTTTTTTCCTAATTTTCGTGAGCCCTAGTTATGGGAATATGCATTCTTGCATGGTTGTAGCATATACATATGGATTTGATTATGATTTTAGGGTTTAGGTTTGGGTTTTTGGAGTTCTTGATGTGGGATCCGTTTCTGCACTACATGTGTTTGATGAAATGATTGTTAGGGTTTGCCTATCTATGTATACTAATTAACTGCATGTTTCGATATACCCATCTATATACATAATACTTTTGAACTGTTTTTAGCTATTTGTTGGTTTCCTGTGCATTAAGGGAGAGTTCTGTGTGTGGGAAATTTTACCAGTATGCAGTCGGGTTTGGGACTGTTCTGTGGTTGTGCTGTGTGCACTGTGGGGGATCTTCCCTGTGCAGTAGGGCTGTGGTTCGTGGGTACTGTGTGCAGGGTGAGTTGGAAGAAATTCATGTACATATGTTTGTGTGTGTCTTAATATCAGTATCCAGATCTGTGTAGTGTGTGTTGGTGCATTGCATAGTGAGCTCGTGTGTGTGTGTAGTGTATCAGTTTAGCCCATGTGTGTGTGTGTATTTCCCAGATAAATATGTGTGCAACTGTGTATCATGAATGGGGGTTAAATGGCTGTGAACTAGGGTGCCACTGTGTCTGTGTGAGGTGTTTTCCTGTGTATTTTATCTCAGGAATCAGTAAGTGTTCATGTACAGTGTGTGTCTATGAATGTGTAGTGTATCTACCCGTGTCAGTGTTTTGATGACTGTGAGTACCTATGTGTAATTATGTAGTATAGGATTTATATTTATGTATCAGTATCTTGAAGTGTCTGTGTGCAGAACAATGTGAGTAGATGTGAGGTGCAGTTGTGTAGGAATTCAGTGTGTCTGGCACTTGGGTTTTGTATCAGTGTGGATTCTGTGTTGTGTCTCAGTGTCTGAGAACTGTGTACTGTGATGTGTCAGTAAGTAGTGTGGGGTAGTGTCTTAATGTATCAGTAGCTAGTTTAAGTCTGCATGTGTGTGTGCATCCCTGTGTCCATGTATCAGTGAGCCTGAGATGTGCAAATATGTGTATATGTGACAGTGTGTGTAGAGTATTTTGTCTCAGAATCCAGTATGTGCAGTGTGCCTGTGTATAAGGCCTATGTGTGTGTGTGTCTCAGTGCAGGCCAGTGTCAGTGCAGCCCTATATGAGAATGCCTGAGAGTGTATCCTAGTATTTGTGTGTGAGTGAGAGTAGGGTGTTAAGTTAAATGTGTACCTGTGTCAGTGAGAGCCAATGTGACTGTGTATAGGTGTGAGGGAGAGATAATTCCCAGGTTTAATGAGAATTCTGATATGTGTGTGTATGTGTGAACTGTGCAGATACTGCATGTGTGTGTGTGGATCTGTGTGAGTAGCCTGTGTGTATCCTAGTTCATTTTAGATTTCAGTACCTATGTGTTGATGAGTGATATCTGGTAATTAGGATTAAGGGAAATATTTCAGGTATTAGGTAGTATCAGTTGGGGCCAAGCTCGAGTGAACAAGTATACCAACACAGGATGTATCAGGTAAGTGTAGTTAGTTACTATTAGAGTTAGTGGTAAGGTCTGTTAGCTAATTATAAGAGAATGCTAGTTAGTTAGTAAGTATCTCAATTATTGCTGATATAGTTGGTGTAGGATTAATAGCAGTTGATTAAATTAGTAGTATACTATTATAGTTAATATTAGACCTTGTACAATTAGTATAATTTAGGTACTAAGTACCACTAGTAGTTAGTATATTTTGTTGCAGTCAATATCAGAAGTTAATGATATGTAGTAGTGTATGAAAGATTAGGTAGTATATAGATATGTTAATAGTTATAACAGTAGTGAATTGTATGTAGTATTATTTTTAATGGCTGTCAGTAAATTATAGTTCATAAGTATCAGTTAGATATGGTAGTTAGTGTTAGAGCTATGTCAGTCTGTAGTATCAGTTGGATTAGTATTGATGTATCAGTTAAGGTACTAACCCCATAAATAGGTAAACCTTGGTTCAACCATAGTTAGACCTATTAACCTTAGTATGATATAGAATTTGACTAGTGGGCCTATTTAACCTACCTTTTAGCTATTAAACCCTAGTACACTTATACCCTTGGGATTAACCTAGTATAGCCTGAGCCATGACCTAGAAACCTCATTTTCCTTAATTAGTTAATCATGCTCATTCCTTTAATTCATTATTTTGACATTGATTTTCCATAAATAGGTCATTGTGATCCCACTTTGGACATCGATCCTCACCCTTTGCTCAGGACCACAGGCGAGTACATTCTCTGACAGTTTTCATTGTTGATTACTTCTATAAATTGTAGTGTATTACATACTTGATTCCGACACTATGGATACACGGGTTAGCACCCTAGATCCCCATCATGAGGAGTCGTGATTGGAATCCATCGTGCTAGCTGGGGGATGGGGAATTATTAGTAGATTATGTGATCATATCCAAATCCTTTACATGCATCATAGCTCACCCCACTTCTCACGTTGGGTGCGGCCTGACCATCTTACATGCATCATAGCTGTTATATATGATTAACCTGACCACTACATGCATCATAGCTAACCATATGGTTAGCCTGACCTACAAGAATCATAGTTAATCATATATAACCAGCCTGATCAAGTCCCAAGCCGATCACATAATAAACTAATATTTCAAACACTTAGCTAGATGTCTATTTTATTCAGATTCACCTGTTCCAGCATTCACTACTTATTGTCAAGCATT
The DNA here is from genome assembly GCA_036927795.1 of Iris macrosiphon. Taxonomy (NCBI): domain Eukaryota; kingdom Viridiplantae; phylum Streptophyta; class Magnoliopsida; order Asparagales; family Iridaceae; genus Iris; species Iris macrosiphon. Next base: position 80,240,377 of record JAYESA010000006.1, read on the forward strand.
CACTATTTATTGTTCATTGCTAGATGCTCTATTGCCTATTTTTATTTTCTCCAGTACTTTATATTTCCAGCATTTATTTTCCATCTTGTATTTCTTACACTGTTTATAGATTTTATCAATTTAATGAAACTGCTATTAGTGCTTGTGCTTCGCTCCAATCCTGACTGGATAACATTTTTCGGAGGACCTGGAGGATCTTTGCCCCACTCATTATGGCCCAGGATTAGAGGAAGATTTCACCCCGGAAATCCCAGAGGAGTTGCCTAGCCTAGAGGAGAACGTACCTGGCTGCTCTTAGACTAATTTTTCTGTATTTTTGTTTTAGACTGAGACTGAGTTGTATTTATTATTTTGTGACTTTGTGAGGTCATTTAGACCCAAGATTTGAGTTGGATTATTGTGGTTATTTTTATTAGAACTCTTTTCTATTTCCATCGTGCCATTATTTCTTATAGCTTGTGATTGAGTATATTATAGAACTGTGGATCTTATCATTGTCCTCCGTACGGAGTTGAGACTATTGTCAGGATATATTATATGTTGAGACCTAGATAGCGTCCTACCGCCGATGCTGCGGCGTAGGCTGGACGTACCCACGACTCATGCCCAAATTCCGGGTGCGGGTCGTGACACACACACAGACACTGACACTGACACCACACACACACACACACACACACACACACACACACATAGACAGTGATCAGGACCTAGGGTTGTTAGGCTTAGGGTTAGGTTTCTTGACATGGGGTTAGGGTTAGGGTTAGGGCCGACTGGCCCGAGTCGACGAGCGATGGTGATTCATGTGCGACGACGACGTCGACGAGGACATGGTGATTCATGTGACCACCCCTATAGAAAAATGTCAGCTACTATACTACCTGTGAATTCACAAATAAATTTTCAAGTGTAAAAATATTTGGTTCATGTACTTGTGCTATTGTTTAATATGTATAACTTGACTTTATTTTTTAACAAATAAACACTTATGGTGTCTTATTACATATTGTACTCAGAGCTTTAAATTAAGGAGAGAAAATGATGATATTGAGGGCAATATATTTTAATTTTATGGTATTTAATGTTAGCAGCAAATGAGTGAGGAGATGGTGTATACTGATACAAGTGTATCAGTGAGCGCGCGTGACTCAAGTTAGGTTTTAGATGTGCAATAGTGAATATGTGAGGGGCTTGAGTGCCCACAAGCACATAGATTGAGGTACACATGTAAGCATGGCAAGTAGAGGTAACAGCAGCAGTGAGCACTGCTTACTAGCAGTGAGCAGGGGAGACTTGAGGCACATCAGTCCAATGTGCATTGGTGCATGCTGAGGTAAGTCAGTGAGCTAGGAGTGTGGTTGGGGACAGCTGCAGTTATGTAGTATGGCACACTATCTGTAGTATGTTGACTGTACACTTATAATGCTGTTCATAGTGCTATGGGGTTGGGGGCAGCTGTAGTTTTGATAAATGAAAGTATGTATTATATTAGTTATGATTTTTATAGTACGGTTAAGTTATGAAGTTAGGTGATAAACCACTGTATGCAATAATTTATATGATACATACTGTCATTTTTGTAGAAGTATCTAGAAATGGATATGAATTACTATCTGCATCATCGTTCGTGGATGTACAACCGTCATCCTGATAACATGTGCGATATGCGGGATGAATTCATTAAGGGTGTACAACAGTTCCTGCAGTTCGCCAAGGCGTTCCCTCAGTATATGGACGGTACCAAAATTAAGTGTCCGTGTGTGAGATGTCACAACTGGCAATATCTCCAGAAGTGGAAGTCACATATCATTTGTACTCGAAGGACTTCACGCCGAATTACTATGAGTGGACCATGCACAGAGAACTTGTGTCTCTAGCATCGGAGTCAGAGTATTATGTGGAGCCGTATATGGATGTCCATGACCACGATGCTTACGACGACGGGTGGGTGAACATGGTTTATGATACGGTGGGGCCTAGTTTCAATCCGGACAATTATGATCCGGCAGGACCTAGTTGTAATCCGGACAATTATGATGCAGGTGATGAGGCACCGAATGCCGATGCTGCAAAGTTTATGGAGTTGTTGGAGAATACAAGGACTCCACTATATCCTGGTTGTGAGGATCATTCACCGTTGGAGGTGGTTACAAGAATATTGAGCATCAAGTCCGATTTTAACATATCGTAAGAATACTATAATCGACTGATCGATTTGATTATAGAGATCTTGCCCGAGGGTGCAAAGTTGCCTAAAGACTTCTATCGATCTAAGAGGATGGTGAGATCGCTTTGGATGGGATACGAGAAAATCGATGCATGTCACAACGGGTGCATGTTATACTACAAAGACGACAAGGATGAAGATACGTGCAGATTCTGTGGTGCTGATCGCTACAAGGCCACTATTAGAGGAAAGTTTGTCGGTGCAAGCAAGCCTACCGATTCGATGCACTACTTACCTTTGACGCCGCGGTTGCAGCGGTTGTTTATGGTTAAGGAGACTGCAGAAAATATGAGTTGGCACAGGCAAAAATAGATCGAAGGAGTATTGGATCATCCATCCGATGGAGAAGCATGGAAGCACTTTGATCGAGAGTATCCACATTTTACCGAAGATCCACGTAATATCAGATTGGGGCTCTCCTCTGACGGTTTTACCACATTCAGACTTTCGGGATCCCAGTATTCGTGTTGGCCTGTGATCGTCACTCCGTACAATCTACCGCCTTGGATGTACATGAAGACTCCATATATGTTCCTAACCGTTATTATCCCGGGTCCGAATAATCCGAAGAGGAACATCGATGTGTATTTATAGCCTTTGATAGATGAGTTGAATCAGCTGTGGGAAGTAGGTGCCAACACGTACGATATTTCTAGAAAGCAGAATTTTTAGATGAGGGCAACACTTATGTGGACCATCAACGACTTTTCGGCCTATGGAATATTATCGGGATGGAGCACCCATGGTCGTCTCTCATGTCCGTATTGCATGGACCGTACTAAGACTTTCCGTTTGAAACACGGAGGCAAACCGTGCTTCTTCGATTGTCATCGACAATTTCTGCCGAAGAATCATCCGTACCGGAGGAACAAGAATGATTTTTGTGCGGGAGTTGTGGAGAAGGCCAATCCAACGCCAAGGTGGCCCGGATACACGATATGGGAAGAGGTAAAAGATTTACCAAGTGCTATCGAAGAGCTTGCTAAGGGGTACAAGTGTGACGGATTTGGTCGCACCCATAACTGGACGAAGAGGAGTATATTCTGGGATCTGCCATATTGGAGCACCAATCTGATCAGACATAACCTTGATGTCATGTATATCGAGAAGAATGTGTTTGATAACATAATTAATACTGTAATGGAGGTAAAGGGGAAGACAAAAGATAATCCGAAGGCCAGATTGGACTTAGAAGAAATATGTAGACGTTCTGCATTATATTTGATAGAGGAGGGGAATGGAAAGTTAAAGCAACCTAAGTCAGTCTTCTCACTGGAGAAAAAGGATAAAGGGAGACTTTGTAGGTGGATTCAGGGTCTAAAGTTTCCAGACGGGTACGTGTCGAACTTGAGAAGATGCGTCGACCTCAAGGAGAACAAACTGGCGGGTATGGAGAGGTTAATTCCGTTTGTATTTCAGAAATTTTTACCGCAGGTCGTTTGGGATCCATTGACAGAGCTCAGCATATTCTTCAGAGACCTTTGTTGTACTAAGTTGCTCGTCGATCGTCTAGAAAAGCAAGAGAAGGACATTGCGGTAACACTATGTAAGCTCGAGAAGGTGTTTCCTCCTGGATTCTTTGACTCTATGGAGCATTTGCCAATTCATCTTTCCTATGAGGCACGTGTTGGTGGTCCTGTCGGTTATCGGTGGATGTACCGCTTCGAGCGGCATCTGAATCACCTAAAGAGAAAGGTAAAAAACAAGGCACGGGTTGAGGGCTCTATTTGTGAAGCTTATGTTCTCGAGGAGATTACAAACTTTTGCTCGATGTATTTCAAACCGCATGTTGCTACTAATAGAACGAAAGCTTCGAGAAACGATGACGCATATCTGGAATCTAATGATGCAATACTCAAAGTATTCAATGCGTCCAGAAAGCCTTCAGAAAAAATGAACCATGGGGATCATCGTCGTCGCCCAGTACTCCAGTATATCGATCACTCACATCTCCGCCTGTTGGGACGAGTAGTTCCAGACATGATAGTACACCCTCGTCCAGCGTTCCTCCTGCTGACGGAACCATGGGGACAGATGAGCATGTCGAGAAGGTCGTGTCCACGTTGTCCCAGCATCAGCAAGATCCTCCATGCACACCTCCAGAGGAGACGAGGACAGAGATTTGGGCAAACAGTACAAAGTAAGTCAATTAGATGGTTTAGCATAATATATATCGTGTATTTCTTTATTCATCGTATATTGACTTTTTTGATCAAAATAATTATCTCTGTATAGATATCGTCCATCGTCGGTTCAGAGACGCCTGGGCCAATTTCTGAGGAACAACTACGCTGGCCCTTGGATCAACTACTCTGAGGCTCCGGAGGAGAAGAAGGTATTCTGGTTTGCGCACTTCCAGGTAAAAGTACATTAAATAAATCCTCTAATTTATGCATATTATATAACTTATCCGTGATGCTCACGTACTAAATTATTTATTGTAGCAAACGTATTTCTATCCTCCGCACCGGGCCGAGTTGATCGAGCGGCTCTTTCCTACCGTTGCCGTCAAGCTTATCCGAGATGCTCTGGATGACCAGAAGGCTCGTGATCGTGCTAGAAAACTGATCCAAGGTTGGATCACGCCTGAGCAGTGGACTGCGATGAGGGCTAGATTCGACGATCCGAGCTACAAGGAAAGGTCTGAGAAGGCCAAGGCGGCTAGGCGGAATGCTGCCAAGTGGTGTGGTGGCTCGATTCCAATGACAGAATATTGCCGTCATTCGGTATATTTTTTATTTTTAAAATATATTATTTTAATGTAAGTACCATAAAATGGTAGTAGTAAAAAATATTTAAGTTTAGTACTAAATAATATATTTTTAACAGGTACAGAGGGGTGAGGATGCAAACATAGTGACCGTCTTCTTGGCCACCCATTGCAAGGACGGAAATCTCATTGATGAGAGGGTCTCGTAGACCTATGTAAGTATTATTTTACTTTGTGTTAATTTTAATATAACTTAGGCAATTATCGAGTTTCCAAACCTTTCTAGGCCAAGTATCTTAGGCTGCGTGAGCGGGTGACTGCTAGTGCATCTACACCTGGAGAGGCTGGTACTTCCTCGCAGCCCGCTCCAGCTCTGTCGGTGGACGACCTGTGGGTGACCGTAGCTGGTGGTCTCCAGAGGGGTACGTACTACGGTACGGGATCCTATGGCGCCCTAGTTACGACGCAGTCATCTAGGGCCTCCCCGACAGCTGTACATTCCACACAGCCCTCGCAGTCGTCGGCCAGAGTCCAGGAGGCCGTTGACCGTCAGATTGCGTCTCTCCGTGCCGAGTTGCTGCGAAGGATGGAGGTGCAGCCCCGGTCCCAGCCACAGCTGGATGATCCGACGCTCATCGCACAATTCAATATGCTCGACCGCAGCATCACGGAGCTCCAGGATTTGACAAATGATATTAGAGCCTCGACAGATCGCAACATCATGGAGCTACAGGCATCACAGCTATCGATGGACGAGAGGCTGACGATGTTGCAGGATTCAATGGTTTATAGTAGTACGAGGCTGTTATCTACCATGGATTCTTACAATCAGCACTCACAAACTTGGAGCGGGTACGGCCTACTAGTGCGCCTACATCGACACAAACTCCACCGACGTCACTGCCTTCTCCATCGACATCGGTGTCGATTCCACGGGACCAGTATGAGTTGTTCTTATCCTTCATGCATGCCGGTGGTCAGCCACCTGCAGATCTGCAGTAGTATAACTAGTTGCTGGATATTTGTATTTTTTTATTATTTAGGATGAGATTGTATGGATATATATTTGCGGTATTCTTTACGATGAGATTTGCTGGATGCTTTCTTTTCTTCAAATTTTATTATATTATTCATATTAAATATGTTATTTTACCGGTGTTGAGTGTTCAACCCAAGGGGATTGGTAAACCCAGAATTCAATAGAGGGTTGCTCCGGGTCTATTTATACAGATTGTGATTTAATAAACTGCAGGAATAATAGTTTGGAAACAATTCAGTATTCTTTTTTTTATTTTTTCTGTAAAATTAGCGACGTTATTAGCGACGTTTAGCGATGTTACTACACGTCGCTAAATACGTCGCTAAGTTGCGACGTTAATACAAGTCGCTAATGACGTCGCTAAAAACGTCGCTAAAAATAATGTTGTATGTTGCAAATTGCTGACATGACAGTATTGCCAGGTCATTAAAGACATCGCTGTAACATCGCTATATAAGTCGCTAATTAGCGACGTTTAGCGACGTTAATTAACGTCGCTAATTAGTAATGCTATGTTGCTAAACGTCGCTAATTTTAGCAACACATTTAAGTCGCTAAAAAACGTCGGCATAGCGACGTTTAGCGACGTTTTTTCGTTTAGTGACTTGCTTTGTTCCGACTTCTTTAAAACGTCGCTAATTATGTCGCTAAATATGATTAGCGATTTTTTTGGTCATTTAGCGACGTTTTTAAACGTCGCTAATTTGACTTTTTCTGGTAGTGTTATGATCTTATGATAGATCTATGCATATTTTTGGATTCATAAATACCTATATATAAACTGCAGTAAATATGGACCTTCCACATGATCCAACGGTGTAAATAAAATATCCAAAAATTGTCTCTGTCCGAAGACCAAATTTAGACCGAGTTTGGTTAGTTCTGCTTGAGTCTGACCGAGTTCGGATTGAACTCGGTCTCACCCATGCCAAAGAGTTTTGTCTGAAATTAATAGGCATAGTTTGGACCGAACTTGATCAGACTGAATTCAGATCAAACTAAGTATGGCCTGAGTAGATCCTAAAATTGCACATTTGAACTCTATTTGAAAGCTGCAAAAAGAAATAACATCGATACTACTAGAAAGTATAGTTTTAATTTTGCCCATTTGTAATCCTTTGTATAGACGTTGAGGATGCCTTCAGCTTCTCGAGCTTCCTTTATTGCAGTCCAGTAATCGTGTCGTAGGTTAGACTAATATCTGCTAACCATGCCAACGACAAAGTAGATGTATGGTCTCGTTCATAGTATTGCATACATTAACCTTTCTATTGTCGAAGTATAAGAAATCTCTTTCATGTCCTCTCTCTCTCTCTCTCTCTCTCTATTTAGGTTTTCGTGGATACTGCTTCTTTGATAGAGTAATTCAATGCCTAAAAATTACAAAAAATTTCTTGAAATTTTGCACGCTAAAATGAGTTAGTATAGTATCGATATAGGTAGCTTGTGGTAAGCCCAATATCATTTTCTTGCGATCTCGTAGAAATTTGATCCCAAGGATGTGACCTACATCTTCCAAGTTCATCATATCAAACTATGTGGATAATCATATTCTTACATTAGATAACACCTTCACACTGTTTCCAATGAGCAATATGTCATCCACGTAAAGTATTAGGAATACCACTACGTTTCCATCATACTTTTGTATACACATAATTCATCTGGACATCGATCAAATCTATACGATTTTATCACCTGATCAAACTGGATGTTCCAAGATATGGAAGCTTGCTTTAGTACATAAATGGACTTCTTGAGCTTCTAAATAAGATGCTCTTGGCCGTTTTCAATGAACCCATCTGGTTGCTTCATATAGATGTTTTTCTCAAGACTTCTATGAAGGAAAGCTATCTTGACATCCATTTTCCCAATCTCATAATCAAGATGAGATGCAATAAATAAAGAATCCAGATAGACTTAAGCATGGCTACTGGCGAAAAGGTTTTGTCATAATCGATACTCTTTTTCTGTGTAAAATCTTTTGCAACAAGCCGAGCTTTAAAGGTTTCAAACTTACCATATGATCTACTTTTTCTCTTGTAGACCTACATGCATCTAATAACTTTCAAACCAGTGGGTGGTTCTATAAGCTCCCAGACCTAATTAGAATCCATAGATTATATTTATGATATCATTACTTTTTGCTAAGATTCTGCATCTTTATCTTGGAGTGATTCATTATAGGTACAGGGATCAGAATCTTGTTCCCTAGGGATAAAGTCTGACGACTCTCCCAAGAACATAAAATTTTCTGATTGTATCAAAACCTTTCCACTAAGACGAGCTACTATAGGTTATTGTATAACATTTGTAACACATTAACCAGTTACTTGTAGTTCCTCCTCTTGTATTGTTGGTATTGAAGTATTAGTTGTCTCTCCTCTCAATTCTTCAAGAACAACTCTACTCATGGGTTTATGGTTCACCACATAGTCTTCCTCTAAGAATTGGACATTCTTGATAATAATGACCTTCTGATCCCTAGTACTATACAAAATCTCCTTTTGTTCCTTTTTGATAGCCTACAACAAGCATACTTCTGTACAAGATTTCAACTTATTTGCTTTTCCATTCAGCACATGTACTGGACTACCCCAAATCCGAACATTTTTCAGACTAGGCTTGTGCCCAGTCCACAGTTCTGTGGGAGTAGTTATAGAAGCATGAAAAATACGCTGGGAAGAGCTACACAGCCTCTTGATACAGAGCAGCATAAGCAGAGGCCTTCAGAGCCATCAGGCGTACAACAGAGTTTTCTCCGCTAAAATACAGCGTGAAGAATAAAGCTCAAAGGACCATCCGCATAAGTGCAGTACGTCCAGGCCGCTCCAGCATGAAACAGAGTTATTCATCGCCTCCATGGCGTAAAACTCAACCGCTCTCAAAGCAGCGTGATAGCGTACGAGGAACGCTTCATCTTCCCCGAAATGAACCTGTCAAGTCACGCAGTGAATCTGACCTCTGACTCCTGACAAAAGGTGATGCACGGCTACCCAGACGACGGCTGAAAACGATGACAGACCTCTCGGGACGCGTCCCACAATATGATGTCGGATCTCACCATTTAATGCAGAGGATTTGGTAAAACATCACCAAACCGTAATTTACTGGAGTTCCCTCAGCATAAACCGTTCTTTTGCGTAAAAGGGAATACGCCGCCCTGTTTTACACAGGCAAACATGAGCTGTTTTACGCTCCGCAGCAGACAAACCGCCTGCCACGTCAAAAGCTGCACTTCGTACGGGATTCGAGGCACGTCTCCACGTCTAATTGCACAGAGCGGTGACAGTTTCTCTCAAGACACGTCTCTGCGACGGGTGCACAGAAGGCCTGCAGACCTTCGAAATACGCCTCCGTATTTAATGCATAAGGTGATGGCAAATCTCTGCAAGAGATTTGGTTATATCTTCAAAAGCCGTAATTCCGGCTAAAGCGTCCACATCAGCACGGTATGCAGCGGCTTCTACGCCCATTCAGGATTTGTGCTCAAGCGGCTTCTACGCCCATTCAGGATCTGTGCTCAAGCGGCTTCTACGCCCATTCTGGCACGATATACAGCGGCTTCTACGCCCATTCAGGATCTGTGCTCATGCGGCTTCCACGCCCACTCAGTCTCTACGACTACTCGGCTTCCACGCCTACTCGGCTTCTATGCCTGTTCGGCTTCTGTGCCTGTTCGGCTTCCACGCCTACTCGGCTCCTATGCCTGTTCGGCTTCTATACCTGCTCGGCTTCCACGCCTACTCGGCTTCTATGCATGTTCGGCTTCTATGCCTACTTGGCTTCTATGCCACGGTGACGGACATTTGGCTTCTACGCCAACCTCTTCTACACAATGGATACCTACCCGCGTGGCTTTTACGCCGTGATCTTAGTAGCAACCGTACGTGTTGTGTCCCCTTAGTTGGACCCACGTCACCCGCTCAGTCAAAAGATCATCTATACGTAGGCATTGGTTACTTTAACCGTTGTGTAAAAGGGTGCTGTACTTTTTACTCCTCGATTGCTACACCATCGGAGTGGTCACTGTCACCAAAGACTCTATAAATAGAGGCCCCTGTCAATGGGGAACAAGGTCGAAAAATTGGTCAAGAAACCGATATCAGATCCCAGGTCAGAAAATTCGGTCAAGAGTACCAATATCAGATCCAAGGTCGACAATCGGAGAAGATCGAACAAGGAGGAGGGAGAGAGAGAGAGAGAGAGAGAGCCCGGAGCTCAGGCAAAGAGCGGGGATCGACGACTTCGGCATCGTGCATCCACCCTCTCCTACAACCTTCGAAGCTGCTACCTGTCTTCCACGGCACTTCTTCAACATCGCGTGGTCCAAGGGCTAAAGTGATCGACCGCAGATCAGACACCTATAGCAATTTATACCCAGATTAAATAAATTGTACTCCCACATCCTCGTATAGGATTACATTGTACAAGTTTGTTTGTAAACCAAAGGGCGCGGGTTTCGCACAAACCCCGTCATTGAAATACACTTTTATTCTTTCGTTTAATACCACAAACAAGATGGCGACTCTGCTGGGGACGTCTTTCTCTTCTGACGAGGAAGTAATTGCTCAACGTGATGCGGTATCTATAGGAACCGTGAAGAAGACGCTGGTCGTTTATTTCGACCAGTCTGCTTACGAAGACATACTTCAAACCAGGGGTAGCTCTCACTCTCTCTCCGTCCAAGACGACAAGAAGCTGCGCAAAGTATGGATGCCCAAGACATCCTCAACCATTCCTGTGGACTCTCCGATCTCTCCGATCTCTCCGACCAATGAGGTGGTAGCATCGCTCCCTCCGTGCCCTGCAAGGCCTCTGCGCTAACCCAGAAGTATCCACTGCGCTTTATGCGTAGGAACCAGTCTCCCGCTACGCGTGGTACAAACAAAACTTCGGACAAGGCCTCTGCGCTAACCCAGAAGTATCCACTGCGCTCTACGTGTAGGAATCAGTCTCCCGCTACGCGCGGTACAGACAAAACTTCCGATGGTGCCTCAACGCCAAATCGGAAGAACAGATCACGCTCCACGTGCGAAACAACATCTGACTTCTACGGAAAAACAGATGAGCGCGGTGATCTCCGCGAGGGGAAGCAAGCAGGCAAATATTCAAACTCTCGGCCTTTACACCAGCAAGAGAACAATCTGCCTACCCTCCGGATTACGCAAGAAGCCGATGGCCAACTGAGGACCTCTTCAGCTTTACGCCAGTCTGAGCGAATCTCCAAATTACGCCAGGCGAAGTCCCACTGCATAAAGCAAGCTCCGGTTGCTACTCCTGACCTACGCGAATGCCTAGTCCAGAAGCGTAAGGAGAGGGGATCTTCTAACATGTCTATTACGCCCCCCAGAGAGCAATGTTGTAATAGTCATAAGATTGTGATTGACTGCTACTGTTCTAAAACAAAACGGTCGGTCTTCGACCGATTGAGCTACTCTCAGTCTTTTTCAGAAGAAGAGCACGCATATGCGTCCGTGAACATGTCTTCACGCATACCCAGAAGAAGGTCGAGCTCGAGACGTCATCCCTCTGGGCCTCCGAGCCGAAGAAGATTCGAAGACCTCCTCTGGAGCACTGAAGCTGGGGTGTTCCAAAACACCCGGGCAAGGTCACAGCAACCAGCTCCGTACTCGTCTGATTCCGACGCTGGGGGTCGCCAATCTCCCAGAACAGATGCTGAGAGTGTAGAGTCGACTTCTGCGGCGACCTATACTAATCCTTCGATGACGCCCAGGGAAGTGGGAGCTTACGCCATTGAAGACGAACGCGAGGAGGCTTCAGCAAACGCGGAACAACGCATCACTGTGCTAGAGACATCTCTGAAGCAAATGCAATCCGTAATGGAGAACATGCACCAGATGATGCTAACTTAGCACGCGACTGCCATGGCTCAAGCGTCGGTCCCGCCAACTCAGATACGTGTGGGGGTGGACTTACCACCATCCGACCCAAGCCAAGAACCTGCTCTAGATCAAGAGTCAGCAGTCCCTCCGCTTCCAACTGAGAATCCGATGCAGGCAGTGCGGGAGTTGAAAGCCCAGTTTGACGCCTTGAAGCACAAAGATCAGCTCAAGAAACTGGGAATCAACCAGCCTTACCCGGCTATCTGGGAAGAAGTTCCTTTTCCTCCGAAGTACAAACCTCGGACTATGGCTCTGTTCGAAGGAAAAACATCACCAAGTCAATACATGAACTATTTCAGTATGATGACGGTGTTGCTACAAGGGAACGACGCCCTCCTCACTCGGGTGTTCAAGGGCTGCCTCTCAGGAGTAGCCTATCAGTGGTACCAAAGCTTGGCGGACAACTGCATTACTTCCTTCGAGGACTTCAAAGCGCTATTCTTCACACGATTCTACGAGGGTGGAATGGACATGTCTATGTCCTCCCTCATTGAAGTCAAGCAAAGGGAAAAGGAAGACGTTCGCACCTTCGTCGAACGTTTTCGTCAGGCCACCTTACAAATGCCTCCAGGAGTTCCAGACTCGGCGTTAGTAGACATTTGCAGGAAGAACCTCCTTCCTATAGTCTCGGTGTTTACATGACCATATCAGTTCCATGAGTGGCCCTCGTTCATCGTCTCGGCAGTGGCCACCGAAGACAACAGTCGCAAGGCGCGCGACAACGGCATCATGATCTCCACCTCCAATAGAGGCAAAAGGCCATCTCCCAGCGGCGACCATCCTCGCAGCTCCAAGGGAAAAGAAGCTCTGACGGTCAATACGTCCAGACAAAAGACAGCGGCGACCACGCAGACAAAGCCCGGGACTTCCAGGCCCGTCGAGGTCTACTCTTTCGACGACGACGATATCCCTAGTATATTTGAGTGTCTCATCAAAAGTGGCAAGATCAACCTGCCGGAGCTAAGGCGGCCCCAAGAGGTCGGCAGTACCGACGACCCCAAATACTGCATCTTCCACAGATACGTACACCACCCAACAAAGGTGTGTTACGTACTGAAGAGGAAGATCCAGGGGTTGATTGATGCTAAGGCCATCACCCTGCACAACACCGAGAAAACGGTCACAGCCAACATGATCTTTCTGCGGTTCGGCGATCTGCCTCCCCAAGAAGTCATGGAAGGTATCACGCCCATTTCCCGAGCTACAATGGACATCGTCAATCTCCCTCCGGCTAGGGATCAAAATCATAACCTGGTACCCCTGACCACCCGTCAGGGCGAGATTATATGGGTTCATCCAGATTTGGTGTCAGAGCTCGAGGAAGAGACTAAAGCTACATCCAGGAGGAGCTCAAAGTGCAAACCATGCCATATGGTCACAAATTCTTCGCCATCAGACGAAGACGAGGTACTTGCTGCAACCCGGTCAGGGAGAGCCTACCTTAATGACTACGGAGCAAGTCAGGAGGATATACCGGCAGACGTTTCAACTGCCAAACCTGTAGGGCCAAGCCCCGTCATACCGGAAGCCAACCCTTCAAAACCGACGCCGGCGGACAAAGGAAAACAAAAAGAAGTGCGCTTCGATAAACCTGTGAAAAATATTCCGAACAAAGGTTTTGAGAAGCCGTATAACTTCGACATCCTAGCCCAACTGGCTAATACACAGGCCAGGCTCTCCATCTTCGAGCTACTCAGGCTCTCCCAAGACACTCGTCTAGCCTTGAGTGAAGCACTGATACAGGCGGAGGCATGCTTGACCCAGCTCAAATCTCCCGACGAAGAACCAGTAGCGTGCCCTCAATGCCACAGTGTGATGGAGGTGGTCCCAAATATCACCTTCACCCAAGACGACATGTTGTTAAAACATAACAGGCATGACAGGCCCCTCTATTACACCGGGTACATCGGTTCCATGGAGGTTGATCGGATTCACATAGATCCGGGATCATCAATCAGCATCATCCCGCACAGTCTGCTCAGACCTTTGAGGATTCCTACCAGCGAACTGGCTTACACCTCCACTACAATCGTGGGATTCAACGCCGGAAGAAGTAAGCCGTTGGGGAAGATTCGCCTGAGGATCCAGATTGGCAACCTCAGATCGGTGGCCATATGTTACGTGATCGATTCAGAGGTATCCTACAACATCTTGCTGGGAAGACCGTGGATCCACGATCACAACATCGTTCCTTCAACTCTACATCAATGTCTTAAATATGTAGACCCCCAAGGAATGGTACAAACGGACGTGGCCGACCTAAACCCGTTTAAAGGAGTAGAGTCCTACTATTCCGACGCCGTGTTGTACTCGCAAGACCACATGGAAGAAGTGGCGGGCAAGACAGAGAAAGAATCCCACCGGGAGCCAGGAGAACCCTCTGCCGCACTACCGCTGTCGATCAGAGTGAAAGGACGAACCACTCGTCCAAAAGCCATAGAGCCCATGGCTATTCACCTGAACAGATCCAGCTCGGGGAAAAGAAGCAATTCTCCAGTGGTTACTCTGAACCAGAAGCCTCCACCTTTGGTCATCAACCTTCGGCGCGACGAGCAGCCGACCGATGTAAACACGACCAGGAACGGAGTTCCAGATGGCAATAAACATCCTCTTTTCCAGTACATTAATACTCAGATTCCAAATCAGGAATCCACTCCCCGTGACGAGGTAGAACCCATAGCACGAAAGTTCTTGGAAGCTATGGACTCCTACCATCCATATATCTGGGAAGCAGCATCATCATCCAACGTCATCACAACGTATGGACCGCATGAAGATGCTATCTTCATAATCCCGCCTACCTGCAGCAGTCAGCGTCCAATAGTATTCGGCCGCATGCGCAATCAACCAGCCATCCAGGAAGATCCTTTCGATGACGATACTGGAAAGATGCAGGTTCACCGATACGGCCCTCAAGCGCTGAAGATCATATAAAACATGGGCTACGACTTGAAGCGAAAGCCGGGCCTCAACTACGGAAGAGGCAGAAGAACGCCGCCACGCGCCCCGCTACCAACAAACTCATTTCGGGTTAGGGTACGCTACCTCCCTTACGGCTTCCACGTCGGATAAGGACATCTTTTCCTTCTTCTGGGACGGCTCGTCACCCCCCGACTCACCTAGTGCTCCCGAACAAGCACTATCAGCAAATATGGTGATGACAGATCCCTCAGAAGCAGAGGAACGAGATTCTAAGCTGTTTGAGAATGACTCTTGGGCTCAACAAATGGATACGCAGTGGGAATTCCGCTTCGAGCAGAAAGAACCTCCCACCAAGGATGAAGTTATCCAAATCAATGTTGGGGGTGAACTTTCGCCAAAGCCGATATTTATCAGTGACAATCTCCCACCAGCCGAAAGGGAAGAAATCATACAGCTGATAAAGGAATACGTCGACGTCTTTGCATGGGATTATGGAGACATGCCGGGCCTAGACCCGAAGGTGGCTACTCACAAACTCAACATATTGGCTGACTCAAAGCCTGTGAAGCAGCACCAACGCCGGTTTCGACCGGACATGATGGACGCCATTGAAGCTGAAGTCAAAAAGCTGATAGCCTGTGGGTTCATCCGGGAAGAACAACATCCCGACTGGGTCGCCAACGTTGTCCCAGTCATGAAGAAAAATGGGAAGGTACGTATCTGCATCGATTACCGAGATCTGAATGCGGCCTGCCCCAAGGATGAATTTCCTCTTCCCATCACGGACATCATGATCGACAACACCTGCGGTTTTGAACGCATGTCTTTCATGGACGGGTTCTCAGGATACAATCAGATCAAGATGCATCCCGAAGATGAGAAGCACACTACCTTCCGTACCCCGTTGGGAGTGTATTGCTATACGGTCATGCCCTTCGGATTGAAGAACGCCGGGGCTACGTACCAACGGGCTATGAGCGGCATATTCCATGAACATTTACGCAAAATAGTAGAGTGTTACGTAGACGACATAGCCGTCAAGAGCCGCCTCAAGGATGATCACATTCAGGACCTAAGGACGGTATTCGAGTTAATGCGCCGACATCAACTCAAGATGAACCCTACGAAGTCCTTCCTGGACGTATCTAGTGGCAAATTCCTGGGATTTGTTATCACCGCCAAAGGCATCCAGGTGGACCCTGACAAAGTCCAGGCCATCGTAGAAATGCGACCGCCCCGCAATCTGAGGGAACTCTGGGGATTTCAAGGCCGTCTGGCTTATATCAGGAGGTTCATATCCAACCTCTCAGGAAGATGCCAGCCTTTTTTGTACCTCATGAAGAAAGGTGTATCCTTCGTATGGGACGAAACCTGTCAGCAAGCATTCGGGGAGATCAAACGCTACCTCACCAGTCCGCCAGTTCTGGTGCCCCCATCATGGGGAAGCCATTCTTGCTGTACGTCCGAGCAATGGATCATTCGCTAGGAGCTCTTCTAGCGCAGAAGAACGACGTGGGGCATGAGCAGGCTATCTACTACCTCAGCAGGATGATGGTCAGAGCCGAACACCGGTACAACCCAGTGGAGAAAGAATGTCTGGCTCTGATGTTCGCTATCCAAAAGACACGGCACTACGTCACCGGCCAGACTATTCATATCATCTCCAGGATCAACCCTCTTCGAGTACTGATGAGCAAGCCGAGTATTCTTAATTCCCGAATCGCAACCTGGGCGATGCTGTTAACACCATATGACATGGTGTACATCCCGCAGAAGTCCATCAAAGGCCGAGTGCTGGCCGACTTCCTGGCTGCTCATCCGATCCCGAAGGCCTCCAAGCTATACGAAGACATTCCCGACGAAGTTGCAGAATGTAATTCCGCAATGGAAAGTGACACATGGCAACTGTTCTTTGACGGCGCCTCCAGGACTGGCCCCCAGGGAAACGTGGTTTCAGGGGTAGGAATCGTCCTGGTCACTCCTGATAAACTCGTCATCTACCGGACATACTCTCTTAATGAACCATGCTCCAACAATGTGGCGGAATACAACGCCCTGTTGATCGGGCTCCAAGTCGCTAAAGAGCTGGAGGTCGAATCCCTGGAAGCTTTCGGTGATTCTCTGCTTATCGTCAATCAAGTCAGAGGGATATACGAAGTCCAGAATCCAGACCTCATCCCCTATCATCGAGCGAAAATCGAGATAGCCATGACGTTCAAAGGGTTCTTCCTAGAGCATGTACCTCGATCTCAGAATCTGGAAGCTGATGCCCTGGCCAGTCTAGCTGCGGACTTAGCTACCCCTATAAGAAGGCAAGATTCGGTGATCCTTCTTAACAGAGATTTATTCTGCGTGAAGAACAACCTTCACATAGAACGCAGCCACGCTGTGAACACAGATCCCCCCGGAAGAGACTAGAGAAGTCCCTTCATAGATTTCGTCGCATACAGAATCTTGCCAGAGGACCCCAAAGAAGCAATATCCGTCAAGAGACGATCATTACGCTTCTATTTCGATGCATCTTCACGCTGCCTATATCGTCGAACCTACGACGGACTGCTATTAAGATGTCTCTTAGATGACGAAGCACAGCAGATTATCCGAGAAGCTCACGACGGCGTATGCGGAGCGCATCAGCCCGGTCCTAAGCTACAGGATCGTATCAGGAGAATGGGCTACTACTGGCCCACTATGATCACAGATGCGATCAGCTATGCAAGACAATGCAGAGCCTGTCAGGTTCATGCAGACTTCATACACCAACCGTCTGAATATCTACATCCTACGGTCGCATCCTGGCCCTTCGAAGCATGGGGTATGGATATCGTCGGTCCCATTCACCCGTCTTCCTCCAGAGGCCACCGGTTCATACTGGCCATCACGGATTACTTCTCCAAATAGGCAGAGGCAATCTCTCTGGCTGAGTAAAAGCGTCTGACGTGATCAGCTTCATCAAGCACCACGTCATTTATCGCTTTGGGATTCCTCGAAGGATAATCCATGACAACGGGCCTCAGTTCATCAGCCAAGCGTTTCATCGATTTTGCGATAAAAGTCGAATACATAATATTGCCTCTACGGCATATTATCCAGCTGCTAATGGTTTGGCGGAAGCTTTCAACAAAACCATTATCAAACTCCTGAAGAAGTTCATCTCTTCAAACAAAAGAGACTGGAACGAGAAGCTGGACGAATGTCTCTGGGCATACCGCACAACGGTACGGACACCTACAGGTTGTACCACCTTTTCACTGGTCTACGGGAGCGAGGCAGTTCTTCCCATCGAAATCCAGATCCCGTCACTCAGGATAGCAGTGACTAGTGAGTTGACTCGAGAAAAGAATGACCTGTTAAGGCTCCAAGAGCTTGAAGGATTAGACGAGAAACGCCTACAAGCTCAACAGCGCATCACGCTTTACCAAGCACGCATTTCCAAAACTTTTAATCATAAAGTGAAGGAAAGAGTGTTCAAAGTCGGCGAGCTAGTTCTAGCCGTAAGAAGACCGATGATTCTTACCCACAGAAGTAAAGGCAAATTCCAGCCCAAGTGGGAAGGCCCTTATGTGATCGAGACAACGTTCTCGAACGGCGCCTACAGAATAGCCCAGCCTAATGGAGACCTGGTAATGGCTCCTATCAACGACAAATTCCTGAAAAGGTACTATGCTTAATCTCCCCTGCTCAGGTGGGACATAGCAAGGCTCTCAATTCTGACAAAACTACTTCCAAAACGCAATTAGTAGGGTTACGCTCTATCATGTCCGTATGACCTCTGAATAGATGTGTCCTGCTAAGAAGTTTATCGGGAGTCTATCATGTCCATACTACCTCTGATAACACTCTCTCCAAAATTGGTCATTTATATTCCGAAATGATGGGTCCACAAAAGTCAGAAAAGAGTCGCCTTTATTTATTCTCGAGAGGGAGGCAGAATTATATCTGGGCAAGCAAAAAAGGGGAAAGGATACATCATGATGGCGGGTGAGTCAGATTGTGAATCTGCCGCTCCAGCGCAGCTATCCTCTCATTCCTAAGAACCAAGGCGTCGGCACGAGCCTGCTCCAGCCGTGCCTCGGGAGTGTCCGTGAGGGTCAGATCAGCCTTTGCCCGAAGATAGTCCGCGCGAGCAGCTTCTGCACGGTCCAGCTCCCATCGCGCTGTGCTCAGTCGACCGGACGCTACGTCTAGACCTGCCAACGACTGAGAAGCCCACTCCTCTGCCCGAGCGAGTTTTTCCTTCAGCTTGGAGACCCTCGCTACATTCCCTTCATGCTCAGAGCGACACCGCGTCGCAACGGCAAGAGCCTCTTCCACGACAACTTTTCTCCTATCCACCTCCAGCTTATGCTTCTGGATAGAGTTGTCTAGGCTTTCCACCTTCGTAGCAAGCCGCGCAGTCATGAGGTCGAACCGAGCCTGAACATCAGCATCGAGACCCCGAGTCAGCTGCAAATGTTCGTTAATAGGTTGCTCTAACCCATTAACCACCGCCTCCAGGGCGTCAGCTACCCCAGGATCGCCGAGCTCCCTGATGACCCCGATCGAAGCAAGAGAAGTCTTCCTCAGGCGCTCAAAATCCAGACTCTTCGCTAACACCATTGACACCATCGTTCTCAAACCGGTGTAGAAAAGGCTGGTATGTTGCTCGGTCAACGCAACTAGATCCGACTGAACGCCGGGAGCGCCCGCAATGTCAGCAAGTCCCTCTCCAGGGATGATTGCAGACGAGGTGGCTACAGCCGTCGCATCGACACATGGCACAATCGAAGAAGGTGCGGTAACGGCAGTCGAATCCGTCGCCACACTCACAAGAGGCAAGGTCACGACGACGTGTTCATCCTCCTCTCGAGGTGACGAAGCTACGCCAGGCGTACTGGCCCCCGAAGCCACTTCCTCATCAAAGACGAACGCCTCCTCGTCAGAAGCCCGAGCGGAACCAGAATGCGCTTCAACGCTATACTCCCCGTGGGCGCTATCCCCTGAGAAGAAGACGAGAAAGTCAATATCAGTATGATGACAATCTTTCTCAAAGGAGACATAAAAATGACATTTACCCGGAGCCAACGGCATATACGACGCATCTGCAGTCGATATAGCTAAACCACGCCTTAATGACGCAATATGAATCGTCATGCCTGGAGAAGGAGGTGGGCCGACCGACATCGTCGAGAGTTCTGTCAGGCCTCCACCAAGACGTGGTCGAAGTTCATCGGCCGGAATCTCGCCAGATGCGCTCACTGACGCGGCAGGAGTCATGCCCGCTGTTGGCCTCGGGAAAGATTCTCCCATCCGCCTCGGCCACACAGGCAATCTTGCTCCGCTACCTGGAGCAGTAGCCGCCACAGCCATCTCTAACGAGGATTCTCCGACATCGACGACCGGAACTGTAGGAGGCCCCTCTCTAGAAGGCGAGGAACCTCCAGCTAAGGAATCATCCCCGATGTAGGGAGAGGCAGGCTCACTCCCAGGAGCCGCAATGCCAGGAATACGGAGAGGACGAGCAACCGTCTTCTTCCTCCTCTTGCGAAGAGAAACTTCCTTCAGAGCAGAAGCCCGTCGCTTCCCAGAAGGGACTACCAAAGCCCCCGCGGGCAGAGGCACTTCGTACCTCGGCACCGATACCAGAGGCTCGTCCGGAGTACCAGACTCCTCACCTTCATCCGAAGAAACCGAAGGGACGTCAACTCTTCCCCCAGGCTTGGGAGAAGGCACCCGGAAGCTTCCACGCACGTCAAAATCACGATGGAAGGTGTTAATCGCCACGTAAAACTGGGCGTAAGAATGAAGAATGCGAAGCTCCATGGAGGTTGTAACGACCGGCACAATGAAGGTTGCCCTCGTACAACCCATGAGAAAATATCGCCACCCTCTAGCTCCATCAATGAGTCCGCCCCTGGACCTAAAGCTGGTAACGACATTGCCCACATGCAGCTGATCGTACCCAAACTGCCTGGCAAACCGACTAGGCAAGTAGGGCTCGAAGAAGCAGTGATCTTCGCTCCTGTACAGCAGATGGGAGGGTCTAATACAGACCAACCAGTTAAAAGCTTCCGGGGAAAGGTCGGTCTTCTCTCCACCTGAATCCTCAAGCCGTACCCCTGATTGATTGCGATGCACGGGGGGAGCAGTACAGAGGAGCTTCCAACCGTGGCTGAGGTTCAACACCAGCCGGCAGTCTAAAACTGTGCTCACATTCCAGGAGGAATCCTTATAATTCAGCAAGAATATACCCCCCGAGCTGCTACCGGACCCAGGAGACATCACCCGATGATTGTGGAGAATCAACCATCCCATCAAGTATAGGTATGGTAATTCCACCCTGGGAAAACTCTCACGTCGAGCTTCATCGACGAGCAACCCGTCAGTTATGGCTCTCAAGCCAGCCTGTATACGACACACCATGGCAGGAAGCAAGCCCAGTCTTGCCCTAAACACCAGGCGCACTGCCGGCCACAGGATGTTTCGATGAATGCGGTCCACGGACGCGGTACCTGGCACCACTACTCGGCGCAACCATATGGAGAGGAAACCAGCCAGCTGGGCTTCCTTAGACAAAGGCCTGTGACAACGCCTCAAGTAACTACAAGCCTTAGTGCCTTCCGGGTACTTTCCTATCCCCTCGACAAGAATATGATCTGGAGCTTCAGCCTCCTCCATAAGAGTCTCCACAACCTGGGCACTAAGCACGCCCAAATAGTTCACGGGCTCATTCTTGCCACCCGAGGCTTTCTCCGACCTGGCGGCCCTGGCTCGGTGGAAGAAGAGGTAGGACATCCACTTGGTGGTGTGAGCCAAATCAGAAGGCTCGTTATAAAAGGCGGTGCACGCGAAGTATTGACACATCAGCTCCTGATATACTTCCGCCACCCGAAGGTCCAAATCCCCCAACTCCCGGTTGGTGGGAACATACTCTTCATATGGAGTATCCCCCATCGGCAGTCTCGAGACAACTGCCATCTCGTGGAGCGCCAACCCCAACTCCCCCAGTGGAGTGGCAAAGGTCCCGGTGAGCGGAATGTACCGCTCCATCAGCGCCAGGAACAAATTGGGGTTCGGAGGCAACCCGACGCTCGTCGCACTCACAGTGGCATATAGTCCAATGCCGTCCAACTCTCTCTGGAAGTGCTTCAAGGCCCAGTCAACTAGGCATCTCCATCGGGAGTTCGTTGGGGCGATCCACCCATTGCACCGAGGATTCTCCTTGGGATATACCCCACCTCGACCCACGAAGTCGTTGCAGAAGGTCGACAATTGGACCGGCTGGATTACCAAGCTATCTTCACTTGGAACACTGCCCGGGCACAGTCCTCTGAACAACGTCACAACGCCGGAGGGACGACTGACGAATGACCCCTGGTCAGCTCCTTTCAGATAAAAAATCTTCCCCGGCTTGCCGTAAAGATTAGGAGTCAGCGTCCACGACATCTTCCTAGGATGCGTCGCGTGTAAGAAGGCCGAGATGGGATAATCCCTCGGCATCGTTGGCAGGTACAAAACCAAATTCCCGGCTGAGAAGACCCAGGGCTCCCTCTTAGGCTTCGTTTGGGACTGTTTGTCGATCATGTCCCCAAAAAGGAAAGCTGGCTTTACGTACAGCTCCCCATCTACATAAGTCAGGGGCTCCCCGTTAATCATGCTCAACAGCATTCGCTCGCCCTGAGCCGATATTAATACCCTCCTTCCTTCAGGGTACTGGGGTCCGGAGATAGGGAATGACACGTGGGACAGATCCTCCAGGTAGTTCGAATGCAGCATCCCAGCAGCGGAGCCCATCACCTCGGCCAGTGGAGACTCACCCAAGTCAACTACAAAAGTGCAAGAAAAACACGTCATCACAAGTCTTGCACGAACATACGGACCGAAAGAAACAACAGTCTGTGCTCTATGCAGGATTGTGCAAATCTGGCAATTTTACGCCGGAGGTCCCCCCCACAAGCGTAAAATTCAAATTTTACGATATACTCCAATTTTCGGTAGCCAGAGCTTCTACGCTCAGAACTACGAAAATATGGAGTCTTTACGCTGACACATTAGAAATGTGGGCGTAAAAGATGAAAATGCCTCCGTGCATCATCTTCCTCAAGAAGAGGCTATCAGTACAGAAGACGACCTAGCGCGGTCACGTTCAACGTGTGCGAAGGATTTTTTGTCGTTTTTGTCACCCCGAAGGCTTTACCTCTAAGACCGGGTAAACTGCTCGTCGGCGGGACACCTCGCTCAGAAGGAAGTTCACCTTGACCGACCGAAGACCCCCTCGCTGGGGCAGAAGAATGAGAAGAGGAACCTATACCCTTTCCTTTAGCGGAGGAGGTTTGTTTCGACGCCATTTTCTGAAGACTCGAGGGAACGAAGAAAAACTCGAACAGTCGAAAGCTCTCTTTCACAGAAGACGGATAAAAAGTTTCTCTCTCAGAGAACTTGGGATATATATAGAGTTCGGGCCGACTCCTCGAATCCTCAGACGGACTCCTCGAGACCCTAACCAAATCTCGCAAAATTAAATAAAGGGTTATGATTGGATGCCACGTCAGCCCACTAACCTTGAAAGACGGACAGTCAGCAAATTCAAAAAGTTTTTTCGTGCAAAGACGGTTCAGCAGGTCCTACGCTGAAGGAGCTTTCTACGTTCGACAACAACAGATCTACGGTTTTACGCTCGCAAGCTATAAGTCTATGGTTTTACGCCCGGATGCCTTTGTGCTCAGTAGCTTTTACGCTCGAGAGACCACAAATCTATGACTTTACGCTCAGCAGATACCAAATCGATGATCTCACGCTCGGTGGCGCTCAGTTTACGCTCAGAAGCAACAGATCCGCAAGACTTCACGCTCGGAGAAATTTTCTTTTTAGGAGCTACAGATATACATTTCTACGCTAAAGGAGCTTTCTACGCTCGACGGCTACGAATCTACAACTTTACGTTCGACAGCTACAAGTCAGGTTTTTGGCCCGGATGTCTTTGTGCTCAATAGCTTTTATGCTCGAGAGGCCACAAACCCATGACTTCACGCACAGGAACTACAAGTCTACGATTTCACGCTCGATGGTATTCTACGCTCACAGGCTACAGATATACAGTTCTACGCTAAAGGAGCTTCCTACGCTCGACGGCTACGAATCTACAACTTTACGTTCGACAGCTACAAGTCAGGTTTTTGGCCCGGATGCCTTTGTGCTCAGTAGCTTTTATGCTCGAGAGGCCACAAAACCCATGACTTCACGCACAGGAACTACAAGTCTACGATTTCACGCTCGACGGTGTTTTACGCCCGGAGGCTACAGACTGATGATTTCTCGCTCCACGACTTTCCGTATATTCGAACGGTCCCCAAGACGGTCAATTACAGGAGTTCACACAGAAGATACTCCTCCTTGGCCTCAACATATCCCAAGTACCCGAAACATACAAGAGTTCAAACATTGAGAAATTACTCTTCTCGGGTCAAATGGAGGTTCATCCAAACTCCAGTCTGAATATCTCGTCTATCAAAAGATGGCAACTCAGTTTTTGACAGCCATTCCTCGACTCTGTTCCAAGGAATTTTTAAGAAGTCACTCTTGAAGGCGAAGACTGAACAAAAATTCTGTTTATCAGAAGTTCAGAGCTCTACGCGGTTCCTCAGTCCCAGCAACAGGACAGTTCTAAGATGTTCAAAATACTCTACATCATTCTATGGACTACTCGCTATGCGTAAAGGACAGGACCTAGCACTCTTTTTACAGAGTCGGCGTACAGATTCAGACGTGTTGAAGCTGCACATATTCAGACTTCACAGCAACATATGGCAAGATGATCATATGAAGAAGAAAGACGATTTTTATTAAAGATCAAAATCATGATTACATATGAGGGAAATCCAATCTACAAGGGTTTTCTTTTTATTTTCATGACTATATATGAGGGAAATCCCATCTACAAATGGCTTCCTCATCATCGTCGTCGGAAGATCGCCCCCAGAATCCGTCCTACCGGGTTCTCGCATCGGTGCAGGTCTTCCTCTTCTTCCATGGCGGTTCATTTACTTCTACAGTAATGAACAAGAAGATCCTCCATTCGGCATGGCCGATCCAGCTGAGGGGTCTTCCACCCAGGTCGATCGGGGACGATAGATTACGGTTTGTCTAATCTCGTCCGCGGGGATCTAAGGAGAAGAGATACAGCTTGCAAGCTGCGTGGTCAAATACGACCCTTCCTCTCTCCTGGGGCAACGCCATACAAAGTTGCTGATTATCCCGAGCAAGGAAGGCTAAGATATCCTTCTATGATCCATCGTTGCAGTAGACACTTGCTCGAAGACGCCGTCTTTTTCGGCTCCTTACACGCTGGAAGAACATGATCTCCTTCTTCCTCAAATCGACCCGGCGAACTCCGGTGATCATCTCTGCGTGGTGATGAAGATGTGGGGAGAACAGGCTAACTCCCCCAGCCTTTTTATAGGCAAAAGAGATCACAGCGGTCCCCCATAAATCCGCCATAAAGTCTGTACCGACCGTTTCAACGCTCCACTCAGAAACGTTTCGAGTTACGAGGGGCCATTCATGCTTCGTTCAAAGCGTTTCAAATTCCAAGGAATTTAAAAGCTCTGAAGGGGGTCTTGTAGAAGCATGAAAAATACGCTGGGAAGAGCTACACAGCCGCTTGATACAGAGCAGCGTAAGCAGAGGCCTTCAGAGCCATCAGGCGTACAACAGAGTTTTCTCCGCTAAAATACAGCGTAAAGAATAAAGCTCAAAGGACCATCCGCATAAGTACAGTACGTCCAGGCCGCTCCAGCGTGAAACAGAGTTATTCATCGCCTCCATGGCGTAAAACTCAACCGCTCTCAAAGCAGCGTGATAGCGTACGAGGAACGCTTCATCTTCCCCGAAATGAACCTGTCAAGTCACGCAGTGAATCTGACCTCTGACTCCTGACAAAAGGTGATGCACGGCTACCCAGACGACGGCTGGAAATGATGGCAGACCTCTCGGGACGCGTCCCACGGTATGATGGTGGATCTCACCATTTAATGCAGAGGATTTGGTAAAACATCACCAAACCGTCGTTTACTGGAGTCCCCTTAGCATAAACCGCTCTTTTGCGTACAAGGGAATACGCTGCCCTGTTTTACACAGGCAAACATGAGCTGTTTTTCGCTCCGCAACAGACAAACCGCCTGCCACATCAAAAGCTGCACTTCGTACGGGATTCGAGGCACGTCTCCACGTCTAATTGCACAGAGCGGTGACAGTTTCTCTCAAGACACGTCTCTGCGATGGGTGCACAGAAGGCCTGTAGACCTTCGAAACACGCCTCCGCATTTAATGCATAAGGTGATGGCAAATCTCTGCAAGAGATTTGGTTATATCTTCAAAAGCCGTAATTTCGGCTAAAGCGTCCACATCAGCACGGTATGCAGCGGCTTCTACGCCCATTCAGGATCTATGCTCAAGCGGCTTCTACGTCCATTCTGGCACGATATGCAGCGGCCTCTACGCCCATTCAGGATCTGTGCTCAAGCGGCTTCTACGCCCATTCTGGCACGATATGCAGCGGCTTCTACGCCCATTCAGGATCTGTGCTCATGCGGCTTCCACGCCCACTCAGTCTCTACGACTACTCGGCTTCCATGCCTACTCGGCTTCTATGCCTGTTCGGCTTCTGTGCCTGTTCGGCTTCCACGCCTACTCGGCTCCTATGCCTGTTCGGCTTCTATGCCTGCTCGGCTTCCACGCCTACTCGGCTTCTATGCCTGTTCGGCTTCTATGCCTACTTGGCTTCTATGCCACAGTGACGGACATTTGGCTTCTACGCCAACCTCTTCTACACAATGGATACCTACCCGCGTGGCTTTTACGTCGTGATCTTAGTAGCAACAGTACGTGTTGTGTCCCCTTAGTTGGACCCACGTCACCCGCTCAGTCAAAAGATCATCTATACGTAGGCATTGGTTACTTTAACCGTTGTGTAAAAGGGTGCTGTACTTTTCACTCCTCGGTTGCTACACCAACGGAGTGGTCACTGTCACCAAAGACTCTATAAATAGAGGCCCCTGTCAATGGGGAACAAGGTCGAAAAATTGGTCAAGAAACCGATATCAGATCCTAGGTCAAAAAATTCGGTCAAGAGTACCAATATCAGATCCAAGGTCGACAATCGGAGAAGATCGAACAAGGAGGAGGGAGAGAGAGAGAGAGAGCCCGGAGCTCAGGCAAAGAGCGGGGATCGACGACTTCGGCATCGTGCATCCACCCTCTCCTATAACCTTCGAAGCTGCTACCTGTCTTCCACGGCACTTCTTCAACATCGCGTGGTCCAAGGGCTAAAGTGATCGACCGCAGATCAGACACATATAGTAATTTATACCCAGATTAAATAAATTATACTCCCACATCCTCGTATAGGATTACATTGTACAAGTTTGTTTGTAAACCAAAGGGCGCGGGTTTCGCACAAACCCCGTCATTGAAATATACTTTCATTCTTTCGTTTAATACCACAAACAGTAGTATGTACTGACTTAGAAGGTACCAAGTTTAGAATATAAGTTGCAGTCTATAATGCATATCCCCAAAACGAATCTGGTAAATCTGAATAACTTATCATTGATCTAACATTCTCCATAAGTGTCATATTCCTTCTTTATGCTATACCATTATTTTGGGGTATTCTAGGTGTAGTCAATTGGAATGTAATCCCAGCTTCTGATAAATAATTTCTAAACTCTCCAAAAAGGTACTCACTGCCATGATCTGACATAATGACTTGATACATTTTCCATGACGTTTCTCTATTTCAACCTTGTACTCTTTGAATTTCTCAAAGCACTCAGGCTTACGATGCATCAAAAAAAATATCCATATCTTGAATAATCATCAATGAATGTGACAAAATATTCAAAGCCACCTCTAACATAGATAGTCATGAGCCCATACAAATCAGAATGAGCCAATTTCAATACATCTTTGGCACAATACCCCTTTGCCGTGAAAGGCCTTTTGGTCATTTTACCTTCCAAGCAAGATTCGCAAACTAGAAGTGCCTCCACTTCCAATAAACTCAAAGGTCCATCTTTAACCAGTCTTTGAATCTTTCTTAGGTTAATATAGCCTAATCGCAAGTGCCAAAGATATATTTGGTTCATATAAAAAGATACTTTTCTCTTATTTGAGTTAGAAGATGTATTATTTATTTCCATAAGTTACATTATGGGTGGAATAGATTTATTAACATATAATTATCTACTAATGTACCAGAATAGATAAAATACTTATCTTTATTAATAATAATATTGTTATTAAAATAAACTGAATATTCATCCTTTACTAACATAGAAACAGAAATCAAATTCATTCTAAGTGAAGGCGCATAAATAATCTCTCAATGTCAAAGACTTATTTCTACCAAAAGATAAATGAACATCTCATACTTTAACGATCGCTACTTTCATAGCTTCACCAATGAACACGCATCTCTCTCCATCACTTAGTCACCTGGATTCCTGGAACACTACAGTGTATTACAAACATGATTAGTAGATACTATATCTACACACCAGGTACCGATAGATAACACTGCTAAATATGTTTCAACTACTAGTAAATGAGATATACCTTCTTTATTTTCTTGTTTGAGAAGTGGACAGTCACTCTTCCAATGTCCTGACTCTTTGCACTAGAAATACTAGTCTTTCGGCTTTTTCATAGCGCCTTGAGATTACATGCCTTTCTTTGCTAAATTTACTTATTTCTAAATATTCTTCTTCTTCTTACTGCCTTTCGGCTTAAAGTAGAAGCCATTTCAGTCACATAAACATGACCATTCTGCCTAAAGAGAGATCCAACTGAATGGTATTTTTTTTGCAAGTTTTGTCAAACTATACAATCTTTTGTTCATGTTGTAGTTAAGGCAAAACTATTCAAAACTTGTAGGCTGAGTCCCGAGATTTAGCGCCAAGGATCTTCATCTCATTCAAATGACCCATCAACTTAAGAACATGATCCCTTACTGGTGTCCCTTCAGCCATAGTCATATTTATCAAACTCTTCATAGCAACCTGCCTAGTTACCCTATTCTGATGTCCGAAGAGTTCTTGAGGTTATATATCATGTCATAAGTTGTGACAATGGTCTGATGGTAATGTTGCAGCACATTTGACGTAGATGTCAGAATGTAACACTGCACTATCTCATCTACCTTTATCCACTTCTTATAAGCCTCTTTGACCTCTTCATCAGAATTAGCAGTAGGCTTAAGTGGGCATTCCTCACTGAGTACATATTTGTACTCTTCACCAGTCAAGACAATATACAAGTTACGTTTCCAATCAATGTAATTAGGGCCAATAAGTTTATTTTCTTTAAGTATCACCATAAGTAGACTGAAAGAACCTATTTTTAAAATCTTGATAATCACATAAATAATTATTATATAGGGCAAACACTTTTTGAAATAAATAAATATTGATTCCCTCAAAATAAAAAATAAAAATTACCAATACCTTAAACACCATGATAGTATGAGCGTATACCAATTCAACATTTGTCTAAGAAAGTTTTTTCTATTAATTTTACTATCATGTCAACCTAACTTTATGACAAGTAAAATTAATTTGATGGTCTTGCTTTGGTCCTACAAATAATAGAAGTCACATGAGGATACCATTATTTGTATATAAGTGTATACTATTACTTAATATTAAGTCCATTACTTCATAATGAGTTCCTTCAGATGGAGAAGTGAACACACATTAGGTAAATTTCTATAATTATCCCAAAGGAAGTCTGTACTGGTGATCCGTAATTAGACTCATCTGATATGGAGGAAGGTACTAAATTCAACATGCAAGTATAATTACATTACCTACAAACCAGTAATGGAGACCATGAGATTTATAATAAATAAATTCCCTCTCCTACTTATTTATTTAACGATGAAGGTTTTTCTACTAGTGGATTTATGTCCATGTTGTATATTATTAATGCAGGTTAGTTTAGAATAAATATGTACAGAATAACAAACATGCATAATAGAATAAACAAATATAGCAATAAAAATAAAATAAATATCCAACTATTATGGTCATATATCCTACTTCGTCAATCGTGTCGGATCCAGAATGTTGCACTTCGCAGACATTCAGAGTTCGACCTCAAAAGAAAAATAAATATCCTGCTTCTTCCTAAAAATATATATATATCCAACTATTATGTCCATATGGCTGTCTTTTTCTTCATCGAAAAATATCTAACTGCCTCCGGACTACTCTAAAACAACATCTCGTCCAGCATCAGAAAAAGCCACCACTGCCATCACGACAAACCAAAATAAAATAAAATTATGTCAATCCTATGACTCCTAAAGGAGCTTACACATAAACTAGATTAAAGAAAAATAAATAAATAAGCATGATCAACCCTTATGATTTTAATTACATACATGAAGAACAACAACTACGACAAGTCGTGCGTCTAAATCATAAAAATAAAACATGTTTCATACCATAATAGTTGGATCTAAGATGCCTACAAAACCAAATCAAAATAGATCCATATGTACAAATTATTTTTTGATGCAAGTTTTATGGGACAACATGGATATATCAATCGACACGCAGATCCAATACTAGCTCTAATACCAATTGATGAAACTGGGATCCCAAGACCGTAGATTAGTGTGCATATCGATCGATAAAAGATGAACAGATTTAAGGCATGATCTAACCCTTCAATGGCGAAAACTAGGGTTCACAAATTATACCTGAAGTGATTAGAAGAAATGATTGTTTTCAGTAACCTTAAGATCTTCAACCATATTCCTTCTTCGGTTTGGACATCGTAAGGGCAATGATCTCTCAACCATCTCTTCTCCTTGGCTGACCTCTCTTTCTCTCCTTACGTGAAAAACGAGTCTGGAAAAAACTGCTCTTTTGGATGTTTAATGACGACAAGAGAATAGAGGATATATATAGGCTATGATAGGGACCGTAAGAATAAATTAGGGTTAGACCTCCTAACAGATCTGGGTATTCCATATCCAATCCGAACACACAACTCAGGCCCGTTAACAATAGCCCGATCCACTAAAGAGCTATTGTTATTGTAAGCACCCTGATTTTTTATATAGGGTTAGTTCGGTAATTAATAATAATTATTTTTATTTTAATATTTATTCGATAATTTAATCGAACTTTGGAAACCAACTCCCATGGTTTTAAGATCTTGAGTGCAACACGAGCCTTTTCCTTCCAACCAACCTAGCATGCTCGACTTAGACGAGTCAAATTACGCTCCTGCCATAACTGTCCCTCACAAATTCGCAATCCCATGCCTTGTTTTAGTCGCACAACTTTCGCGATACAATTACGAGAAACCGATGTTTAATTAACCATTTTGCCGTGGCGTACGATTTTAACACCCCACCCCGATCTATTGATCTCAACTAAATTTATGCTATGAGCCTAACTTGTCCTATTATGCACATGACCCTCGAGTTGCGTTATTTGAACCCCCTACCCGCTCCCAATTTAATATTATGTAGAAAATAAAATTTAAGGATTTATTTAATTATTTTAATATTTATTAATATTTAGTAAATATATTTTTAATTAATATAAATTGGTTGTAGATTATTTATTGGAGGAGATACAAATTTTCTAGAATTTTTACGAGTGCCTAACTATTTTTGAAAATTTTCTGCATTTAATTATTGAATAAATAAAGGAAATAAAATAAAAGAAAAAGAAAATAGAAATTAATACCCAAACCCATTAACCACTACACAACCCATACCCATTAACCCATTAATACAAACTTAAAACCTAAAACCCCTTTCTTTACACGCACAGGAGTAAACCCCTCCCCTTTAAATATATATATATATATATATATATATATATATATATATATATATATATATATATATATATATATATATATATATATATATATATATATATGTTTCCAATACAAAACCCAAACCCTAACTCTAATCCCACCCTAACCATCACTACCCGCCGCCTCCGGCCGACCCCTGGCGCCGCCGCGAACCACCGCCTCCCGCTGACCGCCGCCGCAGCGCGCTGTCGAGCCGCTGTACCGCCGTCCGCCCCCCCCCCCCCCCCACGCACGCGCACAGTAACAGCTATGACCCCTACTTCGCGCGCAGCCATCGTCCTCTTCGCTCGTTAGATTCGTGTCCCGTCTTCGCCGGTACGTTCACAACCTAACCCTCTAGGATTTCCTTCAAGTGGAACGAATTTGGGCACCCCGGTTTGATCGAAAAATCGACCGAAAGTTAGCCGAAAACTGTTCTGAAACAGTCCAAAATTTTGATACAAACCCCCATGTTCATGTCCAATTTGCCACCAACACATTTAATATTTTCAAAATAAAATTGAAGGGACTTCTTCACAATATAACCAAGATTTTTACTGTTCTTTTAGTTGTTATTAGTTTGCTTTAATGGTTAAAATATTCTTGTTCCAAAACGACCAATAACTTGTTTTTAAAATACCAAAAATCTCGTATTACGGGGTGCGTCCGGCCAAACGAGACGACTTCATCGAGTGTGAGTTACATCGAAAGGCGCATATCGTCAATGCGGATGTGTGGACTTTCGTGGAACTTGATTTGGATGTGCGTGCACACCGAAATCAACACGTATCCGCCAAAAAATATCGTATTGGCATTTTCTGACACTCGCTGTAACTTCGTGTGTGTTTGTCATTTCGGAACGAAAATTACTCCATCGGATTCGCAGCGCTACGCTGGTCATGTGACCCAAGTTTGGTTCGATTCTGAGAACGTTGACGAAACGTCATTTTGTTGGCCCTACGGTTCCACATAAAAGGCAATTTTGTGATCGGCTCATCGGGATCCAGTTCTGGACGTTCCGTTGGGTTTGTATCGTCTTTCTGGACTCGTAGACACTAAGTTTGATGAATTTGAAGAACTTTATCGACAACACATTTTTCGGTGCGAAGTGGGCCACATGTGGACCCCGCTTTGACCCAAAACTGTCAATTTTGCCCCTGTGTCCAAATTGGACTTATGGGTAGTCAATCCTAGCTATTTCAAATATTCTGAGAACATTGGTGATGTTTGTTTCAGCATCCGGAGGTGTACGTGCATATTCCACTTCCCCAGGAGCAGTTGACGGAGTTCAGAACCCAGGCAAGTGTACCTTGCCAAACCTGCAAAGATCATGTTATATTACTTGCTTGTGTTCTTTTATTATATATAATTCTGTGATGTATTATGTTCAACCTAGGACCGTGAGATGTTGCTTAGCGTACGAACAATATTCGGGTGTCGACGCCGTACGCGGAGTCGTGCAACGTCACTTAGAGAGTTGATTCCGCGATCCTATATTTTTACGTGCTTGCTTTACCAAGTACGCCATACCGTAGGACACTTGACACTATTTCATATGACAAAATCTTTCCTAAGATATTCATGGTGATTCTGTATAGGCTTACAGGATTCATGACATGAGACTTAAATATTACATGGATATTACTATGACTCGTTGTACTAGTTAGAGGTCATGATCTTGCGTGTTATGAACATGAGACATCGTGGACATGAGACATAAGATTACATTGGGTGTGGAGAGACACACAAGCTACAGGTTGATTACATACATATATATATTTATTTATTGCGGTGCTTAGCCTCTGTTCCAGAGCTTGGCCCATTACTGGATATTCCTGCTACCGGCTCCCCGACACAGAGTTTGTAGTAGTTTCAGCCTGAGTACTAGTGATGCTCTCATTTGCATTTCACTTAGCTGGTTACATAGCTTGCCCTGAGGATCTGTTTATATTTACTTGCTGTATTTCATTTGGCTTTAGTGTTTATTGTGCCTTGCTATGTCCCCTGAGGACCTGGATCAACTAGGCTATTTAATCCATAAGGAGTACAATAAAATAAACATCTCTCAACATCTCATAATGTATACTCAATCACAATAGCTATAAGAATATAGCTATAAGAATATAATGGGCACGATAAAAGATAAGAAAGAATGACATAGTCGAACACTATGTCTCAAAATAGAGATAAACCACAGTCTAGTTGTCCAACATAATAAATCACCACAAGTCTCAATTTAAATTTAACATGAGTCTCAACATAACTAAAATAACCTCAAAATAAGTCTCAATGCATAAGATAAATGCTGTCTAAACAGCTGCAGGTAATGTCTCCTCTACAGGAATGGACTCATCTAAACTCTCTGGTATGTAGTCTGCATCTATACCTGGTCCATAATGTATAGGACAGAAATCCTCAAGATCCTCTAGAAAAATATCCAGTCACGATTGGAGCGAAGTACAAGCACTAACAGCAGTTTCACATATATTGACAAAAACTATAATACAGTTGAAAAAATATAAGATGGATATAAATACTGGCAACAAGAAATACTGGAAATAGAAATACTGGAGCATATCATCATTAATGGTATACTAGTAATGAACAGAAATACAAGTGCATGCTAGAACAAAGAACTGGAATATAAGTAAATGCTAGAACAATAATTAGAACATAGAAATGCTAGATCAATAACTAGAGATACATGTAGAGACTATCTAGCTAAGTGTGTAAAACATCAGCATATCATGTGATCGGCTTGGGACTGATCAGGCTTGTTACATATGATTAGCTATGATTCATGTAAGGTCAGGCTAACCATCCGGATAGCTATGATGCGAGCAATAGTTAGGGTAATCACATATAACAGGCTATGAGGCATGTAATGGTCAGGCTGCACTGACGTGAGGTGTGGGTGAGCTATGATGCATGTAGAGTTGGGTATGATCACATAAGCTACTAATATCTTCTCGTCCCCAGCTAGCAAGATGGATTCCAAATCACGACTGTGTTTGATAATAAACGAAAGAAATTGAAACTAGGTTTATACGAAACCCTTTCTTTGGTTTACAAACAAGAAAAAGAAGTACAATTAATCCTATACGAGGATGTTAAGTACAAAAATTTGATTCTGGAGAAATATTGCTATAGGAGTCTGATCTGCGGTCGATCACTTTGTCCCTTGGACCACACGATGACGAAGAAGTGTTGTAGAAGACGAAAAAAGAAGCTTCAAAGACTGCAGGAGGGGTTGAACTCTCGTTGCCAAAGCTCTCTATATGAGATCTCTTAACCTTGAAAAATCTTCGACCCTTTTGACCCTTTTGACCGCTGTCTCTCCACCTTTTCTCCCCTGACCTCCATGGCCGGAGGTCTCTATTTATAGAGTTCGGCTACAGTCGGTGTAGAAACCGAACAGCGAAGAGAGCTGCACCTTTTATACGGCGGTTATAATAACTGCTACCCACGTATGAATGATCTCCTGAATTGGCGTGTGACGCGTGTCCCATTATGAGGTAATGCGTATAATCGCTTATCGAAGATCACGGCATGCAAGCCACATAGATAACTGCCCCTTGCGTAGAGATGGTTGGCATAAAAGCCAAATAACTGTCTCATATGCGTAAAAGCCAAATAGCTGTTCTGATGGCGTAAAAGCCAAGTAGCTGTCCTGCTGGCGTAGAAGCCAAATAGCTGTCCTGTTGGCGTAGAAGCCAAGTAGCTGTTAGGTTGGCGTAGAAGCCAAATAGTTGTCAAGTTGGCATAGAAGCCAAGTTCTGCGTAAAGCTTGATGCTTTGCAAATATAGCCTGAGTTGGCGTATTTCGAGGAGATAGCATACGGCGTACTCCTATAGATGAAAATAGCCAGGTCGGCATATTTCAAGGAGATAGCGTACAGCGTGCTCCTATAGCTGAAAATAGCCTGGTTGGCGTAATGTGCGGGGATGGTAATGTGGACGTATTAGCCCTAATTATAGCTCACCCAGTCATTAAAAGTAGAACCAAATCTCATGCATTAAATGCAGAGATCTGCCCCCATCACGCGCATTAACTATAGAGACGTGCCTCGAGTTCTGTACAACTTTTGACGCGGCGGTTGGTTTCGTCTTTTCCTGAGCGTAAAAGCTCATCTTTGCCTGTGTAAAATAGGCAGCGTATTCCTTGAATGCGTAAACAACGTCTTATATCAAGGTTTATGTCATTAGACGACAGTCTGGGGCTCTGTGCAGAATCATCATTGCAGCCGATCTTTCGATCGTCGTGTAGTACTCTTTGTCAGGAGTCAGGTTCACTGCTTGATCTGACAGGTTCATTCGAGGAATACGAAGAGTTTCTCGTACAACTTCCCGCTGCATTAAAAAATGGACGAGTCTTACGCCGAAGTGGCGATGTAGTAACATTTTTACGCCGAAGCAGTCTAGAAATACTGCATTACGCTGGCTGTTCTGGAGCTATATTTTACGCTAAATAGCATTGAAGCTCTGCTGTACGCCAATGGCTCTGGAATCATGTTTCACGCCACCCAGTGCTGGAGCTCTATTTTACGCGGACTTCCTGCATATTGAGGGTTTTACGCGTATGATTCTCCAGCGTATTTTTCATGCTTCTACAAGACCCCCTTCAAAGTTTTCAAATTCCTCGTAATTTGAAACACTTTGAATAAAGCATGAAATGGTCAATTTTGACTCGTTCCGCGAGGCTGATTTCTCGACAAGTTTTTAGGAGTTTGTTGGGATTCGGTGTGTTCTTCTCTGCCTATAAAAAGGCGAATGGGTTAACCTGTTTTTCCTACACTTTCTTCACCACAAAGAGATGATTGCCGAGCTTCGTTGGGTCGACTTGAGGAAGAAGAAGATCATATTCTTCCAGCATGTAAGGAGTCGTAAAAAGAGGCATCTTCGAGCAAATGTCCTCTGCAATGATGGATCATGAAAGGATATTATAGCTTCCTTTGCTCGGGATGATCAGCAATTTCATATGGCGATTCGTCCAGAAGAGAGGAAGGGTCGTATTAGACCACACAGCTTGCAAGCTGTATTTTCTCCCATCATGGCACTGGACGAAGGCAGACAGCTTGGCCCTGTCTTCCAGTATTGAGTTGGGTCTGAACCCCCAACACAAATCTAGGGCATGCCTGCCATGGCGTATGGAGGGTGGGCTTGAATAATTTACACAGGCCCAGTTTTGTATCCTTCCGCCATTTATCATTTTCTTGTTCATCGGTCCAAGAAGCCGATGAACTGCTGTAGAAGACGAAAAAGATTTACACCAATATGAGAACCTGGCAAAACAGATTCTTGGTGTAATCTTAAATAAAAATGAGAAACCCTTTGTAGAAAAAAGGATTTCCATCATATGTAATCATGAAGATAAAAAACCCTTTGTAGACTGGATTTCCATCATATGTAATCATTATTAATAAAATTGTCTTCTTTTACGCATCTGATGATTTGCCATATTTGCTGTGAGAAAGTCTGAATAGTGTGCAGCTTCGATATGTCTGAATAATTTTACACCGACTCTAATAAAAGAATATCTGATCTCGTCTTGTCTTTTACGCGTAGCAGAAGACGCGTAGAAAACTCTTTAGCATTTAAGTTGAAGATCCAAACTGTCATGCTGTTTTGGACGAGGAGTCGCGCAGTATTCTGAACTGTCACTTCTCTGATATGAAGAATTCTCGTTCAGATTATCATCTTCACGAATGGTTTTCCCGAAAATCCCTTGGAAAAGGCGAGAAATTTCTGTCGACCAAGTCATACTTGAACTTTTTGTAAGGTATTCTAACTGGACTTTAGATGAACTTCCAAATGACCCAAGAAGAGGAGTCGTCTTTAATGTTGAACTCTGTATATTTTAGGTACTTGGAATATTTTATAGCCAAAAAGGAGCATCTTCTGCATAAACCCTTGTAATTGGCCATCTGTAGCTTTTGAGCGTAGAATCGTAGATTTGTAGCCTCTGAGTGTAAAAAGCTTCCGAGCGTAAAATCATAGATTTTTAGCTTCTGAGCGTGAAATCGTAGGTTTGTAGCCTCTTGAGCGTAAAATCTCATGAGCGTAAAAGCATCTGGGCGTAAAACCGTAGACTTGTAGCCTCTGAGCGAAAAAACTTCTTTAGCGTAAAATCATAGATCTGCTCTGCGCGTAAAATCTGGATCCACTGACTGCCCGTCTTCCCTAAATGATAGGCTGACGTAGTCCCAAATCATAACCGAATATTAAATATCAGATTTGGTTAGGGATTCGAAGAGTCATCCGAACTCTATAAATAGTCTAAGGTCTGGAGAGAGAAAACTTTTATCTGCCTTCACAAAACCCTTGCTTTTCAAGAACCCTTCTTCTTCGTCTCTTTCTTGAGAACTCAGGATCGCCATGGCACCTAAACAGACTTCCACCGCTAAGGGAAAGAAGGTCGCTTCCTCTTTCCGCTCCACTGCTCAAGAACGAGCAACTCCCATTAGGTTGAATGAACCTCGATCGGAACTCAGCGCTCCGCCGTCGAGCTATGCTTCGGATATTACAGGTAGAGACTTCAGGAGAAAACAAAATCCTTCGTACACGTTGTACGTGCACGCGCAATGTTATCTTTCATACTGAGAGCCTCTTCGAGGAAGATGATGTACGAAGATATTTTTATTATTACGCGCACATTCCTAATATGTCGGCGTAAAAACTCTGAATTTTTGCAGTCTGGCGTAAAAACTCAAACTGATAATCTTTGGCGTAAAAAAGGAAGAGTGTAGCGTCTAGTGTAGAAACTGACTTGTTCTCTTGCATTTTGTAGTGGACTTGTAGATCTCTCATTTGGCCGAAGTTATGGGCTCTGCTGCCGGGATGTTGAGCTCAAACTATTTGGAGGACTTGTCCCATGTGACATTCCCTATTTCTGGAGCCAATTATCCTGAAGAAAGGGGAACCCTTATATTGTCCCAGGGAGAATGCATGCTGCTGAGTATGATCAGTGGGGAGCCCCTGACATACCTAGACGGAACGGAGTATAAGAAGCCAGGCTTCTTGTTCGGGGATGTTATCGACAAACAATCCCAGACCAAGCCCAAGAAGGAGGATTGGGTGTTTGCTGCTGAGGGCACGGTGATGTATCTGCCCAAGATGCCCAGGGATTACCCTATTTCTGCGTTCTTCCACGCTACACATCCTAGGAATATATCATGGACCCTGACTCCCGATCTTCACGGCCGACCGGGGAAATGAAGCGAGGGTCCGCAAACTGGAAGCTAAACTCGCTCAGGCAAGGGAGTGGGCTCTCCAGTCATCGACAGCTATAGATGTGGTGAAGGGCCGACTGGATATAGCTCAACGGAACTTGGCACGTGCAGGAGTCACCTGCGCCGGTTATGTTAATGCTTTGTCCGAACTATCTTCCTTGAATAACGAGGAGGCAAGGGTGGAGCGGACTCGCGCTAACATCTTGAACTCCAGGAATGAGAGGATGGCCGCTTTGGCTCAGCAAATTCGTAATTTGACTGCTCCTCCCCAATGATGTACTTTTTTGCTTCTTTATGTAATTTGCTCTTTCCGGAGATAATAAAGAAACTTTATCTGACTTTGTGGACCCATCATTTTTTAATATAAATGATAGGCTAGGGTGAAAGTGATATCAGAGGTAATATGGACGTGATATACTTTCGGTAATCTTCAGTTGGATATATCTATTCAGAGGTTATATGGACATGATAGAATATGATCCAACTAAATTTGTGTACAAAACACTATCAGAGGTAATATGGACGTGATAGGTTTTGAAGTTTCAAATTAGTTAAACATATATATTCAGAGGTCATGAAAACATGATAGAATATGATCCAACCAGTTCTTTGTATGTAGTATTGTCAGAATGAGATCTTCACCATGTTCCTTTGAGCAAAGGAGATTAAGCGTAGTACCTCTTTAGGAATTTGCCGTTGATAGGAGCCATTATCAGATCTCCGTTAGGCTTGGCTAATCTGTAATCGCCATTTGAAAACGTCGTTTCAATCACATAAGGGCCCTCCCATTTGGGTTGGAATTTACCCTTACTTTTGTGTGTAATGATCATTGGTCTCTTCACAGCTAGAACTAGCTCGCCAACTTTGAACACTCTCTCCTTCACTTTTCGATTGAAAGCTCTGGAGATGCGCGCCTGGTAGAATGCAATGCGCTGTTGAGCTTGAAGGCGTTTCTCGTCTAATCCTTCTAGGTCTTGAAGCCGTAGTCGATCATTATTTTCCTGAGTCAACTCATTAGCCACTGCTATTCTGAGTGATGGAATTTGGATTTCAATGGGAAGAACTGCTTCACACCCATAGACTAATAAGAATGGGGTACAACCCATCGGTGCTCGTACCGTTGTGCGGTATGCCCAGAGGCACTCTCCCAGCTTCTCATTCCAATCTCTTTTGTTCGAAGAGACGAACTTTTTCAAGAGTTTGATAATATTTTTGTTGAAGGCTTCCGCCAAACCATTAGCAGCTGGATGGTATGTCGTAGAGGCCATATTTTGTATCTGATTCTTATCGCAAAATCGGTGAAACGCTTGGCTGATGAATTGAGGCCCATTATCATAAATTATTCTTCGGGGTATCCCAAAGCGATAAATGACATGGTGCTTGATAAAGCTGATCACGTTGGATGTCTTTACTTCAGCTAGGGGGAGCCTCCGCCCATTTGGAGAAATAATCCGTAATGGCCAATATGAACCGATGTCCTCTAGAAGAAGACGGGTGAATAGGACCAATGATATCCATACCCCATGCTTCAAAAGGCCACGATGCAATCGTAGGATGTAAATGTTCAGAAGGCTGATGTATAAAATTTGTATGAACTTGACAGGCTTTGCATTGTCTTGCATATTTTACTGCATCTGCGATCATAGTAGGCCAATAGTAGCCCATCCTCCTGATACGATCCTGTAACTTAGGACCGGGTTGATGTGCTCCACATACACCGTCGTGAGCTTCTCAGATAACCCGTTTTGCATCATCGTCGGAGAGACATCGTAATAGCAGTCCATCGTATGTTCGACGATATAAAAATTGAGAAGATGCATCAAAATAGAAGCGTAATGATCGTCTTTTGATGGATACTGCTTCTTTAGGATCCTCTGGTAAGATTTCTATGACACGAAGTCTATAAAGGGACTTCTCCAGTCTCTCTTAGGAGGAACCGTGTCTACAGCGTAGCTGCGTTCTATGTGAAAGTTATTTTTCACACAGAATAAATCTCTGTTAAGAAGGATCACTGAATTCTGCCTTCTTATAGGGATAGCTAGATCTGCAGCTAGGCTAGCCAGGGCATCAGCTTCCAAATTTTGATATCGAGGCACGTGCTTTAGGAAGAATCCTCTGAAAGACAATGCAATCTCGATCGTTGCTTGGTGATAAGGAATGAGGTCTGGATTGCGGACTTCATATATTCCTCTGACCTGATTGACGATCAGCAGCGAATCACCAAAAGCTTCTAAGTATTCCACATCCAATTCTTTAGCAACTTGGAGCCCGATTAATAGGGCGTTATACTCTGCCACGTTATTAGAGTATGGTTCGCTAAGGGAATATGCTCGATAAATGACGAATTTATCAGGAGTGACCAGGACAATTCCTACTCCTGAAACCACGTTTCTCCTGGGACCCATCCTAGAGGCACCATCGAAGAATAGCTGCCATGTATCACCTTCCATTGCTGAATTATATTCTACAACTTCTTCGGGAATGTCCTCGTATAGTTTGGAGGTTTCCGGAATCGGATGAGCAGCTAGGAAATCAGCCAAGGCTTGGCCTTTGATGGACTTCTGAGGGACATACACCATATCATATGGTGTTAATAACATCACCCAAGTCGCGAGTCGGGAATTGAGAATACTCGGCTTGTTCATCAATACCCGAAGAGGATTGATCCTGGAGATGATATGAATAGTTTGGCCTGTGACGTAATGTCGTGTCTTCTGAATGACGAACATTACGGCCAAGCATTCTTTTTTTACTGGATTGTACCGGTGTTCAGCTCCGACCATCATCCTGCTTAAATAGTAGATAGCCTATTTATGACCCTCATTGTTCTTCTGTGCGAGGAGAGCTCCTAAAGAATGATCCATTGCTCGAACATACAGCAAAAATGGTCTTCCTATGACGGGAGGCACCAGAACTGGAGGATTAGTGAGGTAGCGTTTGATATCATTAAACGCTTGCTGACAGGCTTTGTCCCATACGAAGTACACGCCTTTCTTCATGAGGAGATAAAAAGGTTGACATCTCCCAGAGAGGTTGGATATGAATCTCCTGATATAAGCCAGACGACCTTGGAATCCCCTGAGTTCCCTCAGATTACGGGGTGGTCGCATTTCTAAGATAGCTTTTACTTTATCAGGGTTTACTTGAATCCCTTTGGCGGTAATGACAAATCCCAGGAATTTGCCACTGGATACACCAAGAAAGGACTTGTAGGATTCATTTTGAGTTAATGTTGGCGCATCAACTCGAATACTATCTTCAAGTCTTGGATGTGATTATCCTTGAGGCAGCTTTTGACAGCAATATCGTCTACGTAACATTCCACTGTTTTGCGTAAATGCTCATGGAATATGTTACTCATAGCTCGTTGGTATGTAGCCCCGGCATTCTTCAGTCCAAAAGGCATAACCGTATAGCAATATACCCCCAATGGTGTCCGGAAGGCAGTATGCTTCTCATCTTCAGGATCCATCTTAATCTGATTATATCTTGAGAATCCATCCATGAAAGACATGCGCTCAAAATCGCACGTATTATCGATCATGACGTCTGTAATGGGAAGTGGGAACTCATCTTTAGGGCAGGCTGCATTCAGATCTCGAAAATCGATGCAAACACGCACTTTTCTACTTTTCTTTATGACTGGAACAATATTGGCGACCCAGTCAGGGTGTTGTTCTTCTCGGATGAACCCACAGGCTATTAGCTTCTTGATTCCAGCTTCTATGGCATCCATTATATCCGGACGGAACCGACGTTGGTATTGTTTCACCGGCTTCGAATTAGGCAGTATGTTGAGCTTATGGGTAGCCACTTTTGGATCAAGACCTGGCATATCCTCATAATTCCACGCGAAGTCATCGATATATTCTTTTATCAGCTGGATTATTTCTTCCATTTCTTCTTCGGAAAGATTGTTACTGATAAATATCGGTTATGGTGAAAGTTTATCTCCAACATCGATTTGGATAACTTTATCTTCAGTGGGCGGTTCTCTCTGCTCGAACCGGAGTTCCCATTGTGTATCCATTTGCTGAGCCCAGGATTCATCTTCAAATGGTTCAGATTCTTGTTTGTCTGCTTCGAGAGAATCTGTCAACACCATATTTACTGATAATACCTGTTCCAGTTCAGCATATGAGCCGGAGGACGATGAGTCATCTTGAGAAGAGGAAAAGGTATCCTTATTTGATTCAGAAGTTGCAAGAGACGTGGTATACCCTAACCCAAAATGAGTTCGTTGACAGTAGGGATCACCCTGCAACGGTATTCGTCTGCCTTTTCCATAGTTGAGACCTGGCTCTGACTTCAGATCATAACCCATACTTTGCATAATCTTCAAAGCTTACGGGCTATATCTGTAAACTTGCATTTTGCCAGCATCGGACTCGTGAGAGTCTTCTTGTACAATCGGTCTGCTGCGCATGCGACCGAAGACTATTGGATGCTGATTGCTGCGAGTAGGTGGGATAATAAAGATAGAATCTTCATATGGCCCATATGTCGTGATGACATTAGACGTTGATGCCACTTCCCATACATACGGATGATAGAAGTCTATAGCTTCCAAGAATTTTTGTGCTATAGGTTCTATATCGTTATGGGGGGATGATTCCGGATTCGGACGTTGAGCATCAGTATACCGGAAAAGAGAATCTTTATTATCGTCAGAAAT
The DNA here is from genome assembly GCA_036927795.1 of Iris macrosiphon. Lineage (NCBI taxonomy): Eukaryota > Viridiplantae > Streptophyta > Magnoliopsida > Asparagales > Iridaceae > Iris > Iris macrosiphon. The sequence goes on from JAYESA010000006.1 coordinate 80,283,939, forward strand.
CACGTTCCTGGTTGTATTTACATCAGTCGACTGCTTGTTGCGCCTGAGGTTGATGACCAAAGGTGGAGGCTTCTAGTTCAAAGTGATCACTAGGGGATCACTTCCTCCTCCTGATTTGGTTTTGTTCAAGTGGATAGCCATGGGTTCTATGACTTTCGGACGGGTAGTCCGTCCTTTCACCTGGATCGATAGGGGTTGCTCAACAGATGGTTCTTCTGGCTTCCGGTGGAATTCCTTCTCCATCTTACTTGACACCTCCTCCATGTAGTCTTGGGTGTACAACATGGCATCGGAATAGTAGGACTCTACTCCTTTGAACGGGTTAAGGTCAGCAAACTCCGTTTTTACTATTCCTTGGGCATCTACATATTTGAAGCATTGATGTAGAGTCGAAGGAACAATGTTGTGATCGTGGATCCATGGTCTGCCCAGCAGAATATTGTAGGACACCTCTGAATCGATGATGATGTAGCATGTAGCTACTGATCTAAGGTCCCCAATCTGGATCCTCAGATGAATCTTCCCCAATGGCTTACTTTTCCCAGCGTTGAAGCCCACAATTGTAGTGGTGGTATAAGCCAGTTCGCTTGTAGGAATCCTCAGCAGTCTGAGCAGACTATGAGGGATGATGCTGATCGACGATCCCGGATCTATGTGAATCCGGTCTACCTCTATGGAACCGACGTATCCGGTGTAATAGAGGGGCCTGTCATGCCTGTTATGTTTTAACATCATGTCATCTTAGTGAAAGTGATGTTGGGGATCACTTCCATCACACTATGGCATTGAGGGCATACCACAGGTTCTTTATCGGGGGACTTGAGCTGAGTCAAGCATGCATCCGCCTACATTAACGCTTCACTCAAGACTTGACGAGTGTCTTTGGATAGCCTTAGGAGCTCGAAGATGGACAATCTGGCCGGTGTATTAGCTAATTGGGCCAGGATGTCGAAGTTATATGGTTTCTCCAAACCTTTGTTTTGAATATTCTTTAAAGGTTTATCAAAACGCACTTCTTTTTGCTTGTCCTTGTCCACCGAAGTTGGTCTAGAAGGACCTGCCTCTGGTATGGCAGGTTCAGGCTCTGGAAGTTTGGCAGCTAAAGTGTCTGCCGTTGCATCTTCCTGATTTCCTCCATAGTCCTTAAGGTAGGCTTTCCCTGAGCGGGTTCCGGTAGCCAAAGTCTCTTCTTCTGATGTCGAGGATATTGCAACCATATGGCATGGTTTACGTCTTGAGTTCTTCTTAGACTTAGCCTTAGTAGCTTGAGTCTCTTCCTCAATCTCTGACACCAGATCAGGATGAACCCATATAATCTCACCACGCTGGGTAGTTAGGGGTACCAGGTCATAATTTTGACCCCTGGCCAGAGGGAGATTAACGATGTTCATCATTGTCCGAGAAATAGGTACAATATCATTCGGAACTTCTTGAGGAGGCAGATTGCCAAATTGGAGAGAGATCATGTTGGCGGTGACCGTCTTCTCGCTATTACACAGAGTGATGGCTTTGGCGTCGATCAACTCTTGGATTTTCCTCTTTAGTACATAACACGCCTTTGTAGGATAATGTATGTACCTATGGAAAATGCAGTACTTAGGGTTATTGGTACTGCCGACTTCATTAGGCCGCTTTGCCTCGGGGAGGGTGAGTTTGCCACTTTTGACTAGACAGTCGAATATGCTCGGAATATCGTCGTCGTCAAAAGAATATTCTTCAATGGGCCTAGAAGTCCCAGGTTTCGTCTGTGTGGCCCCGGGAGTATGTTGCCAGGACGTATTGATTGCCAGGGCTTCTTTTCCTTTGGGACCACGAGGATGGTCGCTTTTGGAGGATGACCTCTTCCCTCTATCAGAGGTAGAGATCATGATTCCATTGTCATGCGCCTTCCGACTGTTGTCTTCAGCGGATACCGCTGAGACGATAGGGCCAATCATGGAACTGATATGGTCATGTGAACACCGAGATCAGTGGAAGAAGGTTCTTCCTACAAATGTCCACCAAGGCAGAATCCGGAACCCCGGGAGGCATCTGTAAAGTAGGCTGACAAAAATGTTCGATGAAAGTACGAACGCTCTCTTTCTCCTTCTGCTTTACTTCGATGAGCGAGGACATAGAGATGTCCATCCCTCCTTCATAGAATCGCGCGAAGAATAGAGTCTTAAAATCTTCAAAGAAAGTAATGCAGTTATCCGCAAGACTATGGTACCACTGATAGGCCACTCCAGACAGACAGCCTTTAAATACTCGAGTGAGAAGGGCGTCATTCCCTTGCAACAACACCGTCATCATGCTAAAGTAGTTCATGTACTAGCTCGGTGACGTCTTTCCCTCAAACAGAGCCATAGCCTGTGGTTTGTATTTGGGAGGGAAAGGGATCTCATCCCAGATAGCTGGGTAAGGCTGGTTGATTCCCAATTTCTTGAGCTGATCTTTATGCTTTAAGGCATCAAATTGGACTTTTACTTCCCGCACTGCCTGCATCGGATCTTCCGCTGGTAATGGGACCGCAGAGTGGTGAGAGATTGGTTGTATTGTAACTCCAACAGGAGGCAATACATTCTCCCAGTTAGGAAGTTGAGGAGCCGCTGACTCTTGATTTAGAACAGGCTCCTGGTTCGCATTAGATGGTGGTAGGTCCACCCCCACACGTATTTGAGTCAGAGGAACCGATGCTTGAGCTATAGCAGTTGTATGTTGAGTCAGCATCATCTGGTGCATATTCTCCATCATGGAATGCATCTCTTTCAGTGATGTCTCTAATACAGCGATGCGTTGCTCCGTACTTCCTTATGGGGAAGCCTCTTCGTGTTCATCTCCAACGGCATAGACTCCTATTTCTCTGGATGCTATTGAAGGGTTAGTATAGATCTCTTTAGAGATTGAGTCTACACTTTCAACATCAAATTCAGGAAACTGGCGACCCCCAATGTCGGAATCAGAAGAATATGAAGCCGGTTGTCGTGACCTAAAACGGGTGTTTCGAAACACACCAGCTTCTATATTCTTAAGGAGTCTGTCGAATCTCCTTTGGCTTGGAGTTCTAGAGGGATGACGTCTTAAATTTGACCTTCCTCTAGGAATGTGTGAAGCCATGTTCACTGATGCGAATGTAGGCTCTTCTTCTTGTAAAGACAAAGAGTAGTTCAACCGGTCGAAAACTAACCGTTTTGCCTTAGAACAGCAATAATTAACTCAACTTTGTGACTATTACAACAATGCTCCCCAGGTGGTGTAATAGGCATGTTAGAAGATCCCCTATCTTTGTGCTTCTGGATCAGGAGATTACGCAAGTCAGGAGGATTAACAAAAGAAGAAGAAGAAGGCTTATTCTGCCTTTTTACATCAGTTGGAATACGAATATTGGAAATCATAACTCTCTCCCTGCCATACGAATACAGCAGTTCAGCCATGTGAGTAGCACATGATCCATGTGGAGCGTATCTATCCACAAACTGGGCCTTCTTTACGCTGAAGGGCTTGTCCTGGTATAATCTGGAACTTTGCACAGGTTGGCGTAAAATAGAGGAAGTCCTCAATTGGCCATCAGCATTCCGCGTAATCTGAAGAGCGGGCAGATTCTTCTCTTGATGGCGTAAAAGCCGAGAGGTCGGGAAATCCGCCACTTGTTTTCCCTTGCGGTGGTTGCAGGGACCATCTGCCTCATTATAGAGGGGAGATATATTTTTACGCGCGGGGCACTTTTGGAATTTCCGAATTGGCACTGAGGCTTTATCAGAAATTTTGTCTGCCACGTCACAGACGGGAGACAGAGTTTTACGCGCAAGGCATGGAGTAGACTTCTGGATTGGCATTGAGGCATTGCCAGAAGTTTCGTCTGCCACATCACAGACGGGAGACAGAGTTTTACGTGCAAGGCGTTGAGTAGACTTCTGGATTGGCACTAAGGCATTGCCAGAAGTTTCGTCTACCACGTCACAGACGGGAGACTGAGTTTTACGCGCAAGGCGCGGGGTAGACTTCTGGATTGGCACTAAGGCATTGCCAGAAGTTTCGTCTGCCACGTCACAGACGGGAGACAGAGTTTTACGCGCAAGGCGCGGAGTAGACTTCTGGATTGGCACTAAGGCATTGCCAGAAGTTTCGTCTGCCACGTCACAGACGGGAGACTGAGTTTTACGCACAAGGCGCGGGATAGACTTCTGGATTGGCACTAAGGCATTGCCAGAAGTTTCGTCTGCCACGTCACAGACGGGAGACAGAGTTTTACGCGCGAGGCGCGCAGTAGACTTCTGGATTGGCACTGAGGCATTGCCAGAAGTTTCGTCTGCAATGTCACAAACGGGAGACTAAATTTTACGCGCGAGGCGCGCAGGTTGTGATGCTACGACCTTATTGGTCGGAGACAGAGAGTCCGCAGGAATGGTAGAGGATGTCCGGGGCATCCAAAAGTTACGTAATTTCCTGCTGTCTTGACAGAGAGGGAATGAGAGCTACCCCCTACTCAGAGCATGTCTTCGTAAGCTGACTGGTCGAATTGGACGACCAAGGTCTTCTTCGTTGATCTTACGGATACAGCATCGTGTTGAGCAATGGCTTTCTCGTAAGATGAGAAAGTAGTCCCCAGCAGAGTCGTCATCTTGTGTTTAATAATAAACGAAAGAAATTGAAACTAGGTTTTACGAAACCCTTTCTTTGGTTTACAAACAAGAAAAAGAAGTACAATTAATCCTATACGAGGATGTTAAGTACAAAAATTTGATTCCGGGGAAATATTGTTATAGGAGTCTGATCTGCGGTCGATCACTTTGTCCCTTGAACCACACGATAACAAAGAAGTGTTGTAGAAGACGAAAAAAGAAGCTTCAAAGACTGCAGGAGCGGTTGAACTCTCGTTGCCAAAGCTCTCTATATAAGCTCTCTTAACCTTGAAAAATCTTCGACCCTTTCGACCCTTTTGACCGCTGTCTCTCCACCTTTTCTCCCCTGACCTCCGTGGCCGGAGGTCTCTATTTATAGAGTTCAGCTACAGTCCGCATAGAAACCGAACAGCGAAGAGAGCTGCACCTTTTATGCGGCGGTTATAATAACTGCTACCCACGTATGAATGATCTCCTGAATTGGCGTGTGACGCGTGTCCCATTATGAGGTAATACGTATAATCGCTTATCGAAGATCACGACATGCAAGCCACGTAGATAACTGTCCCTTGCGTAGAGATGGTTGGCATAAAAGCCAAATAACTGTCTCATAGGCGTAAAAGCCAAATAGCTGTTCTGATGGCGTAAAAGCCAAGTAGTTGTCCTGCTGGCGTAGAAGCCAAATAGCTGTCCTGTTGGCGTAGAAGCCAAGTAGCTGTTAGGTTGGCGTAGAAGCCGAATAGTTGTCAAGTTGGCGTAGAAGCCAAGTTCTGCGTAAAGCTTGATGATTTGCAAATATAGCCTGAGTTGGCATATTTCGAGGAGATAGCTTACGACGTACTCCTATAGTTGAAAATAGCCAGGTCGGCGTATTTCAAGAAGATAGCGTACAACGTGTTCCTATAGCTGAAAATAGCCTGGTTGGCGTAATGTGCGGGGATGGTGATGTGGACGTATGCCCTAATTATAGCTCACCCAGTCGTTAAAAGTAGAACCAAATCTCATGCATTAAATGCAGAGATCTGCCCCTATCACGCGCATTAACTGCAAAGACGTGCCTCGAGTTCTGTACAGCTTTTGACGCGGCGGTTGGTTTTGTCTCTTCCTGAGCGTAAAAGCTCATCTTTGCCTGTGTAAAATAGGCAGCGTATTCCTTGAATGCGTAAACAACGTCTTATATCAAGGGTTATGTCACTAGACGACAATCTGGGCTCTGTGCCGAATCATCATTACAGCCGTCCTTTCGATCAACATGCAGTACTCTTTGTCAGGAGTCAGGTTCATTGCTTGAACTGACAGGTTCATTCGAGGAATACGAAGAGTTCCTCGTACAACTTTCCGTTGCATTAAAAAGCAGACGAGTCTTATGCCGAAGTGGCGATGTAGTAACCTTTTTACGCTGAAGCAGTCTGGAAATACTGCATTACGCTGGCTGTTCTGGAGCTATGTTTTACGCTGAATAGCGTTGAAGCTCTGCTGTACGCCAATGGCTCTGGAATCATATTTCATGCCACCCAGTGCTGGAGCTCTATTTTACGCGGACTTCCTGCATGTTGAGGGTTTTACGCGTATGATTCCCCAGCGTATTTTTCATGCTTCTACAACGACTCCTCGTGATAGGTCTCAATGATGCCAACTCGTGTATACATAGTGTCAGAATTATGTACGCTATACAACTAGAATCATAGAGATGATCAACATAATAAAAACTGTCAGAGAATGTACTCGCCTGTGGTCCTCTGTTGGAAATACCAATATCCTATTTTTGAGGTCTTATCTGAATAATCCAACAGTCCTATAGACATTATTTAATAGTAATACAGGATCAGTCAAATACACTAACATACACACAATCATAAATACACTGAACTCAGAGACTAAGCTAGGGTGCTACTTGTCATCTAACAGGATCAAGTGTGCGTCTAACTGCACGGGTGTCATGTCTCAATTGGTGTGCAATCAGACAGTCAACACTAACATAGGTCTTGCCAGTACGTCAGTGTACATAAGGCAGACAACTTACAACCTTTCAGGGTTACATGGTCAAAGTAAAATACGGGATATCCATAATTAATACTAGGACATACAGTATAAATATATAATCCTAACTAGTATTAGCATTTATTTATATATATATAAATTTATCCATATATATATATATATATATATATATATATATATATATATATATATATTTATCAACCAATATTATGTGCATACCAATTGGAATATTATACACACACGCGTACGCATACGCATACGAGTTTGGGTCATTTGTAGGGTCTCTTGCAATCAATATCTAATGAACTTGTCATGGAGCAATACACTAGATCCTAACGTCATTCACACGTATATACGTACACAACATGAAAGTAATAATTCAAACCTGTGCATGCGTGAACGAGGGGTGTTTGACGTCGAGGTGGCGCTCGGGTTCAGGCGTGTGCTGTCGATGAGTCATCGAGGTGTTGTTGTTCGTCGACGGAAGGGGTCGTTCAGGCGAAGTCGTGCGGCTGCTGTCGTTCAGCGGGGTGTTGCTCGGTGCGAGCGGTCGGAGAGAGGATGGATGGCCGCGGGTGGAGGAGACCTAGATGATGATGATGATTGGTGGAAGGAGGCGGTTGAAGGAGAGGGAGATGGTGGTTCAGGTGGTGTCGTAGGGAAGTCGGTAGGAGGTTCAGTCGTCGGGTTTCAGGCGGTGACGGGGCTGCTCGGCTCAGGCGGTCGGGTGGTGGTCTGCGAGCAGGGAGGTGCTGGTGAAGGGAGGCGGTGACGGGGTTGCGCAGCTTAGGCGGTCGGGTGGTGGTCTGTGAGCAGGGAGGTGCTGGTGAAGGGAGGCGGTCTCCGACGAGTGCTCTGGTCGGGTTGGCAAGAAGGGGGTGGCCGGACTTGGCTGCTCCAGTCGGCGACGAATAGGGAAGAAAGAGAGGGAGATGCCAGCTGGAACTAGGTTTATGTATGATGGGTTGAGGAAAAAGAAAAATTTATATATATATGTGAAGGAGGGTTTGAGGTTGACCTAGAAAGTTGGGCCTGGTCAACCTCCTCATTGGAAAAAGGGCTTTTGCTTCTCATGTAGAAATTCAAAGGCTAGGATTTGCATTGTTTCAAAATGGAGGGCTAAGGTTTAATGAGGGTTGATGTTGAGTGTTACACACTCCAAAAATTTTGAAGAAAATTCACATGAAAAAAAATGGGTTTCTTCATGTGTTGTGTCCAATGGGGTGTGGACACCTCAATGCACTGGCATAAAAGTGCCTAACAATTAGAAAATTGCAAAAGTGGGGTTTTTGGATTATTTTAATTAAAATTTATATAATTGTTGTTCTAAATTTAATTAGAAGTACATGGGGTTAAAATTAGGTGGGGCACAAATGTCATGAATGAAGAAGACTCAGAATATAATATTATCCTAATTTGGGTTGCACAAAATGGGTTGAGATTGTGTCTCCAATTTTGATTTGAACGCAAAAAGATGTAAAGTTGGATTTATATAGAATTAAATATAATCATTTGCGACGAATATTATGTGACTAAAATGAACCACAAGAAGGCATAGTTATAAGTTACACAAGGATCAAAATAGAAAATTGGCACGACTAGGACAAGGGTGTGAAATTTGTTGGAAGGTAATGGCTAGTGTAGTGCTCCAAATATCGAAGCAACGGTAAGGTACAACAATCAATTAAAAATCACAGCAATTAAATATAAATAAATAGCATGTAATATTAACACATTATATTAAATAAATAAAAAGACGAAAATACTCCTATTCTGAAATGTGGTAGTGACAAGTCTACCCTCCTTAAATGAATTTCGTCCTCGAAATTAAAATAAACTAACACAAGAACAAACAATCAACAAGGAATTATACCTCAAGTCTCAAAGAGATACGGATAATGCTCGCGAATTTCGTCCTCTCTTTCCCAGGTTGACTCGCCTGGAGAGTGATGTCTCCATGCAACACGAACCAAGGGAATAGTCTAGTTCTGCAATACCTTCTCTCTACGATCTAAGATCTCTACGGGTTGTTCGGGATAGCTGAGAGTCGGTCCAACCTCGATCTCCGAGTGATCTAGTACGTGACTAGGATCTGCCACGTACCGTCTCAGCTGTGCCACGTGGAATACGTCATGCACTCCATCTAGAGCAGACGACAAGTCTAGTTTATAGGTCACTGCACCGACCCTTGCAAGAATACCGAAAAGTCAGATGTAACGTGGACTAAGCTTTCCGCCTCTGCCAAAATGAATCATGTCCCATGTCGGAGAAATCCGTAGGAACACCAAATCGCCAACCTAGAACAAACAGTCTTAACACGCAATTTAAAACAAAAATAATCACAAACCAAAATAACAAAACCTATACCTGAAACTCTAGGGGTCTACGGTGGCTATCGGCCCAATGCCGCTGTCTGTCCTGCACCACTCGCAGTCTGTCTCTAATAAGTTTCACCTTTTCTGCTGCATCCACGACCATTTCTGGTCCTAACAAAGCTCTCTCTCTCCAACATCATCCCAAAATAACGGTATACGATACCTTCGTCCATATAAAGCCTCGAATGTGACATCTCAATGCTGGCCTCGTAGCTGTTATTGTAAGCAAACTCTACTAGGTGTAGATGATACTCCCAAGAACCTTCGAGATCCAAAACGCAAGTGCGTAGCATATCTTCAAGAGTCTGAATAGTCCTCTCAGACTGTCTGTCTGTCTGGGGGTGATACGCGGTACTGAACTTGAGCTGAGTGCCCAAGCTAGCCTGTAGACTCCTCCAGAAATAGAAAGTAAAATGACTATCCCGATCTGAAACGATACTCACAGGAACTCCATGTAATCTGACAATCTGCTGCACGTACATCTCTGCTAGCCTCTCTGTCGATGTACCTACTTTGAATGGTAAGAAGTGGGCTGACTTGGTCAACCTATCTATGATGACCCAAATCGCGTCCTTTCCTCCTGGAGAACGTGGAAGCCCTGAAACAAAGTCCATAGTCACGTGCTCCCACTTCCATTCTGGAATGGGTAAAGGTTGAAGCAATCCACCTGGCCTCTATCGATCTGTTTTTACCTGCCTGCACACTAAACATCGGGATACAAAGCGTGCTACCTCGCACTTCATACCATACCACCATACGTGTTTCCTCATATCTCGATACATATTGTTGGCACCGGGATGCATCGAGTATTGAGAGCGATGTGCCTCCTGCAAAATCTCTTTGCACAGCTCTCCACTTGACACACACATCCTCGTGCCATGTCGTAAAGATCCTTCATCCGCAATAGTGAAGTCATCTGTCAATCATGTCCGAACTTGTGTCCTGATACTCCTCAGAGTCTCATCATCATACTGTGCAGCTCTAATCTATCTATCAGCTCCGATTGTATCTGCAATCCCCACATCTGAATCTCAACACCTGGAACTAGCACTTCAATTCCCAAGCTCTCAAGATCGGCCAATAAATATCTATCTGTAGTCAAGTACATAGCCATCGGATACCTGCTCAAGGCATCGGCGACTACGTTGGCCTTTCCTGGGTGGTATTGTAATAAGATATCAAAGTCTTTCATCAACTCTAACCACCTTCTCTGCCTCATGTTCAGCTCCTTCTGTGTAAACACGTACTTCAAGCTCTTGTGGTCCGTGAAGATTTTCACACGCTCTCCGTACAGATAGTATTTCCACATCTTTAGAGCGAAGATAACTACTGCTAACTCCAAATCGTGGGTGGGTAATTCTTTTCATGAGGGCGTAATTGTCTTGAAGCATAGGCAATTACTTTCCCGTGCTGCTAAAGAACGCATCCCAAATCTTCTTCTGAAGCATCACTGTAGATAGTGAAACCACCTGTCCCAGATGGCAACGTCAAAACTGGAGCTGTCATCAATCTTTTCTTCAGCTCATCAAACGCTGCCTGACATTCCTCTGTCCAGACAAAATCTACATCTTTCTTGGTCAGCCTAGTCATCGACTCTGCAATCTTGGAGAAGTCTTGTACAAACCTCCTGTAGTATCATGCTAGTCCGAGAAAGCTCCTGATCTCCGCTACCGAACTGGGGGTAGCCCATGATTCCACTGCCTCGATCTTCTTTGGGTTAACTGAAATTCCGTCACCCGTTACCATATGTCCAAGAAATTTAACCTTGTCAAGGAAGAACTCACACTTTGAAAGCTTCCCGTACAGCTCCTATTTCCTGAGAGTCTCCAAGACCATCCTCAGGTGCTCTTCGTGCTCTTCTGGGGTCTTTGAATACACAAGAATGTCGTCGATGAACACCACTACGAACTTGTCAAGGTACTGGTGGAATACCTTGTTCATTAAGTTCATGAATACTGCTGGTACATTAGTTAAACCAAACGGCATTACTGTGAATTCAAACTGGCCATATCTGGTCCGAAAGGTTATCTTCGGTATGTCTTCTCTCTTCACCTTCACTTGGTGATAGCCTGACCTCAAGTCTATCTTTGAAAACACCTTCGCTCCGCTCAATTGATCGAAAAGATCATCTATCCTCGGCAGTGGGTATTTGTTCTTGATAGTGAGGTTGTTTAGAGCTCTATAATCGATACACATGCGTACCGTGCCATCCTTCTTCGGTACGAACAATACCGGAGCTCCCCATGGTGATGAACTGGATCTAATGAAACATTTGTCCTGCAGCTCCTCAACTTGCTTCTTCAGTTCTACCAGCTCACTGTTGTTGACTCTATAGACGTGTTGTGAAATAGGCTCCGCACCTGGTACCAAGTCTAAAGAGAATTCAACATCTCTGTCTGGCGGCAAGTCTGGCAACTCCTCTAGAAATACATCCAGGAACTCCGCTATTAGAGGATGTGGTAACTCTTCTTCCTTTCTAGCTCCATAAAAAGTGCCTCTGCTCTACTTTGCTGCTCCTCTAGCGACCTCAAACTCTGGCTCTCCTGGTGGTCGAAATATTACTTTGCCTCCGTGACAATCTATAGTAGCATGATGCCTACTCAACCAGTCCATTTCGAGTACAATATTGTATCCCAGAAGTGGCATGACGAGCAAACTCATGCTCAACTCTTGGCCTCCCAATGATACTCTCTGATCCTTGCAATAATCACGGACTAGAATAATGCCTCCTCCAGTCATGATCTTGCAAGTCCTATCTAACAGTTCTGTTTCTAAACGATGCTTAAGAGAATAATATACATATACGAAACTATGGGAAGTGCCAGAATCAAATAATGCAAGTGCTGGAATAGAATCGAGAGAAACTGAACCTGAAATCACGTCTCCAGCTGGCTCGGCCTCCTCAATCATCATGGCGTATGCGCGTCCCTGTGGTGCTCCTCTCTGCTGCTGCTGGTGCTGTGCAAACCTCTACTGCTGTGGTGGAAGTAGAGGTCCCCTCTGCTGGCCTCCTGGTGCAGCAGGTACTCTGGCTGGTCCTCTTTGAGCGGCTGTTCCACCCTGACGAGTCTGAATATATGGGCAGTCCCCAAGCTGATGTGCTGATGATCCACAGGACAAGAATGTACCCAATCTCTTCATGCAGATGTCTCTGGTGTGTACTATCTTTTTACAATACGCACACTAAGCAGCGGGCTGATTCTGTCTCTGTGGCTGTTGCTATTGGATGTATCCTCGAACTGGTGCCTGGTGCTGTTGATGCTGCTGCTGGTACGGCCTCTGTTGTTGTTGAAAGTGTGGGTGCTTGGTCGGTCCTGTGTTACCACATGTTCCTCCAGAAGTATCGCGTCCTCTCTTTGGCCTGAGGTCTAAGTCATCTTCAGCAATCTGGGCATCCATCAGAATATCCTCAAATATAGCAGTGCGACGTCCCGAAGTATGAGACTTGATCTCTCTATTCAACCCCTTCCTGAATTTTCGTGTCGGTCTCCAGGGTCTCGAATCATCGATGGCGCGAATCGACTCAATCGGCAAAACTTCGCGGCGTATTCGTCGACTGACATGCTCCCTTGGACTAAGTCATGGAACTGACTTTCCAATGGTCCCAAAGCTATGTCAGGAAAGAACTTCTCCTTGAAGAGTTCCTTGAAGGCCTCCCAAGTAAGTCCTTTGTCAGTGAGTCTCCGTTTTGTACGATACCACGTCAGAGCGATATCAAACATCTGACTGTCAGTGGCCTCGATCTGAAGAATCTTCGAAATCTGCGTCAAACGCAAGTTCCTCTCTATATCCTCGAGCCATTCGTCAGCGTAGAGTATCCCTTCGGTGCCTTTGAACTCTCGAGGCATCATCCTCTTAAAGTCCACTATAGTACCTGGCCTCTGGTGCTGCTGGCCAGGATGCTGTTGTTGTCGTGCTACTCTCTCCACAGCCTGGAGAGCCACCTGATGAGCATTCTCCATGCTCTCTCTCATCAGCTCAGTATGTGCCTGGTGCGCCTCTGCTTGCACCCTCTGAGCCTCAGCTTGAACACGTTGAGCTTCTGCTGTCACTCTCTGGGCCTCTAACATGCCTTGGATAAGTGTGAACATCTGTGCGCCGTCAGTGGGCACACCTCCGGGAATCGGAGTCGGTGGAGATGGAAGGTTGTCCGTCATAGCTGGGGCAATCCTCTGAACAGGTGGAGGAGGAATCCCAACAGCTGCAGATACTCCCACATAAATAGGAGATGTAGGAGGAACTCCAGAGGTTTGTTCATCAGGTCGAGAGGTGGCAGACCTCTCTGAAGCTGCTGCTCCCAGCCTCAAAGACCTAGTCTTCGGCGGCATCCTGAAGACAGATCGAAAAGAATCAATTAAGGTAATATATACGATATCATCAAGGAAGGACACTAAAATTCTAAAGGAAGCAATCATTCAGAATAGCATTGTAAGATCAGAATTTCTTAGTTGTGATTGAGCATACTCTTATCCTAAATCATATTTCCTATCGCAGGCTCGTAGTAGTACAACTAAGTTGTCGCACTACCACGACATCGCACAACTTGCGAAGCTAGACCTGCATGGGCCACCACTAAAAATGTGTCACGACCCGCACCCGATATAGGGTCACGAGTGCGTGGGTACGTCCAGCCTATGTCACAGCATCGACGGTAGAACGCTGTCTAGGTATCAATAATATACTAACATAACTCACAACCTGTCAATGATGTCAACTCCATAAGGAGTACAATGAAATAAACATCTCTCAACATCTCATAATGTATACTCAATCACAATAGCTATAAGAATATAAATAGCACGATAAAAGATAAGAAAGAATGACATAGTCAAACACCATGTCTCAAAATAGAGATAAACCACAGTCTAGTTGTCTAACATAATAAGTCTCCATAAGTCTCAATTTAAACTTAACATGAGTCTCAACATAACTAAAATAACCTCAAAATAAGTCTCAATGCATAAGATAAATGATGTCTAAACAGCTGCAGGTAGTGTCTCCTCTACAGGAATGGACTCATCTAAGCTCTCTGGTATGTAGTCTGCATCTATACCTAGTCCATAATGTGTAGGACAAAATTTCTCAAGATCCTCTAGAAAAATATCCAGTCACGATTGGAGCAAAGTACAAGCACTAACAGCAGTTCCACATATATTGACAAAAACTATAATACAGTGTAAATAAATACAAGATGGATATAAATACTGGCAATAAGAAATACTATAAAAATACTGGAGCATATCATCATCAATGGTACACTAGCAATGAACAGAAATACAAGTGGATGCTAGAACAATGAACTGGAATATAAGTGAATGCTAGAACAATAACTAGAACATAGAAATGCTAGATCAATAACTAGAGATACAAGTAGAGACTATCTAGCTAAGTGTGTGAAACATCAGCATATCATATAATCGGCTTGGGACTGATCAGGCTTGTTATATATGATTAGCTATGATTCATGTAAGGTCAGGCTAACCATCCGAATAGCTATGATGCGAGCAATAGTCAGGCTAATCACATATAACAGGCTATGAGGCATGTAATGGTCAGGCTGCACCGACGTGAGGTGTGGGTGAGCTATGATGCATGTAGAGTTGGGTATGATCACATAAGCTACTAATATCTCCCCGTCCCCAACTAGCACGATGGATTCCAAATCACGACTCCTCGTGATAGGTCTCAATGATGCCAACTCGTGTATACATAGTCATGTACGTTATACAACTAGAATCGTAGAGATGATCAACATAATGAAAACTGTCAGAGAATGTACTCGCCTGTGGTCCTCTGTTGGAAATACCAATGTCCTGTTTTTGAGGTCTTATCTGAATAATCCAACAGTCCTATAGACATTATTTAATAGTAATACAGGATCAATCAAATACACTAACATACACACAATCATAAATATACTGATCTCAGAGACTACGCTAGGGTGCTATTTGTCATCTAAAAGGGTCAAGTATGCGTCTAACTGCACGGGTGTCGTGTCTCAATTGATGTGCAATCAGACAGTCAACACTAACATAGGTCTTGCCAGTACGTCAGTATACATAAGGCAGACAACTTACAACCTTTCAGGGTCACATGGTCAAAGTAAAATACGGGATATCCATAATTAATACTAGGACATACAGTATAAATATATAATACTAACTAGTACTAGCGTTTATTTATATATATATTTATCCATATATATATATATATATATATATATATATATATATATATATATATATATATCAACCAATATTATGTGCATACCAATTGGAATATTATACACACACGCGTACGCATACGAGTTTGGGTCATTTGCAGGGTCTCTTACAATCAACATCTAATGAACTTGTCATGGAGCAATACGCTAGATCCTAACGTCTTTCATACGTATATACATACATAACATGAAAGTAACAATTCGAACCTGTGCGCGCGTGAACGAGGGGTGTTGCTCGGGTTCAGGCGTGTGCTGTCGTCGAGGTGCTGCTGTTCGTCGAGGGAAGGGGTCGTTCAGGCGAAGTCGTGCGGCTGCTATCGTTCAGCGGGGTGTTGCTCGGTGCGGGCGGTCGGCGAGAGGATGGATGGCCGCCGGTGGAGGAGACGTAGATGATGATGATGATCGGTGGAAGGAGGCGGTTGAAGAAGAGGGAGATGGTGGTTCAGGCGGTGTCGTAGGGAAGTCGACAGGAGGTTCAGTCGTCGGGTTTCAGGCGGTGTCGGGGCTGCTCGGCTCAGGCGGTCGGGTGGTGGTCTGCGAGTAGGGAGGTGCTGGTGAAGGGAGGCGGTGACGAGGCTGCTCGGCTCAGGCGATCGGGTGGTGGTCTGCGAGCAGGGAGGTGCTGGTGAAGGGAGGCGGTCTCCGACGAGTGCTCCTGTCGTGTTGGCAGGAAGGGGATGGCCGGACTCGGCTGCTACGGTCGGCGGTGAACAGGGAAGAAGGAGAGGGAGATGTCGGCTGGAACTAGGTTTAGGTATGATGGGTTGAGGAAAAAGAAAGAAAATTTTATATATATATATATATATATATATATATATATATATATATATATATATATATATATATATATATATATATATATATATATATATATATATATATATATATATATATGTGAAGGAGGGTTTGAGGTTGACCTAGAAAGTTGGGCCTGGTCAACCTCCTCCTTGGAAAAAGGGCTTTTGCTTCTCATGTAAAAATTCAAAGGCTAGGTTTTGTATTGTTTCAAAATGGAGGACTAAGGTTTAATGAGGGTTGATGTTGAGTGTTACACACTCCAAAATTTGTGAAGAAAATTCACATAAAAAAAAATGGGTTTCTTCATGTGTTGTGTCCAATGGGGTATAGACACCTCAATGCACTGGCATAAAAGTGCCCAACAATTAGAAAATTACACAAGTGGGGTTTTTGGATTATTTTAATTAAAATTTATATAATTGGTGTTCTAAATTTAATTAGAAGTACATGGAGTTAAAATTAGGTAGGACACAAATATCATGAATGAAGAAGACTCAGAATATAATATTATCCTAATTTGGGTTGCACAAAAATGGGTCAAGATTGTGTCTCCAATTTCGATTGGAACATACAAAGATGTAAAGTTGGATTTATATAGAATTAAATATAATCGTTTGCGACGAATGTTGTGCGACTAAAATGAAGCACAAGAAGGCATAGTTATAAGTTACACAAGGATCAAAATAGAAAACTGGCACGACTAGGACAAGGGTATGAAATTTGTTGGTAGGCAGTGTAGTGCTCCAAATATTGAAGCAACGGTAAGGTACAACAATCAATTAAAAATCACAGCAATTAAATATAAATAAATATCATGCAATATTAACACATTATATTAAATAAATGAAAAGACGAAAATACGCCTATCTAAAATATGGTAGTGACAGCACCTACTTCTTATACAGACGTCCTTGTAGCAGCTCGACGCATGGAGCGTATCCATAGGAGGGAGTCCAGCCAGAAGATACCGTACAGATTAGTACCATCTCGAGCACCACACGGGGAGCCTGCAAAGCAACCCCAGATGAGTCCACCACAGAGAGCAGCATCACGAGCCCCATCCCTTCCTACTTATCACTACTGTGGTAAGGGAGGCCATATTGAAAGAGAGTGCAGACGCAAATTGGGATTATGTTTAGCTTGTGGATCTAGTCAGCATTCAGCCAGGGATTGTCCTGAGCGCCGGGAAGGAACACCAATGGTTCACCGACTAGCTTTACCAGCACCGTAGTCAATCCAGCAGCCACATCGACCAGCTTATCCAGCACCAGGAGCATCACAGGCAGAAGATGGAGGATTTAGACCACCAGCACCGGAAGGATATCAGCCGAGGCAACCCTTGGCACCACAGGCAGCACTCTTTCAGCAGGCCCAGCAACAGCAGAGGGCACCACCACATGAACGTGGACAGGCTTTTGCGATGACAATGGAGGGGCACGGATTCGAGGAGTAGCAAATATGGGTAAGATTTAGTCTTATTATAGCTAGCTATAGTAACGAATATTCCTGGTAATACTTTAGCATGTGCTTGTTAGTTCCATTCCCTAGCCTATACCTAGTATTATGTTAGCATGAACTTGTTAGTCTAGATTAGTAATATGTAAGTGGTACCCAAATTTTTATAAGTTGTAATTGATCCTTGCTCTAATCAGACTCCTTTACTCTTGAGTTACTTATCTCTCATTGCCTAGGAAAAAGTTTTTATTGCTTCCTTACATGTTCTGCTTGAACAAAACCCTCACATTTTCTCTCAATTTTTCCCTTGTTCATGGTCCTTTATCCTTTGTGTCGTGCTTCAACAAATGTCATGCAACCATGTCATCTCTTCTGGAGCAAACCTTTCCTGACTGGTTATGTTTTGTTTTTCTTAATTAAAGGGACGCAATTTTTTAAGGTGGGTAGATTGTGAGCACCCTGATTTTTTATATAGGGTTAGTTCGGTAATTAATAATTATTTTTTTATTTTAATATTTATTCGATAATTTAATTGAACTTTGGAAACCAACCCCCATGGTTTTAAGATCTTGAGTGCAACACTAGTCTTTTTCTTCCAACCAACCTAGCATGCTCGACTTAGACGAGTCAAATTAGGCTCCTACCATGATTGTCCCTCACAAATTCGCAATTCCATGCCTTGTTTTGGTCGAACAACTTTCGAGACACAATTACGAGAAAACGATGTTTAATTAACCCTTTTGCCATAGCGTACGATTTTAACACGCCACCCCGATCCATTGATCTCAACTAAATTCATGCTATGAGCCTAACTGGTCCTATTACGCACATGACCCTCGAGTTGCGTTATTTGAACCCCCTACCCGCTCCCAATTTAATATCATGTAGAAAATAGAATTTAAGAATTTATTTAATTATTTTAATATTCATTAATATTTAGTAAATATATTTTTAATTAATATAAATTGGTTGTAGATTATTTATTGGAGGAGATACAAATTTTCTAGAATTCTTACGAGTGCCTAACTATTTTTGAAATTTTTTTGCATTTCATTATTGAATAAATAAAGAAAATAAAAGAAAATAAAATAGAAATTAATACGCAAACCCATTAACCACTACCCAACCCATACCCATTAACCCATTAGTACAAACTTAAAACCCAAAACCCCCTTCTTTACACGCATAGGAGTAAACCCCTCCCCCCTTTATATATATGCATACATACATATATGTTTGCAATACAAAACCCAAACCCTAACTCTAATCCCACCCTAACCATCACTACCCGTCGCCTCCGGCCGACCCCCGACGCCGCCGCGAACCACCGCCTCCCGCCGACCGCCGCCGTCCGCCCCCTCACGCACGCGCACAGTAACAACTACAATCCCTACTTCGTGCGCAGCCACCACCCTCTCCGCTCGTCCGATTCGCGTCCCGTCTTCGCTGGCACGTTCACAACCTAACCCTCTAGGATTCTCTTCAAGTGGAATGAATTTAGGCACCCCGGTTTGATCGAAAAATCGACCGAAAGTTGGCCGAAAACTATTTTAAAACAGTCCAAAATTTTGATCCAAACTCCCATGTTTATATCCAATTTGCCACCAATCCGTTTAATATTTTCAAAATATAATTGAAGGGACTTCTTCACAATATAATCAAGATTTTTATAGTTCTTTTATTTTTTATTTGTTTGCTTTAATGGTTAAATTATTCTTGTTCCAAAACGACCAAAAACTTATTTTTAAAACACCCAAAATCTCGCGATACGGGGTGCGTCCTGCCAAACGAGGCAATTTCGTCGTGTGTGAGTTGTATCGTAAGGCGCGTATCATCAACGCGGATGTGTAGACTTTTGCGGAACTTGATTTGGATGTACGTGCACACCGGAATCAACACGTATCCGTCAAAAAATACTGTATCGGCCTTTTCTGACCCTCGTTGTAACTTCGTGTGTGCTTGTCATTTCGGAACAAAACTTGCGTCATCGAATTTGCAGTGTTACACTGGTCCTGTGACCCAAGTTTGGTTCGATTCTGAGCACATTGACGAAACGTCATTTTGTGGGCCCTATGGTTCCACATAATAGGCAATTTTGTGATCGGCTCATCGGAATCCAGTTCTGGACATTTTGTTGGGTTCATATCGTCATTCTAAACTCGTAGAAACTAAGTTTGATGAATTTGGAGAACTTTGTTTCTGACACATTTTTCGGTACAAGTGGGCCACATGTGGACCCCGCTTTGACCCAAAAATGTCAATTTTGCCCATGTGTCCAAATTGGACTTATGGGTAGTCAATCCTAACTAATTCAAGTATTTTGAGAACATTGGTGATGTTTGTTTCAGCATCCGGAGGTGTACGTGCAGATTCCACTTCCCCAGAAGTAGTTGACGGAGTTCAGAACCCAGGCAAGTGTACCTTGCCAAACCTGCAGAGATCCTGTTATATTACTTGCTTGTGTTCTTTTATTATACATACTTCTGTGATGTATTATGTTCAACCTAGGACCGTGAGACGTTGCTTAGCGTCCGAACAAGATTCGGGTGTCGACGTCGTATGCGGAGTCGTGCAACGTCACTTAGAGAGTTGATTCCGCGATCCTATATTTTTACGTTCTTGCTTTACCAAGTACGCCATACCGTAGGACACTTGACACTATTTCATGTGACAAAATCTTTCTTGAGATATTCATGGTGATTCTGTATAGTCTTACAGGATTCGTGACGAGACTTGCATATTACATGGATATTACTATGACACGTTGTACTAGCTAGAGGTCATGATCTTGCGTGTTATGGACATGAGACGTCGTGGACATAAGACATGAGATTACGTTGGGTGGGGAGAGACACACATGCTACAGGATGATTACATACATATATATTTATAATTGCGGTGCTTTAGCCTCTGTTCCAGAGCTTGGCCCATTACTTGATATTCCTGCTACCGGCTCCCCGACACAAAGCTTGTAGTGGTTTCAGCATGAGTACTAGTGATGCTCTCATTTGCATTTTACTTAGCTGGTTACATAGCTTGCCCTGAGGATTTGTTTATATTTACTTGCTGCATTTCATTTGGCTTTAGTGTTTATTGTACCTTGCTATGTCCCCTGAGGACCAGGATCCGGATTATATCCCCAGGTATAGACGAGGAGAGCTATCCCGAGGTTTACGGGACATGAGCTACTATTGGAGACGTACGGGTTGCAGAGGATGAGGTTGTTCCGGAGGACTTCTCTTGAGCACACAGTATTCTTACCATTTATTATTTATGCTTAGTGTTCTTAGATATTTGATCTTGTAGTGACTTCTGGATATTATACTTGGAGTTATTTTTCTTTCCATTTTGATGACGGGTTGTTCCCCGTGACATTATTTATATTGCTTTGGTTGGACAGATCATTTTATATTATTGTGACTGGACTTGTCTCTTTGTGATTTCGTTACTATTTGTGGATAAGATTAGATATATAAACTGTGACAGGTATTCATAGACCATTTTTATGTATTACAGCTTTAGTGCACTCTAACGTATCCATTGAATTGAGTTTGCCCATTGGAGTTGTGCTGCTGGTCATTGCCACGTGACTAGTCCCTCGATATTTTGGAACTAGGGTGTGATAGTTATACTACATTTCTAATCCCAAATTACGTTTATGGGTTCCTTCTTATTATATGCATGTTTGTCTTGCCATATTAAGATATCGAATGCCCATCGATCAAAATAAGTTACGGACAACTATATTGACGACATCTTTTATCCTTAAGTAGGATCACTCAACTTTATTTATCATGTCGGATATAATCCACCTACAAGGTTTATATGATAATCCTTATGAGCTCCTTAAGGGGACATTATCAATCCGACGTATCGGGACATGGATTTCTTTTATAATCAGCATCCCATCATACAGACAATGCCATTACCCAATTCATAAAGATTGTTAATCCATAATGAATCTCACTCTTTTATGAGTTAAAGTAATGCACACTGCATATACATAGCTGTTATTATATCCGGATTAAGAGAACAAGCATCAATTATAACATAGGTGTTTGTTCTCTTATCTAGTCAATACAAAGAGAACAACTACAAGTGGTCTTGTTCAATACATAAAGTGCACTAATATAAATATATAGTTAAGATAGACTAATATCATATTACACTACGACTTACTAATGGTTTATCTAAATCCATCTAGGTTGTGAACTATTTATATATTCTACATGGAACTGGTAATATGATCTTTCTATGTTACACCACATACTATATTATCTATAATATATAATATCTGACACTTGCATTAATATTAGGTTGATTAGTTACTTTCATTTAGCTAGTTTGTTCTCGAAAGATTATTTTATGGACTTGGACTTTTAGAGACTTCTCATATATTGTTTTTTTTTTACTTTATATGCCTATGGTTTCTTTTGAACAATAGAAACATTTAATAATTAATGATTATGGGTTTAATAATTAAGTTTCTTATTCGTTTTCTTCCACATAGATATTGTGGATAAGATCAGTGATATTAGAAGTTATATGGTTGTTATATGTGTTGATGTTGGGTGGGGTTCCCAACCTATGTGGAGAATACTCCTGTGTGCGAAGAGCATCATCCGTATGTTGGAGAAGCTTGAGAAGCTGAAGGCTCGAAGCAGAGTTCAAAGCTGCAATTTGAGGATCTACAAAAACCAGACTGGGTTCGGTCCGAATTTGGTCTATCGAACTGAAACGAGTTCTGGGTGTTTTATCAATACCGTTGGATCGTATGGACGGTCCAGATTTGCTATAATTTATAAGGGATATATATAGGTATTTCCTAACCCTAAAAAAATATAAAGATCTATCACAAGATAATAAGGAGAGGTTTCTCAAAGCTTGTAACTTTTGGAGATGAGAAAGTTGGATTGACCGCTAATTCAAATAAGAGACTTTTGAGGGTAATTTCTGTCATTGACTTTTGTTCTTTGGATGTTTTAATCAGTTTTCATTTTCTATGTGGTTGTGGTGATCTAGTTGGATCGGTGAGAAGGTTATAAGGACTCTATATCTTCTTATTCCATTAATCGAGGCTTTCCAAGGTTGGACTCTGATCGTTTCATGGTTTTCCCGCAAGGATTTTTCATGCCAAAAGTTATTGTGTCTGCATTTTTGGCTCTTCTGTGATTTTGGTAAATTAGTTTCTGCACTTTACTTTGGTTATCTCGCAGTCTTCTTGGTTTGAAGGAATGGTTTTTGCGTTTCGTTTCCAATAGTATTGTATAAGAGCTTTTAGTTTTGTTGATACCAACAAAGTGGTATTAGAGATTTTGGATCTGTTGATACTAACACAGTGATATCAGAGCTTTAGATTCAAATTATTAGGTGTCATGGTTGACAGTCAAACCAATGAGAAGAGATTAACGTGAAGAGATTAACGTGAAGCCAGTGCACATGACAAACCTAAGCAGTTCTAATTACTACTATTGGCGGAGCAAGATGAAAGATTTGATGTTTGTTAAGAAGCTACATCTTTAGGTAATGTAATAAGGAATAAAAGTTTGAGCATATACAGATGTGTGGGTATATCATGCAGTTCATGGACGAGAATGTGTACAATTACATCCCCAATATTGAGCATGTAAGAACACTTTAGGAGAAGCTGGAATCATTGTAGCAAAAAGACCGGGGTAAACAAGTTGTTCATGATTCGAATAATGATGGTCTGAGGTATAAGGATGGTACGTCTATTACGGATCTTCTCAGTGAGATCCAGGACTGTGTAGTTTGGAGACTCTTGACATGTATATAGTTAGTCTGGATTTTTTATTTTTGATTTAGTTTTGAATGGTCTGGCCCATTAAAATTATTTAAGTACAAATTATTAGTTTTTGGCCCATTAAAATTTGTATATAGTTTGTACTATGAAAAATGGTTTGTAGCAATTATATTTATTTAAGTGCAAAAAATTAGTTTTTTGTCCCATCAAAATTATTTAATGGCCATTAATTTTTTTAGTAGGCCTGACCCACTGGTCTATAAAACTGAACCGGCCAAAAATTGAACCGTTTTAATTTATTTTAGTTTTAGTCTTTTTTTTTATGTAAACGGTTATGTTTTCTGTTTTGAACATTGGGGTTTACGGTTTTGGCCGATTTTAAGAGAAACGGTTTGGTTCAAGCTGAACTGAACCGTTGCTCACCCCTAGTCACTTCACAGTAAATTTTGTCTGCAAATTCTCAACCAAACACGTGAAGTATTTTCAACAAGTTATGTGATACTTTCAGCAAGTTCTTATATTTTTCTTTTTTCATACATGTGAGAGTATTGTCTGCAAGTTCTGTAATACTTTTCAGAAACATTATCAATGAACCCTGCAAATATGGCTGAGAAAGAGACTTAATTTGATCAACTTATCAGCATAGTCTATCATCTTTCACATATCGAAGACGCAGTGCCGGACTTTAGATTTTGAGACCTGAGACGAACTCTAAAAGTTGCCCTCAAAACTTAATTTTCATATTATATATTTTTTCCATTGACGATAATATAATATTATTGTCAACCCAATATTCAATAAATAAAACAAGAAACAAAATTTAATATCCAAAAGAATGTATATATATTATAATAAAATACTAATAAAACTGAATATATTCCAAATCTAGATACGAATACTATGCAATCAAATGACATTGTCATAATTTTTCAACAAATAATAATAATTAATGACAAATAAACAATCAACAACAAATATAAAAAAATCTCTTTCTTAGTTTCTCCATTAGTTGATTTCAATCTCAATATGAATAACTATGCAATCAAATGGCAAGAACATATTTTTCTAATAAATTAGTCAACCCTAAATAAAGATGATTAACAACAATTTTTAGGCAAGAATATATTTTTTTTCCAATAAATTATAATTTATAATACATCCACAATTTTAGACTTCACTTACCTGAGATTGAAAAAAATAATCATGGAACTTTAATCATAATTTAATGACTCATAAAAATGTAATCTGACAATTGGAAAACCGTCATTGACACTGTAATTAAGAAATAGATCAAAATGTGAATGAGCAAGCAAACTCTAAATATTAACTTCTATAAATAAGAAAAAATAGCAAGCAAACTCAAAATCTTAGTGCAGCAACCAAACTCAAAATCAACAAAAAATTATATTATTATTATATATATAAATAATCAAAGTCTTACGTATGGTCCGGTGGTAAGGGAGGGATTGTGTTGACTTCTAAAAAAAATTTAACAGTCGGCAATGCAAAAACAATAGTCTCTCTAAAATAATATAATCCCTAAAAGTTAACTCAGTCGGCGGCCACAAACTCTTCCAATATTTCTCTGTCTTCAAAATTTCAAATGCGGGCCATTAATTTCAAATGCAAGTCTTGAAAAATTCTCTTCCACTAATTTTAATTTTATATGCTATTCAAATTTTAATTATAATACAAATTTTAATTTTAATTTTAAATTAATTTTAGTTTTAATATTTGTCATGTAATCAATTCTATCTAGAGTGTGCACATATGGGTCAAATCAACCGCATCGGACCAAACAAAACTTGGAACACAAATTAAATGGAGCTTTAGCTCAGGTTCGATTAGTATTCGTCCAAACTCGTACGCTAAAACTAGTCGAGCTCGATGATTTCAAATATCTAATCGAATCGAGTTCGAATACCATTTTTGAGTAGCATGTAACAATGATACTTGCGTGTTAATGATAGTTATTAATAAAATAAATTTACAAAAGAAACCAAAAAAATAAAAACTTGTCGATTTGATCAATTGAATTAGGGGTTTGCACATGTTGGTCAAACCGACTGCATCGAACCATATCAATCCGAACAAATCAGCTTTAATCTAACCGATGATTCCATTATTTAATTCACCCATGTCGTATACATCCACCATTTGAAGGACAATTTTGAGGTACAAATAACATTACTCTGCTAGTTATTCTTAGAATAATATATATCAAGAGTAATGCTATTCGTACCTCCAAATATTAATATTAAATTAATACTAATATTAACATTAAAATGTTAATATTAACATTAAAATGTTAATATTAATATTAACATTAAAATATTAATATTAATATTAATATTAATATTAATATTAATATATTTTTTAGATGCCCAACTTAACGCTCGGGGCTTTGTGTCCAATGCATTGCATGTCTTTTGAGCCCATTAGAAAAATATGAATGTTAATGTTAATATGAATATGAAGACTCATTTATGTTAATATTAATGTTAGGGTTAAAAGCTGTAAAAGATAATAAATCAACTCATTGTGGCTCTGAAGACACATTTATGTCACATAATTAAATATGCATGCGTACTATTGATCGATGTTTTAAAACTGGACCGGACCGGACCGGACCAGTTGATTCAACCGGTTGATCCATAAATCATTAACTTTTTTCGGGCCGGATCAGTATTAACTCATCGTTTTTTAATAACTTGTTATAAATGAATATTTTTTAAAAATCAATGTCTATAAGAGATTGAATTTAAACCACGTCTGGTTGGACCACTAATTATTGAACCAAGTGGATGAACCGATTTGACCCGATCTAATGTTTTATTCGGATCAATCTTCGATCTGATTTTTAAAACACTGATGATGATGCCGTTCTTGTTCATCTATTTCTTGCAAAAATTGAGTATATCATGACAATATCAGGCTTGGAATTTCATTATGGTGTGTATCATTAATTAATTTGACAAATATTTCAATAATCCGATTTGAACATGCAACCAATGAGCGTCGTAATTGTGCAAATAAAAAGGGATCATCTGGTCGTCCTCTCCATCTATTAAACACAGCGACGGAGAATCAACAGATGAATCTCAACCTTCAATGTCATTTAGATAGAAAGTCATTCTACATGACGAGAGAAACAAAGGAATAATTGTTTTAGTTGATGTTATTTTTTGGATAATTTAATTACTAAATTTGTTTATTAGATTTTATATATGAGAATGGATTTCCATTTATATTTTGTATCGAATTTTTTAAATTTAATTTTTAATTTTTGGATAATTTAATTTTAATTTTTATATATATCGAATATTAAATTTAAATTCAATCACTTGGTATTTTGAAACAAAACTATGGGACGTCAACTCTACGTTACGTCAACTCGTGACGACGAAACCAACTGAGTTGGCGCTACATGATTTTGCTTTAAAAAGTCAATTCGGTTGAAGTTTTATACCTCTGTTGGTGAGTAAGTGAAATAAATCTTTTTCTACTTCTCCTGTCTGTATGGAGTTTTCTGATTTTTATTTCATACGTATCAGGTTAGAGAGAGATGCTATACATGTCAATGAGTTACAGCGAAATACAATGTTAGTGAGTTCAAGCGGAATACAACGTTGGTGAGGTGGGTAATATTCATCCGCCATCATTCGTTGGTATAGATATATAAAAATATCAATAAAAACAAATAAAAATATCATTAAAAATATTGTATTCATCCACAAGCAGTCAAGTTTAGTTTCACTTTTTCAATTTTTCTAAAAATAAATAAAAATATCATTAAAAATATTGAGATAAATAAAATTAATAAAGTTTTTTTATTTTCACTAATTATTGTTTTTTTCTACAATTGTTTTATATGGTCAAAGTCCAAAGTCCAACAGATAATTTCAATTTATATTTTAAAATCGGGCCAAATCGGATACGAATCCGACTCAGACCTGGTTATAGGCAGGACTGGACTCGTCAAAGCCAGCCTCGAGTCCCTACGCAACCTCGAGTATCTCGTCCAGCTCGCAAGCGGGACTGGCGAAATTGACGACTGCACTAGTTCAGTTACCTTCCTCCTTTTAGG
This sequence comes from Iris macrosiphon, assembly GCA_036927795.1. Taxonomy (NCBI): domain Eukaryota; kingdom Viridiplantae; phylum Streptophyta; class Magnoliopsida; order Asparagales; family Iridaceae; genus Iris; species Iris macrosiphon. The sequence goes on from JAYESA010000006.1 coordinate 80,311,243, forward strand.
AAGTGAAAAGAGGAAAGTAATGGAATTATGATTAAATTATATAAAAAATTATATAATTTGTATACGCATGTTTGTTGTATTTCAAATTTGAGCCAAAAAAACAAACAAAATTGATCAAAAACGATAAAAACAAAAAAAATGATAAAAAAGATCAAAAATGATAAAAAAAAAACATAACAAAATTAAAAAAAAAATCAAAAATAAAAAAATTGATACAAAAGGATTAAAAAACAATAAAAAACCATTTGATGTTTCCAAATCATCCAGTTGCTACAATTGAGACTGATCATCAGTGTGCTTGTGCTTCTCACTTTTCTTATGCTATTTAAAGTGTCCAGTTGTGGTGCTTAGAATCGATTCTTTCTTCTTCAATAATCAGAATGAACAAAATTGATAAAAAAAAAGAATAAAAATGATCAAAAGCAAAAACAATTTGATAAAAAAATTGATAAAATATGATTTTTCAATGAATAAAAATGATCAAAATGATAAAAATGAACAATTTTGATAAATAATGATAAAAAACGAACAAATTAATAAAAAATGATCAAAAATGAAAAAAGATCAAAAACAGAAAAAACAAATTGATAAAAAGATCATAAACGATTTTTTTTTTATAAAAAATGAACAAATTTGATATAAAACAAAAATCAAACGAACAAATTTTTTACTTTTACTTTTGAATTTTTTTTCCTTTTTTATTTTTTTCCAAAGAATATTTATATAGTCACCAAACATGAGAATATAATTTTACAGGAAATTTAATTACTTGAAATTTGATTCTCGAAAATATAGAATTCTGACTATATAGTATTTCATATACTAAACCCTCCTAAATGATTCTGTGAATAACGGTGCATATTATAATTTTTTTAAATATTTGTAAATTTTAGGAGGTTTTGACAAAAAAAATTTGTCCCACCAATTGGTTCTCTTTTGACAGAAAATAAATTGTTACAATAGTAATATTCAGTTTGTGCAACAAAAACCTTTTGTTCTTAATGATCAGGAAAAAAAAAATTCAAACACCTAAATTTTGTTACAAAAATATGTTTTGTTGCAAATATTTTTACCACCAATTTGTAAGAGTGGGAATGGATTGCGCCAACTGTTTTGCAACAAAATATTTGGAACAATTAAATGTTAGTTGCTTAAAAATTGTGCAACCAAATAATAATATATGAAATACATAATTCTTGAGAAATGGGGGTTGTTGTAATAAAATTAATATGGGAGGATCGGGTTGGAGGGAAAACAGAGTTAGAGGTTAGTAATGGAAGGATAAATACAAATAATATTTTTAATAAATATTAAAATAATTAGAACAGTTGTTTTTAGTATGTCCTAATAATAATATATGGTAGGGTAAACGAGATATGAGCCATAATCTCATATTCCTACATGAGTCATACATATGTGGACCAATAGAAATAGGTTTCCACAAAACGGTTTAAGGAAAAATCTTTATGACAATGCACAATAAGGTTATAACCACCCCCACAACCTACAGTTTCAACCCAATACGATTACCCAAACCAACCTTATAAGAACCATGTTTAGTATGATACTTAATGAGATGATCTATATTGTTTCTTCATTTTAGTCTGATACTCAATGAAATAAAATGTTGGTTTCTTCATTTAAGTGTGATACTTCGTTTTAGTTGGTTTCCTGAACGACATAACTTGGTTTGATTAGTCCAGTGAAGTATAGCCTTCACTAAAATCATATGTGAAAGTTGATTAGTCATAGTGAAATAGAGCCTTCACATGCTAAAATTATATGTGAAGTTGATTAGTCCATTGCCTTTACTAGTAGTTAATCATATACTAAAATCATATATAAAGTAGAATTTTTGTGTTTAAATATTTTTAGTATATTTTAATTTCAGTTCGGAGTAAACAAAAATTCTGGCTCCACCCCTGGGTGAGGGGATGCTTATCGAGAATTAGTGAATTGCTCCAAAGGACTTCGGTCCAAATGAAAGTACTCAACAATACTGGCCTCTGCTCCTTAAAGAGATAAAAAAGCTCTTGATAAAGGCACTAGAAAAAAGACACAGGACAGTCCAAATTTTTACAATTGATAATTACAAGTTTGCTACTTCCAAAAATTATTAATCGGACTGTCCACTTCTAATTGATTTTTTTTATAATCAGAACTGTCTTGACAGTCCTAAAAAAATATGTTGATTTAAAAAAAAATGTTAATTTTTAGGACTGTCAAAATTTTGACAGTCCTTCCAATTGGTAGCACTGTCAAAATTTTGACAGTCCGAAGGGGATGGCTACGAAGGTGACACGAGGACGGGGCTGTGTGGAGACCGGAAGGGGGAGGCGGATGGAGGCAGGACAGGAGGCGGAGGCCCGCTGTAAACACCCTAAATTTTCAGATTTTTTTTTTAAAATCAATTTTGGGATTAATATGCATTTTTCAGGAATTTACATAGGTCCTGTAGTGAGTTTGTAATTTTTAATTGCTAATAACTAACATTAAAATGAAATAAAAATATAATTTTATGGTGTAAAATAGAAAACCGGACTTAGGGTAATTTTCTGAAATTTTATTGGGCCTCAGACCTATTTTTAAAAGCCTAAAAACTATTTTTCTAATTAAATTAATTAATTAAATGATTTTTATTATTAAATTTACTGTTTTATTATTTTTTATTATTATTATTATTATTTTTATGTTGTTTGGGCCCGGCCCGGCCCAGTGGGCCGAGCCCAGTGACCCAGCCCAGCCCAGCCCTCTCATACCTTAGCGAGTCGGGCGGGTCGGCCAGACCCGAACCAGCGCCCGACCCGGCCCACATACCCGGTCACCCCCAACCCCACGTCTCCCTCTCTCCGATCTCTCCGCCGGCGCCGCGTTTTCCGGCCGGCCACCTCGCCTCCCCCTCCGAAACCCTCGGCCCACGTCGCCCTGACCACGGCCGACCCTCCCCCTATTAAAACCCCCTACCCCGACCTCTTCCTCCTCCCTCATCCTCCCCTCAAGCTCACCGGAACCCTACTCCGACGACCCCGAGACCCTCCGACCTCCTCCCTGACCCGCCATCCACCTCCCTCCCAGCGCCGCCCAGCTCCTCCAGCGCCGCCCAGCTCCTCCAGCGCAGCCGGCTGCCCTCTCCCCTTCCTCTTCTTCCTCTGCCTCCCAGCCATCTCCGCCTCCCTCAGACGCCCGACGCCGACCAGCTCGCCGAGAGCCGCAGCCACCGCCCGAGACCTCGCCGGCCCCTCACCGCCCTGAGTCGCCTCCGCCGTGTCCGCCAACAGGAGACACGCGGACACAGCCATAAACCCTAGCCCTAGTAGAGGACACAGTGTCCAGGACACGAGACGGACACGAAAAACCCCGGTTTCTCGGGTCCCCTTCAGGTACTCGTAACTTGCACCTAGGATCTCTGTTTTCGATTCTGTAAATTTTTACGCGTAGCCTGTATGACCCTCTCGGTGCCCGGATAAACCGCTCGGGGCATCGCGTCCTGTGGTGATCGCACACCGCGATCCAAAAACAGGAAAAACCAGACCCTGTTTCACCCCGGAACTGAGTGCGCCCCGCCAAACGGGACGACTTGGTCGCGCACGGTCTTCACAGATACGTGCGCGTCGTTGATACGGACGTGTGGGATTTCGCGGAAGCTGATTCGGGTGTGCGTGCACACCGGAATCAACGCGTATCCGCGGACATCGCCCCGTATCCGCCTTTTCTGTAATTTACCCTAACTTCGTGCACACACGTCAGATCGAGACGAAACTTGCGCCATCGGACTCATAGCGATACGCTGGTCCTGTGGGTCAAGTTTGGTCCGATTCTGAGAACGTTCACGAAATCCGTGTCGTGGGCCCCACAGGCCTCGCTCGACGGGCAATTTCGTGATCGGCTCATCAGAATTCAAATCTGAAAGTTCCGTTGGGTTCGTATCAGCGTTCCTGACCTGTTGACACTAAGTTTGGTGAATTTGGAGACCGTTGACCCTGACACGTTTTTCGGTGCAAAGCGGGCCCACCGGTGGACCCCGTTTGGCCCGAAATTATCGTTTTTGCCCTTGTCTTCAAATTGGACCCAAGGACAAACGTTCCTAGCTGTTTGACACCTTCTGAGCGTGATGGTACTGTTTATTTCAGCTTTCGGAGACATCTCTAGAAATTTCCGAAACCAGGGCCTATGTGGAATTCAAACACCAGGCAAGTGCACCTTGCCAAACTTGCAATCATTATTTTCATATTTTCTGTAAAAATACTCTGCTGGATTTCTTGTGCAAATTCATATAAACTGATTTAAACTGCTTAACCTAGGAAACGTATGACGTACCTAGTGTCCGATCATAGTCGGGTGCCGACACCGTACGCGGTGTTGGGTTCGTCATTTAGAGATGGATTTACGATCCCCTTACTTTGTACTTGACCTATCAAGTACCCTACAACCCAGGACACTTGATACTATCATGGACAGAATCCTCCTGAGATATTCGTGGTGATTCTGTATAGGATACAGGACTTGATAGAGACATTTATTTATAGACAGTATAACTTGTTGCATTAGTTATAATCCCGCTGACATGGACATGAGACGTTATGGTCATGGCTTGCGTGATTACATTGGGTGGGGAGAGACACACAAGCTACAGGCTGTTCTACATATATATCTACTATTATTGTGAGGTTGTAGACTCTCCAGCAGAGCTAGACCCTTTACGTGTTATTACTGCTACCGGCTCCCCGACACAGAGCTTGTAGCGGTCTCAGCCTTAGTACTAGTGTTGTTCTCATTTGCATATCACATAGATGGTTACTTAGTTTACCCTGCTGTTCATTTATTTATTGCACTGCTTATTCATTTGGCTTGTTTTATTTTGTGCCTTGCTATGTCCACTGAGGACCTGGAATGGATTATGTCCCCAGGTTTAGCTGAGGAGCAGTATCCCGAGGTATACGGGACAGGAGCTGAAGCTATTGCTGGAATAGAACCGAACACTGAAGACGAGGTGACTGCCGAAGACTTCTCCTGAGTGCCCGTTCCAGTACTCAGTATTTATTTCATGTTTAACTCTTGTTCCTGGCCTATAGAGCCAGTTTATTCAGACTTAAGTCGGGTTGTTTCTCCGACTGACTTGCTGTGATTATTGTTGCTACTTATTTCCATTCCATTATGCAGTTATTTTTTTATCTTTATGGATGAGATTAGTGTGACTTGTTGTAGTAGACCTTATTTACAGCTTAAGTACGCCCTGATGGCTCCATTAAATTGGGTTATCCATCGGTGCGTGCTGCTGGCCATTGCTTCGCATCTCCAGTCCCTCGGCATTTTGGGACTGGGGCGTGACATGGTTTTTGTGGTGGCCCATGCAGGTCCAATTTGAATTGTTCGGTTTCAACTTAGGGACCGGACAGGCCTGCAATAAGATAGGTTATAGGATCTCATCCATTGATTGAATCATTTTTGAACTCTATGTCGAATTCAATTTTAATTGCTTGAATTGCATCCTGTTTGATTCCTCTGTGCGTTCTCATTGTTTCCTTTTGGTGCAGAGTTATGGATCCCAGAAGTGGTGACGAGACCCCCTTGGATACACCGACTGAAGCAGGGTTTACTTGTGAAGCTGGAACAATGCCAGATACCAGAGGACAATCCTCCCAGAGCAATCAAACTGGCCAGCCAAGTTCCAGGTTCAGGCGTGATGACATCCCGCCTCCTCCCCAGTTCCCTCCTACGATGCCTGTCTTTCCTCCAGGACAGGCAATGGACGGCCAGCAAATGTTCCAGATGTTCTACGCAATGATGCAGGCCCAACAGCTGACCCAGCAGGAGGCCCAACGCCGAGAGGCCGAGAACCTAAGGAACAGCCTGGTCGCAGCATTAGAACATGCAAATCCACCAAATAGGCGGCCAGCGACGGGATCCATCACGGATTTCCGCCAACTTAAGCCCCGTACCTTCTCGGGCAAGGAAGGACCAACTGAAGTACATGAATGGATTACAAACACACAACATCAGTTGGAGGCCGTCGAACTACCAAGGGACAAATGGATGACTGCCGTCAGGATGCAACTGACGGACAACGCACATCATTGGTGGCTGTCCGAAGAAAGAAGGCTCGGACATGATCAGGTTACCTGGGAGGAGTTCTCCAGACTCTTCCAGAAAATGTACATTCCTGCTGTGGCTCGGTCAGAACTCCGAGACAGATTCAACCGCCTGATCCAGGACAACATGACGGTGGAAGAATATAACGCCGATTTCATTCGCCTGAGCCGCTTCGCCCCTTCGCTAATTCCCACCGAAGAGGAGAAGGCGGAGAAATTCTTTGATGGGCTCAGGTTCGAGCTTCAGAAGTTAATCGGATCGGTCGCGCCCACCTCTTACACCGACGTCCTAGCTGCAGCACGTCGGCTGGAGCGCGTTACTCGGAGGGAATCAAGCCTGAAACGTCCCTTCTCCTCCGCACCGTCCAAGTCATCACCAGGGGAATCTGCTAAACGGTCCCAGAAGAGCCCGCCTCCAAGAGCAGCAACTAAGAACCTGCCTACTTGCCATTACTACAGCAAGGTAGGACATATTGAAAAGGAATGTCGACGCAAGCTGGGACTCTGCCTGGTTTGCGGATCTGGACAACACTTCTCAAAGGACTGCTCGGAACGTCGAGAGGGAGTTCCAAATCGACCAGCTCCACCTACAGCTCTTCCAGCTGGGGGAGCAACACAGACAGGGCCTGGAGGAGCCAGGCCACCTCTACCACCTCAGGCAGCATTGTTCCAACAAGCTCGTCAGCAAAGGGGTCCCGCTCAGGGACGAGGTCAGGCATATGCACTAGCAGTCACTGAGGAAGCTACTGCAGGCGAAGTGATAGCAGGTACCATATTAGTAGCTTCAATTCCTGCTGTAGCATTATTTGATTCTGGAGCTTCGCATTCATTTATTGCTGCTAGCTTCGTAGCCACACATAGAATAGCTACCGCACCTCTCTCGAAGATGAAGAGAATTCTAACGGGAGGTGGAATTATCCCGGTTAGTGATACTTGTAGATCATGTTCGGTAGTAGTCTGTGGCCGAGAGATGCGAGCCCAATTCCTGATCTTTTCTATGCCTGATTACGATGTTGTACTTGGTATGGACTGGTTAAGTCAGTACCATGCGACACTGGATTGCCGGCTTGGAAAAGTGATATTTAGACCCCCTAGCCTTCCTGAGTTTGAATTTCTACGAGGAGCTGTAGAACAAGGGGTCCAGCCAACTCTTAGGGTATTTACTGTAGAAGAAGATTCAAGTTACCCAAGAGTCATAACGGAATTTGTGGATGTGTTTCCCGACGATCTTCCAGGTTTACCACCTGATCGGGAGATAGAATTCACAATAGACTTAACTCCAGGGGCCGAACCTATCACTTCATCGGTATATCGGCTAGCACCTAAGGAGTTAGTGGAGCTTAAAACACAAGTTGACGACCTTCTGGAGAAAGGATTTATCCGGCCCAGTGTTTCACCATGGGGAGCACCTATACTTTTTGTACCCAAGAAGGACGGATCTGTACGGCTGTGCATTGATTACAGAGCCCTTAATGCTGTAACTATTAAGAACCGGTACCCATTACCACGCATTGATGATTTGTTTGACCAATTGAGTGGTGCTAAGGTATTCTCAAAGATTGACCTTAGATCCGGTTATCACCAGATTAGGGTGAAGAAGGAAGATGTCCCAAAGACGGCCTTCAGAACTAAGTATGGACATTATGAGTTCCTAGTTATACCGTTTGGTTTAACCAACGCACCCGCCGTATTTATGAGTTTGATGAACGGGGTCTTCCATCAGTACTTGGATAAGTTCGTGGTGGTATTCATTAATGATATCCTAGTCTACTCCAAGAACCACGAAGAGCACGAGGAACACCTCCGGATTGTGCTAGAAACCTTGAGAAGGGAGAAGCTATATGCCAAACTCAGCAAATGTGAGTTCTGTATGGACAAGGTACCATTCTTAGGGCATATTATCTCGGGTGAAGGACTGTCTGTGGACCCAGAGAAAGTCACTGCTATAGAAACCTGGCCTACCCCTACCTCTGTTGCGGAAGTGAGAAGTTTTCTTGGACTTGCTGGGTATTACCGGCGGTTTGTAGAAAATTTTTCAAGGATCGCAGAGCCGATGACTAAGCTGACACGGAAGGATCAGGAGTTCATATGGACGGAAGAATGCCATAATGCCTTCGAAGAACTGAAGAGGCGTCTAACAACAGCATCAGTCTTGACTCTTCCCTCAGGGTCAGGAGGTTTTGTTGTTTATAGTGATGCGTCCGGTAGTGGACTAGGTTGTGTCTTGATGCAACATGGCAAGGTTATCGCTTATGCATCGAGGCAGCTGAAGGTCCACGAGAAGAACTACCCAACGCACGACCTGGAGCTAGCTGTAGTGATTTTTGCATTGAAGATCTGGAGACATTATCTGTATGGAGAAAAGGTCGAGATATTCACTGATCATAAGAGCTTGAAGTATGTTTATACACAGAAGGAGCTCAACATGAGGCAAAGGCGTTGGCTTGAGTTGATGGTGGACTTTGACATCGATCTGCAGTACCACCCGGGGAAAGCAAATGTTGTAGCCGACGCCCTCAACAGAAAACCCTCGGCTTATTTCTTAACGGAGCAGCCTCAGCTATTACAAGACTTGCAAGATCTGCGGATAGAGGTTGTTCTACCTGGACAAAATGGTTTGCTGGCTAACCTCAAAGTGAAGTCATCGCTAGTGGAGAGAATCAAGGAAGCTTTGCCTAATGATGCCAGATTTTGAAGGCTGAAAGAGAGAACCGAAGCAGGCATGCAAACGGGACTTTGCATCCACGAGGACGGAACATTAAGGTGCGGAAATCGCCTATATGTTCCAAATGGAGAATTAAGGCAGGAGTTGATGACAGAAGCGCATAGCTCCATATACTCTGTTCATCCAGGAGGGACCAAGATGTACCGGGACCTAAGACAATATTACTGGTGGCATGGAATGAAAAGGGAGATTGCCCGATTTGTGGCAAAATGCTTAGTCTGCCAACAGGTGAAGGCCGAACACCAAAGGACTGCAGGTATGTTGCAGCCACTTCCCATCCCTGAATGGAAGTGGGAGCATATTACCATGGACTTCGTCACTGGATTTCCAAGAAGCCCTAGTGGAAAGGATGCAGTATGGGTCATCGTGGATCGGCTCACTAAGTCAGCTCACTTCTTGCCGTTCAGAGTCGGACAATCCATGAAAGTACTAGCCGACATGTATATGCGACAGATCATAAAATTACATGGAGTGCCGGTTAGTATTGTATCAGATTGAGACTCGAGATTTATATCTCACTTCTGGCGAAGCATGCAAGAGAGTCTCGGCATCAGGCTCAAGTTCAGTACTGCCTATCATCCTCAGACAGATGGCCAATCAGAGCGCACAATTCAGATCCTGGAGGATATGCTACAATCATGTATACTGGACTTCGGAGGATCTTGGGAAGATCATCTGCACTTAGTAGAGTTCTCCTACAACAACAGCTATCAGGCAAGCATTCAGATGGTACCTTTCGAGGCGTTGTACGGAAGGAAGTGCAGATCACCAATATGCTGGAGCGACGTTGGCGAACGTCATATACTGGGTCCAGAGTTGGTAACAGAGACAGTGGAGAAAGTAAAACAGATTCAGAACCATCTCCGTGCAGCCCAAGATAGACAGAAGCATTGGACCGATGCACACCGACGACCCCTGGAGTTCAAGGAAGGAGAGCATGTATTTTTGAGGATCTCGCCCACTAGAGGTACTATCAGATTTGGCAGCAGAGGCAAGTTAAGCCCAAGGTACATTGGGCCATTTGATATCTTGGAGCGCATCGGTGAGGTGGCTTACCGTCTTGCATTACCTCCATCCTTAGAGGGAGTGCATGACGTATTCCACCTCTCACAACTGAGGAGGTATGTGACGAACCCAAGCCATATAGTTGATCATTCTGAGATTTCGGTGGGACCTAGTCGGAGATACGAAGAGCAGCCAGTGGGTATACTCGACACCAGCGAGAAGACACTGCGAGGGCAGACAATCAGGCTGGTTCGAGTAGCTTGGAAACAGCACTCTCCTGGCGAATCGACCTGGGAACGAGAAGATGTTATGCGCCAGCGTTATCCACACTTATTTGCAGAATCAGGTAGAACCTAAGCATTCTTTAATTCTGTAAATCTTGCCTTTATAGTTTAACCTTCGATTGTGAGGACGCAATCCTCTTAAGGGGGGTAGATTGTAAACACCCTAAATTTTCAGATATTTTTTTAAAAAATCAATTTTGGGATTAATATGCATTTTTCAGGAATTTACATAGGTCCTGTAGTGAGTTTGTAATTTTTAATTGCTAATAACTAACATTAAAATGAAATGAAAATATGATTTTATGGTGTAAAATAGAAAACCGGACTTAGGATAATTTTCTGGGATTTTATTGGGCCTCAGACCTATTTTTAAAAGCCAAAAAACTATTTTTCTAATTAAATTAATTAATTAAATAATTTTTATTATTAAATTTACTGTTTTATTATTATTATTTTTATTATTATTATTTTTATGTTGTTTGGGCCCGGCCCGGCCCAGTGGGCCGAGCCCAGTGACCCAGCCCAGCCCAGCCCTCTCACACCTTAGCGGGTCGGGCGGGTCGGCCAGACCCGAACCAGCGCCCGACCCGGCCCACATACCCGGTCACCCCCAACCCCACGTCTCCCTCTCCCCGATCTCTCCGCCGGCGCCGCGTTTTCCGGCCGGCCACCTCGCCTCCCCCTCCGAAACCCTCGGCCCACGTCGCCCTGACCACGGCCGACCCTCCCCCTATTAAAACCCCCTACCCCGACCTCTTCCTCCTCCCTCATCCTCCCCTCAAGCTCACCGGAACCCTACTCCGACGACCCCGAGACCCTCCGACCTCCTCCCTGACCTGCCATCCACCTCCCTCCCAGCGCCGACCAGCTCCTCCAGCGTCGCCCAGCTCCTCCAGCGCAGCCGGCTGCCCTCTCCCCTTCCTCTTCTTCCTCCGCCTCCCAGCCATCTCCGCCTCCCTCAGACGCTCGACGCCGACCAGCTCGCCGAGAGCCGCAGCCACCGCCCGAGACCTCGCCGGCCCCTCACCGCCCTGAGTCGCCTCCGCCGTGTCCGCCAACAGGAGACACGCGGACACAGCCCTAAACCCTAGCCCTAGTAGAGGACACAGTGTCCAGGACACGAGACGGACACGGAAAACCTCAGTTTCTTGGGTCCCCTTCAGGTACTCGTAACTTGCACCTCGGATCTCTGTTTTCGATTCTGTAAATTTCTATGCGAAGCCTGTATGACCCTCTCGGTGCCCGGACAAACCGCTCGGGGCATCGCGTCCTGTGGTGATCGCACACCGCGATCCAAAAACAGGAAAAACCAGACCCTGTTTTACCCCGGAACTGAGTGCGCTCCGCCAAACGGGATGACTTGGTCCGTACGGTCTTCACAGATACGTGCGCGTCGTTGATAAGGACGTGTGGGATTTTGCGAAAGCTGATTCGGGTGTGCGTGCACACCGAAATCAACGCGTATCCGCGAACATCGCCCCGTATCCGCCTTTTCGACAATTCACCCTAACTTCGTGCACACACGTCAGATCGAGACAAAACTTGCGCCATCGGACTCGTAGCGATACGCTGGTCCTGTGGGTCAAGTTTGGTCCGATTCTGAGAACGTTGACGAAATCGCGTGTCGTGGGCCCCACAAGCCCCGCTTGACGGGCGATTTCGTGATCGGCTCATCGGAATTCAAATCTGAAAGTTTCGTTGGGTTCGTATCAGCGTTCCTGACCTGTTGACACTAAGTTTGGTGAATTTGGAGACCGTTGACCCTGATACGTTTTTTGGTGCAAAGCGGGCCCACCGGTGGACCCCGTTTTGGCCAGAAATTGTCGTTTTTGCCCTTGTCTCCAAATTGGACCCAAGGACAGGCGTTCCTAGCTGTTTGACACCTTCTGAGCGTGATGGTACTGTTTATTTCAGCTTTCGGAGACATCTCTGGAAATTTCCGAAACCAGGGCCTAAGTGGAATTCAAACACCAGGCAAGTGCACCTTGCCAAACTTGCAGTCATTATTTTCATATTTTCTGTAAGAATACTCTGTTGGATTTCTTGTGCAAATTCATATAAACTGATTTAAACTGCTTAACCTAGGGAACGTATGACGTACCTAGTGTCCGATCATAGTCGGGTGCCGACACCGTACGCGGTGTTGGGTTCGTCATTTAGAGATGGATTTACGATCCCCTTACTTTGTACTTGACCTATCAAGTACCCTACAACCCAGGACACTTGACACTATCATGGACAGAATCCTCCTGAGATATTCGTGGTGATTCTGTATAGGATACAGGGCTTGATAGAGACATTTATTTATAGACAGTATGACTTGTTGCATTAGTTATAATCCCGCTGACATGGACATGAGACGTTATGGTCATGGCTTACGTGATTACATTGGGTGGGAAGAGACACACAGGCTACAGGCTGTTCTACATATATATCTACTATTATTGTGAGGTTGTAGACTCTCCAGCAGAGCTAGACCCTTTACGTGTTATTACTGCTACCGGCTCCCCGACACAGAGCTTGTAGCGGTCTCAGCCTGAGTACTAGTGTTGCTCTCATTTGCATATCACATAGATGGTTACTTAGTTTACCCTGCTGTTCATTTATTTATTGCACTGCTTATTCATTTGGCTTATTTTATTTTGTGCCTTGCTATGTCCACTGAGGACCTGGAATGGATTATGTCCCCAGGTTTAGTTGAGAAGCAGTATCCCGAGGTATACGGGACAGGAGCTGAAGCTATTGCTGGAATAGAACCGAACACTGAAGACGAGGTGACTGCCGAAGACTTCTCCTGAGTGCCCGTTCCAGTACTCAGTATTTATTTCATGTTTAACTCTTGTTCCTGGCCTATAGAGTCAGTTTATTCAGACTTAAGTCGGGTTGTTTCTCCGACTGACTTGCTGTGATTATTGTTGCTACTTATTTCCATTCCATTATGCAGTTATTTCTTTATCTTTATGGATGAGATTAGTGTGACTTGTTGCAGTAGACCTTATTTACAGCTTAAGTACGCCCTGATGGCTCCATTAAATTAGGTTATCCATCGGTGCGTGCTGCTGGCCATTGCCTCGCATCTCCAGTCCCTCGGCATTTTGGGACTGGGGCGTGACACCCGCGCGCGGGGGGCGGCGGCGAGGTGTAGGCGCACACGCTCGCCTCCGCTACTGCTGCTGCCGCTTCTGCTTTTGTTGTCGCCGTCATCTACAGGAGGCGTAGCCGCAGTCCCTCGCTAGCGCATGCCTCCGCCGCGCGCAGCCTCCCGCACACTGCGTATTCTTCTTCATTGCCCTCGTGACGGAGCCAACGGGAAGGTACTTAAGGCGCGTCTCGGCGGCGACGACGCGATCGATGGCGAGGTCAACGACGCGGAAAGACAGAAAACCGTGAGATAAAGGAGGAAGAAAATCGTGAGATGAGGAAGGAGGAGAGGCCGGAGGGGGGTAGGGGAGCAACAGGAGGAGGGAGGTGAAAATGGTGGACAGTCCTAGTAAAATTTAGACTAGTCTGAGTAAAAAAACTTCTAACTCGACTAGTATCAATACTGGACTAGTTCCGAGTCATTTTTGTAATGGCTTTATGAAGAGCCATAAAGAAACCCCAAGAAGAGAGAAAACTCAAGTAAAGAAATGAAATCAAAATTTAATAGATAAGAACAAGATGAGGAGGAGGCGAGGAAGAGAACTCACAGAAAACCGAAGAGGAGGAGAAGGCTCTTCTCCAAAACTGATGGCATGCTCGATGGAGCTATTGGCGGCCGTCGTGAAGGTTCGACGAAGGCGACTAGACGAGATCGAGCGGGGAGGAGCTCAGCAGTTCGACTGGTTGCCTGTTCATGAGGCTCCGACTGACTGTGCTGGTCGCGGATCGGTACGACTAGCTCGGCAACTGCACCTGGAAGTCAGATATTGTCGCGCGGAGGGCAGTGCTAGGCGGAGTGGGACTCGACGCACGAGCGGGGCCGAATCGACTTGATGGCACTTGACGCGGCTCATCTGGCGGAGCTCGTATTTGGGAGAGCTCGTCTACGGTATCGAGCGGGAAGCAGTGCTAGAGTGGGACCGCGGCGGCCACAGGGATGAGGCGAGCCACTTCTACACGGCGCCGGATGGATCGGCCGAGGAGGAGAACGGCACCGGACAGGGGTAGATTAGGGTTAGGGTTTCTTTCCTGATTTGGTTTTTTATTTGATTTGGGGATAATTGGGATGGAAGTGTCTGTATCAGACATGGGGTTTCGATGTATTGGGATTCTGGTGTCGCTGTGTCTGGTGTGTCGGACACAGGGAATGGATGTACTTTGGTTGTAATGGCTGATACATGGATGAAAAAAGTGAACTTAGACACCAGGACCCGAGGCCGACACGACTGACACGGCTGACATGGGAATGGCGTACACAACACATGTGAACACAGGACACAAACGGTAGTGGCTGTGATGGTGAGGAATGGTTGTGGGAATTGTTTGTTTGTTTTGGGAATTGTGGTGGCTTGGGTTTAGGAATCGATTTGGAAATGGGTGCCAAAAAGGAAAAGGCTTTATAATGTGGGGTTGATTTTGTTTTCCAAGAAATGACAAAATTGTAAAGTCCAAAATAAAATAAATTGATGAGGATTAAGGAATATTCTTTAGAACCTCCAATGATAACTATTTTTCTATAATTAAAAATAAATAAATTTTAAAACTAACTTAATCGATCTCAATCCAATAATTTATTAAATATAATAATTTTCAAAATAAATTCTTTTATTAGTAACAATATAATTAGCTATCGTTAACTCGATATTCAATATCTCAAAATAATATAACTATCTTTTCATTAATCAAAATTCTATTAAAATAACTTAGTAACTCCTTTCTTAAATTTTTTTTTATTAGTAAAAATAATTTTATGATTTCAAAACAACTAATTTTCGAAGCTCAAATTATTACATGACATTTATATATAATTTCATTAGTATAATTTTAAAATAATTTATTTTCTAAAATGATATTTGATAGTTAATTTTAGAAATCAAGAAATTTTGGAAATTTTGTAAATCTGGGCTTACACGTTCTGACTATAGATGCTTTCTACTTCTTCTTATTTGAAGCTTTTTTGGGGATCTACTAGATGGGATCTCCTTTTGCCAAAGATGATAGTGTGCTAATTAGGGGTGTGCATTGATCAGTGGTCGACCTATTTGGTCGCAACCGAAGTCGAACAAATGTTAATCGATTTGCTAATAATCAAAGTCGAACCAAACCAACCAACTGGTCGGTTCGGTTTTGAAACCGACCGACTTGGTTCAATTTGGTTCGGTTTGGCTGGTCGGTTTTGACCACAAAAAAATATTAGATAAAAGAAATGCAAATTCAAATTCATGCTGCAGTGAGCTTCTGTCAAGTGCCATTCCAACGGGGGAAGCTTCTTCCAAGTTTCAAGTGCCAAACTGAAGCTTCTGCCACGTGCAACATGGCAACCAAAATAACAATTCAAATACGGATTATATGGATCTCAAGTTACTCAGTATCTTTACAAGTAGCAAATTAGTGAACAAGTGTGGACATCAACAAGGATGCACACAATGGTGGAGAAGAAGGATCGCACCTTGACGAACCCGGATGTCGGTTCCTTTACTGTTTGTCTCCCCAAGTATTGAGTTCCTGACATAGCAATTACAACATTGTGTTAGCACCCAAGGAGAAAGTACAAGTTTCACAATGTTAAACAAAATTCAAATTGATTCTTGAAACTAAGCCCTAAACCTACATCATCTATATATCTATGAACTGATGATAGGAAAATAAATATACCACTAAAGTATATGTTACCACTTACCAGTCTTGAGTCTCGAGGGAGAGCCAGAGAGGAGATGGGAGAGTGTTGATTACTCGAAGCCGCAAGGGAGTTGGAGAAACTGGCAGAGATCACCACTGGCCGGCGGACGGGCACCACTGGTCGGACTCAAGGGAGAGTGAGAGAGGGAGAGTTAGGGAGAGAGAATATGAGAAGCAGAGAAGCCGCCTCAAAAGTTGAGGAGAAACAAATGAAAAGAGATAATATGTGGAGCAAGCGCCACATAAGTTGGAATGTTAGACCGGTGCAAAATCTAATTTTATATTGTAACTAATCTGGTCCGGTTTGGTTCGATTTTAAATAATTTTAGGATGACCAAACCGTGAACTGAATCAAACCACTTGGTTTTTTAAAAGGTCCAATCGAACCAAAATGACCAAACCATCGGTTCGGTTAAAAACTGACCGGTTCGGTTTGATTTGGTTCGATTAGGTTGGTTTGGTTCAAATATGCACACATATAGTGCTAATCTTCTAATAGGGGTATACCAAAAAGAAGGTGCACTGCTCTGAGTAAGGAGCATCGTCCGTCTGAAAGTTCGAAGATACAGGCATCGACAAAGGAGTCTTCGTGTAAAACACTGAACGTATCCAATGGCTGGATTTATCGGTAGTTTTTGAAGTCACGGGGTGACCAATATTTTGTTCTTCACAGATGAGAATTTGCACATCCTTTGTGAGGGTAGAGAGATCGATGACAATGGCTCAATATGACTCGACCCTTGATGGGGATTCAAATCATCCAAGTTGATGATGAGGGGTTCAATTGTGCCAGATCTTTTCGTACCCTCCAAAGTATCTAGGCTAATGATGAGAGGAGACTCTGTTTGCTTAAGGCACCAAGGTTGACGAAAAAAGGTGGTTCGTTTGAGACCGAACCTCGATAAGCCTAAGGGTACTCAGATCAATGACGAGTGGCTCTACTTCCTCGTAAGCGCTGGTCCTTCCTTTACAACCTCTGAAAGAGAGCACCATAGTTTCCTCATTCACCGTGTTAACCTTTGTCTCATCACCGTCTTACCGTCACTTTCTCTGGACGGTATTGTCTTATAGAGGAGAGCATCCGAGCGTACGCCTCCAAGCCTTTGAAAGGATAAACATCCTCGAATTCAGTTCTGACCTTTCCTTGCACGTCTACATATTTGAAGCATTGGTAGAGAGTCGAAGGTACAATCAGGTTCTCATGGATCCACGGTCATCCCAGCATTACGTTGGAAGATACTTCCACATCATTGACATAGCACGTTACTTTGGTTTGAAGGTCCCCAATACGACATTTCAGCCGGATCTTTCCAAGCGAAATGCTGCGGTTGGCATTAAAGGCAAGGATAGTTGTATTGGTTGCGGATAGCAGATGCGTCGGTATATTCAACATATTCAACAGGCTTCTGGGATGATACTTACAGATGATCCTGGATCGATGTGCATCTGATCCACCTTGATGGAGCCAATATACCCGATAAAGTATAGTGGTCGATCATGCTGATTGTGGCAACACGGACACTCATCAATCAAATTTGGACAAGTTGCGATCTTCGTCAGATAGGACTTGGTCTATAGGTGGGCCTGTCGTAGTGCATCTCTAGTCTCCTTGGATAGGCACAAGAGCTCATGCAGAGAAAGATGAGCTTGGATATTGGCCAACTAAGTCAGAATGTCGAATGAATATGGTTCCACGGGACCTTGTGATGCGTCTTTATGTAAGGTTTTGTCGTACCGGGTCGTTTAGCTTTTCTACTGCTGGGAACTTTGAGGGATCCTCCGTGGGACTGTTGAGGTGGATGGCGGATTTTCGTTGTGAACTTGGTCATAATTCTTCGCCTATGTCCAGAATGTCCTTGTGTTTCCTGGCTGAGCCGCGCTTGTGTCTGCTACGTGAACCTCTTCTTCAGAATCTGACAAGATCTAAGTGGCAAAATGATCTTCTTAATCCAGAGTAATGGCATTGCAAGGACGGGATCTTCTCACGGAGGAAGTCCATTGCTCATCTCTGAGGAGATCAGGATGTAACCACATCATGAACTCTACTTTCTTCAACATAAGGGGTACCAGGTTGCAATCCTTGTGCCGTGGAGATAAGTTGACGAACTTAGTTCCACTTTTGGAGGGAGAACCGCACCATCTAGTATTTGTACTGGAGAATAGTCACCAAACCGCACATACACCATATTGGAGGAAGCTTTCTTCTGTTCGTTACATAATGTGAGGACTTTGGAGTCGATCATTTATTGGATCTTGTCTTTAAGCACATATCATTGTACCATGGGATGGCCTATGTATCAATAATACTCACAGTACGTAGGATCGTTAGTGCGTCCCGCTTCTTCCGATTTTCTCATCTCAGGAAGTTGAATTTTATTTCCTTTGAGTACGACTTGGAAGATGGGGATGGTATAGTCCTCGTCAAACGAATAGTTGCACGACATCCTCTAGTATCGTGACTGTGGTTGTTTTAATGAGTCTCCCGCGGAAAGATCCACCACTGTGGCATCCTTGCCTCTGTTGCAGTTTTGCTGGAACCGCCTGCTTCCGTAAGGACCGATCCTCTGGAAGCCCAGTTGATCAAACTTTGCCGCATCTTCCTCCGCAATTTTAGCCCTATAGATTAAGGCTGCCCAGTCCTTGAATGTGGTAACTCCGAAATAGAACTTGATTGGCGATAGGAAATTGTTCATGCATGTGTCCATAAGCATGGCTGTAGCAATACCTTGAGGGCAGTTGAGAGCCAATCTGCAAAAGTGTTCAATAAAGTCCTTGGTTGACTCACATTTTTTCTACCTAGCATTGATTAAGGAGTCCATGTTGAAGGTGATCTCCTTTTTATATAAGTGGGAGAGAAAAGTTGTCTCTAGGTCGTTCTATGACTTGATAGAGCCAGTAGGGAAGCTACGAAACTACTCGAATGCTGGTCCCCGGAGAGTCCTAATGAAGAGCATTCCGTGAAGAGAGTCATTTGTCGATATGTAGAAGGTATGCGACTTGAAATGATAAAGGTGTTAACTCGGTGATGTTAGACTTTCGTATGGTACAAAAGTCGGAGCTTTGTAATTGGCGGGGCCAACAACTTCATCCCACTCTATCGAATATAACAGGCCCACCCCCACTTTTTAGAGGTTCTCTCGGTTGACAAGTGACTTAAACTTTGTTCCAGGCTTTTGATTGCAGTTTCATGCGTCATCTTTCTCCATGTGTCTTCGGGCTCTGGGACAACAGATGCCGCACCGACCTCTTGATTACCTTTGTTGGTTAACTAAGGCGCTGCAGTCGCTGGACCTCATTGTGTCATCAAGGTCATCAGAAGCAATCTTAGTTCTTAAAGCTTCACTTCCATGTTATGCATGCGAATGTTAGCATCTTCTCCAATGTTGAGCCTGCGTAGCCACGTGGACCGGCGCACTTCACTCTTCAACGGAGGACAAGGTATCAGAAAAAGCGTAGATCGATGCTACACTTTCTGCTTCAGACTCGAACCCAATTTATAGGCTACCTCCAGAGGTAGTAACAAACTCGGTAGAGCGACTCTTTGACCTGGTTCCTTAGACGGAACTGAGTTGGACTGATGTCCTTTTATCGTTATTAGATTATGCTGGATTCGTGACCAACATTGGAAGTTGGCTGGTTTCTTTCGACCTTCTAGGTTTCTTCCGGCTAAAGTCATGCTCCACCATGTTGACAAAAGCATAAGACGTCATCCCATTGGTGGTTTGTAGTGGCCGGTGTCTTTAAGTCAAAGGTGAGACTACTTGGAGTATGTCCAAAGCAGAAGGCTGTGTAGGCGTTGCATAATGCTTGGAGCAACCGTACTTGATTATAATCTAGTAGCAACAAGCCGAGTGAGGATGCGAGGCCTCCAGATTGTGACGGACCTCTCTCCTTTGGTTGAGATGCTCCTGCAGGTCTGGATTGGCTTAGCGTGAAACTTCCGCTGGTTGAGAGATGAATGAGACATCCTTTCAATGTTTTGCCATTATTGCATATGCCCCAATGGTACTGCTACCCCAGAGACGCTTCTGGTGAGTCGTCGGCTGGCGTGGGATCGTTTACCCCCAGAGAATTGATTGCCTCCTATGGGCAAGTCGTTTGTGGGGAACGTCTACCCCCAATAGTAGTTTCATGCAACACTTTATATTCCGATTAAGTACGTGATTCTCTTTCGAGTGCATGGTTGGACATATATCACCAACTGTTAATATCACCAATCGTTGATGACGTCGCCTTCATTTTTTGGGAAGATGTTCCCGTAGGAATAACTCCGACGAATTTTACCTGATTATCGCTTATCGTAACCCTTTGACGGCGTGGGGTTCGACTTTGGCTTTGATTAGGATGTGCTCTACTGGTTCACAAATACTGAGGGCCTCGATATGATTGGTAACTTCCTCAGGGAGTGAGTTGCGCGTCCTTGCAAGGCAGGATCAGTACAGTTGACAGCGATGCTGGTTCGGTATGGAAGCTTATCATCACGAGCTGCTCTATGTAGGTCGACATGGTCCTCAGAGATTGTCTATTCAAAATTTTGTTAATCGAATTCCATGATCAAAGTGTCGGTGTAACTTCCTATAGAAAGTGTATTAGATTACGCTACCACTTTCTCGTTGTAGAAGAAAATCTTCTAAAGCAGAGTCGCCACCTTATTTCTATGCTCGAGAGACATGATCAGAGATTGGAAACAAAATTTATTGAACTCGTCGTCAGCCAAAAAATAGGGTGAATATAAGTACAATGGGCTAATGACAAGCCCGAGATTCTAGAAAAGTATGGCGGTGGAGGTCAGATCAAAGCGATCTCTTTGCTCCATTGACTATCAAACACAGCTATGGAATGAGAGATGTAGCAATGGGACGAGCAAGAGCTTGGTGTCGAGGCTGCTATAATGTCGTGTTGGCCATCCTTTAAAAAATTATGAATTTCGAAGTATTTATAGAGAGATGATCGTCCGGCCATAGCCGTCGAGTGGGGAGTTTCCTTAGGCGTGATCGTGGCCTGTAACGGATAGTACGTAACCCATGTTCCGACGGGACTAGTAAGGATCATGGTCCTAGAAAGAAGTGCTTCTTTCTTGAGATGTCAGGTGGCTTACAGTTGGTTCTTTTATAACCCATGTCAAAGTTATGGTAGAAGATTGATGGTCTACGGTTGGCGAACAATTTTCCACATACACGATTGGCCTGGAGCTCTGAATGGAGAGAGTGGCAGACATGGGGCAAGTCGATAAAACCACTTTTCTATCAGCCGTTGACAAAGTTCATGTTAGTTGAGGATTCGAGGGAGGCGTGGAGTAGAATTGCAGGAAGCGTAGGCTTTGTGGAGTTATAGAAGACGTGGATTCTGTAAATTGAGGAAGACGTAGCATCATGGGAGTTGTGGAAAGGAAACTCTGCTTCATGTGTCCCGTTGGGGCAGATGGGGCTCGTTGGACTTGTTTTTGTGGATGGAAGATCTGTAGAAATATACTGGGTTGGAAGGAGAGAAATATTATTGCTTCAATGCTGACATGGCCAAATGATGGCCTGTGTGCTTGAGGTGAGTAAACCCCCTCAATTTTTAAATTTTAAAATTTTATTATTTTTCAATTTAAGAATTTTTGGTTATTTTTTAGCTAATGAGAAAGTAAAATCTTTGGATTTTTTAACTCATATAATTTTTTATTTTTATTTATTAATTTCAAATATTTTATAAGAATAAAATTTTGTGTGTAAAATTATTTCTTAAAGTGCTATAGATTTTAGAATTTATATTTATATACATACCTATTTTTTGAATTTTATATATAGATTTATATATAAGTATGGGGGTTCTTAATAAAGAAAAAGGAAAACAAAAACCCTAAATACTAATTCCTTATATTCCCCCAGCCCGCGGATAGTGCCCGACCCTTCCCTCTCCCACTAACTTTATATCTACATATAGATTAGAAACCGTAAACCTAATACTAAATATGCCCCCAACTCCTTCCTCCAAACCTTCTCCCATAGGCGACTGCCACCGCCGGCCGCCGCTGCCGTCCGGAGCACCGCCGCAGCGCCACCCACTCTTATTCGCGCATACCACAGGCCACCCATGACCCCTTGTTCATGCGGTGTTTTCTCCCTTTCCGCTCGTCCGTTTCGTATTTTGTTTTCGTAGGTTTGTTCACAACCTAACCTTCTTTAATCCCTTACAAATATATCAATTTATGATGCTCTAAATCGAGAGAAAAGTCGATCCAAAGTCGACTAAAAATCTATTTGAAATAGTACATTAAAATGTCCCAAACTCCCATGTTCATGTTCTATTTTCTTCCATTTTATTTAGTATTTCTAAAATATATATGAATAGACTTGTAGACAACATGTCCAGGTTTAATCCCCTTTAATTTGTTTTAATTAACTTGCTGTATTTAACAGTTTATTCCTATTCGAACATGACAAAAATTATGTTTTGAAAACCCAAAATCTTGCGATACGGGGTTAAACCTGCCAAACGAGTGTCACGCCCCAGTCCCAAAATATCGAGGGACTAGACACGTGGCAATGGCCAGCAGCACACACCGATGAACAAACCCAATTTAATGGATCCATCGGGGCGTACTTAAGCTGTAGTATAACAATCAGGGTCTACTAATCTCATCCACAGAATGAATATATCAAATATCAACAAAAGGAATATAAACATCAAACATCAAGTCACAAGTAATTTAAATCGGAGAACAACCCGATAATCAAGTCTGATACAATTGTTTATTAAACAAGAATGTAAATAACAACACAGACTGAGTATGGAAGATCATATACTCAGGAAAATCTATGGCAATCACCTAGTCCTCGGTTCCTGGTTCTGCCCCAGTAAATGCACCTGTTCCTGCTTCTGCTCCTGCTAATGCTCCTGTCCTGAATACCTCAGGGTGGATCTCCTCTGCTAATCCTGGGAACATAATCCGGATCCAGGTCCTCAGGGGACATAGCAAGGTACAAAATAACTCATGTCAAAATAAATGCAGCGCATAAATAAATGAAACAATAGGGTAAACTATATAACCAACTAAGTGATATGCAATTTGAGAGCATCACTAAAACTCAGGCTGAAACCACTACAAGCTCTGTGTCGGGGAGCCGGTAGCAGTAGTAACACGTAATGGGCCAAGCTCGGGTTTAGAGTCTTGAGCCTCACAATAATAGGGGTTATATATATATGATCAGCCTGTAGCCTGTGTGTCTCTCCCCACCCAATGTAATCACACGTCTCATATCCATGACACGCAAGATCAAAACTAATGCAACAAGTCATAATAAGATCTAAGAATATATTGTCAATGTCATGAAACCTGTATCCTATGTAGAATCACCTTGAATATTCCAGAAAGATTCTGTCATATGAATAGTGTCAGGTGTCCTGGGTATAACGTACTTGATAAAGCAAGTACTAGAATGTAAAGGGTCACGATATCCATCTCTAGGTGACGTTACACAACTCCGCGTACGGTGTTGGCACCCGACTATTAATCAGACACTAAGTCACACGGTCCTAGGTTAAGCATGTACAACAATTATATAAGGCAAGGAAATAAATAACAACACTGCAAAGTTGGCAAGGTACACTTGCCTGTGGTTCTGGCTCCAACTGTAGCTCTGGTATTTGTAAAATCTCCAGGAACGTCTTCGGATGCTGAAACAAATATTACCATCATGCTCAGAAGATATCAAATAGCTAGAAATGCCTGTCCTTGAGTCCAATTTGGACACAAGGATAAAAATGACAAATTTTGGGTCAAGGCGGGGTCCACATATGGCTCGCTTCGTACCAAAAAATGTTTCAGGGACAAAGTCCTCTAAATTCGTCAAACTTAGTGTCAACAAGTCCAGAATGATGTTACAAACCCAACGGAACTTCCAGAATTGGATTCCGATGAGCCGATCACAAAACCGTCCGTCAAGTAGAGCCGCGGGGCCCACAATACGCAATTTTGTCAACGTTCTCAGAATCGAGCCAAACTTGGGTCACAGGACCAGCGTATTGCTACGAGTCCGATGGCACAAGTTTTGTTTCGATCCGACGTGTGTACACAAAGTTACAACAAGATTCAGAACGGGCCGATACGGGGCGTTGTCGGCGGATACGCGTTGATTTCGGTGTGCACGCATATCCAAATCAACTTCTGCAAAATCCTGCACGTCTGTATCAACGGCGCACACCTTTTGATGAAGACCGCACTCGACCAAGTCATCCCGTTAGGCGGGGCACACTCAGTTTCGGGGAAAATGGGGTGTTATTTTTTTCCTATTTTTGGATCGCGGTTCACGATCACCACAGGATGTGACACACCGAGCGGGTTGCACGGGCATCGAGAGGGTCACGCAGGGTTCGCGTCACAATAGACGGCACAAAAAATAGGGCAACAAGGAGAGAGAAAAGGGTACCTGAACAGGGCTCCGCAAAATTCGAATTCTCGTGTCCGCGAGGCGACACGACACAAGGGGACACGGCACAGTGCACTGTAGCTAGGATTAGGGTTCCGGTGCTGGGGCTTCGTCGGAGGAGCTCGCGGAGGCGGCGCTTCTGCGGCG
This sequence comes from Iris macrosiphon, assembly GCA_036927795.1. Taxonomy (NCBI): domain Eukaryota; kingdom Viridiplantae; phylum Streptophyta; class Magnoliopsida; order Asparagales; family Iridaceae; genus Iris; species Iris macrosiphon. Next base: position 80,335,727 of record JAYESA010000006.1, read on the forward strand.
AGGTGGTTCGACGGCTGTCGAGGCGGCCGGGGCTGCACGGCGGAGGCTCGGGCTGAGGGTGCTGGCCGGCGAGGACGGAGGAGAAGGAAGGCGCTGCTGCGGAGGAAAGACGGGGTGCTGGAGGAGCTCCGCGCGAGGTCGAGGGGAGCTAGGACTGCTGCTGCCGAGAACGATGGCTGAAGGGAGATGCTGCGGGGAGGTCGGCTGAGCGGGGCGGAGAAGGGTTTGCTCGGGCGGAGAACGGCGAGGTCGGGGAAGAGAGGCGGAGGCTCTGGGAGGGCTGAGGACGTCGGGGACGACGACGGAGGGGAGAGGCGGCTGACTCGGTGGTTGGGGGTTAGGGTTCAGGTAGTCGAGGCGGGTGGGTGTTTATATAGGCCGAGGGCGACTGGGCGGTTACGGCCGGAGGAGGCGAGGGGTCGTAACGGGCGGAGGAGACTGCAGGGAAGGCGGCCGGATTCGCAACGGCCGACGAGTCAGGGGGGACGTTACTGTAGCAGTAACTGTCGACACGGGTCGGGTTCGGGTCCGGGTCGGGCGGATAGGGATCCGACCCGATCCACCAATGCATAAGTGCGGGTACGGGTTGTCGGGTTTCGGGTCGGGTTTAGATCCGACCTGACCCGCTAAGGTTGGGTTTGGTTCAGTTGAACCGGGTCCGGTTTGGGTTGGTTTGGTTCAATTGAACCGGGTTTAATCCTGGGGTTTAATTAAAACTTGGTTTTTAGGTCTTTAAAAATATTTTCGGAGTCCAATAAATTCCCGGAAAATTATCCTATGTCTAATTTTTCATTTTACACTAAAAAATATTATTTTGTATAATATTTTAATATTAATAAAAATCATTTAATTTCAAAATACCTAGGTTTTAATTACAGAAAAATTACAGAAAAATTCCAGAAAAATGTGAGAAATTAATTTTAAAAATTCCTGAAAAATCAGGGGGTTTACAACGAGGCAACTTTGTCGCATATGGATTGCACCGAAAGGCGCATACAGTAACCGTTGATATGTGGACTTTTGCAAAACTTGATTTGAATCTATGCGAATGTCAGAATCAACCCGTATCCATAAAAATCCCGTATCGATCTTTTTCGAATGTGTGTAATTACTTTGTATGTATAGGTCATTTTGTAACGAAACTTGCGCCATCAGACTCATAGCATTACGCAGGTCCTGTGACCCACGTTTGGCCTGATTCTGATAACGTTGATTGGAATGCCGTTTCGTGGGCCTTTCGGTTGGGTTCGTATCATTGTTCTACTTTACAGGCAATTTTGTGACTGGTTATCGAAAGCCAATTCTGGATATTTCGTTGGGTTCGTATCATTGTTCTACACTCTTGGACACTAAGTTTTTCCGAATTTGGATAACTTTATCTCTGGCACATTTTTCAGTGCAAAGTGGTCCATATTTGGATACCGCTTTGACTCGAGACTGTCATTTTTTGCTCCTGTGTCCAAATTGGACTTATGGATAGTCAATTCTAGCTATTTTTATATTTTGGAAATGATAGTGATATTATTTTTAGCATCTGGAGGGGTTCGTACGGATTTTACCTCTTCGAGAGTTGTCGACTTATCAAGCTTCTTGGACTTTATCGAACCACTACTCAGGACCCAGGCAAGTGTACCTTGCCATGTCGTATTCAGTTTCTAATATATTACATGTATATTATTATTTTCATGTTTTCTTCTAGTGTATTATGTCACCTTAGGACCGTTAGTCGATACTTAGCGTCCGAGTCAGATTCGGGTGCCGACGTCCGATAGCGGAGTTGGGTATTGATACTAGAGTTGTCATTACGATGCCATAAACATGCTCATAATTTTCATGTCAGACCTGACAATCGACACGATATTTTATGTGGCATAATCCATTCTTGACATATTCTTGGTGACTGGATTCTATATTAGGTATTAGGACTCGTGACATGTCATACAGTTATATCTATACTATTATGAATCGATGTACTAGATAGAGGTCTTGATCTTGCGTGTTATGGACATGAGACACTATGAACATGAGATGTAAGGTTACATGAAAGGGAAGAGCGTTCTCGGAGTGTTGGGATACCACTTTTCATCATTTTACCGTGGACTCTGACCAGAGTTCCAAATTTTACATAGTTACTGCAGGTTTCCTGACGAAACTTAGAGATTTACATAGTTACAAAAGTTGTCTATTCAGAATTTTATATTTACACCTTGGTGGTCTAGCGTTCGAGTATTGTTCTCATGTGTATTCACTTAGATGGTTATTATAGTTATACCCCTGAGCACCCTTGTGCTACTATACTTATGGCACGTTGTTTATTGTACCTTGTTACGTCCCTCTGAGGACTTGGTTCCCTGTCAATTTTGTAGCGTAGACTCTTGTGGAGCCTTTCGGGAGCTGTTGATGCGTATCGACTTGTTATACAGGTATTGGAACCTGGCACTTGTATCATTTCTACCTTAGTTATGTTTACTTATTCATGTTGGTTACTCATCTGCTAATATAGCCTAGTTTTATAGACTCTATTTCTTTTTCGAGTCTATTCGAGCTTGTGTGTTACTAGGCGGTCGACTTTAGAATATATAGTTCATTATTGATATTTTATGTCATTATAGATTGATATATAGCTATATTTTTATTATAATACTTAGTTAGTACAGCTTATACGTATTCGAGTCGGACAAGATTCTGGTTGAATACGTAGCTGGCCATTGACATGTGGTCTAGTCCCGTGTAATTTGGGACTGGGGCATGACATAGTTTTTCTGGTGGCCCATGCAGGTCAGATCATATTATTTCGGTTATGTTAGTGTACCAAACGAGCCTGCAGTGGGATAAGAGTATTAGGATCTCAATCCATAATTGCCATTGGAATTTTCCTATGGTTTCTAGTATCATCCTTGAACCTCAAAACTGTATTCATTTATACTTCCTTTTAAATATTATCCATTGATTCTCGTCTTTTCCTATCTCGAAGAGACAAACACACGTGAGCGATGATTTTTCAGGAGAAGATTCTTGTCAAGACGAAGAAGGCATATCTGATAGAATAATTGTAAGTAGATGGTTACCTGAGTAGGGAAGATTATGGTAGATATTTTCTAGATATTAGAGTTAGAATAGATTAAGATATAAGAATTGACGTTAGCAGTAGGAACCTAAAACAAAATGGACCCTACCAATAATTAGAAGTGATGGGTTACTATTAATAGACTATAATAATTTATGAAAAAACCTAGCAAGATGTTAGGGATTAGTTATTGCCCGTGATGATACAAGAAACTGTATTATGAACTTAAGAAAAATAGAACTTTAGGCTTCTACTTTGGGAAGATTAGGCACAAGGATTCCAAGTCAACTCATGCTTGAGTATATGCAACTTGAAGTTTGAGGGCACAATGAATATTATGCTCATGGTAGAGGAAATATTTCAAAAGTGTATGACTATCCAATTTAGGAATAGTTTGGATAGATGCCTTTATTATAAAGACGGTTAGAACAGAATAACAGTTAGGTCTTATATATATGGTTCTACCATAGTAGAAAATTCTAGAATCAAAGGGCATACCATGTTACATAAGTTATATAGAGTTGAATAGAGGTATAACAAGGTTTAATTAGGGGTACGACGAATTCCTTAATCATAATGACCGAAGTAATTTGATGGAATATATAGTTGAACTTTGGAGGTTAGTATAGCTTCCTAAACAAAAAGGGACAAGATGTGTAACATACCTTAGAAAGTATGACTTGAGATCTTTATTGATAGAATGGATAGGTAAGCCCTGTACTTAAGGACATATTACTGCATGTATAGAATTCTATCAATATATTTAGTTCGAGAAGTTTTACTTCGAGAAAAATAATCATAATATTATGGTATGCATGAAGAGTAAAATTGGAAAACGATAGTATGTTAGTTAAAGTAACTCTCATGTGGAAGATAGATAATTGATCATTATGTAAGAATTGTGTGTTATGATAGCCGAGACAAAGGTAAATAATAGTATAATAGAATATTGCATGGATTGGATGAGTTGTATAAGATTTAGACATATATTTTCATATATAGTAGATCAGAATGAGTTTAGTAAATTAAATCATGACTGGGAGATCTTCTCAATAGACGAATAGTTGTTAAGTGTTAGAATTGATCACCTGCCTAGTTTAGCTTGATTAGTTATCTAATTAGTTAGATATAAGAAAGGTTAGACTTGTAATTATTGTATAGCTTACTATAGGTAGAAAAGCTAAATTTTTGGTTGTATTGTTAAAGAGATTTGAGGGATAACTATAGGAGTATAGTATAGAGTTTAAGGATTGAAATTGAATTCCCTAGCTTAGATGGGTAGACATAAATAAGGACTTTGAATTAGAGTTAGATATTTTTTTCCTTTGGTAGACTAGTGCCTATAGTATGATAAATCTTTGATTGATATCGAATAGCTAGAAATCCCAAGAAATTATGACTAGAGCAGCTATGTTGAGTTAATGAAACATAATAGATATGAAGAGAAAGAGTTATAAAAGACTAATATGTTAATTAAATGATTGAAGATGAGCGAGGATAAAATTTTGCAAGAAAGATTTTGAGGATGGAATTGAAAAGTGTTAAAAGATAAATTGAGTCAATGATTACGGATGTTGCATGGCTTAAGCAAGTTGGGTGGCAGATAATTCAATCTTAAGTTCGAGGCTTAAAGAAAGAATCAGAAGGTTAGTTCGAGGAAATAGACGATACAATTTTTGGGATGTATGATAGAAATAGATATATTATGCAATGTTGTGATAACATGGTAACAGCTGGTCATACCATAGACTATTGTGATCCATGATTAAGACTATGTTACAAGATTTCCAGTAGCCAAACAAGCAATGAAATAGTATGGGATAAGAGTCGAGATAAAATTCTTGATATTAGAATATAAGAATAAAATAGAGTGAGGTATCATTCAATAGATTGATAAATAGTACCTAGGGTCGAGTTGCAAGATAGAAATAAGAAATCTAATGAGATAAAGTTGTATTATAATGGAAGGGGTACAAGTCATATCATATGCACAATTTTAATTATCAGTCCTAGTTAAGGATCTTATTAAATCTCATTCTCAATAATTTAGCGCGATGATACTGGAAGTTATTCTCGAGGAAACAAGGATTGTGAAATAGAATGACCTTGTAGATAGAAGAGAGAAATAAAATTCTCGACTGGATATGATAAAATAAGGATAGAGTGTTCATAAAATGATTGATGAATTATATCTATAGTTTGAGTCGTGAAGTAAGGACGAGAAATTTTTGGAGATAAAGTGGTGTTATATATGGGGATAGAGACAAGAAATTAAATGACAGATTAAAATTAGAGATCTATGATGGGTAATGACATTAGTAGATTATATTCTCGAAAATTATACCCCATGTTATTGGAACAATATCGAGATAATCAAGACATGTAATTGAGGCTACTAGTTGAAGAGAATAAAATATAAGGTAAATAGGTGATATAAGTTAGATTCTAACCTTGGGTTTTGCTAGTCGCATTTTAAGAATCAAATATTATCCTAAGAAACCAGAATAAATAGACTGTATGTTAGTATGAGTAGGAGGATAGTAGCTTTAGCCTAATAAATCAGCCAGAATCCAAAATTGTCCTCAAACTAGAAGTTGCAGCTTCCTATCAATCGTGCAATTATCCCTTTATCTTGGGTTACTTATCTTATTTCATAATCACAGTCACTGGGGATGGTTCTAATAACCATTCAAATTATGCGATTGACTAGAATCTTTGTTCATTCCCTAGTTGTGCTCAATTCCTACAACCAACCCCTCACGAATGTCCATATCACCATGGGCTACCAATTTCCTTCCAACTTAATTCTCTTGACTTAGTCATTATGACTTGATACACCATACACCTACTTACTCGTACCTTACCTTTGAATATAACCCCATGAAAATACTTTGTGAGCTACCATTTTTCTATTATCTTAGGTTGCAAGTTCTTCTTTTCGTGATTCCCTCGGTCTTGTCTTATCGGCATCAAAGATATGTGATGATCGTAATCCTCTGTATCATCTCACCCTAGTTGTATTAAACTAAGTCATTTCTTATTGTCTTTTAAACTCATGACCTAATTAGGAGCAATATGAACTAGTAAACTTTCCTTATAGAGTTACTGACTAAATAACACTATGGTAATACCTATATTTCCTTTGTTAGTCGGTGGCTACGGTTAAAAAAGTCTCATCATCTCGTATCCTTTCTTGAAGATAGATTTTCTATAACCTTTGTATATAGGATCGTGACTAAAGTTTTCACGGCCAACTTAATTTCTATAAGTTGGGTAGTGACTTGAACTAAGTGTATCCTTACTCTTAGAACGTGACGTCAAACTAGGATCTCATTGGTAACTGCATCCCCTATTTTCGAGAATCAAGTGTGACCTTGCATACTTAAGTTTTTATCTAGTGATTTGTATTCCTTATCTTTTTATCGTGACTTATTTTATATATCGAGACAATACGATAAGTCATATTTCCTTCTTTCGCAGTGAATTCGCTTAATCTTTTCTACCAAGCTTATTTTTTTAAATTTCGAGAACAAAATTTTATAAGTTAGGTAGATTATAAATCTCCTAAATTTTTAAATTTTATTATTTTATTATTTTATTTATAGGAAACTTTGGTTAATTTTTTAGCTTATTAGAAAGTAAAATCATTTAATTTATTAACTCATATAAAATTTTATTTTTATTTATTAATTTCAAATATTTCACAAGAATAAAATTTTGGGTATAAAATTATTTATTAAAGTGCTATAGATTTTAGAATTTATTTTTTATACATACCTATTTTTAGGATTATATATATATATATATAAGTATGGAGTTTTTTAATAAAGAAAAAGAAAATAAATAAATAAATAAAACGAAAACCCTAAACACTAATTCCCAGATTCCCCCACAGCCCGCGGACAGTGCCCTCCCCTCCCCTCTCCCCCTAATTATATATATACTTATTGATTAGAAACCCTAATCCTAATACTAAACCCTCCCCAGCACCTTTCTCCCTCTGGCGACCTCCACCGTCGTTTGCCGCTGCAGCCCGTACCGCCGCCGAAGTGCTACATGCGCCCAGTCGTGCGCACCAAAGGCCACCCACAACCCCCTATTCACACGTTATTTCCTTCCTTCTCGCTCGTCCGTTTCGCGTCCCATTTTTCAGGTTTCTTCACAATCTAACACTCTTCAGTCCCCTTCAAATAGATCAATTTATGATGCTCTAGATCGAGAGAAAAGTTGATCCAAAGTCAACTAAAAATATGTTTTAAAATAGTACTTTAAACTGCCCCAAACTCCCATGTTCGTGTTCTATTTTCTTCCAATTTATTTAGTAATTCTAAAATCTATCTATATAGACTTGTAGACAACATATCCAGGTTTAATCCCTTTTAATTAGTTTTAATTAACTTATTGTATTTAACAGTTTATTCCTATTTGAACATGATAAAAAATTATGTTTTGAAAACCCAAAATCTTGTGATACGGTATTCGACCCACCAAACGAGGTAACTTCATCGCGTGCGGATTGTACCGAAAGGCACGTATAGTAAATACGGAGGTGTAAGCTTTCGCAGAACTTGATTTGGACGTGAGTGCACGCCGAAATCAACCCGCATCTTTCGAAAAACCTCATATCGACCTTTTTTGAATTTGTGCAATTATTTGTATGTGCGAGCCATTTTATAATAAAACTTGTGCCATTAGACTCGTAGCATTACGCAGGTCATGTGACCCAAGTTTGGCCAGATTATGAGAACGTCGATCGGAATGCCGTTTCGTGGGCCCCACGGTTCTACTTGACGTACGATTTCGTAATCGGCCACCGGAAGACAATTATGGATATTCTGTTAGGTTCGTATCGTCGTTCTAGACTCGTGGACACTATGTTTGTCGAATTTGGATAACTTTATCTTTGACATATTTTTTGGAGCTAAGGGGGCCACATTTGGATACCGCTTTCACTCGAGATTGCCATTTTTGTCCCTGTGTCCAAATTTAACTTATGGATAGTCAATCCTACCTATTTCTCATATTTTAGAAATAATGGTGTTATTATTTTTAGTATCTGAAAGCGTTCGTACAGATTTTACCTCTTCAGGAGTAGTCGACGTATCGAGGTCGCTACATGGACTTCAGCGAATCACCACTTAGGACCCATGCAAGTGTACCTTGCGATTGTTGGCCCAATGTTTAAGTAGAGTTTTTGAATATGGCTAATCTATTAAGTTTAGCATAATGATAATCGATCAATTACTATAGTATCTTCTACTTAAACTCAGTATTGTCCAGATATGCAATATTTTCTTCGGTATATTTTCTTGTTCGTCTAACATGTACTTGTAGAAAGCAATAAGAAAGATCAGTAATGGACATGCTATATGATGATGAGCCAAAGACGATATTATACCATAAGATTTCTCTGAACCGCCTACGACTTCTGTATATTTATCTTTGGACATCTGCCATCAAGAAAAAATGCGTCTTCCCGTCAGCGGATGTTTCAAAAGTTTGGAGTCATCAAGTGCGCTTGGTTTTTATATATAATTATCACTACCATATTTCTAGATGAAGGTATTTTTGTCATTTAGCATTTTTATTATTTAGCGATTAAATATTTATATATTATGTTACTAATTAATTATATGGTATTATGTTATTTAATTATTGGTTAGTGGGCTAGCCTATTTTATTTGTACTTGTTAATAGTCGACCCATTATATTATAATAACACATTGAGCCCGACATTGGGTTAGGTCCATTAGACCATTTTTTCTTAATAAATTAAGGAGATTAGATTAGTTTGATAAAGAATTAGAAGTTTTCTAATATATCATTCACTAATTAAACCTCAAAACTAACTAGTAGGGGTAACTTATAATTTACACATTTCTTGGGAAGGAGGAAAGGGGCCAGCCACTTGAAGAGGGAGGGGGGTCTTTCTCTCACTCCTCCTATTAGTTCATTCATTCTAAATCCCCAATTGTCTTCTTCTCCAAATTGACTCATCCCTCCACCAAATTTATCCTAATTCACTCATATTCTCTCTCAATTACATCATCTAAGGAGCATTGGAGCTTAGTTAACAAGGAGTACTTGAAGGAGGAGAAATTGACAAGGAGCTTGTGTCCTAATTGTGTCCATTAAGCATTTTATTGGGAATCCATCTTCCAATAGGTAAATTATAATTTCTCCTATAATTTAGACACTAATTCATGTATTTAACCATTAGAAAATATTCCTTGGCTTAGGAATACCCATAGGAACAAGGACTAGGTTCATAGGACCTCTATTATGATTTCTACATAGGTTTTTGTGTCCAATTAAGGAAAATTATGAGATTGATGCATCAAGTGTGTTATAAGACCAATTTGGTCTAATTAGACTTAGATTGATGATATGGGACTAGATACGTATCCACAATTGGACACAAGTAGAGCGTATTATAGTATTTTATGATACGGTATGATATATGGTTCGTTTTGGGTGATTTATGTTAATTTTCTTTAAATTCCTTTGTAACTAGTTGCATTAGTTGTTTATAAGTGTATTTGATGTATGTGAATGATTATTGTAGAGAATTGGGGATTTCGGCATTCCATTTGGGTACGTATCATAGAGTATTGTATTTGCATGCCAAGTGTTTAGTTGAATGCTTATAGTGTGTGTGTTATATATATGTATATGGTATATATGTATATATATATAGCTATCTATGTGTTAATGATTGATTCATTGGGATTGTGTGATATGGATGTAAGTGTTGTGACTGTGATCAGTGACATGTAAGTGAGTGTGTAGTATTAGCTATAGTGTGTATAGGTGCATATCTGGTTGGAGAGCTGAACCTGATATCACATCTCCGACCGGCTGCTCCTCCTCAACTGTCATGGCGAAAGCTCACCCTCGTGGTGCACCTTTCTGCTGTTGCTGCTGCTGGACAAAATGTTGTTGCTGAGTTGATAAAGGAGGTCCCCTCTGCTGTCCCGTAGGTGGCCTCGCTGGTGCTCTTTGTGCCGGTGCTGCTCCCTGGCCTGCTCGAACTGAAGCCACTAGACACTCCCTCAACTGGTGGCCTGGCTCTCCATAGTAGAGGCACACACCAAACCTCTTACTATAAATCTTTCACGTATGTCCAATCTTCCCATAGTGTACACTACAGGGCCTGTTGTGCCGGTCTCGGGGCCTGGTGTGCCTGCTGCACTAGTGCTCGGAATGGGGCATGCAGTTGCCGTCTCTGCGGCTGGAAGGTCCTCTACTACTGGAAATGGGATCATTTGGCTGGACCCGTACTACTGCTAGCTCCACCTGATGTGTCTCTCATCCTCATGGATTTGAGCTCCAAGTCATCCTCATCCCTCTGTGCGGTGTCCCCTAGTGAGAGATTTGACCTCCCAGATCAAACCCTTTCGGAACTTCCTGGCCTTTCCTAGAAGATTATGCCCCTCTACAAATTTTCCCAATCTGTAGAACTTTGCGGCATACTCGTCCACCGTCATGCCCCCTGGACGAGGTCTAGGAACTGGCTCTCTAAAGCACTCAGAGCCATGTCCGAAAAAATCTTTTCCTTGAAAAGCTCTTTAAAATCTGTCCAAGTCAGTCCTGGCACCGCGATCCTTGGGTCTATACGGAACCATGTCAGGGCAATATTGAATATCTGGCTGCTCACTGCCTCCACCTGTAGACCCTCCAGAATCTGTGCCAGTCACATGATCCTCTCTATGTCCTTGATCCAATCGTCGGCATACAAGATGCCCTTGAAGTCCTTGGGCCCAATCCTCTTGAAATTAATGATGGTACCTGGCCTAGGCTTCTGCGGGACGAGATAAGGCGGTACAATATGCGGCTGGACAAGCGCTACCTTCTCCATAGTAGCTAGTGCTAACTGGTGAGCACTCACGATGCCCTGAAATAGAACATCTGTCTACCTCTGTTGTGCTACCATCATCTCCGAAAACATGGCAAACATTTGTGTCCCGTCTGCTGACATGGGTGTTGGGGGTGGAAGGTCCTCTGTGACTGCTGGAACAGCCCTAAGAACTGGCTTATGCTTTATTTGATTTCGGTGCTTCCCATAGTTTTGTATCGGTATCTTTTTCTCTTAAGAATCATTTAGAGTCTGAACCTTTGGCTAGGACTTGCAAGATCACGATTGGGGGATGCATTATCCTGGTTAGTGATGTTTGTAAGGATCGAAGAGTTACATTAGGAGGCAGGGAGTTGAGTGCGTGCTTACTTGTAATGTCACTTCTGAGCTACGATATTGTACTCGAGATGGATTGGTTGAGTAGGCACCATGCTAGTATAATTGTCATGGAGGTAGAGTTTTATTTAAACCGCCAGAAGAGCCAGAGTTTGAGATTGCCAGAGGAGCACCAGAGTAGAGAAAGGATACCATCTGTGCAACCATGGTGGAAGGAAGGAGTTGCCACATCCTTGATAGCAGAATTCATGGACATTTTTTCGGAGGAGTTGCCGGGTTTGTCGCTAGACCGAGATATTGAGTTCTCTATAGACTTGGTGCCAGACGCAAAGCTGATATCGCAGCACAACTATAGGGGCAACAACAGTGAACTAGTATAGTTAAAGAAGCAGGTGGATGAGTTGCAGGATAATGGCTTCATTAGATCCAATTCATCACCATGGGGTGCTCAGGTATTGTTTGTACCAAAGAAGGATGGGTCAGTACGCATGTATATCGACTACACGGCTCTAAACAACCTCACTATCAAGAATAAATACCCGCTGCCGAGGATTGATGATTTTTTCGATCAGTTGAGCGGAGCGAAGATATTTTCAAAGATAGACTTAAGGTCGGGTTACCACCAAAGTGAAGAAGGAGGATATTCCAAAAATAGCTTTTCGGACTCGGTATGGCCAGTTTGAGTTCTTGGTGATGCCGTTTGGGTTGACCAATGCCCCGGTGGTATTCATGAATCTGATGAACAAGGTGTTCTACTAGTATCTTGATAAGTTTGTGGTGGTATTTATTAATAATATTCTGGTGTATTCGAAGACCCCGAAGAAGCATGAGGAATACCTGGGGATAGATTTGGAGATTCTCTGGAAGGAGGAGCTTTATAGTAAGCTTTCAAAGTGTGAGGTCTTCCTTGACAAGGTTGAATTCCTTGGTCATGTGATTACAGGTGACATGATCTTAGTGGACTCGAAGAAGATTTCAGCAGTGGAGTCATGGGCTACTCCAAGTTAAGTGACAAAGATCAGGATTTTTCTGGGGCTAGCAGGTTATTACTAGAGGTTTGTACAGGACTTCTCCAGGATTACGGAACTGATGACTAGGCTGACCAGAAAGGATATAGAGATTGTCTAGACAGAGGAGAGTCAGGCCGATTTTGAGGAGCTGAAAAAGAGGTTGACGACAGCTTCTGTGTTGACATTTTTATCACTATTAGGTGGATTCACTATCTATAATGATGCTTGAGGGAAGGGTTTGGATTGTGTCTTATAGCAGAATGGAAAGGTGATTGCCTATGCTTCTAGAAAATTACGCCCTCATGAGAAGAATTATCATACCCATGATTTGGAGTTGGCAGCGGTCATCTTTGCTCTAAAGCTTTGGAAATGCTATTTTTACGAAGAGTGTGTGAAGATCTTCACAGACCACAAGAGCTTGAAGTACGTATTTACACAGAAAGAGCTAAATATGAGATAGCGATGAAGGACTTCGACATATCATTGCAGTACCATCCAGGAAAGGCCAATATAGTCGATGATGCCTTGAGCCAGTATCTAGTAGCTATGTACTTGACTACGGACATACATTTAATGGCTGATCTTGATATTTGGGTATTGAGGTGCTGGTACCCGGTGTCGAGATACATATATGGAGATTGCAGATACAGTCAGAGCTGATGGACAAGATTCGAGCAACACAGTATGATGGTGAGTCTCTAAGGAGCATCAGAGCACAAGTTCGAATGGGATTATCTGAGGACTTTACTATTGCTGAGGATGGATCATTGCGGCACGGTACCAGATTGTGTGTGCCAAGTGGGGCGTTGCGCGAGGAGGTTCTTCAGGAGGCGCATCGATCTCAGTACTCAATACATCCAGGTGCCAACAAGATGTATAGAGGGATAAGGGAGCATGTATAGTGGTATGGTATAAAGCGGGAGGTGTCGCGCTTCTTATCCAGGTGTTTAGTGTGCTAGCAGGTAAAGATGGAGAGACAGAGGCCAGGTGGTTTACTTCAGCCTTTACATATTCCAGAGTGGAAGTGGGAGCATGTTACTATGGATTTTATTTTGGGGCTTCCATGTTCTCTAGTAGGTAAAGACGCGATTTGGGTCATCGTAGACAGGTTGACCAAATCGGTCCACTTCTTGCCATTTTAAGTGGGTACATCTACAGAGAAGCTAGCGGAGATGTATGTGCGATAGATTATCAAATTTTTTGGAGTTTTTGTGAGCATCATCTTGGATTGGGATAGTCGTTTCATATCCCACTTCTGAAGGACTTTACAGGCTATCTTGGGCACCCAGCTCAAGTTCAGAACCGCATATCACCCTCAGACAGATGGGCAGTCGGAGAGGGCTATTCAGACTCTCGAGGATATGCTTCACACTTGTTTTTTGGATTTCAAAGGCTCTTGGGATGATCATCTTCACTTGATAGAATTTTCTTACAACAACAGCTACTAGGCCAGTATTAAGATGTCACCATTCGAGGCTTTATATGGACAGAGATATCGCACTCCTTTATCTTAGGATGATGTTTGTGAGAGAGCCTTGTTGGAACCGAAGATGATTATGGATACAGCCGAGAAGGTGAAGCTCATTGGAGATAGATTTCGGGTGGCGCATGACAGACAACGGCATTAGGCCGATAGCCATCGAAGATCTTTGGAGTTTGAGGTATAGATTTTGTTTGTATTAATTGTGGTTGCTTTGTTTTAGATTGAGTGTTAAGGTTGTGTTTTATTCTAGGTTGGCAATCTGGAGTTCTTGCAGATTTCTCTGACACGTGGCACGATTCGCTTTTGTGGAGGCAGGAAGATTAGTCCAGGTACATCGAACCCTTCAGTGTTCTTGCGAGGGTATGTGCAGTAGCCTACAGACTAGACTTGCCTCCTGCACTGGAGGGAGTACTGATGTGTTTTATGTGTCGTAGCTGAAACGGTACGTGGTAGATCCTAGTCACATATTGGATCACTCGGAGATTAGGTATATCAGAATCTCAGCTATGCAGAGCAGCCAGTGGAGATTCTGGATCGCAGGGTGAAGGTGTTGCGAAATCAGAAGATTTTCTTGGCACACGTTGTTTGGAGGCATCACTCTTTGGGAGAGTCTACCTATGAGAGGGACGCTGAGATGCGCGAGCGATACCCTTATCTTTTTGAGTCATGAGGTATCGTTCATTCTTGCTTGCTGTGATTGCTTGTTGTAGTGTTAGTTCTTTCCTTAAATTTCGAGGACGAAATTTTTTTAAGGAGGGTAGACTTATCACTACCATATTTCTAGATGAGGGTATTTTGTCATTTAGCATATTTTATTATTTAGTGATTAAATATTTATGTATTGTGCTACTAATTAATTATATGGTGTTATACTATTTAATTATTGGTTAGTGGACTAGCCTATTTTATTTGGACTTGTCATTAGTGGACCCCTTAGATTGTCATGACACATTAAGCCCAATATTGAGTTAGGCCAATTAGACCATTTTTCCTTCATTAATTAAGAAGATTAGATTAGTTTCATAAAGAATTAGAAGTTTTCGAATATAGCCCTCCCTAATTAAACCTTATGACAAACTAGTAGGGGTAACTTAGACTTTACACGTTGCTTGGAAAGGAGGAAAGGGGCCGGCCACTTGAAGAGGGGGGTCTTTCTTGGGTCTTTCTTTCTCTCCTCTCATTAGTTCATTAATTCTAGATCCCCAATTATGTTTTTCTCTAACTTGACTCATCCCAACACCAAATTTACCCCAATTCCCTCTTATTCTCTCTCAATTACATTATCTAAGGAGCATTGGAGCTTGGTTAGCAAGGAGCACTTGAAGGAGATAGAATTGACAAGGAGCTTGTGTCCTAATTGTGTCCATTGAGCATTTCATTAGGAATCCATCTCCCAAAAGATAAATTCTAATTTTTTTAATAATTTATACTCTAATTCATGCATTTAACCATTAGAAAATATTTTTTTAGCTTAGGCTACCCATAGGAACAAGAACTAGGTTCATAGGACCTCTATTATAATTTTTATATAGGGTTTTGTGCCCAATTAGGGGAGATTACGAGATTGATGCATCAAGTGTGTGTCATGAGACTAATTTTATCTAATTAGACTTAGATTGACGATATGGAACTAGATACGTGTCCACAATTGGACATAAGTAGAGCGTATCATAGTATTTTATGATACAGTATGATACGAAATTTATTTTGGGTGATTTATGTTAATTTTCTTTAAATTCTTTTGTAACTAGTTGCATTAGTTGTTTATAAGTGTATTTGATATATGTGAATAATTATTGTGGAGAATTGGGGGTTTTGACATTCCATTTGGGTGTGTATCATAGAGTATCGCATTTGCATGCCAAGTGTTTGGTTGAATGCTTATAGTATTATATATATATATATATATATATATATAGCTATCTATGTGTTGATGATTGATTCATGGGGATTGTAGGATATGGATGTGAGTGTTGTGAATGTGATCAGTGACATGTGAGTGGGTGTGTAGTGTTAGCTATAGTGTGTGCAGGTGCATATCAGGTTGGAGAGTTGTGTTATGCACAACAGGTCTGTTTGGGTTGAGTTGGCAGTGTGTATATGTTGTGGTGTTGTGTTTGGCTTTGGGGTTGAGATTGCTATCATTTTGAGGATCGGGTTGCACTGATGCAGTATAAGCACTAGTAGTAGCAGCATCAACAACTGCCAAATTGAGGACAAGTAGAGCACCCACTACCACCTGAATTTGAGGTATGAGTAGATGATAGGTGATGACAGTGGTGTGGGACTGATACTAGCATCAGAAATAAGGGAAAGGAAGTAAAGAACAACAGTTGTAGGGGGGTAATTCTATAACTGATACTCAAGGTATCAGTTGTACTAATACTTATTTGCACAGTCACTAATGTTGCAGAGACTTAGAGTGGTAGTTGCTTGTGTGCAAGTGATCAATGAGGGGGTAGGCTTGTGTACATTGATACATTGGTGTGATGGTGTGTGTACTTTTGTGAGTGACTATAAGGTGATTATTATGTGTGTGTTCAGTATACTACAATGTGGAGTGTTGTATCAGAGGTAGAGGGTTATGTATGGATGTATGTATTAGCAAGTGAGGTAAGAGGAGAGTTAAGGTAAGTATTTATGTCAAGGTAAGGTAAGGGGTTGCTAGTATTAGTTGAGTTTTAATATACTAAGTATTAGTATCCACTAGTATATTTATGAGATACTAAGGTATTAGTACTAGTTAAGTGAGGAGTATAAATACTAAGTTATGAGTCCATACTAAGTGGAAGTAGGACTAATAGGTATAGTTTTAGTATAAGGTATTAGTTATGGATAGGTATCCATGATACCAAGTTATCACTAGATAGTGTAAGTATTAGTTAAAGTACTACTATTACACTAAGATAATGACCTAGTATAGATAATACAAGATAGTGTTAGCTAGTTGATGACCAATATGGACTAATTACCTTAGTGTGAGCCTAGAAACTTGTGTATGACTTAAGTTTGACTAGTGTGACTAGTTTGACTAAGGTTGACCTAGTTTGACTAATGAGACCTAGAAATGGCCTAGAAAAGCATATTTAATGTATTTGAGCTCATTTCTTACTTTATTACATCCAATTGATATGCCATTCATATAGGTCTGTGAGACACCAGCTCAGACACCGAGTGACATATTTTGCTCTGGACTAGAGGCGAGTACATTCTTTGATAGTTTTCTTATTTGATAGTCTCTATGTTTCATGTATTTAGTATTAAGATAATTGATTACTGGCACGATGGTTACACAGATTGGTATACGTGGATCTTGGTCATGAGATATTATTATTGAGATGACTCAGTGATCGTCGTGTCGTGCTTCATGATTACTCAGTGATTACCATGATGTCTTAATGATTATATAGATCGTGGTCATAGTACATGATATTGTAGACCGTGCAGTATGATATACGTGTTATAAAGTGTCGTGATTTGGATTCGTGTACTAGTCGGGGTTTGGGAAAGTATTAGTGGATATGTGATCATACCTTATAGCCCATGATTTAGTGTAGCCCGTGATAGCTAGCAGATCATACAACTCACGTGTGATCACACTAGCTCACATTTTTTGTATAGCTTGTGTTAGGCCCAAGCCGATCATATTATCTTACTACTATTTCAAGGCTCATTTACTATATTGTTTTCTTTATTTCAGTTCATTACATTTATGTTCCTCACCATATTGTTCTTATTTTATTGCCATTATTCACCATGATGTTTCATCTTGTGATATTTACTACCTTAGTTTTTTTTATTATTTATTTTCATTGCTATTGCTGTTTTATAGTTTCTGTCAATTATTGGAACTGTTATTAGGTTGTACTTCTCTCCAGTCCTGAATATATATATATTTCAAATAATTCATTAGAGGGCTGGTGTCCTACGCACTATGGGCCACAGGATGGTGAGCTAGTTGAGATAGCACCTGTAGAGCCTATTGAGATAGTACCAGCAGTCGATGAGACTTATCTAGTTCATTTATAATTTTTTATATGTCAGTTAGACACTTTTGGCATATATTATATTTGAGATCATTGTATTGAGATTGGACTTGGACTTGTGATGTATTTGACTCTGTCAGGTAGCCCGACGTCCAACAATGGAGTTGGGTATCGATACTAGAGTTGTCATTACGATGACATATATGTGCTCATACTTTGCATGTCAGACCTTAGGACACTTGACATGATATTTTATGTGGCAGAATCCATTTTTGACATATTCTTGGTGACTCGATTCTGTTTTGGGTATTAGGACTCATGACATTTTGTACAATTATATCTATACTATTATGACTCAATATACTAGATAGAGGTCTTGATCTTGCGTGTTATGGACATGATAAATTATGGACATAAGACATGAGGTTACATAGGAGGAGAAGCGTACTCAAAGCGTTGGGCTACCACTTTTTATCATGCTACTGTGGACTCTGACCAGAGTTCCAGATTTTACATAGTTACTATGGGTTCCCTGACTGAACCTAGAGATTTACATAGTTACTGAAGTTGTCTATTGAGAACTTCAAATTTATACCTTAGTGGTCTAGCGTGCGAGTGATGTTCTCATTTGCATTCACTTAGATGGTTACTGTAGTTATACCCCTGAGCACCCTTGTGCTACTATACTGTTTTACTTCTAGCACGCTGTTTATTGTACATTGTTACGTCCCTCTGAGAACCTTTTTTCCTACCACTTTTGAACCGTAGACTATCGTGGAGCCTTTTTGGAGCTGTCGATGCTTATCGACTTGTTATGCAGGTATTGGAACCAGGTATTTGTATCATTTCTACCTTAGTTAAGTTTACTTATTTATGTTGTTTACTCATCTGATATAGCTATCACTACCATATTTCTAGATGAGGGTATTTTGGTCATTTAGTATAATTATTATTTAGTGATTAATATTTATTTATATTATGCTAATTATTTAAATTGTGGTTGTTGTATTTAATTATTTGTTACTAGGCTAGCCTATGTTTATTTTGACTTGTCACTAGTGGACCCATTGGATTGTCATGACATTTTGAGCCCAACATGAGACCAAGCCCATTAAACCCTATTCCTTAGTTAATTAAGGAGATTAGTTTAATTTGCATTAGTTTAGAGCATTTCTAATATAGCCCTTCCTAATTATCCTTCATAACTAACTAGTGGGGGTATATTAGACATTTGTTATTGCTTGGAGAAGAAGGAAGGAGAGGCTGGCCAAATGAGGCATTCTCATTCTCTCTCCTCTTCATTAGTTCATTCCAATTAGATCTCTAATTGTGTTCTTCCCAAAATTGACTCATCCCTCCACAATTTTAACCCAATTCACACCCATTCCCTCTCAATTTCATCATCAAAGAAGCATTAGAGCTTGGATTGCATGGAGAACTTGAAGAAAGAGGAATTGGCAAGGGAGATCATGTCCTAATTGTGTCCATTGAGCAATTCATTGGGAATCTATCTCTCAATAGGTAAATTTTGAATCTATCCCTTAATTTAGAATCTAATTTATGTATTTAACCATTAGGATTCATCGCTTGGCTTAGGGCTACCCATAGGATTAAGAATTAGGTCCATATGACTTGTATTATAAATGTTACAAGATGATTTGTGTCCAATTAGGTGGAATTATGAGATTGACACATCAATTGTTTGTCATAAGACCAATTAGATCTAATTAGATGTAGATCGGGGTTGTGGGACTAGGTATGTGCCACAATTGGATACGAGTAGGCCGTATCATGGTAATTTATGATACGGTGTGATACAAGGTTCATTTTTGAGTGATTTGTATAATTCTATTAAATTCTTAGTGTAGCAAGTTATTCTAGTTATTATATTGAAGTATTTGATATATATAGGAATGTATATTATGTAGTATTTGGAAATTTGGTACCATATTGGATACATATCCTGGAGTATGCTATGTGGATGAAGAGATAAGTTGCTAGTTATATATTTAATGGGGTTAGTATTTAGTGTATTGGTGAATATATGGAATGTGAGTGAGAGTGTTTATGGTTGAGAGAGCTAAGTGTGCCTGTAGGTATCAGTTGTGAGAGAAGGTTGGGTATCATGCTACAACAGCAGCATTAGCAGTATGCAGTAGTAGTAGCAATGGCAGCAACAACAGTAGCAGTATACAGTAGTAGCAGCATAGGAAGCAACAACATTAGCAGTATCCAGTAGTAGTAGCAATGGCAGCAACAACAGTAGCAGTATACAGTAGTAACAACATAGGAAGCAACAACATTAGCAGTATGCAGTAGTAACAACATAGAAAATAGCAGCATTAGCAGTATGCAGTAGTAGTAACAATGGCAGCAACAGCAGTAGCAGTATATAGTAGTAGCAGCATATGAAGAAACAACATTAGCAGTATGCAGTAGTAACAACATAGGAAATAGCAGCATTAGCAGTATGCAGTAGCAACAATATAGGCAGCAACAGCATTCGCAATATGCAGTAGTAGCAGCATAGGCAGCATAAGCAGCAATAGTAGTATGTAGTATGCAGTAGTAGTAGCAATAGAGGTAAGAACGACTGCAGCAGTCTAGATGGGAAGAGCAGCAATGGCAAGTGAAGCACAACAGTGCACTAATGTGCACAACCGAGCATCTGTCAATTAGTGTTGCAGCTGTGTGTTGCTGCTAGAGGCAACATTAGTTAAGGAAAAAACCTGACAGTAGCAACTGAGGCAAGTGACTCGGGTAAGTATCAGTGATGAGGGTTATCATTATACAGAGGTATGTGTAGGTAGCTGAGGTGCAGTATCAAATTTGATATCATAGTGGGGAGGAAACATGGATGTGCACTGGATACTCATGCATATGAGTGTCTGTGTGTGAGGGTTGCTCTTGATGTAGTCCAAATGCAATAATATAGGTAGCAGTCTAGTGAAAGATGTATAATTATGGGTTTTTGATACTAAGTATTGGTGAGCTGTCATATTGTGGAGTCTAAGTGAATAGGGGTATTTTAAGTGAGGGTTGTAGGGACTTGATACTGGAATATTTGTAATAAGTTAGAATATGAGAGTAAGGAAGGGGGGAGGCAATTAGGATATTATATATGATATGAGATTCCTAGCTAAGGTATTTAGATACCTAGTTAAGGTATATAGATAGTAGATATCAAGTATATAAATAAGGTATCGAGATAGAGTTGAGTTTAGAGATTCTAAGTATCACCTAGTAATAGAGGCAACTAGTTGATACTTATAAGTTATATATAGTACTTGGTATATTTGACTAGTATTAGTCTAGGAACATGGGTAATGACTTAGTATAGCTAATGTAAGATAGTGTTAAATAGTTAGTGACCAATATAGACTAACTAATTAGTGTTGGACTTAGATATAGCTAGTTTGACTAAGGTTAATCCAGTTTGACCTGGTTTAGCTAGTGAGACATAGAAATGGCCTAGAAGAGCATGTTTTAGTGTATTTAGCTCATTTATCAATTTTTTACACCAATTTGACATGCTATTCATATTTAGGTGTATGTGACACCATCTTTGATATCGAGATATACCATTTGCTCATGACCACATACGAGTACATTCTCTGATAGTTTTCTTATTTGATAGCCTCTATGTTTCATGTATTTAGTATTAATATATTTGATTCTTGACACAATGGTTTCACGGATTGGTATACGTAAATCTTGGTCATGAGATATTATTGTCATGGTTACTCAGTGATCTCTGTGTCGTGCTTCGTGATTACTCAGTGATTATCATGATATTATAGTGATTATATAGACCGTGATCATAGTACATCATATTATAGACCGTGCAGTGTGATATACGTGTGATAATGTGTCATGATTTGGATCCGTGTACTAGTCGGAGGTTGGGGAAAAATTAGTGAATATGTGATCATACCTTATAGCCCGTGATTTAGTATAGCCCATAAAATTTAGCAGATCATATCACTCACGCGTGATTACGCTAGCTCACCTTTTATATATAACTCATGTTAGGCCCAAGCCGATAATATTATCTTAATAATATTTTAAGGCACATTTATGTCACTACCACTTTTTTCGGAGTGGGATATTTTTGTCTTTTTTGAATATTGGTAATATTATGAATATTAATATTTTAAAAATTATTGTTTGATTGATATCTTATTTTATTATAACTAGTATGGATATTTTTAGCTTATAATATTTTAATATTTCTTATGGTTGCATATTTTTATGTATTGTGATTAATTAATGGTTATTTGTTAGCCATTAGTTAGACTAGTTGTTAGAAGACCTAATTGGACCTAACTAGACTTGTCATGGACCACATTTAAGTTATACCTATTGAACCCAACATCTGGGCTAGGCCTATTAGACTCATCCCTCTTAACTAATTATGTGACTTAATTAAACCTTTATTAGGAAGATAAGCTTCCTCCTTAATTAAATTCTTCATGAAAATCCTCAAGGGGTATTCTAAACATTATACATTGCTTGGGAGAGGAGCAAGGGGCTAGCCACTACATAGAGGGGGTTCCTTTTCTCTCCATTTCATTTTATTTTAATTATAGATCCCCAATTGAGTTCTTCTCCAATTCACTTTCTCCCTCCACCAAATTTATCTCAAATTTACCCTCATTCCCTCTTATTTCCATCAATTAAGAAGCATTGTTGTTTGGATTGCAAGAAGCACTTGAAGGAGTAGGAATCAACAAGGATAATCATGTCCTAATTGTGTCCATTGAGCATTTTATTGGAAATCCATCTTCCAATAGGTAAATTATGAATCCATTCATTAATTTAGACTATAATTCATGCATTTAACCATTAGGAATCATCCCTTGGCTTAGAGCTACCCATAGGATCAAGAACTAGGTTCATATGACTTGTATTGTGGAATCTACATAGGTTTTTGTGCCCAATTAGGAGAAATTACGAGATTGACACATCAAGTGTGTCAAAAGACCAATTAGATCTAGTTAGACTTAGATGAGGTTGTGGGAATATGTACGTGTCCACAATTAGACACGAGTAGGCCGTATCATGATACGTCATGGTGTGTGTCAGTAAATTTGGGTATTTTGAGTCATAGGTGTATTTCTCTTCACATTGCGTATAATCAGCTAATATATATATATATATATTATGCGATTATATTAGATATGTTTGGAGATTCTAATTGTTGGTGGAGAGGTGTATCATAATGGTTTGGTGGTGTACCATGGTGTTGGAGAGGTATCATATGAATATCATGGTGATACTTGTGGGTATCATGGGTGTTGTCCATTAGGTGTTTGATAAATTGCCTTACGCTAGTTGTGGTATTGTATTTATGTATAGAGTGTTTATATATATATATATATATATATATATATATATATATATATATATAGATGGTGCTGTGTTTAGTAGGTAGGAGTTGGAGTTGTGGGTGAGTGTCTGATATCAAGGATTGAGTGTCGGGTATGTACAGATGGTGTATTTGGTACTGCACAATAGCATATGGAGGAATGACCAGTTTGGTGTAATCTGAACCTTGTGTAGGTCATGTCTGGGCAATTGGTGCAAATCTATGTTCATTCTTCATAGTTCAGTAAGTTGCAGTCCTGCAATATGTTGAAGACTAGAGAGCATTATAGTGTTCTATAGAGTTGTTTGTGAGGGGATACCCTGGTATGTAATAGCAAGTAGTGTTAGATTGTATGCAGTGCATGAGGTAAAACATTGTGAGGGGAGCTTGATGTAGCAACAACTGCAGTTGTGGAGTGGACTGCAATTGTGCACCAATCAGCTGCTGCTCGAGCAGTGTGGTACAGGTAATACTCTGCAGTGGTAACTGCAAGGGATTACCTGGATTGGGGTACTTGGTAAGGGGTTCTTGTAGTGGGGTAATTTGGTTAGGGGTTCAGTAGATTAGAGGGTGTGCTCGAGCACTACAGGTAGTTAGAGGCCAGGTTTTAATGAATGTTGATGGAGGAGAGCCCGAGAACTGCTCAATTGAGGTAAGGAATTTATGAATTAGAGTTGTGTGTGTGTTTGTTCTTTGGGCACCATAGAAGTATTTGTGTGGGTGTATTTTATGTGTTCGATGTTGGTGATATGTGAAGGATGGATGTTGTGAGAGGAGTGAGCTACTGTGCTGAATTCGAGCTCATCATTGTTGAGATGAGGCTTTAATATAGGCTTAATTCTGGCTTGGCAGTTTCATGTTGTCATGGGTTAGCTGTTCATGGTAGAGACTTAATTTCCAAGAAAGGACTTCACCATATATTTAATGCCAGAATTTACTGAAGGAGGAGGTCTCTCCACTTAGGGAAAGTGCATTAGGTAAAGGCAGATGCCACAACCGTTGCACAGATTAGTGCAAGCCAGTTTCTGAAGTGGCAGTGTGAAGTTGGGTTGTGCTACTGCCAAACTATTTTAGCAGAATGAGAGAAGATTACTTGTAGGTACTGCTGCTTGGAATAGCAGTTGTAGAAGCTTCTACATCCAGGGAAAATTGGCAGTAAGGTGAAGGAGGCCTGGGTTGAGAGTGATGGTGGTGTATGCATGTATGCTTGTGGTATTGATGTGTGTTTATGGACTGCACAGTAGAGGTTAGTGGGGTGAAGGGGGTGATCTAGTGAGGATGTGGAGTAGTATTGTTTGAGTGAGGGTGGTTAGTGTATAGGTGTGATGCATGAGCATGAGTTAAGAGGAGTGTAATAGTACCAAGTAAGATGGTAGCATGGTACCCAAGTACCAATGTGAGGTTTAGCTTGAGAGGGTATCCTAGTGGTGTCACAAGGTATTAAAATATCAAGATACCAAGTATAGGTGAGTATCTATGGATTGGGTAATAACTGGATACTAAGGTATTATAATACTAGGTATTGGTGTGGTACCATAGCACCATGTACCAAGGTGTGTGTGGTATATAGGGGTAGTATATTGGTAAGTTATTGGTTTAGATGATACAAAGTATGAGTTATTTAAGGTATCAGGTAGATATTAAGATACGAGCTAAGGTACTAGGATACGGGGTAAGGTTCTGGCTAAAGGCATTGACTAATAGTTAAGGTATTTCAGATACGGGCTAAGGTATTAAGTAAATGTGTGATACGGGTTAAGATACCGTGATATATGGTAAGGTAAATAGCTATAGGCCAAGGTATTGCTAGAAATTATAGGTAGAAGTATATATTTGGGTAATATATGCTAGAAACTTGCTAGTATAGCCTAGAAACCTAGTATCGACCTAGTTTTGACTAGTTTGACTCTAAAAGTCAACTCAATAGGTAGTTTGAACCTAGAATCAAGGTGTAGACCTAAAATTGACCTAGAAATATTGCCTAGAGTTAATTATACATGTTATTACTTTTAAACACCAATTAACATTGATATTTCATATTTAGGTCAGTGTGACATCAGTTCGGATACCGATTTGTATTCATTGTTCTGGACCTCAAGCGAGTACATTTTGTGATAGTTTCTATTATTTGATTACTACTATAATTCAAGTATTTAGAAATATTACTTATGATTCTTGACATGATGGTACACGAATTAGTATTGTTATTGGATCGACAGTCATGAGATGTTACCCTGATTATCGAGATGGTATCGAATATTGCCTTTTGTTGGTATTGGATAACATTAGATATTATATGTTAAATATTTGATACATTGGCTAGTAACGTGTCATGGTTGGATCCATCGTATCAGTTGGGGCAAGAAAAATACCAATTAAATATGTGATCAAGAACTATCGGCAAGTAGTGTAATCATTGGCTACTAACTAATCATATACTACAGGCATGGTTGAGTTAGCTCTCCTTAGTATAATCATTGAATATCCCAAGCCGATCACATAACTAGTTAGTATCTCAAAACACATGGTATATTGTATACTCCAATTCAGTTTATAGATTACCTTATTCTATTCTTGACATTATAGTTCATCTCTTTTATTCTTGTATGCATTGATTTATATTTCTGTTGCTAGTATTGCATGTTCCTTTATTATTTTTAAATCATCAGTTTACTCCCATCGTATATAGCATCCTCTCTTTTACTATTTTATTATTTTTATCAATTAATTAGAAATGCTATTGGGTTATACTTCGCTTTATTCCTGACTGGATAATATTTTTTAGAGGATCCGGAAGATTGGTGTCCGACGTATTACAGACCTCATCCTATAGATGGTGCAGATGTGGACCAACTAGTTCAGGAGTGATTGCCGGGAGATTTATCCGGATTACTAGTCTTTTATAGTTAGACTCTATTAGTACATTGGTACCAAATTTTTCTCTGGCTCATTTTGATTTGGATATTGTATTAAGATTTGATGTTATTGATATGAGTTATAGATGTTTAGAGATTAAATATTATATTAGAATTCATTGATTCCTATCGTGCTTTAGTTATTGTGATTGTATTATATCATTATTTATATCTTTTATCTTCCTTTTGGAGTTGAGACATTGACGGGATATATATATATATATATATATATATATATATATATATATATATATATATATATACTGAGTGAGATAGATAGATTGTATTGACAACATAGACAGTGTTCTATCGTCGATACTGCGACATAGGCTAGACGTACCCACGTACTCGTGCCCCTTCACCAGGTGCGGGTCATTATACATTTTTGTGGTGGCTCATGCATGTCCAGCTTCGTAATTAGTGTGAAGTCATAGTAGTATACAGGTTTAGTTGTACTACTGCGAGCCTGGGATAGGATTTATGACATAGGATACTAGGATGAGAGAGGGATACTCAATTACAACTAGGAATTCCAATCTGATTTAAAATCGTTACTCTTGATTCATTTTGAATACATTGAATATTGCTGTCCTTCTTTGATAATATCTTATCTTGTTCCAAATTGAACTCTTATATTTTGATCTGTCTTCAGGATGCCGTCGAAGACTAGATCCCATCGATCGGGAGCAGCTTCTGAGAGGTCTGACACCTCTTAACCTCCCACTCGGACAACAGGGGTTGTACCTCCTATGGCATCAGTTCACGTAAGAGTCTCGGCTGCCTTTGGGGGTCCTCCTCCACCTGTTCAGAGGACTGCCCCAGTTGCTTCGATAGGACTTCTACCACCTCTAGTATCGGGAGATGCCGCACAGATGGTTGTACTGTTTAGAGAGATGATGGAGGTACAGAGGGCACAGATAGAGGCCTAGCACAGGTAGTCAGACATGATGCGACAGAGTATTGAAAATGCCTATCAGGTAACTATTGTAGCAGTTCAGAGAGGAGATCCTCCACAACCACAAGATATTCAGCTCAAGCCGGACAACATTCAAAATTTTAAGAAGCTAGAGCCTCGGGTTTTCAAGAGGACAGAGGGTATCGTCTATGCTGACGATTGGCTCAAGGATATCGAGCGTCTCATAAGAATGTCCCTTTTTGCTGAGGATCTGAAGGTTGAGGCAGTAGGACTTCAGTTATTCAACATAACTTGGTTCAGGAATGAGCCACTTCTTGCTGATATGGGGCAGTCTTGGGAGGTTTTCAAGGACCTCTTCAAGAAGAAGTTCTTTGTTCGGACGGACAGATTGGACTTAGGAAGGCAGTTTGAGATGCTTACTCAGGGAAGCATGTCCATATAGGAGTATACCGCAGAGTTCGGGAGGCTGAGCTAATTTGCGGAGTACTTGGTGAGGGAGCCAGAAGTTCGGGCTAACCATTTTCGCGAGGGTCTGAATTGGGAAGTGAAGATCCTTATTCCTTATTTCTATGAGACGTATTCTGAGATACTTGCGGAGGCACATAAGGTCGAAAGGGAGTGGAACTTGAAATCGAAGAGGGACCATGATATGTTTGGAGGTGCCAGTAGCAGTGTGGTTCCGGCAAAGAGGCCGCAGTTCCAGCAACAGTATCAGGGGGATTATCAGCTCCAGCAACATCAATTTCCCGTACAGTTCAGAGCTTATCAGCAGCAGTATAAGATGCAGGTGCCGATTATTGCCCCAGTACAAGCTCCAGTACAGCAGATGCCACAACAGCCTCAAAGACAGGTGCAATAGGCTCCTCGATGCACCTATTGTAAGAGCACTGGGCACACTTGGGAGATGTGCCGGAAGAGACTTGGAGCATGCTTACATTATGGATTAACGGAGAAGATGGTGAAGGATTGTCTCTGGACTCTTCATCATCCAGGCCAGGGTATAGATCGAGGGCAGAGTGGTGGAGCTAGGCCACCTATGGCACCGCAGATTTCTCATCACCCGCAAAGGGAGCTACCCCAGCAGGACGGAGCATTTGTGATGACGGTCGAGGAGACCTTTGCTACAAGTGATGGGTTAGCGAGTTTTGTTCTTCTTTTTGTTCCTTCTATCTATTTTGATTGAATGCTTCTTTAGTACCTTTTGGATGCTTATGTTATATAGTTAGTATAGCTAATAGAATACCTTGACAGAGACAACAGTAACAAGACAGGCGGAGACCATGACCATGCATGTTGTTCTTTGTATCTGATTGTTCTTTGTGTGATTTTAGATAAGACCTTCTTGGACCATGATTATTGGAGGTTTGACCTAGAAGTAGTACGATCACCCTTAAATTTTGAGGACAAATATTTTTTCAAGGGGGGTAGACTTGTCACTACCACTTTTCCCAGAGAGGGATATTTTTATCTTTTTTGAATATTGGTAATATTTATATTTTAAAAATTATTATTTGATTGATATCTTATTTTATTATAACTAGTATGGATATTTTTAGCTTATATTATTTCAATATTTGGTATGGTTGCATATGTTTATGTATTGTAATTATTTTATGGTTTGTTGTTAGCCATTAGTTAGACTAGTTGTTAGAAGACCTAATTGGACCTAACTAGACTTGTCATAGACCATATTTAAGTTAGACCCATTGAACCCAACATTTGGGCTAGGCCCATTGGACTCATCCCTCTTAACTAATTAGGAGACTTAATTAAACCTTTATTAGGAAGAGAAGATTTCTCCTTAATTAAATTCTTCATGACAACCCTCAAGGGGTATTCTAGACATTATACATTGCTTGGAAGAGGGGTAAGGGGCCGACCACTACATAGAGGGGGTTCTCTCTCTCTCTACTTTATTTTATTTTAATTCTAGATCCCCAATTGAGTTCTTCCCCAATTCACTTTATCCTTCCACCAAATTTATCTCAAATTCACCCTCATTTCCATCAATTAAGAATCATTAGAGCATGGATTGCAAGGAGCACTTGAAGGAGAAAGAATTGGCAAGAAGAATCGTGTCATAATTGTGTCCATTAAGCATTTTATTGGGCATCCATCTTTCAATAGGTAAATTCTGAATGCACCCCTTAATTTAGACTTTAATTCATGCATTTAACCCTTATGAATCACTCCTTGGCTTAGGGATACCCAAAGGATCAAGAACTAGGTTCATATGACTTGTATTGTAGAATTTACATAGGTTTTTATGCCCAATTAGGAATAATTACGAGATTGACACATCAAGTGTGTGTGTCATAAGACCAATTAGATCTAATTAGACTTAGATCGAATTGTGGGACTAGGTACGTATCCATAATTGGACACGAGTAGGCCGTATTATGATACATCATGGGTGCTTGTCGATAAATTTGGGTATTTTGAGCCATAGGTGTATTTCTTTTCACATTACGTATAATTAGCTAATATATATATATATATATATATATATATATATATATATATATATATATATATATATTATGAGATTATATTAGATAGGTTTTGAGATTCTAATTGTTGGTGGAGAGGTGTATTATGATGGTTTGGTGGTGTACCATGGTGTTGGAGATGTATCATATGAGTATCATGGTGATACTTGTGGGTATCATGGGTGTTGTCCATTAGGTGTTTGATAAATTTCCTTACGCTAGTTGTGGTATTGTATTTATGTCTAGAGTATGTGTTTATTTATGTATATAGGGTATTATATATATATATATATATATATATATATATATATATATGAAGGGTGATATATATATATATATATATATATATATATATATATATATATATATATATATATATATATATATATGAAATAGTATATATATATGTAGTGTTGTGTTTAGTAGGTGGGAGTTGGAGTTGTGGATGAGTGTCTGATATCAAGGATTGAGTGTCGGGTGTGTGTAGTTGGGGTATTTGGTACTGCACCGTAGAATCTTGAGGAATGACCAACTTAGTGTAATCTGAACCTTGTGTAGGTCAGGTCTGGGCAATTGGTGCAAACCTGTGTTCAGTCTTCATAGTTCAGTAAGTAACTGTCCTGCAATATGTTAAAGACTAGATAGCATTATAGTATTCTATAGAGATTTTTGTGAGGAGATACCTTGGTATGTAATAACAGGCAGTGTTAGATCATGTGTAGTACATGAGGTGAGGCATTATGAGGGGAGCTTGATGCAGCAACAGCTGCAGTTGTGGAATGGACTTCAATTATGCACCAATCAGCTGCTGCTCGAGCAGTGTGGTGCAGGTAATACTCTGTAGTGGTAACTGCAAGGGATTACCTGAATTGGGGCACCTGGTAAGGGGTTCTTGTAGTATGGTAATTTGGTTTGGGGTTCAGTAGATTAGAGGGTGTGCTCGAGCACTACTGGTAGTTAGAGGCCAGGTTTTAATGAATGTTGATGGGGGAGAGGCCAAGCACTGCTTAAGTGAGGTAAAAAATTTATAAATTAGAGTTGTGTGTGTGTTAGTGCTTTGGGCACCATAGAAGTATTTGTGTTGGTATATTTGTATGTGTTTGATGTAGGTGATGTGTGAGGGATGGATGTTGTGAGAGGAGTGAGCTACTGTGCTAAATCCGAGCTCATCATTGTTGAGATGAGGCTTTAATATAGGCTTAATTCTGGCTTGGTAGTTTCATGTTGTCATGGGTTAGCTGTTCATGGTAGAGACTTGTTTTCCAATAAAGGACTTCACCATATGTTTAATGCCAGAATGCACTAAAGGAGGAGGTCTCTCCACTTAGGGAAAGTACAGTAGGTAAAGGCAGATGCCACAATAGTTGCACAGATGAGTGCTAGCCAGTTTCTGAAGTGGCAGTGTGAAGTTGGGTTGTGCTACTGCCAAACTGTTTTAGCAGAATGGGAGAAGATTACTTGTAGGTACTGCTGCTTGGAATAGTAGTTGTAGAAGCTTCTGCATCCAGGAAAAATTGGTAGTGAGGTGAAAGAGGCCTGGGTTGAGAGTGATGGTGGTGTATGCATGTATGCTTGTGGTATTGATGTGTGTTTATGGACTGCACAGTACAAGAAAGTAGGGTGAAGGGGGTGATCTAGTGTGGATGTGGAGTAGTGTTGTTTGGGTGAGGGTGGTTAGTGTATAGGTGTCATGCATGAGCATGAGTTAAGAGGAGTGTAATAGTGCCAAGTGAGATGGTAGCATGGTACCTAAGTACCAATGTGAGAGTTAGCTTGAGAGGGTATCCTAGTGGTGTCAAGGTATTAAAATATCAAGATACCAAGTGTAGGTGAGTATCTATGGATTGGATAATATCGGGATATTATGGTATTAGAATACTAGGTATTGGTGTGGTACCATGGCACCATGTACCAAGGTGTGTGTGGTATAGACGGGTAGTGTATTGGTAAGTTATTGGTTTAGATGATACCAAGGTATGAGTTATTTAAGGTATCAGGTAGATATTAAGATACGGGCTAAGGTACTAGGATACGGGGTAAGGTTCTGGCTCAAGGCCAAGGTATTGACCCTGGAAATAAGGTATTGACTAATAGTTACGATATTTGAGATACAGGCTAAGGTATTAATTAAATATGTGATATAGGTTAAGATACCGTGATACAGGGTAAGATAAATAACAATAGGCCAAGATATTGCTAGAAATTATAGGTAGAAGTATATATTGGGGTAATATATGCTAAAAACTTGCTAGTATAGCCTAGAAACCAATTATCGACCTAGTTTTGACTAGTTTGACTCTAAAAGTTAACTTAATAGGTAGTTTAAACCTAGAATCATGGTGTAGACCTAGAATTGACCTAGAAATCTAGCATAGAGTTATTTATACATGTTATTACCTTTAAACACAAATTAATATTAATATTTTATATTTAGGTCAATGTGACCCCAGTTTGAACACTGATTTGTATTCATTGCTCTGGACCACAGGTGAGTACACTCTCTGATAGTTTTCATTATTTGATTAATACTATAATTCAAGTATTTAGAAATATTAATTATGATTCTTGACACAATGGTACACGTATTGGTTTTGTTATTGGATCAACAATCATGAGATGTTACTTTGATTTTTGAGATGGTATCGAATACTGCTCCTTATTGGTATTGGATAACATTGGATATTATAGGTTAAATATTGGATACATTGGCTAGTAACGTGTCATTATTGGATCCATCGTATCAGTCGGGGCAGAAAAAATACTAATTAAATATGTGATCAAGAACTATCGGCAAGTAGTGTAATCATTGGCTACTAACTAATCATACACTACACGTATGGTTGAGTTAGCTCTCCTTAGTGTAATCATTGAATATCCCAAGACGATCACATATCTAATTAGTATCTCAAAATACATGGTATATTATAAACTCTAATTCAGTTCATAGATTACCTCGTTCAATTCCTGACATTATAGTTCCTCTATTTTATTCTTGTATGCAATGATTTATATTTTTGTTGCTAGTATTGCCCATTCCTTCATTATTTTTAAATTATCAGTTTATTCTCATCGTATATAGTATCCTCTATTTTACTGGTTTATAGTTTTTGTCAATTAATTGAAACTGCTATTGGATTGTACTTCGCTCCATTCCTGACTGGATAATATTTTTCAGAGGATCCGGGAGATTGGTGTCCGACGTATTACGGACCTCAGCCTATAGATGGTGCAGACGTGGACCCACTAGTTCAAAAGTGATTTTTGAGAGGTTTATCCAGATCACTAGTCTTTTATAGTTAGAGTCTATTAGTATATTGGTACCGGATTTATCTCTAGCTTATTTGATTTGGATATTGTATTAAGATTTGATGTTATTGATATGAGTTGTAGATGTTTAGAGATTAAATATTACTTTAGAATTCTTTGATTCCTATCGTGCTTTAGTTATTGTGATTGAGTATCATATCATTATTAATATCTTTTATCCTCCGTTCGGAGTTGAGACATTGATGGGATATATATATACTGAGTGAGATAGATAGATTGTATTGATAACCTAGACAGCGTTCTATCGCCGATGCTGCGGCGTAGGATGGACGTACCCACGTACTCGTGCCCCTTCACCGGGTGCGGGTCGTGACAATTTATATATATTGTTTTCTCTATTCTATTTTATTACATTATTTTTTCTCACCATTTTGTTCTCAGTTCTTGCTATTATTTATCGTGATGCTCTTTCTCGTGATACATGCTAGTTCTGTTACTTCCATTATTTTATGTTCATTGTTATTACCGTTTCATAGTTTTTGTCAATTATTGGAACTGCTATTTGGGTTGTACTTCGCTCCAATCCTGACTGGATATATTTTTTAGATAATTTATTAGAGGACTGTGTCCTACGCACTATGGGCCACAAGATGGTGAGCCAGTTAAGTTTTCGCCCATAGAGCCTGTTGTTAGCACCAACAGTTAATGAGGCATAGTTAGTTTATTCATGAGATTGTATATGTCGGTTAGACTTTGGCTTTATATTATTATTTGATGTCGAGTGTTGAGATTAGACTTGGATTTGTGATGTATTTGTGACTCTTTTCTTTTCTTCTATTCCATATCGTTCCTTATCATCCTCTAGTTTGATATTGTGATTGAGAATTATTTACCTTTACCATATTTTTCTATTGTCCTCCATTTGGAGTAGAGATAGCATGACAGGTACCTTATATATATTGTGTTAGATGTGTAGATAGTATTGTTGACCTAGACATCGTTCTACTATCGATACTGCGATGTAGGCTGGACGTACCCACGTACTCGTGCCCTTACACCGGGTGCGGATTATGACAATAGCCTAGTTTTATAGACTTTATTTCTTTTTTGAGTCTATTTGTCACGCCCCAGTCCCAAAAATACGTAGGACTAGGACACGTAAGCATGCCAACCGCAAGTATATATGGCAACTCCAATATATGGAAACCATAATACATGCGTACGCTGTATAATGAACAATAATACACAAGTGGTAAAACTTACACAAGTCACAGGGTATAATCTAGATCTCATCCACATAATCATATTTAAATGGATAACCAATAACCATGTAACTAGACCTCAATATGAAGTATCTCAATGACAGTCGGATGGAAACAAATCCACTGCCGAACTAGAATATAGAATAAACAAGATAAATATAATATAAGTACAACATCTAACAATCACAAGGCTCGAAGCGAGGACCTCCTTGGAATAGAAGTAACCAGTCTGGATCTGCGCTCCTGCGAATACTCATGAACATCTACACCTGGAAAGGGACTAGGTCCTCAGAGGGACATAACAAGATACATAGAAGCATGCCATAAAGTAAATACTGAATAAATAAAGGGGGTGTGCTAACCATCTAAGTGAATGTAATTTGAAAACAACTTAGTACGTATGGGAAAGTGTAGGCTAGACATATGCTGACGTAATTCACCAATCGGCATGACTGGCTAGTATATGACACATATGCCCCCTAATACTTGGGCGCATGATAACGTCCATCTCCGAGGAGCATGGTATCTGAAATAGTATAACGTCCAACGTTCTTTCGAGTATGATATCAGCAAAATCATCTAAGTAACATCCAACACTCTAAAGGACGTGGTATCTGTAATATATAACATCCAACGTTCTCTAGAGTGTGGTATCTGCAAAATCAACAAGTAACGTCCAACACTCTAGGGAACGTGGTATCTGTAACGTCCATCATTCCGAATAATGAGGTATCTGAAATATAGGAGGTAATCATCAAATAATGTGATTGGCCTATGGGGTATATCTAGTACTATCTGTATATCAAACTTATACCAAGCACGAGGTTTCGTCTTCCAGAAGTAAGGGAAGATGGAGAGCAATAATAAAGAATTTTCGGTGAAGGTGATAGAATACAAGTACGAGGTTTAAGGAGTTTTAAAGAATTCAATTGGGAATCGTTAAGGCAGTTTTGGGTTAAAATCATATTTTGGTAATTCCTATTCACATACTTGTATCAGTATAGTTATGTAACTGATGCGGTATGCTAGACATGTCTAGGGACAAGTATATTCGTCTATTAGTCGACTATGTATCTCAATCCACGTAGAGTAGTATTGCGAAGGGCGAACCAAGTGCACTATGTCTAGCTAGACCATAATACATTGATTCTGATTAGATAATTTGTATTAGTGTGGTTGATCAGGCCCTAATAACACATATGTCATGAACAAGCTCGATAAAAGATTAAGCTTGCAAAACTAGGCTGTAACAGCAGCATAAGTCAAGATAGCTCAGAAAGATAGGAATGCACTAGATTATGATGAGAGAAGTTATAAAATAATTCAAGTCACAAAGAGATAAGACTCTACAGTCTCTACAGTTGTCATACTAATTCCTTATCTAAGTCGCTAGTTGACCAAATAGGGTATGGGCCTCTAAAATTTACCGTCGGGATAAACATTATCTTCTTATGCTAGCGTATAGTCAATGTCATTCAATTATACTTTACTAAGGAGTCAAGATGACTAAGTGATACTAGGTTGTGAGGCATACTATCCAACTTGTAATAATAAACTAATACTGTAATTGCCTTGAGGGGATTCTTCAGAATAACCTGGTCCTTGTAAATAAGATAGAATTTTTATTCGGGCACACGAGAAAAAGATCTTGGTACTCATTAAGGTCTCCTATTATATAGGTAATGGTCATCTCAAGTCTTAATCATAGTGCTTATAGAACAAGTGTCAACAGTAAGAATGGAAAAGTTACTGGCCTTCAAGGGAAAAGGAGATATAACTTGTATCGAGGTATGGTACAAGTTACGCGATTTAAAACTAAGGGATAATCATCAGGTTACAATCTACAAGATCAACTTAAACTTATCAAGCTCTAACTACCGAGTACATAATTCCAAGTTCAAGATTTCAATTATAATCCTAGCAACTATATATTCTTAACATAAGATAAAATCACTTGGTCTATAATCAGAAGTGTCAGGTGGTATGAGTTGAACGATGAAGAATAGAAGAACACAATTAGTCGTCGCACAACTAGCAAGCGTTTAAAGTTGCAAGGAAACAAGATACGAAATTAAAATAGAGGAACTCTAGATAATGTCATAGTTTTTCTTGAGGGAAGGTGGTTGCTAATCTCTATGTTCGAGGTATGATCAAGAGAAATATTCTAGTCATTCCCCTTGGCTTCCTTCGATACTACTATGCTAATATCAAGTCAAGAAGCTAAAGTTTGTAGTGCCCTAGTACTATCTCATCATGAAAATCTAGGGTAGTCCTAATATTCAACCTTGGATTTCTATTGGTTCCTCAATACTAGGGTCAAACACTATGGCCAAACTTCTAACTAGCCCTGCGTAAAACAGAGCTTTAAGGAAGTCCGCGTAAAGTAGGGCTTTATAGATGTCCGCGTAAAGTAGAGATTCAGAAATGTCTGGCGTAAAGTAGAGGTTCAAAGTTGCCCGCGTAAAGCAGAGAAGCGTAAAGTAGAGCTTCAAAACTGTCTGTGTAAAACAGAGTTTCAAGCTGTTTGGCGTAAAGTAGAGATTCAAAGTAGTTTGGCGTAAAATAGAGATTTAAACTGTCGGCGTAAAATATGGCTTCAGAGCTGTCCGCGTAAAAGTCTGCTATACTTCCTGCGCATAGTCTGCGTAAAAATTTGCGCGTAAAATCTGCCTGTAAAAGATATGTGCGTAAAATATATGCTGCGTAAAGTCTTCCTGCGTCAAGTCTGCGTAAAAAAAATCTGCGTAAAGCTCGCGTAAAAGGTCTGCGCGTAGAGGGTCGCTGTGCGTAAAATCTGCATAAAATATCTGCTTGCGTAAAGTCTGTAAAAAGTGGATATACTTCCTGTATAAAGTTTGTGTAAAAGGGTGCTGCGTAAAGTCTGTAAAAAGTTCTGCGCGTAAAATCTGCCCGCGTAAAATTTAGCATACGTTGCAGCGTAAAGTCGTACGAGAAACTTGGTGAATTTGTCAGACAAATCAGTGATCCTGACATCTGACAAAAGTACTGCACGACGGCTATGATGATAATTTCTGCACAGAGACCCAGGTTGTCGTTTAGTGACATTTGGATACAAGTCATTTTACGCGTCCAAAAGGAAGAAAGGGGAGTCTTCTGAATACGCTGCATATTCTACATGGACAGAAAATAAGTTTTTATGCTCAAGATAGGACAAAATCAACAGAGATGAGTTTTTAAGCTCAAGAGAAGACAAAATCAGATGCCACATCAAAAGCTATTTTCTTGCACAGGGTTCGAGGCATATCTCTATATTTAATGCACAAGATTTGGTCATGGCTGGGGAAAGCTAAGGCTGTAATAAATACGCTCACATCACCATCCTTACATTTTATGCCTAATCGGTCTACTCTACGCTGGTTATCTATTATCAAGTTTACGCTAGGGTAGTTTCCTACATGGCTTGTATGACGTGTCATACATAGATTTAGAAGACTAAGGAAACGTGGTTAGCAGTTGTCATAATCGTGGCGTAAAGTAGACAATCTTCTTCATAGTTTTTGGCCTTTACGCCAACAAGATAATTATTTGGCTTTTACGCCAACTAGGCAGTCACTTGGCTTTTACGCCAACAACAGTCATTTGACTTTTACGCCAACAACAGTCAATTGGCTTTTATGCCAACAATAGTCATTTGGCTTTTACGCCAACAAGGGTAAAGGGTCTGGTCACAGGGTAAAGGATTTTTGGCGTAAACTTTGTTTATCCAAATATAGGATGGTTGAAAGGAAGAATGAGGTTTTAGTCAAGCATGGATGAGATCCTTATACTCTATTCCAATATGCAGGCTTGTTCGGTACAGTTACGTAACCGAGACAATATATTCTCGACCTGCATGGGCCACCACTAAAAATATGTCATGCCCTAGTCCCAAAAATACGTAGGACTAGGACACGTAAGCATGCCAGCCGCATGTATATATGACAACTCCAATATATGGAAACCATAATACATGCGTACGCTATATAATAAACAATAATACACAAGTGGTAAAACTTACACAAGTCACAGGGTATAATCTAGATCTCATCCACAGAATCATATTTAAATGGATAACCAATAACCATGTAACTAGACCTCAATATGAAGTATCTCAATGACAGTCGGATGGAAATAAATCCATTGCCGAACTAGAATATAGAATAAACAAGATAAATATAATATAAGTACAACATCTAACAATCACGAGGCTCGAAGCGAGGACCTCCTTGGAATAGAAGTAACCAGTATGGATCTGCGCTCCTGCGAACACTCATGAACATCTACACCTGGAAAGGGACCAGGTCCTCAGAGGGACATAACAAGATACATAGAAGCATGCCATAAAGTAAATACTGAATAAATAAAGGGGGTGTGCTAACCATCTTAGTGAATGCAATTTGAGAACAACTTAGTACGTATGGGAAAGTGTAGGCTAGACATATGCTGACGTAATTCACCAATCGGCATGACTGGCTAGTATATGACACATATGTCCCCTAATACTTGGGCGCATGATAACGTCCATCTTCGAGCAGCATGGTATTTGAAATAGTACAAGGTCCAACGTTCTTTAGAGTATGGTATCAGCAAAATCATCCAAGTAACATCCAACACTATAAAGGATGTGGTATCTGTAATATATAACGTCCAACGTTATCTAGAGTGTGGTATCTGCAAATCAACAAGTAAGGTCCAACACTCTAGGGAACGTGGTATCTGTAACGTTCATCATTCCGAAGAATGAGGTATCTGAAATATAGAAGGTAGTGTCACACCCCAGTCCCAAAATACGTAGGACTAGGACACGTAAGCATGCCAGCCGCATGGATATGGCAACTCCAATATATGGAAACCAAAATCCATACGTACGCTGTAATATGAATATCAACTCCACAAGTGGTATAAAATGTATTACAAGTCACAGGGTACAATCTAAATCTCATCCACAGAAAATCAATATAAATAAATAACCAATATCTATATAACTAGATCTCAATAAGAAGTATCTAAGAGGATAGTTGGATGGAAACAAATCCACTACCAACTCGAATGGAAAAGTACAACACAATAAACACAATATAGGAATATCAGCTAACAATCATGGGGCTCGGAGAGAAGACATCCTCAAAACATGTATAACCATCCGAATCTGCGCTCCTTCAAATACTCAAGAACAGATACACCTGGAAGGGGACCAGGTCCTCAGAGGGACGTAACAAGATACATAACAGCAAGCCAATTTGAATACAGTAAACATGCATAATAGGTAGAAAATGTGTAAGTACGCTGTACAAGATAATCTATATGAATGCAAATGAGGACAACTTTTCGACGTATGGGCAAGGGTAGGCTACTCGATCTACCTCACAACTCACACACACGTCAGTGGATATCAGAAATCGACATACCGCGGGGGTAGCGACCAGCGAGACTCCAGAAATCGATATACCACAGGGGTAGCGACCAACGCGACACACGCCCGTAGTGCGAGCTATATACTACAGTTTACCAAAGTGGTTAAAAGCCCATACGTCTAATGATTGTCCTCTCATGATACTAAGTGTCAAGTGTGTGTCAACATATCTAATATATAGTAATGACTGAAAAGAACTACACATGCAATAAATAAACAGAAATGTAATAAATATACAGAAATATACTAAGCATGCAAAATACTGTAAGCAATTTGGCAAGGTATCTTGCCTGATTTGAAAAAGAATGAAGTCCCAACTCAAGGCGTCGTCCGATCTACCCGTCATATAAATTAAACAAGTTAGATTACAAAAGTTGGTGAATAGATTTCTCCATTTTAATCTATTTTAATTCTGAATAAAATAACCTAAAATAGTATTTTTAATCTTATTATAATCTGATTTTATTGTTAAACCCAAATTTTGGTCCAACGAAAGTCAACTTTACGGATTTGTGATCCATGGCACGCAAATCGAGACAATCCGTTTACCAAAAAGTTAACTGACTCAAATCCTTGATTTGTGTCTAGAATTATATAGATTTCAGTGCTACATGAACACCGGAATCAACGGTTTCATAAAATCACAAGTCGGTAAAGAGTTATGTCCACTAGGGCGCACAAATGATAATTTTTGGTGGTTTTTAACTTACGTCTACGTTGTACGAATTTTACAGTAGATTAAATTTACATATTAAATTCTGTAAAAATAATTTTATGAAATTTTATCATGTCAGATTTCTGAAACTTTAAACGGTTCATAATTCCGAGTTCGGGATCTCCCAAAATCTCGAAAATACCAAAACTCGTCTGATTTAGGACATCTGGCACTTTTAGAATTTTCTAGAAAAATAGGTTCATAAATTATTAAAATAAATTATATAATCAGAAAACTAACCTTGATATAGTTCTAACAAAAAAACTGGGACGCGTTTGGAGTCCGGAGCTAGGAGATATCGTCTTTTTAATTCGTCATAACTAGTAGAAAATGAGGCTGAATTTATGACAAATTTTGACTATTTTTGGACGAAAAAGAGAGGAATTTGGGGAAGAAAAATATGAATGATGAGTTATTTATAATGGTGGACACTACTTAATTAAATACGACTAGGATTGGTTAATTTGGATAGGATTATGATGATTTTAAATAAGGATAAGATATGCATGATGTTTTTTTCCTAGTAGGTTCAGGATTTAAATAAATTTAAAATAGAGTTTGAATTTATCTCAATAATTTATAATCTTAAATATAATTAAAGATAATACAAATAATTTATATATAATCTTATTAATATCTATTAACACTAAATTAGCATCTATCTAATATTAAGACTATATATATCCAAATAAATCCTAAATAATTTAAAAAATCTAAATAAATTTCTTAAAATTCTAAATAAATTACAAAAAATATAATTAAATATTTTAAACTAAAATAAATATTTGGTAGGAACAACATGCAAGTATGGTCTCAAAGTAAATCATTGAAGTCCTAAAAATTTAGGTTCCCTATGTTTTAATTACCTAAAAATTCTAGAAAAATCTACAAAAATCTAAAATAACCTAAAAATGATTCTAAATAAATATTTACATAAGTAAATATATTAAGAAATTTATTTTCTAATTAACTAAGAGAATACTCTAAAGTAATTCAATATTTAAAATAATCTATAATAAATATATTAATATAAAATACACACAAAATACCTATTTTGGGTGAGGGGGTTTACAATCTACCCAACTTACAAAAATTTCGTCCTCGAAATTGACACTAACCCATATTCATAATTATCACTATAGCTATTACACTACATAGTTATCTAGCAGTGCTTCCTAAATGTCATGATCTGTCATTCTAACACTTCTCATTTATTGTCCATACACTATCCTATTATCCTCTAACTCGTCTACACTACCCAACTTACAAAAGTTCTACTAGTAGTCACAGTCTCTTGAGGCTATTGTCTAGGTTGTAAGACGAATATATTTATTGGGTCGAGAATCTTGGGGTACTTGTCTTGAATCTCACAACCATGATTTTTTTTTTTGTAACTGTCAAGTATCGTAGTCTAATACTGCCATGCCACCTGACCAATATGTCTGCAAATACTTCGACTACTTTACTACAACGGTCTAGCTACAGTTGTCGCTACTTTGCCAGCGATTT
Organism: Iris macrosiphon; assembly: GCA_036927795.1. Lineage (NCBI taxonomy): Eukaryota > Viridiplantae > Streptophyta > Magnoliopsida > Asparagales > Iridaceae > Iris > Iris macrosiphon. The sequence goes on from JAYESA010000006.1 coordinate 80,377,318, forward strand.
GTCATAGTTGTAAGTTCATAACAAGTGCCTTCAATTCTTTCCTAGGCATAGTATAAGTTTTTGGGCAACAGTTAAAGTCTTGACTAACTTATAAAACTATTAAAAGTATAAACTAGTTCAAACAGTCTAACAAATTCCTATTAGCCTAAGGGATGCTTTACATGGTTTTTAAAATAATAAGAGGATACATATATTGCTATAGGTCATATACATAAGGGTTATTATTAAGAACTCATTATTTAGTTATTAATCATCTACTAAACCATTTACGTTTTAACTAACCAAATAAGGGTGGGGTTGAAGTAATTCAACAATTCGTGTTGGCACGAAAAAGACGTAACTACGATAGGGAGAATTAAGCACGAGATAATGAATGGATAGAGAAGAGAAGATGAGCCACCCAAGGGGGCGAGATGGTGATAGAAAAAGAATACTACTACTGCTACTCGCGTCATCTATTAGCATCGCATGTATGTCATCTGGGTAAAATATCAGTATATCCTCATAACTGCTAAACCAACACCTATATAATTCTACCTCTACTATGCACCTAAGATCTCGTGTCATAAAGGGATTCATGAGTATGAAATGACACATATAACTAAGGTCGTACCTGTATCTACGGCATCCTGTGGCCGCACTCTCTTGTTTGTCATCATGAGTGCTTGGCCTATGGGGTATATCTAGTACTATTCGTGTATCAAACTTATACTAAGCACGAACGTTCATCTTTCCGAAATAGGGGAAGACGAAAAACAACAATAAAGAGTTCAAGGAGGAGGTGATATAATACAAGTACGGGATTCGAAGGGATTAAAGAATTTTGAAAGGGAGTTGCCAAAGCAGTTGTGGATTGAAATCTTATTTTGGTAAATTCCTATATACATGTTCATATCAGAACAATTATGTACCTGACATGATATGCTCTGACCAGTCTAGAGGGCAAGTATATTCGTCTAACAAGTTGAGTCAACTATATCTCAATCCATATAAAGTAGTGATAAAAGAGCGAACCAAGTGCACTACGGTTGATCAGACAATAATACACCGATTCTGATTTAGACAATGTATTAGTGTGGGCCACCAATAATACATATATCATGAACACGCTTAATAAAAGAATAAGCTTGTAAAACTAGGCTATAATAGCAGCATAAGTCGAGGTAGTAAAAATGTAAGTATGCTTGATTATGATGGAGGAAGGTACTGAATAATCTAAGTTCACCAAGAAGATCGGTGTTGTGCCTCTACAATTGCCATACTAATTTCTTGTCTAAGTCTAAAGTCAACCAAATGGGTGTATGGACCTCTAAGTTCTACAGTCCAGAATAACACTAAAGTTATATAGTCTGGATAAACACTATCTTTTTATGCAAGTCTATAGCTGGTGTCATTCAATTATACTTTATTAATGGGGCAATAGGACTATGTGTTACTAGGTTATGAGACATACTATCCAACTTACAATAATTTAACTAATAGTGTTATTGAATACTAGAGGGTATATACCTAGTATAAGTCATCTTCCTAACCTCTATCAAGCACGAGAGAAGATCGATGTTGAGAAGGGATCAAGAAAGATGCAATGCAAGCAATCAAATGAGAATGCGAAACAAAATCAAGGGAGGTGATAAATAAGTGGATGAGATCCTGTATTCTAATCCTATGCGCAGGCTTGCTCGGTACAGTGACGTAACCGAGACAATATGCTCTCGACCTGCATGGGCCACCACAAAAACATGTCACGCCCCGGTCCCAAAATACGTAGGACTAGGACACGTAAGCATGCCAGCCGCATGGATATGGCAACTCCAATATATGGAAACCAAAATCCACACGTACGCTGTAATATGAATATCAAATCCACAAGTGGTATAAAATGTATCACAAGTCACAGGGTACAATCTAAATCTCATCAATAGAAAATCAATATAAATAAATAACCAATATCTATATAACTATATCTCAATAAGAAGTATCTAAGAGGATAGTTGGATGTAAACAAATCCACTACCAACTCGAATGGAAAAGTACAACATAATAAACACAATATAGGAATACCAGCTAATAATCATGGGGCTCGGAGAGAAGACATCCTCGAAACATGTGTAACCATCCGAATCTGCGCTCCTTCAAATACTCAAGAACAGATACACCTGGAAGGGGACCAGGTCCTCAGAGGGACGTAACAAGATACATAACAGCAAGCCAATTTGAATACAGTAAACATGCATAATAGGTAGAAAATATGTAAATACGCTGTACAAGATAATCTATATGAATGTAAATAAGGACAACTTTTCGACGTATGGACAAGGGTAGGCTACTCGATCTACCTCACAACTCACACACACGTCAGTGGACATCAGAAATCGACATACCGCGGGGGTAGCAACCAACGAGACTCCAGAAATCGACATACCATAGGGGTAGCGACCAACGCGACACACGCCCGTAGTGCGAGCTACATACTACGGTTTACCAAAGTGGTTAAAAGCCCATACGTCTAATGATTGTCCTCTCATGATACTAAGTGTCAAGTGTGTGTCAACATATCTAATATATAGTAATGACTGAAAGGAACTACACATGCAATAAATAAACAGAAATGCAATAAATATACAGAAATATACTAAGCATGCAAAATACTGTAAGCAATTTGGCAATGTATCTTGCCTGATCTAAAAAAGAACGAAGTCCCAACTCAAGGCGTCGTCCGATCTACCTGTCATATAAATTAAACAAGTTAGATTACAAAAGTGGGTGAATAGGTTTCTCCATTTTAATCTATTTTAATTCTGAATAAAATAACCTAAAATAGTATTTTAATTTTACTATAATCTGATTTTATTGTTAAACCCTAATTTTGGTCCAACGAAAGTCAACTTTACGGATTTGTGATCCATGGCACGCAAATCGAGACAATCTGTTGACCAAAAAGTTAACTGACTCAAATCCTTGATTTGTGTGTAGAATTATATATATTTTAGTGCTACATGAACACCGGAATTGAAGGATTCATAAAATCATAAGTCAGTAAAGAGTTATGTCCACTAGGGCGCACAAATGATAATTTTCGGTGGTTTCCTACTTACGTCTACGTTGCACGAATTTTACAATAGATTAAATTTACATATTAAATTCTGTAAAAATAATTTTATGAAATTTTATCATGTCAGATTTCCGAAACTTTAAACGGTTCATAATTCCGAGTTCGGGATCTCCCGAAATCTCGAAAATACCAAAATGCGTCTGATTTCGGACATCTGGCACTTTTAGAATTTTTTAGAAAAATAGGTTCATAAATTATTAAAATAAATTATATAATCAGAAAACTAACCTTGATATAGTTCTAACAAAAAAACTGGGGCACGTTTGGAGTCCGGAGCTAGGAGATATCGTCTTTTTAATTCGTCATAACTAGTAGAAAATGAGGCTGAATTTATGACGAATTTTGACTATTTTTGGACGAAAAAGAGAGGAATTTGGGGAAGAAAAATATGAATGATGAGTTATTTATAATGGTGGACACTACTTAAATAAATACGAATAGGATTGGTTAATTTGGATAGGATTATGATGATTTTAAATATGGATAGGATATGCATAATGTTGCTTTCCTAGTAGGTTCAGGATTTGAATTAATTTAAAATAGAGTTTGAATTTATCTCAATAATTTATAATCTTAAATATAATTAAAGATAATACAAATAATTTATATATAATCTTATTAATATCTATTAACACTAAATTAGCATCTATCTAATATTAAGACTATATATATCCAAATAAATCCTAAATAATTTAAAAAATCTAAATAAATTTCTTAAAATTCTAAATAAATTACAGAAAAATATAATTAAATATTTTAAACTAAAATAATTAATTGGTAGGAACAACATGCAAGTATGGTCTCAAAGTAAATCATTGAAGTCCTAAAAATTTAGGTTCCCTATGTTTTAATTACCTAAAAATTCTAGAAAAATCTACAAAAATCTAAAATAAACTAAAAATGATTCTAAGTAAATATTTACATAAGTAAATATATTAAAAAATTTATTTTCTAATTAACTAAGAGAATACTCTAAAGTAATTCAATATTTAAAATAATCTATAATAAATATAATAATATAAAATACACACAAAATACCTATTTTGGGTGAGGGGGTTTACAGGTGGGTGTCCCATACGCCTACTAGTCGTCCTCCCCGTCCAATGCAGACATACAAGTCGTGAACACGACGTGGACATCTCGTACTGTAATGCAAGTCTCTATAGAAATAAACAACTAAGTTGAATACCGTTACACGTGTTGCTCACACCGATGGCTAGTCGAGTATGAGGCGCGCGTCCCTATATGAACTCACTCTATGACGTGTAATGATACATGTCAAGGCCTGGGGAGTCATATCAATAACTCCACAACTTTAGGTGGGTCCACTAGACACTAGGTCAGATACAAGTCCTAACGTTAACGCATTCGTTGACTGCACCCGAGTCTCTCTCGGACGCGCACAGTTATATATAATATGCAATTAATAATTCAGAATTTAAACAGTACAACAAGGCAAGGTATACTTGCCTGGCAAGAGAGCTGCAAAAATGTAACATCCAGATGTCAAACACCAGGAGTCAGAAGCTATGGCCTCAGAATGAACGTCTCCGGATGCTGAAATAAACATCACCAACGTTCCCAAAATAAATAAAATAGCTAGAAAATACTCCCTTTCGTCCAATTTGGACACAGGGGCAAAACGGTAATTTTGGACCAAAATAGAGTCCACATGTGGGCCACCTTATACCGAAAAGTGTGCCAAAGGTAAAGGTCTCTAAAAGGGACAAATTATGGGTCAAACAAACTCTAATTGTCAGTACGAACTCAACGGTATATCCAAATGTGAATTCCGGTGAGCCGAACACAATTTTGCCCAAAAAGTCAACCGTGTGGCCCGCCAATTGGCGACTTAGTCAACTGTCTCAGAATTGCGTGAAAATTGGGTCACAGGACCAGCGCGATACCACGAGTCCAGTGGCATAAGTTTCGTCGTATTCTGACGAGCGTGCACAAAATGCGCACGACTTTTATAAAAGTCACGACATGGAGATTTGCTGCGGATACGGGCTGATTCCGACGCGCACACGAGTCCAAATCAGTTTTCGTAAAATCTCACACGTCCGGGTATACTGCGCGCACCTTTTGGTATATTTGGAACACGACGGGGCGGTCCCGTTTGGCGGGGCGCGCTCCATATCACAAATTTTAGAATTTGGAAAAAGTAAGTTTTCGGATTTTTTTACCTAATTTATTTTTACATGCAGCAACAAATAAAATATTGTATTTGACAGAAAATAAACTAGGTTAGGTGGTCTTCGCATACCAACAAGAAAAACTGGATTCGGATCTCTGTGGTGGGAGATACGTGTCACGCCCCAATCTTCCGCAAGCTCGATAGTCCCCGCTGAACGTGAATCACCACGTTGCAGCTCTCCCGCAGGAAAATCGTTCTCATCGGGACGTGATGCCGTACGAGCCTGGAGTTGCGCTCATACAAGGCGATGTTGTCAAATACCAAATGTTATCATTGAAACAACCAAGTTGCAGCGAAAGTCAAGTATTGTGTACCAAGCACATATCAGAGTAATACGCAGCGAAGCTCACGATAGGGTCCAAATGAAATGCCCCGAAGGCAATGCCACGAAGGCTATGCCACAAAGGCGATGAAATACTCTTGCTCTTTTCTCTAGCCCACAAAGGTACTTACAGTTCATACATCATGTCCCGTATATCCAAGCAGCGCCACTACGCCTGCATACCTGAAATATTGCCCACAAACGTGGGTCAGTACACAACCGTACTGGTGAGCGGGGTAACCCACTCGCCTAAGCCGACACTAAGTAAAATAGTGAATGCAAACAGTTAAAATGGTGATCTTTCTAGTTGAATCCTAGATTCATTTCATGGCATAGGGATGACATGTTAAGGAAAGCTGTAAAGCAGTTTAAGCATGCAAGCATTCAACTCAAACCAATCGACAAGCAATTATATAAGCAACCCAAAGGATTCTAGCATGCAAACCATCATACTCAAACCCAAGCAACGCGACTATCGTATCGAACCATCCATCTTGCCTCAACATCTATCCTCAAACCAAAACTTATAATCCAATCTCAAAGTGCATACTCTTGCCGAGGCAATGTGGCCGCGCCTACACGAAGCACAAACCAACCAAAGTAAAGCAAACCAACTCTAATCTATATGAAGTCACTGGCAAAGCCATAAAGGACATATTCCAAGCATTAACGGTGCGCCCTATCAGCCCGGGTAGCAAGCCCCGCTGGAGGTCCCGCAATGCATCGTGACTAGCATGAATCAATATTTCCCTCCGGATCGATACGGTTCCAGTGCCCCAGAATACCGTTTCGAGGAAATGTCAAACCCTGTGTACACAGGTTGTCTGTGACATGCAGAAAGTAGGTATGACGAGAGGATCGAACATTCTCACCCCACCAAGCGATCCTAGACTGATTTCATGAATTGTCCAACCAAAACATCCATAACCATTCTTCCAACATATTGCCCAAGGCACCAAATATCAAGTTATCCCATATTCACAATGCCGCTTCTCAGCAATGTATTTTAAATTGGTGCAATACCCATGCTCAAAGAAATCCTATGGCACAATGCCGTTTCAGTGGCACAATGCCCCATTCATGGCACGATGCCCCATCAAGCGGCACAACACCCTCGCCGATGCAGTTGTTCGGTTTTGAACCACAACTGCTCGCCTTGCAAGGCAAAGCGACCAAGTGATACTCGTGCACGGATGCACGCTCGCTCGCCCGAATTCCCGATATTCCCATTGACTCAATGTATCATTCCAGCTGTCCAAGCATAATCCCAATCGTCCAACAGACTGCCTCAGGTGTATAATCCAACTATCGCTCCAACTATCCAACATGTAAATCATTTCAAGCCACAATTCTATCAAGCAACCGACTTACACTCTATGCACGCCTCAGTGTAGTATTTCCCGAGTTTCAGCCCAAGTCTTCAAGCCTTTTATGTGTTTTCCATATTATTAGGCATGAAGGAGTAGAGGAGAAGGAAAAGAGCCCACTCACAATGTTTGATCCCGTTAAGCATCCTGTCCTGCCGATACGGCCAATCCCTTAAACCCGTGGTCCGATGCAAGCACGATCTACTCAACTGGTATGACCGTGCGAGCAGCCCGTGCTCTACAAATCATCCGACCGATCAGACTAAGGAAGATGGCATTATCATTCCAACCTAGTTATCTCAGTACTGCTCTGAACGAACACCTAATTTCCATCGAACCCGCTAGCCATCTGCACATGAAACAACTCAATCAATACTTCTTCCCAAAATCTAACAGATCAAATGTAACCAACATTTATTTGATTCAATCCGACTCAGCATAACGCACCGTGCAGTTGCGGGCGTTACATAATATACCACTTAGAATCAGGTTCGTCCACGAACCGTGCTGGTACTCATTCCTATCACATGACGTTATCCAATTCCATAGATCTGCTCTATGCAATTCTCATACTCACGGTTCTGACTCAGCATCTCGCTCTATTGAACGCTCGTACAAATTTTATATTCCCATATCCTCCTTGCAGCTCAATACGAATTCTCCGTATCGCTTAGTTTTGGATCGTACACATATTTAAGGCGTCCCTAAAATACATGTATTTCAGCCGAGCTTTGCGATAGCAAATTTGAACAAGTTACAAGAGTATCTTTATGTTCGAGGCATTTATTTGCTTTACTCCCAATTGAACCAATCCTGATTTCCATTCCAACATAATCGCTTGAGCACTATTCTCAAATATGATAATTTCCCACCGACTCAATCAGTTCATTTTCTAACTCAATTCATCCAACTATTTCTGAATCCGCACTAGCAACATCTCCAAAAATATCTCATGCACCGAACGATCATCTCAACTGATACTACCCAAGCTAGGTGACTTACCCAAATATCAACTTTGCTCTCATCAGCTCAACCAAACACCTCTTCCTCAATCTCAATACATTGCTGGGTGAACATCTATATTGAGGTTTGTGTGATCCACGGAGATCTCGCTACCACGCCAAAGGGATAGTGTCGCCACGATTTTAACGTGGACACACTCGCCACAATTCCTAGGTTGTACATGGAATAGTTCTTCGCGCTGCTTCCACTGTCTCGAAGCATATGATATCATCTTTGCCTTCTGAACGAGCACGCTTTCCAGACTAAGTTTCGAGACATCTTGTAAATCTGAGGCAAATCTGTCCCTTCCAGTATTCGCAAGGATTTGATCTGAATGAGCCGCTGCTTTAACTTCATGAGCTAGTTTCACAGTCGTCAATTTATATGAATGCTATTCCCTTTCAGGGCATGATGAGTCAGAGGCGATGCCATCGATAAAAATTTGCGACTCTGAATCTCATCAGTTGACTAGGCTACTTCCACCATCGCTCCGATCTTCCGGCTGCATCTTTAGCTGAAAGCTATCCCAAGGATCTCTCAAATCCAATACTCAGTCAATAAGCCAAATCTTATTGCTCACATCTGCCCTCGACGCATTCCCAAATACGCCGCCTCAAGGGTCGTTCTATGGGTCTACCATATTCATATCCGATCTGGCGGTCAAGTCGCTAGGGTCAGCTGTCCCGAAGCTACTCTCGATAATTGTAATCATCACAATGGACAGTTACTATGAACCATGCTATATCTCATCTGCAAATCTGAACCAAAATCTAACCATTATATCCGAGCGATCTTCCAAATCCGAGAAATTTCATGCACTACCTCTGATGATTTGTCAACCAATACCGCTTAACCACCTAAATTCTTGCTATCTATCCAAGCCACAATTCGAGAACTGCGCTCGTTGAAACCGTCTTCCATCAATCCGTCGTTCTGCCCAGAATCCTTCAAATTTTTGAATTGCCATGTTCGTCTACTCGCACTACCAATTGCAATGTTTCTCGAAACCAAAGACTTGCTCCAATTCTTATCCCTTTGTCGTGTTCCACAATGCACGTCCAACTTACTCGAGCAACACAGTGATTTGTTCCGACGTTGCTCCCATATTTAGCTATCTTCAAAAGTCTGCCCGCCACAATATTTGCCTTTAGTTGTTGCCACAATCCGTCCACGTCTTCCGGAGAATCCGTTTACCATTGTTGCAATATCTTGCCCAAAATTCCATTCCCGCTAAACCTGAGTCGACTTCTCGAGCAGCAATATTCAAAATCTTCCAAGTTTGTGTGAATCTATCGCATTGTCCCTCCAAACCCAATCGTGTTTCATTAGTCAACCAATAGCTCAAATGTGTTGCCCAAAATCGTAGTCCGTGCTCGCTATTATTCGATTCACCCATCGCTTCGCTCAAACGTATCCCAACTGTTCGTTCTGATCTCGTCCATCTCTCAAGTCCAACGATACTTCCATTTGCACAAGTCCGTTCTCGATATGCTCAACTCAATATTCGCTTGCTCTTTTTTTCATTTCTTCCTAACTCAGCCGATGTGCACCAACCAACTTGTATTCCCGTTACCCGAGTCCGTTCAGGCAATTCCTATTGATTTCCAAACCAAAATATTTTTAATGCCTTGCTCAATAGGTGGTATCCCATATACCACTCCGAATCAAGTCGCTACTCACATTATGATCCCTTTCACTGATCCAAGATCCGTTCGAACCATCCCTTATGTGTGATCCTGCCATTCACAACTTAAGTCTGACACAAAACTCAAGCAATGCCTGAATCATCCAAATCTTTCCATCAATCTCGCGATGCAACTCGTGCTATGTTCCATTCTCAATGTTTTCAGCTATTCTCAAATCGTCTGATGCTTTCGTAATACGAGCAATCCCGTGCATCGAGCTTTCTTCCAAGTATTCCAACCCAATACCCAATGGTTCCACACATTTGTTGTACGAGCAACTCGTGCAACACTATTCTGATATTCCCGAGCCAAACTCAAACATACTCAACCGATGCGCCACAACCAAAATTCCAACTTCTATCCAACACAATCGCTAGACGAGCAACTCGTGCAACGATCCATTCCCATCGAATGTTCCTACTCAAAACATGCCACATAACCAAATCTCGTACGCCAACCAACTGATCCATTGAGGCAATCAGAAACTCCCTGAACGACAAGCCAAGCCAAGCCAACCCAACGACAGCTCTCAACTTGTTGCACAAATGCAACAATGCCATCCAACTTGCTGCACGAATGCAACAAAGCCTAATGACTTGTTGCACGAATGAAACAACGCCTAACGAGGCTAAGCGATCCTACGAAAACTAACCAAGGCAACACAAACAAGAATAATATGCAGCCACAACCAGCAATATATAGACTTATTGCATGAAACATCCAATGCGGCACTGAGTAGAGTCAAGAGCTAGACGACACGCGGAAGCTATTTAGAGTTTGTGATGAAGCGAAGGACCAAGTCCGAGAAAATGAACCAGGCGCTCTGATACCAATTTGTCATGCCCCAATCTCCCGCAAGCTTGATAGTCCCCGCTGAACGTGAATCACCACGTTGCAGCTCTCCCGCAGGACAATCGTTCTCATCGGGACGTGATACAATACGAGCCTGGAGTTGCGCTCGTACAAGGCGATGTTGTCAAATACCAAATATTATCATTGAAATAACCAAGTTGCAGCGGAGGTCAAGTATTGTGTACCAAGAACACATCAGAGTAATACGCAGCGAAGCTCACGATAGGGTCCAAATGAAATGCCCCGAAGGCAATGCCACGAAGGCTATGCCACAAAGGCGATAAAATACTCTTGCTCTTTTCTCTAGCCCATAAAGGTACTTACAGTTCATACATCATGTCCCGTATATCCAAGCAGCGCCACTACGCCTGCGTACCTGAAATATTGCCCACAAACGTGGGTCAGTACACAACAGTACTGGTGAGCGGGGTAACCCACTCTCCTAAGCCGATACTAAGTAAAATAGTGAATACAAACAGTTAAAATGGTGATATTTCTAGTTGAATCCTAGATTCATTTCATGGCATAGGGATGACATGTTAAGGAAAGCTGTAAAGCAGTTTAAGCATGCAAGCATTCAACTCAAACCAATCGACAAGCAATTATATAAGCAACCCGAAGGATTCTAGCATGCAAACCATCATGCTCAAACCCAAGCAACGCGACTATCGTATCGAACCATCCATCTTGCCTCAACATCCATCCTCAAACCAAAACTTATAATCTAATCTCAAAGTGCACACTCTTGCCGAGGCAAGGTGGCCGCGCCTACACGAAGCACAAACCAACCAAAGTAAAGCAAACCAACTCTAATCTATATGAAGTCACTGGCAAAGCCATAAAGGACATATTCCAAGCATTAACGGTGTGCCCTATCATCCCGGGTAGCAAGCCCCGCTGGAGGTCCCGCAATGCATCGTGACTAGCACGAATCAATATTTCCCTCCGGATCGATACGGTTCCAGTGCCCCAGAATGCCGTTTCAAGGAAATGTCAAACCCTGTGTACACAGGTTGTCCGTGACATGCAGAAAGTAGGTATGACGAGAGGATCGAACACTCTCACCCCACCAAGCGATCCTAGACTCGTTTCATGAATTGTCCAACCAAAACATCCATAACCATTCTTCCAACATATTGCCCAAGGCACCAAATATCAAGTTATCCCATATTCACAATGCCGCTTCTCAGCAATATATTTTAAATTGGTGCAACACCCATGCTTACAGAAATCCCATAGCACAATCTCGTTTCAGTGGCACAATCCCCCATTCGTGGCACGATGCCCCATCAAGCGGCACAACACTCTCGCCGATGCAGTTGTTAGTTTCGAACCACAACTGCTCACCTTACAAGACAAAGCGACCAAGTGATACTCGTGCACGGATGCACGCTCGCTTGCCCGAATTCTTGATATTCCCATTGACTCAATGTATCATTCCAACTGTCCAAGCATAATCCCAATCATTCAACCGACTGCCTCAAGTGTATAATCCAACTATCGCTCCAACTATCCAACGCATAAATTATTTCAAGCCACAATCCTATCAAGCAACCGACGTACACTCTATGCACGCCTCAGTGTAGTGTTTCCCGAGTTTTAGCCCAAGTCTTCAAGCCTTTTACGTGTTTTCCATATTATTAGGCATGAAGGAGTAGAGGAGAAGGGAAAGAGCCCACTCACAATATTTGATCCCGTTAAGCATCCTGTCTTGCCGATACGGCCAATCCCTTGAACCCGTGGTCCGATGCAAGCACGATTTACTCAACTGGTATGACAGTGCGAGCAGGCCGTGCTCTACAAATCATCCGACCGATCGGACTAAGGAAGATGGCATTATCATTCCAACCCAGTTATCTCAGTACTGCTCTGAACGAACACCTGATTTCCATCGAACCCGCTAGCCATCTGCACATGAAATAACTCAATCAATACTTCTTCCCAAAATCTAACAGATCAAATGTAACCAGCATTTGTTTGATTCAATCCGACTCAGCGTAACGCACCATGCGGTTGCGGGCGTTATAATACGAATCCGAGAACAGGGGTGGTTGCAACAGATTTTTTTGAGATTTAAATATCGTAGTTTTTCCTTGACTTGGTGCCGGTTTTTACCTAGGTTTGCACATGGTTCGAGATGAACTAACATACAAATATGGAAGGGGGATAGGTGGGGATCATACCGGCGAAGACGGGGTCGAGTTTGGTCGAGCAAGGGCACGAAAAACGGAGCGGGAATAAAGGTACGTTGCTAAAATTTTCTGCGCGTCTACGCTTGCGAGTGCTCGGCTTGCGGCGGCTGCGGCGGTCTCCGGCGGCCCTGGCTGGCGTCGGCGGTCGCGGCGGCGGCGTCGGCTGGAGGCTGGGCTCAAGGGTGGAGAGAAGATGGAGTAAGGTTAGGGTTTGGGAGAGAGTGAAGTATTTATAGAGAGAGAAGAGAGAGGCGGCGCGCGGGGGGGGGGGGGGAACCGCTCGGGGGGGGGGGGGGGTTAAAACAGCTACTGCTGTTGCTGTTTCTTGTTTCTTGTTTCTTGTTTCTTTCTTTCTTTCCTTCTTATTTTCTAGTTTTGGTTTTGGATTTGGGGCTAAGGGTTGCGGGTTTGGGTTTGGATCGATTAGGATCCATTAGGATCCATTAGGATCCAAACCCAATATCTTTTCTTTCTTTTTCTTATTCTAATAAACTAATATATACATATATATATATATATAATTATATATACACATATATATACCTAAAAAATTCTAGAAAATTATATTTGGGCACACCATTAAGCTAGCAACTGTCCACAGGGTCTCCTACATGAAATAAATTAGGGAAAAAAATTTAATGGCTCCAAAAATTCCCTAGATGCACAAACACCTCAAATAAAAATTAAATAAATTCTATTTTCTCTATTTAGCACATAATTAATATAAATAAAATAATTAATTAATCAAAATAACTAATACGGTTTATTAAAATTTTGGGGTTTCACACTATTCGAGCTTTAGTACATATAGTTCACTGTTGATATTTTGTGTTGTGAATTAAGGCGTAGCTATATTTTTATTATAATACTTAGTTAGTATAGCTTTTACGTATTCAGTCGGATAAGAGTCTGGTTGAATACATAGCTGGACATTGATACGTGGCTTGGTCCCATATAATTTGGGACTAGGGCGTGACAAGGTGACACACCACCTGCAGGGCATGGCCTGTCACTTGAATGTGACATGTTGAGCTTCTCTTTTCCTTCCATTGTTTAGTGCCTGCTGGGGTCTTCTACGGGGATTACCTGGACTATATCTTCCACGGATGTCGTGGTACTAGGTCTTCCGTTGGAGTCTCTTGGGCTTTGGCTTTCCACGAGGGACTGCTTGGAGTTGCTTTTTCTCTAACATAGGATATAGACTTGGAAGATTTTTTATTCTTCTACAACTAGAATGCGAAGCTGGGTGAATATCTTTGGCTTATTGTACAACGGTAAGAATACCAACTGGTAGTACATCTTATTCCCTAGTTTATGGGTGTGAAGCTATTTTTCCCATCAAAATCTAGATTATGTACCTCAAAGTAGCTCTTTTCATTGAATTGACTACTAAGGAAAATGATTGCTTACGATTGCAAGAGTTGGAAGCGCTCATGGAGAAACATCTGTAAGCTCAACAACGTATTGAGCTATATCAGGCTCGTATCTCCAAAGTCTTTAATAAGAAGGTGAATGTAAGAGTATTTCAAATTGGGGACCTAGTCCTAGCAGTGAGTAGACTGATGATTATAACACACAAAACAAAGGAAAATTCTAAGATAAATAAGAATGCCCTTTCGTCATGGAGTCAGTATATTCCAACGGAGCATACAGGCTCGCAAAGCCAAATGGTGACTTGTTGATGCTGCCCATCAATGACAAGTTTCTTAAGAAGTATTATGTTTAGCCCTTGTGATATAAAATAGACAGTGAGATATTTATAAATCACCCCACAAAATATTATTTGTTATCGAGATATTGCCCGTATTTAGGAGTCTTCATATGCTGTAGGTAATAGATTAACAAAAAGTCTTCCATTGGAATTGTCTCTAGGTCCGACGAAACATTCTCGTTGAGATTATAAACCGATTCTTTTACAAAAGATATCAAAAGCTTATCCCTGGATCCCAGTTGATCTAAGGACTTCTTATTCCTACATCCCCATATGGGTTAGGAATAATCTATTCTTCTATTCTCATTGCTAAATTCTAAGTTGAGTTAGAAATATTTTTAGAGGATAGTCATGTTCATATTACCTTTGAACTATTCTCTACCAACCTATTTGCCAGCGAAATCATAAAACTATTTTCCATGTCTATACTACCACTAAGCAAATAGACCATTCAGGGAGTTCAACTATTATGTCCATATTACTTCTGATTGTCTTGATTCATTACTATCTATACCTAGTTATAGGTATGCCATAAATAGTAACCCATTTAAAAATATATCTCCCTAGTAGAGTTTTTTATGTTTTCTCCCAAAAAGAGTCATAGGTATTTGTCACGACCATATTACCTCTGACAAGCCCTTGTGCTCTTAAAACTTCTTGTTACCATAATTACTATATTAATGAGTAACAAAAATTCCAAATATATAAACAAATTCTAGAAAAAGGAATTTTTTATTTTTCAATAGGAAGATACAAAAGGGTTCTTGAAAGCAGAAAGTACAGATTTAGGGGGAAAGGGACTTTCAAGAATTTTATGATATTCTATTTTAGGAATGACATCTGATGATCCTTCTATAATTCATCGCTTTGTCTTGCCTTAAGTCTCCGGGCTTCTTCGTCTTCATATTTTCCAGGAGAACATATGTCCTATTTATCTCAGTCCAAGCTTGATCGAGTGTTGCGTTAGCCTATTCGAGAGTAGCAAGTATTTTACCCATTGATTGGCCTTGTAACAACTCTTGATGAAGACTATCTTATAAGGTTATTATCTTCTTCTTGGATTGCTTGATGATAATTTCAACTTTCCTGTCTTGGAGGAAATATTATTTTTTGCAGTTTAAGGCTAGAACATATAAGAGTTTGTGGACCTCTTTTGTCAGTTGAGCTTTGATCTCTTCAAATGATTTTCTCTTTTCCTCAAAATATATTTGTTGTGAATGAAGTTCTGTAGTTATCGCTTGTTATTCATTATCAATAAGGGGAGCTAACTTTCCCTGATGTAACTGCAGATGGTCACCGGTAGCCATTTTGATGTCTTCCAAGACAAGTTCCAGCTCGTTAGCTCTCCCCTTTTCCTTACAGTTTTTGATGGTAGAAATATGGCGGATGACCATCTCATTTAAATCGCTAAAAGCAAGATCTTTTTTTAGAACTAAATCCAAACAAGATTCTAAAGTACCGTAAAAAGCATTGGCTTGGATTCTGACCACTCTGTCGAAATATGAGTCAGAGCGTGGTGTCAAAGCCACCGGTTGAATATTTATTCTTGAAGGATGTGGTGGTCCTATCTCGATGGCCTCACCAGGTGGGCGTCCTGAAGAGGTCAATGCTGTTGAGAGAAGACAAATACTTAACAATAAAACTTACAAATCGAAAGAGTGTTTTGGACCCGAGTTTTGTACCTTTAACAGTTAAAGCAACGATGGCTACAGGCTCACCCGATTGTTCAACATTGACCGAGCTAATCAATCCTGATTGCTCGCAGGGGCAGCTTCAATTATTTCTTCAACTCATACTTCAGGAGTTATTCCTAGTGGTACAGTGGATGCCTCCGCTTATTTAGGGACGAATTCTTTATGAACTTACAAACCTGTAATACAATCAAGCAATATCATTAGTACAAGTTGGTATAAGGCTAGAAATAATGTTATCCCAATGATTTAACTATGATTTTTTATTGTGGTTCATCAATTAAGTTACGCATTTTGATATCACTAATAATTATATAATCACTATAGTGTTTATACTTAAACATAGCATTATCCTATGTGCATTAAAAGTATCACATTTGCTACTATGTGTATTTTTCTGTTCATTTGACATGTATTTACAGAAAAGAAATAAGAAGACAAATCACGGACATATGCAATAAAAGACTATGATGGGCCAAAGACGACGTTATCCCACAAGATTTCTCTGAACCATCCACAACATCTTCGGGGCCACGCACTCAGGGGTTCTCCTCAAAGCATGCAAACGGTATTCATATTTTCAAATATGTTTATTTTCGGGCAACTATTGTCAATGAAAAAACTATTATATTACAAAGGAAGAAGCCAAGCCACCATCCAAGACTCTGAAGAAGCTTGCATCAGTTATAGTCAGTTTAGAGTCTACAAGTTGTTTTAGGAATTTTTGTAAACATAAGAAATGGATGACAAAATAAAAATTTAGGATAAAAAATAACTCTAGATCATTTTTGGGCAGTTACACAAAATTTTGACGTAATTTTGCGGAACATAGAAGGAAGTTTCAAATTTTTATAGCAACTTTCTGTGTGGAGAAAACGAAACACCAACAGTATTCCGTGGAATACCCACAGAACACCATTTCATGACTATTTGAATTCCAAAGGTCATATTACTGTGCCATAAGTGTTTTCAACAGCTATATTTATAATCGTTGTTGTTTTCAGGCGGATTACCGATGATATTCTATAAAATACCGACAGAATTTTGCCTACTAACAGAAAGTTATATTGTTGCTTTTTTTGTGTGCCTTTGTATAAATGGCCTTGAACCCCTTCATTCAAAGTGAATCCTTATAAGCAAAAAATTTCTTATATACTCTATTCGCAAACAACTCTAGGAAAGCTTTCACATGTCAATCCATAAATAGTATTAGAGTATTCATGAGATATAAAGTGTAGATCTTCATCTTAGTTGTAAGAAGATCAAAATCTATCATGATATTGAACTATACAAGCCTTCAAATCAAAGCTTGTATGAAGTCGGCGAACCTTTGGATCAAAGCTCTTATGTAAGAAGTCAGCGAGCTTTCGGATCAATCTTGTGGTGTAACTATTTTGATAATAATGGATTAAAACAAGAGAGAGTTCCGGGACTGGAGTGCCTCACAGAGGATACCAGGATACATCGAGTGTTGGTATTCTTATTGCTGTATTTCTTGCACTAAATTGCCTATTAGAAATCATTTTATGTTTAATTTATTTGCTTGGCTCTATTCAACCCCTCTAGGATTTCTACAATTAGTATCAGAGCACTCTCCATCTTTATATCTTTGAGATAGTTACTCTTCACCGATTTGTCTTTTAAATCTCAAATTATACATAATCGGTTTTTCGTGAATATGTTTGTTTAGCACAAGTTTCTTATTACTTGAAAAGTACATACTTATACTTTGATATTTATAACTTTGTTCTTGCACAATATATCCACTATTGATTCTTGTGCTTCCTTTGACTAATTTCTTGGGAATCAATTATACCTTGCCTAATAAAGCATATTTATCCTTGTTTAAATTTGTGACAGATTTTCAATTATCATTAGGGTACATGACTATATAGTTGAATTTTTAATCTCTATGCTAGTCATGTATCTCTCATATTCATATAGTTTTTGTATAAATATCTTTATATAGGCATATGAATTAAACTTAAAGTTATTTTGATTTGATAAGTATTCACATATACTTGTACCTTCAAACTTGTGCTTACCTCATGTTCTCCAATTGATTCATTTGCTCAATTTGCATTTTTTTAATCATTATCTTCTTTCTTAAAGCCTTTTCTTGATAATATTTTCTTGGATTTTTTGTTGATACTATGGGTACATTCTTTTAATTATTTTATAGTATTTTAATCTTTTCATATATGCCAATCTATGATATATATAGTCTTATATATATTGATGATTCCAAACTGCCTCTGCACAGCAGTGTACCAACTGCAGACAGTGGCAACCAACCTCTACAATCGACTATGCACAACAACACGAGCACACAACACAGTGCACACACAGATCACACATGCACAATACACACACACACACTCTTGTGAATATAACACAACACATACTAGTATAATCAATTCATCAAACACTTTGAGTGTGTACTTGTGATATTCATGGTACTTTTCCAAGTAAAGGCCAAAACCCAAATTCTTCATCAATAATCATACAAACACATCAGCTACCCTATTATATGACCAAAGTAACTTGCTTACAAAGAGAATTGAGGGTTAGTTATGCAAAACACCCAAAATTGGGTCCCGTGTCATACCGTATCATAAAATACCATGATACGGCCTACACGTATCCATTTGTGGACACGTACCAAGTCCTATAACCCCGATCTAAGTGTAATTAGATCTAATTGGTCTAATGACACATAATTGATGTGTTAATCTCATAATTTCTCCAACATGCACACAAAATACCACATAGAACTCACAATACATAGCCAAGTAGCCTAGAACTTGTTCCTATAGGTAGTCCTATGCCATGGGGTCATTCCTAATGGTCAAATGCATGATTAAGAAGTCATAATGAAAGAAAATTTCAGGAATTACCAATAGGGAGATGAATTCCTAAAGAAAATATAATTGGACACGATCCAGACACGATCTCTAGCTCCAAAGCTCCTCCTCCTTGTGCTCTTTGCTTTTCCAAGCTCCAAAGCTCTAAGAGTAATGAATTTGAGAAGGAATTGAAGGTGAATTGTGTAGAAAATCAATGGAGAAAAAAAATAGAAAATTGGGGATCAAGAATTTGAAGTAAAATAAAATGCAAATGAGGAGAGAGAGAGGAGAAACCCCCATCTAATAGTGGTCGGTCTCTTCTCCCCTTCTCTAAACAAAATTAAATGTCCAAGTTACCCCTACATGGTGAATTATGAGAAATAATTAAGGGTGAATATTTTTGGAAGTCTCTAACTAATTATAATTAAACTAATTCTCCTTAATTTAATTAGTGGAAGGACTAATGGACTTGGGTCCAAGTTGGATTCACTATTTGTTATGACAAGTCTAAATGGTCCATATGTGTCAAGTCTAAACATTGGCTAGTCTCTCTAACTAAACTAAATAACACGCGTCTCTAATTAAATAACTAATACTAGTTACAAATAATTATAGCTCAACATATTAAATAATTAATACAATTATCATATTTATATTCAATATTATATTCCTAAAATAAAATACCTATGCAAAATTACCAAACTACCCCTAGCTGAAAAAGTGAGGGTGACATTTACTTTCATTGCTTGTACTTAGAATTTTCTGTATAGGGTTCTCAGTATTTAAGAGTAATAATCAAGTTTTTGTAAGCAAAAATAGTAAACTTTGTTTAACTAAAAATAAAGAACAGTACTTATGTTATGTAGGATTTTATTATAATTAAATCGAACTCTTATATAATTCATGTATTTTGATTTTATTGTGATAGAGCGCCTAATATCAAAATTTTGGAGGTGGACATGGAATGAACCTAATGCATATGATCTGGACTACCCAAGGCCCCTTGCTAGATCCTAGTGATGTCCCAAGCTTGTTTGATGGAGGAAACTTAGCATTATATTTTATAAATTCATGTTTCGACATGCTCCCATAATATATTTTTCTTGAATTTCTCCGTTTTGGACTCATGTAATGACTTTTAGATGGATGAATGATATGATGAATTTTGTCATATGGAGTTGGTTGTTCAAAAAATTCTTGTGTTTATACAATTTTTAAGTGCAGGTTTAACTACAAGTGTTAACTACAATGTAACAGACACATGGTATAAGCATTTTGCCCAACTCAAACAACTAAGTTATTTTTAAAAAGAGTTTCGGTGGTAGTTTTGAAAGCATATGGCAACAGTTTTGGAGACATATGTCAATGATTTTATTCTTTTAATAATGATATTTGGACTTTTGTAATAGACTTTAGACTTTTGGTGACATTTAAGGATTTTTTCTGACACTTTTCTCAACTTGTAAACTACTATAATTATAATGCAATATGATACCCAAATGTATTATGATTAAAATAGTTAATTCAATTCCTTTTTTACATTATACAACAGAATATATGATTTAAGAATGAACAGTCATGGACAAATTTGTTCTATATAGAAATTGCTTTTCAAGCTCAATTTTATTTCTAATACAACCCAAAAGATATTACATACTGACACAAGTCCAAAAGAGCCAAAAGATAACTACATAATTTCATCTCCAACGCTATTGTCTTGTTTTCTTATGTGATTCCTATATGGCAAGAGCCACAAGACAATGTCTTGTTGAGGTGGAAGTGCAAAGCCAAAAGACAATGTCATGTTATTAGAGCATCTCTAACGCCATTTTCTTCTCCGATGCACAGGTGACCAGATCCATCTTTCTTTTTTTCAGTGTTCAAAAAAAAATCTTCAGCAGATCGACCTCGACCTCGACTGCATCAGCTCGGCCCTGAACCTCGACCTCTGTCACCCACCGTCGTAGCTCGACCTCGACTACGAAGTTGCTGCAGTTCGACCTCGACCTCGGCCCACTACAACCGAACTCGTCCAGCGCCGCTCCGTACGCGGTAGAGGACCTAGATCCAAATCTAGCTTGACCTTGACCTCTGTCACCCGTCGCCGCAGCTCGACCTCGACAACGAAGCCGCCACAGCTCAACCTCGACCTAAGTCGCCCTCCGGGCCTCCAGACCCTCACTGTCGGACGGTGTCGACTCCATTCGAGGAAGACTGGGTGGAGGGGACCAAAGCGGCGACGACAGGAGAAGGAGGAGGAGAAGGGGGCAGTGGGAGTATTTGTTGCCACATAGGATCTAGACATTGTGAAGTTGGGTGTCTAGATCTAGACAATCAACTTCACATTCTTGTTGCCATGCCATGTCAACTTCACAATGAATCCCATATTTGCCAAGGACTTTTGAAATCATTCCTATGTGGTAACCATTTTTTCCAAAGCCACAACATCGGAGATGCTCTTAGTCCAAAAATAGAGAAGTGAGATTACTTTACATACAACAAACAAAACATAGAAAAGAAGTGAAGTGAAATTACTTCACATACAATAAACAAAACACACACACACACACACACACACACACACAAAAATATATATATATATACATATATAGAACTCTGATTCAATTTTTCTTCACTAGTTTGAGTAGATTTTTCTTTACTAGTTGGAGAAGTTTAGGGTTTATCACTATACGCTAGAACGAGAAGTGGAAGGTTTATCGATCCCGCCAAAATTTTATATGGAAGGCTCACATACTCAAGTAGTACCTATAAAATTCCATAATTGATAATTAAGTCAGTACCAAAAAAGGATGAATATGCAACAAAAGTTTGAGAAGGAACTAAGAAACTCCTAGAAATGAAACATTTTAGTCTAAATTTATGGTGGTTATAGCCACAAGATAGTTGCAAAAATGTTGGAAACTAATGGTGGTTATAGCCTAAAATATTTAGTTTTATAGTGTGTCTTAATTCAGCTCATCTAACTTAAAAAATACATAGTAGTGATTATTGTTGATCAAAAATCGAGGGTCAAACTACTGGAAAAAAGCAAGAGCCTACTCTTAACTAGTTTACATTAAACAAGTATGGTCATTGAGAATAATATCCCTGGTTAAGCCTAGTTAATTGATGAAAACTAGTAAAAATATATTTTTACCAACTATAGTAAAGAAATAATAAGAAAAAAAGAACATAATTCAAAGAACAAAACTCGTACCTTATCTATATCCCTTGTCCTCTTTGCACAATCTAAGATAGAACATCAGTGTATACACTTCTACACGTCATATATAGATAGAACAATAGCAAATCGCTTAAAATCACAAGCTATTATCTAGATCTATATCATGTTCTTTTTCTTCTTCCAAGACTGTTCGAGCAGAATCCTGGGTTTTTATCAAGTCTTTCTTCAAGCTTGTGTCTTGCATGTGCACTGATGCTTTTTATTGTAGTAATAGAATAACTTTGCTTCAGCTTACCATGTGATTGTGCATAAGAACGAGTATTGCTATCTCCCATTTCTATTCATTATCAAACAAAGCAGTTAATTTTATATTGCACCCAATCACTTGTGGTTTTTTTTGGGTTTTGACAAGTATTAACATGTTTCCCTTGTCGACCACAACAATAAGCCACACTTCTGAGAATCCCAGCTTTATTCTTCTTTCTACATTTTTCTCTCATAGAAAATCCTACACGCTTCGCATAGCCTTTGAGGAAGTTGTACATATGGTCTGTTGTATCAAACTTTATCCCAATATATTGATCTGTGTCCTTGGACTCCATCCTACTATCTAGTTGATAATCCTCATCTTTAGATGAATCTAAGAAATCCTCCTGCAACTCTTCGCCTTCTTCATATTTATAGTTGTCTAAAGAATCTTCCTCCATATCTGAAAAGTATATTAATATAATTTAAGAATAATAATATTAACAAAATAGATAAAATAAATGAATAATTATAATAAATAAAGAGAACAGAGACATAATAATTTATCATGATAATTTCATTTTCTAATTATTTAAAGGAATTATAAATAAGTTATCAAAAAAATAATAATTATTTAAATAAAAAATTTTGTTTTTTAAATTTGTAGAGGCAAATAAAAAAATTGATTTTAGATTCACATTTTTATATGAATATATTTTGTTTGCGAACCAATAAAATTGATGTACATGCAAATTTTTAGTCCAAAGGATGAAAAAAAATTAAAAAATTTATACTAGTTTTTGGACAATAAACTTCATACCTCATTTTTTATTGTTGGATATTCCAATTTACTAACCTATGTTTTCCTATATCTCTTCTACTATTCGAACAACACTACTAATTTTCAAACAGTAAAAAAAAAAAAAAATATAAATTAAATTGAAGCTAAAAAAATCTAATAATTATGAAAATCGGTTGCTACAAAGATAGGTTGTGGAAAGGAATGAGCTTCAGTGACTATGTGTACCCCTTTCGTAGGAAAGAAAATTGGATTTAGCAGGGACTTTGACTTGCCTTTAGCGCCATCCACTATCAACTATTATCCTCTTACGGGAAAGAATCAGTTGTGGATATAGTCAACCTGCTACTAGGAACGACTCCCTGGGACCATTACTGACTTTTATAGTATTAGGAATGAAATGAGTAAACCCTTCCCCCAAACAAAAAGGACTGCAAGAGAACCAAAGTAAATCACACAAAACAAATCGACAAAATCACACAAAGACAAAAACATAGGCATAACAATTTTTACATGGAAACCCTAACGAAAAAAATCACAGAGCGATCGGAGTCCAACCCAGAAAAGTCTCTACTAATGGAATAAGAAGATACAGACTCCTTGCAGACTTCTCACAGATCCAACATGATTATCATAACTACTTGGAAGTAGAAAACCAAATGCAGACTCCCGAAGAACAAACGAAGATGAAAGAAATTACCTTCAAAAGTCTCACCCTCGAAGTAGCCAACAATCCTTCTTTCTCTCTCTCTAAAAGTTTCAAAGCTTGATCTATCTCTCAGGCAAATTGATCTGCATCTTTTTAGGGTTTAGGAAACACTTATAATTAACCCCTCAAATTTGCTTCTAATATTCACCATTGATTTGATCCAAGGGTGTATAAAATACCCCCCAGAACTCACATAGCCTGACCAGACCAAATTTAAGACTAAATTTAGGAAAATTTTGGTTTAACCTAGTAGAATAGTGCTACTCTAGGTGGACTGAACTCGGACCGAACATGGTCGTTCCTGGCAAAAAAACATTTGTTTGTAAATGACAATTTTTAGACCGAACCCAGTTGTATCCTGTATCAGGACCGAATTTAAACCATACTCGATCATATCTGGATAGTTCCTTAGACAGTTGTGCTCTGAACTCTACTTTGATAGTCCGATCTTCTCTAACACATGAATGACGCATGTCGCACTCTGGGGTATTCTACATATACGTTGGGAACAACACCAAATACCAACCAATCTTATCCTTTCCAACTAGGTGGTGGAGCTCATCACATTGATGATCCTCCTGCAGTACTCAAACTTTCTCTTGGTAGAACCTCCATGAGAATATATGTCCTATATGTGAACCTTCTTAAGCATTGTGTCCTTCTCCTCAAGCAAATCTCGTATCTAGTGATACCGAGTTGCAATATGCTTCGAGCAACTATAAAATATCGAGTTCTTTCCAAGATGAATTGCACTCTGGCTATCGCAAAGTAAAATATATTACTGTAGAAGCACGAAAAAAATCTACACCATGCGCCCAATGCAACCATAAGCTATGCATAGTCATGCGCTAAATACAAATCAAAGGGTAGCCAACGACATATGCTAAAGGGAGTCATGCGTCAAATACAACCAATGATATGTACTAAAGGCAGTCATGCGTCAAATACAGCCAAAGCTATGCGCTAAAGGCAGACATGCGCTAAATACATACATGCATCAACATCAGCATAACTAAAGTTCCATGCGACAATATTCCTTATCCGGTGGAGTTTTTATGTGGCAATATTTCCTTAAAAGCTCCACGCAACAAAATCTTTCTGTTATTAACAAGATCCTCGAGTAATCAGCGCATGACACGTATTGCACGGAATACGGGCATTAGCAACCCCAGATCTCAAATTGCCACGTGGCAGCCATAATGCAGCATGCACAACGACCTTCTTTAAAGATGACATGCAGCAACATGAAATCTGGGTGCATGCTTGCGCACGCATGACCCTTTGAAGGCTATAAATAGTGGGCATCTCCCACACACCCAAAAAGGAGGAAAAGACCAGAGATAACCAGAGAGGGACACCAACTGAGTCGCATACTCAAGTTCCCGAAGACCTCCCCATTCTCTTTCGTCGGACCATCAACAGAGTAAAGAAGTCGACCGCAGACTTGATCTCCACCATCACATTTGTCCAGATCTATTTTTGTACTCAGAAATCTATGCATCTATGCATAGAGTTTCTTTTGTACTTTTTTTGTTCTTTTCTAATCAATACAAAAAGTTTATTCAACTTTTCTTGTATTTTTTGCGATATTGACAAGAATGGTAACTCTGCTAGGGAAGAACTCCTCCTCCAATGAGAAGTTAGTTACGCAGCGTGACAAAAGCAAGCTGGGTTCAACTCAAAGAATGCTGGTGGTTGGCTTCGACTAACAGGCATTCGAAGAGATGTTGGATAAGCCGAGTTCCGCTTCGAGGCCCGCCAGACCTCGCATGACCTGGGTCACCAAGGTTGCTGTGCCGCACCCACAGTCCGTGAATGATGCGTTGCCAATCCCCGTCGTTGGGGGTGCTCATCAAGATAACGCATATCCTATCTCTGTCTATACAGCCCCTCTTGAGAAGAACAGTGTTGAATCTCAAAAGATGCACCCACAGTAAGATGCGCCAAAGAAGAAGCACACTGCATCATATTGCAGGCGCATGAGGTCTTCTGCACGTATTAGGGGCAAAGAGTTAGAGTCTGTCTACGGAAGAATATCTTGTGGCGCTGATATGTATTCTACGTACTATGTGCCAGTGAGCGCTAGTTCAGAGAAATCTAAAGTAACTCGGGACATGCGCATCCATGGGGCTGCGCAAGCAGTCCACCAAAAGCATGCGCCATTGATTGTCACACGCACTGTTGATAGAAAATTGCATTGGGGTTTCCCATGCGCTTATGCGCCAGAAAAGGGCCAACCCTCTAAGACTTCCCGAGGCCACTTGGGTGCAGTTTCTGTGCAGGAACCAAGTAGGGGAGCAAAAATATGTTGACAGAATCATGCTTTAGCTGTGTGCATGAAGTGGATCCGTCTCACCATATGTGTTCCACAAACAACCTGGGTGAAGTTTCTGTGCAGGAACCGGGTCAGGGAGCAAACCTTCCACTTTCACAATCATGCACAATACTTGGTTGCATGCACGAAATAGGTGTATAAGTGAAGTTTTCATCGTCTAATCTGCACAATATGATCAGTCACAAATACAAGACGAGAGAAACAACTTCTGCACATGAAGTGTCCCCTCCCGGACACACTTATGCCATCATCATTATCTACTGTTGTTGTATTAAAACAATAGTCCCTTTAATTAGACAATCGATATTCCAGCGAATGCATGTCATGCCCCAATCTCCCGCAAGCTCGATAGTCCCCGCTGAACGTGAATCACCACGTTTACAGCTCTTCCGCAGGGCAATCATTCTCATCGGGACGTGATGCCGTACGAGCCTAGACTTGCGCTCGTACAAGGCGATGTTGTCAAACACCAAAGTTATCATCGAAACGACCAAGTTGCAGCGGAAGTCAAGTATTGTGTACCAAGCACACATCAGAGTAATACGCAGCAGAGCTCACGATAGGGTCCAAATAAAATGCCCCGCAGGCAATGCCACGAAGGCGATGCCACGAAGGCGATGAAATACTCTTGCTCTTTTCTCTAGCCCACAAAGGTACTAACAGTTCATACATCATGCCTCGTATATCCAAGCAGCGCCACTACGCCTGCGTACCTGAAATAATGCCCACAAACGTGGGTTAGTACACAGCCGTACTGGTGAGCGGGGTAACCCACTCGCCTAAGCCGACACTAAGTAAAATAGTAAATACAAACAGTTATATGGTGATCTTTCTAGTTGAATCCTAGATACGTTTCATGGCATAGGGATGACATGTTAAGGAAAGATGTAAAGCAGTTTAAGCATGCAAGCATTCAACTCAAACCAAACGACAAGCATTTATATAAGCAACCCGAAGGAAACTAGCATACAAACCGTCCTACTCAATGCCATTGCTTGTATGATAACAAATCGAACCAAACCCAAGCCTCAAATATCCATCCTCAACCAAAGTTTATATTCCAATCTCAAGTGCACACTCTTGCCGAGGCAAGGTGGCCGCGCCTACACGAAAGCCAAACCAACAAAAGAAAAGCAAGCCAACACTAATCTATATGAAGTCACTGGCAAAGCCATAAAGGACATTGATCAGACCAAGATCAATAGGTCAGTCCTACCCGATCCAGGGCTGGGCAGCTACTCCCTTCTGGTGGTATCGAACTACCAGTACCGCGCCCAAGACGTGATACCCATGTCTCCTCCATGGCCGAACGGTCCCTGTGTCCATCCCGTTCGAGGAAAAGAAACCCTGTGCAACACAGGTTGTCCGTGACATGCAGACACCAAGTAGGTATGACGAGAGGATCGAACATTCTCGTCCCACCAAGCGATCCTAGACTCGTTCAACCGTTATCCAACCAAAACATCCATAACCAAAGAATCCATAACCATTCTTCCAACATATTGCCCAAGGCACCAAATCCCAAGTATTTCCATAGGCACAATGCCTCTTCTCAACACAGTGTTTCCAATGGCGCAACACCCTTCTCAAACTATCCCATGGCACAATGCCCCAATAGTGGCACAATGCCCTCGCTGATGCAGTTGTTCGGTTTTGAACCATAACTGCTCGCTTTGCAAGACAAAGTGACCAAGTGATACTCGTGCACGGATGCACGCTCGCTCGCCCTAATTCCCGATATTTCTAACGCCTTAATGTATCATTCCAAGTATCCAAGTATAATCCCAATTATCCAACCAACTGCCTCAAATGCAATATTCTAACTCTAGCTCCAACTATCCAACACGTAAATCATTTCAAGTCACAATCCTATCCAAGCAAACGACGTACACTCTATGCACGCCTCAGTGTAGTGATTCTCAATATTTCTGCCCAAGTGTTTAAGCCTTTACGTGTTTTCCATATTATTAGGCATGAAGGAGTAGAGGAGAAGGGAAATAGCCCACTCACAATATTTGATCCCGTTAAGTATCCTGTCCTGCCGATACGGCCAATCCCTTGAACCCGTGGTCTGATGCAAGCGCGATCTACTCAACTGGTATGACCGTGCGAGCAGGCCGTGCTCTCCAAATCATCCGACCGATCGGACTAAGGAAGATGGCATTATTATTCCAACTCAGCTATCTCAGTACTACTCTGAACGAACACCTGATTTCCATCGAACCCGCTAGCCATTTGCACATGAAATAACTCAATCAATACTTCTTCCCAAAATCCAACAAATTAAATGGAACCAGCATTTGTTTCATTCCATCCGACTCAGCGTAACGCACCGTGCGGTTGCAGGGCTTTACATAATATACCACTTAGAATCAGGTTCGTCCACGAACCGTGCTGTTACTCATTCCTATCACATGTCGTTTGTCCCATTCATAACTCTGCTCTATGCAACTCTCATACTCACGATTATGACTCAACATCTCGCTCTGCTGAACGCTCGTACAAATTTTCCAAATTCCCACATCCTCCTTGCTGCTCAATACGAATTCTTCGTATCGCTTAGTTTTGGATCGTACACATATTTAAGGCGTCCCTAAAATACATGCATTTCAGTCGAGCCTTGCGATAGTGAATTTGGATAAGTTACAAGGGTATCTTTATGTCTGAGGCAACCATTTGCTTTACTCCCAATTAAACCAAATCATGATTTCCATTCCAACATATTCGCTTGAGCACTATTCTCAAATGTGATAATTTCCCACCGACTCAATCAGTTCGTGTTCCAAATCAATCCATCCAACTATTTCTGAATCCACACTAGCAACATCTCCAAATATATCTCATGCACCGAACGATCAAATCAACTGATACTACCCCAGCTAGGCGACTTACCCAAATATCAAATTTGCTCTCATCAGCTCAACCAAATACCTCTTCCTCAATCTCAATACCTCGCTGGGTAAACTTCTATATTGAGGTTCGTGTGATCCACGAAGATCTCGCCGCCACGCCAAAGGGATAGTGTCGCCACGATTTTAACGTGGACACACTCGCCATAATTCCTAGGTTGCGCATGGAATAGTTCTTCGTGCTGCTTCCACTGCCTCGAAGCATAGGATATCACCTTTGCCTTCTGAACGAGCATGCTTCCTAGACTAAGTTCTGAGACATCTTGTAAATCTGAGGCAAATCTGTCCCTTCCAGTATTCGTAAGGATTTGATCTGAACGAGCCGCTGCTTTTACTTCACGAGCTAGTTTCAAAGTCGTCAATTCATATGAATGCTATTCCCTTCCAGGGCACGATGAGTCAAAGGCGATGCCATTGATAAAAATCTGCGACTCTGAATCTCATCAGTTGACTAGGCTACTTCCACCATCACTCCGATCTTCTGGTTGCTTCTTCAGTTGAAGGCTATCCAAGGATCTCTCAAATCCAACACTCAGTCAATAAGCCAAATCTCCAACACAATACTCACATCTTCCCTCGATGCATTCCCAAATATGCCGCCTCAAGGGTCGTTCTATGGGTCTACCATATTCATTTCCGATTCAGCGGACAAGTCGCTAGGGTCAGCTGTCCCGAAGCTACGCTCGATAAGTGTAAGTCATCACGATGGACAGTTACTATAAACCATGCTATATCTCATCTGTAAATCCGAATCAAAATCCAACCATTCCATCCGAGCAAACTTTCGAATCCGAGAAATTTTATGCACTACCTTTGATGATCTGTCAACCAATGCCGCTTAACCACCTAGAGTCTTGCTATCTATCCGAGCCACAGTTCGAGAACTGCGCTCGTTGAAACCGTCTTCTATTAATCCGTCGTTCTGTCCTGAATCCATTAAATTTTTCCAAACTGCCATGTTCAACTTCTCGCACTACCACTTGCAATGATTATCGAAACTCAAGACTTGCTCAACTTCATATTCGTTTGCCGCGTTCCATAATACACGTCCAACTTACTCGAGCAGCACAGTGATTTGTTCCGACGTTGCTCCCATATTTGGCTATCTTCAAAAGTCTGTCCGCCACAAATCCTTACCTTCCGTTGTTGCCATAATCCGTCCACGTCTTCCGGAGAATCCGTCTACCATTGTTGCACCATTTTGCCCAAAATTTTACTTCCGCTAAACCTGAGTCAAACTTCCCGAGTGTCAATATCCAAAATCTTTCAAGCCCGTTCGAAGCCATCGTATTGTCCCTCCAAACCAAATCGTGTTTCATTGCTCAACCATCAGCTCAAATGTGTTGCCCAAAATCGTAGTTCGTGCTCGCTATCCTCCGATTAACCCATCGCTTCGCTCAAGTGTAACCCAACTGTTTGTTCCGATCTCGTCCATCTCTTACGCCCAACAATACGTCCATTAGCACCAGTTCGTTCTCGATATGCTCAACTCAATATTCGCTTGCTTTATTTTTATTCTTCCCAACTCAACCGACGTGCACCAACCAACTTGTATTTCCATTACCCGAGTCCGTTCAAGCAATTCCCATTGATGTCCAACCAAAATATTTTCAATGCCTTGCTCAATATGTGGTATCCCATATACCACTCCGAATCAAGTCACTACTCGCATTATGATTCCTTGCACTGATCCAAGATCCGTTCGAACTATCCCTCATGCGTGATCCTGCACATTCACAACTCAAGTCTGACACAGAACTCAAGCAATGCCTGAATTATCCAACTATTTCCATCAATCTCTCGATGCAACTCGTGCTATGTTCCATTCTGAATACTTCCAATTATTCTCAAGCCGTCTGATACTTTCGCAACACAAGCAATCCCGTGCAACAATCTCTTCCAAGTAATCCAACCCAATACCCAAATGTTCCTCACATTGTTGTACGAGCAACTCGTGCAAACTTATCCTGATATTCCCAAGACAAACTCAAACCTGCTCAACCAATGCGCCACAGCCAAAATTTCAACTTCTATCCAACACAGTCGCTACACGAGCAACTCGTGCAACGATTTATTCTCATCGAATGTTTCTACTCACAACATGCCGCATTACCAAATCTCGTATGCCAACCAACTGATCCACTGATGCAATCAAAAACTCCCTGAACAACAAGCCAACCCAACCCAACCCAACCCAACGAAAGCTCTTAACTTGTTGCACAAATGCAACAACGCCACCCAACTTGCTGCACGAATGCAACAACGCCTAACGAGGCTAAGCGATCTAACGAAAATCAACCAAAGCAATGCAACCAAGAATAACATGCAGCCACAACCAGCAATATATAGACTTATTGCATGAAACATCCAATGCGGCACCGAGTAGAGTCAAGAGCTAGACGACACGTGGAATCTATTTAGAGTTTGTAATGAAATGAAGGACCAAGTCCGAGAAAATGAACCTGGCTTTGATACCAATTTGTCATGCCCCAATCTCCCGCAAGCTCGATAGTCCCCGCTGAACGTGAATCACCACGTTTACAGCTCTCCCGCAGGATAATCGTTCTCATCGGGACGTGATGCCGTACGAGCCTGGACTTGCGCTCGTACATGGCGATGTTGTCAAACACCAAAGTTATCATCAAAATGACCAAGTTGTAGCGGAAGTCAAGTATTGTGTACCAAGCACACATCAGAGTAATACGCAGCGGAGCTCACGATAGGGTCCAAATGAAATGCCCCGAAGACAATGCCACGAAGGCGATGCCACGAAGGCGATGAAATACTCTTGCTCTTTTCTCTAGCCCACAAAGGTACTTACAGTTCATACATCATGCTTCGTATATCCAAGCAGTGCCACTACGCCTACGTACCTGAAATAATGCCCACAAACGTGGGTCAGTACACAGCCGTACTGGTGAGCGGGGTAACCCACTCGCCTAAGCCGACACTAAGCAAAATAGTGAATGCAAACAGTTATATGGTGATCTTTCTAGTTGAATCCTAGATTCGTTTCATGGCATAGGGATGACATATTAAGGAAAGCTGTAAAGCAGTTTAAGCATGCAAGCATTCAACTCAAACCAAACGACAAGCATTTATATAAGCAACCCGAAGGAAACTAGCATACAAACCGTCCTACTCAATGCCATCGCTTGCACGATAACATATCGAACCAAACCCAAGCCTCAAATATCCATCCTCAACCAAAGTTTATATTCCAATCTCAAGTGCACACTCTTGCCGAGGCAAGGTGGCCGCGCCTACACGAAAGCCAAACCAACAAAAAAAAAGCAAGCCAACACTAATCTATATGAAGTCACTGGCAAAGCCATAAAGGACATTGATCGGACCAAGATCAATAGGGCAGTCCTACCCGATCCAGGGCTGGGCAGCTACTCCCTCCTGGTGGTATCGGACTACCAGGACCGCGCCCAAGACGTGATGCCCATGTCTCCTCCATGGCCGAACGGTCCCGGTGCCCCGGAGTCCATCCCGTTCGAGGAAACGAAACCCTGTACAACACAGGTTGTCCGTGACATACAGACACCAAGTAGGTATGACGAGAGGATCGAACATTCTCGCCCCACCAAGCGATCCTAGACTCGTTCAACCGATATCCAACCAAAACATCCATAACCAAAGAATCCATAACCATTCTTTCAACATATTGCCCAAGGCACCAAATCCCAAGTATTTCTATAGGCACAATGCCTCTTCTCAACACAGTGTTTCCAATGGTGCAACACCCTTCTCAAACTATCCCATGGCACAATGCCCCAACAGTGGCACAATGCCCTCGCCGATGCAGTTGTTCGGTTTCGAACCACAACTGCTCGCTTTGTAAGACAAAGCGACCAAGTGATACTCGTGCACGGATGCACGCTCGCTCGCCCGAATTCTCAATATTTCCAACGCCTCAATGTATCATTCCAACTGTCCAAGTATAATCCCAATTATCCAACCAACTGCCTCAAATGCAATATTCTAACTCTAGCTCCAACTATCCAACGCGTAAATCATTTCAAGCCACAATCCTATCCAAGCAAACGACGTACACTCTATGCACGCCTCATTGTAGTGATTCTCAATGTTTCAGCCCAAGTGTTCAAGCCTTTACATATTTTTCATATTATTAGGCATGAAGGAGTAGAGGAGAAGGGAAAGAGCCCACTCACAATGTTTGATCCTGTTAAGCATCATGTCCTGCCGATACGGCCAATCCCTTGAACCCGTGGTCCGATGCAAGAGCGATCTACTCAACTGGTATGACCGTGCGAGCAGGCCGTGCTCTCCAAATCATCCGACCGATCGGACTAAGAAAGATGACATTATCATTCCAACTCAGCTATCTCAGTACTGCTCTGAACGAACACCTGATTTCCATCGAACTCGCTAGCCATCTGCACAAGAAATAACTCAATCAATACTTCTTCCCAAAATCCAACAAATTAAATGGAACCAGCATTTGTTTCATTCCATCCGACTCAGCGTAATGCACCGTGCGGTTGCGGGGCGTTACAATGCAACCTGCGATACCAGTTTGACAACATCGCAAGAAATATATGCACAAAGGAGATGAGGAATTACTCATGGCCTCATGTTGTTCAATATGGAGGTCTCCTTTCGCGAAGAAGATATCAGGAAAGAGGAACTCGTCCAACCCGACAGTCTCCACCAGTACATCGAGGAACCGACTGCGGGGTAGTAAGCTGGTACCTACCGAGGGGGTGCTCCAAGGCACCCTCTTGAGAAAAAAAAGCTGGAGGTAGCAATCTTCTGGTGTTCTACACCGACCCATCGCTCCAAGAAGACAGGGAATCTTAAGGAATGAACGACAACCTACCATGGGATAGCCAAGCCCACCAGTATAGTACAGTCACCAGGGCTGGGAGTAGCCATCCCCTAGACTCCGAAGATGACGTAACAATGGCTTCCTTCCCTGAAGGCAATGGGGCTCATGAGTCAGAGGTAGAAAGTGAAGCTTCCACAGTTCCATCCATTTCTTTCAATGTAATGCATGTATACATGGCAGGAGACGATCAAGCCCCCAATGATCAACAATGTTTTGAGGCGCTTGAAGCCATATTGCAAGCCATGAGTTCCTTGATGCAAACTCTGACTCAAACCGTAATGGACCTCAGGGCAAGTATAGTCCCACAACCCCCAAGGATCTTGGAACAAGCAAGCTAAGAACCGAGAAACAATAGAGAGTTAAGTACGATCGCTCCCGCTCCTACCATGGGGGCCAATAATGCCTTGTTGTGATCATCTGCTCTACTGTTATCTGACGATGCTCAAGATGCAATCCGGGAAGTCAAGTAACTGCGAGCTCATTTTGATTCTATGAGCAATCGAGATGCGCTTCAAAAACTCGGGATACGACAACCTTATCCTCTAGAATGGAAAAGCGTGGTATACCCGCCCAAGTACAAGCCACATTCGATGATCTCGTTTGACGTAAAGACATCTCCTCGTTAGTACATGAATTACTTTGATTCAACGATGGGGCATCTACCTCAAGACGATGCACTCCATACCCAGAACTTTATCAGAACTCTAACTGGAGTAGCATACGACTGGTTTTGCAGTCTCCCGGACAACTGTAGTTCATTGTTCGAAGATCTTCGACACCTCTTCATCGCTTAATTCTAGAATGGTGGAATGGACATGACTATGAGCTCCCTCATGGAGATAGTTCAAAAAGAAAATGAACCTATCCGAAAGTACATTAAACATTTTAGGCAGGCGGCACTGAAACTGCTTCTGGGCATCCCTGATAGTCATTTAATGGACACATGCAGAAAAAATTTGTTACCTGCGATAAACTGTGGAAAACTTCAGTTCCGCTTTAGGTTTAGACAATATTCATCATAAGCACTACTGTCGCGGAGAAGAATACAAAAGACGCTCATTTGCAGGGACTATAATTCCCTACCAACGACGACAGAGGGAAGCACCCCTTGAAAAATAATATCAGCACCAATGGCCGTGACAATAAAGGGAAACAAGCTCTCACTGTCAACGTGTCTAAAAACTTGGCCATGTCCACTCAAAGGTCAGCAGAAGCACCCTAGTTGAATAAAACTTACTCGTTCAACGATGATAATGTCATCAAAATTTTTCATGTGTTGATAAAAGACAACAAACTCTAGCTACCTGACATCAAATGACCAGATGTGGCAGATTAGGTTGACAATCCTATATAATTCCACTACCATCGATACATCCATCATCCAACATAAGATTGCTACATTTTGAAGAGGTATATCCAACGGCTGCTAGAATCCAAATCTCTCACTTTATACTTTGGAGACAAGATAGTCGTTGCAAACATAGTCTACTGGTCTCCCTCTAATTCATCGACTTACCAGCGAAATAAGCCCAAGACGGTGTTATCCAGATACCTAAGACAAGCATGGAGGTCGTTAACCTCCCTCCAGCTCGAGAAGTCGGGCTAGTACCACTCACCTCTCCATGAGACGAAGTCATGTAGGTTCACGCAGACATCGTTCTAGATGTGTTACAGCAAGCAATGACTCCGACTACCAAATCTAAAGGAAAGAAGACCAGTTACTGTCACACGGTCTCTCCATCGACTAACGAAGCCTTAATTGGGGTAACCATGTCAGACCAAACCTACCTGCGAGATTACAAAACAACTCTAGATGACAGTACACCTTCGACTACTGTACTACAGCTCCAATAGCATCTGGGCCAGGTCCATCCCAACCTCATATAGCAGACAGGTAAAAGCAGAAAGAGGTTCGCTTTGACAAACCTCTAAGGAAAGATGTAGCCCATGGGCTAGAAAAGCCTTACAACTTTGATATATTGGCATATCTTGCCAATACCCCCGTAAAGTTATCACTCTTCGGGCTCCTTCGTCTCTCCAAAGAGAGTCGTGGCACTCTGAGTGAGGTATTATAGAATGCTGACTCCTACCTGGCCCAAGTCAAGCTACCGGCTGAGGATCCTGCGACATGTCCCCACTGCAATAATATAATAGAGGCAATCCCAAACGTCACATTTTCAAAATAAGATAAGATATTAAAAAATAACAGGCATGATAGACCTTATACTGCATAGGGTATATCGGGGCCATCAAGGTGGACCAGATGCATATTGATCCAGGGTCATCTCTCAGCATCATCCCCAGGAGTTTGCTCCAGATCTTAGGGATTCCCGTGCATCGGTTGGCAACGACTAACACAACCATCAGTGACTTCACTGCAGGGAGGAGTTATCCTATGGGGAAGATTCGCTTAAAATATCAAATAGGTGACCTCCGAACAAAGGTGACTTGCTACGTCATTGATGTAGATGTGTTCTACAAAGTCATTCTAGGGCGTCCTTGGATACATAAGTACATGATCGTAATATCAACTCTCCACCCATGCCTGAAATATGTTGACAACAATTTCATCGTCAAAATAGAATTTACCGATTTTAGTCCTTTCAAAGGAGTCGAAGCCTACTACTCCGACTCGATCTTGTATAAACAGATCCACCAGGATAAAGGAGGCAACGACACTGAAGATGAAGCAGAGGTTAGTTTGGCTCAAGATGAACCTCTAAAAATCTATCTCAAAGGATGCCCCGCCCACGTACCTGCTCTTCTGGTGGTCAAGCTTCACAGAAACACTCCTGAGCCTTTGGTAGTGAAGCTCCGAAGATAGGCACTATCATATCCCGGCCCAGCAGGGCCGTTCGTCCTCGCATGGGCATAATGTCGTGCGAGCCTAAGTTGTGCCCGTGCAAGGCCAGGCATAGAACGGGCGGTGAGATAACTAGTTTGCAAGGTCGATATAGAGGAAGCATAGAACGAAAATAAGTATGATACAAAAACTAGCATTTTATTGATTATAAATAAGTATTACAAGTGGCGCTAGGCCAAGATACAAATCGCTCAAGCTCTCTCTCTCTCTCTCTCTCTCTCTCTCTCTCTCTCTCTCTCATACAATAAAGACGTGCCAAGTAGCTTAGAACATGGGATAATACATAGGCGATGTTCCAACATTATATCATATATATGTGCTTCTTCTACGGACTCAAGTCTATGAGTAAACTCCGAGCCTTAGTGCACACGAGGTGACACTCTATACCGAACGAGGTTCTCCCACACCCTATACATAATTTGGTGGGTTATCAGTACATTGAATGCACCGGTGGGGAGGCTTCTCTCCTGCTCAACAAATCCAAACACGTTCAATTAGTTATGTGCACTCTACCATTATTCTCTTTCTAGTCTTTTCTTATAATCAGTTTTATAGCAAAGATATAAAGTCTAACTCATGTGGCAGTGTGTCATGCTGTATAAGAGTAACACAGTAAGACTTAACAACTTACCATTCGTCCTTCCCTGATCAAAGGTGAAACCAAGTTAACCAAGCATGAATATATATAAAATCAAAGATCGCATAGCAAACACAAGTGTCACGAGTGTGTGGTGCCTCAAAGAAATGATGTTACTCGAATACTCAGGTGTGATACTCTCATATATTCAAATACAGATATATATATAGATGTGTTACTCAGAATATTCACCACAATGCAATGGCTCATACTCGGATTATCATAAACGAGCCAACTTAATCTATATGACAGAAGGTCACTGGCATGACGCCATAGAGGATGGTGTAGTCTTGAGGCAAGGATGGTGTGCAAGCAAGATACAAAGAGCATTACACCCATCCCACCCATAACGGACGACTACTAGAAATCTCTGTCGAGATCGGATTGGCCCCAGTGTCCCGACGACCGTCCATGGAACTAGATTCAAAAATCCACCTTATGCACAAGTTGTCCATGACCGCGCGTATCCTCAAGTCTTCCAGATTCTCGCATCAGGTAAAAGTTCAAGTCAGGGTCTTTTCAGAACTTATTGACTCCCCGAGCCGTCAAATTCAGTACAAAACGAGTGTTGATTCCAGTGATGTCATAATCTTATCTTGCTTGACTTTCCATGCTGCAGTCCCATTATATGAGAACTTCCTTGGTGACCTAACGGTCCTGAAGTCTTTCAATATTTCCAATTACTTGGCTCAGAACGACTATCTGGATAGCCTTTCTGCCTCAACTGAGCGAACCATTAATAGTGAAGTGCATTGATTCATGGCATTTTTTTATGACAAGCATAGCAAAAATGTAAAGCAGATAAGCATTGGAACAATATGAAAATAACTTTAAGGAAACATGCGGCATAGCCATTCTTGAAAACATAAGCGGTTACGCTAGCACGAGTCAAAAAAGGTAGTACGAAGAACTAATAATAAACCAACTTTTTCTATTTTCTATGCAAGTAATATAAGATGGGATTTTTTTCTTAGCTAAGTTCCTTCACTTCTTTTATTAGCATGCAAGGGTTATCGCCTAGTGATCTAGCATGTATATTCCAAATTCTTAGGTGTGCAGGCCAAGTAAAGACAGGTTCATTGTAGCCACCCACCTGAACGAGGGCTTGCCTCGGCCGAGCGAGACTCCGAGTGAACTGCTAAAAACTCAAAGTCCAAGTGCTAATATATGCCATTTGAGTTATCTTGCAGAACTGAGCAAAGTGGGATGTTATATAATACACCACTAAAAAGAAGTTTTATCGTCAAAACTTACTAAGATAGAACTCATCCAAGAACAACACTTTTATACCAAACTTGAGCATATCACGTTTATCTTCAAATTCTCGAGTACACTTATCATTCCTTTATCCATTCCAAGTCCGTCTATATCCTTGCAGTCTATCAAATCCTTGCCTCAATCTCTATTGTGCCTAGCGCAGAGTTGCATTACTCAAACACACAGGGGTATACTATAACTTGCATACACAAGGGACAAACTAGAACTAGATCAAACCATCTGACGTTCTATCACTTAACTTCTAAGTCATGAACATGTACCAAAAAATTATTTAGTATTGCCTAACTAAATCCAGTGTTACGCCTAGCCAACAATCTGAAAATCCTTAAAACTTTAACTTTAATATCCACCAATTCTTTGCATGTGACATTTCTCAAATTTAGATCCAAATCGTATTTGATATGTAATCTTCTATCCCGAGCTATCGCTCAATCACGCTAGAAATATTGTACTATCTTCTAAGTTTATCACTTGATGCCTACACGTTTTATCTTCTGAAAACTTATTCATCGAACAAGACCTATCCAATCTCTTATTCATACCTTATGCATATAACAATCCTACTCTTCCAAACATGATATATATTTCGATGATATCGTTAGCATCCTAACCAAGTCAAAATTGATATTTTGTTCAATCTTCAAGAACGATCTTAAACTTACTTCCATCCTGACACATATCAACTTTATATCCAATCCATTTATCAATACTTTCTTTTTGTTTTTAATCAATCCTTGCTATGACACGATTCATCATCAAGTACTTCTCACCTTATGAAATCATCATGATACCTTGAGCAGAGTCACTCAAAATCCAAGTCAATTCCAATTTGATTGCAAATCCTTAATATTGTACTACCATCAAGAACATCTTCCAAGCATACATTTTTATTCATATTTAATGCGTCATCTAATTTTTCCATAATTCATTTCATAGTTCAACACCAAAATGAATCGATAAATCCTCGATATTAACTTATAATTTTGCTTACATGATCCATTTGATTTCAAGTAATTCAACCGACAAATCCCCAATTCCTTCGTTTGTTCTGATCACGTCGAATACTAACTCTTCTAAGGAACTTATCTCAAAATTACGTCCTAATTCTAACTATTGCTACCCCAGCACTGAAGTCTTATCCAAGCAATTTCTAAGGTTGATCACACTAACTCAAATCTCGTCAAGGGGTCGTCTTCCTAACCACTAGGTCAGCTCACCAGGTCATAGTTACAATCCCGATCATTATCCATAATGTGCAAATCCAGAGTACCACGCTCACCCAAAACTAAGGTCAAACCATTGTTCGTTTATATGTGGTATTCTTCCCAAGCTTGCATCACTCAAATTTCAAACATCAAGCATAGATTATTCTACCCAAACAAAATATCTCGAGCCAGGGATACGATTCCGTTCAGCAAAGTCGTCCTAAGGTAAAATCTATTATAACACAATCCTCGATGCATCCTATGATATTGTATGTCAAACCTATCAATTTGCATAGTCTATCTCCTCAGAAGTATCTACTAAAGTCTACTTATCCATCTATCCAAGTCAAGTTTACCAAGTCACGATTCAAATATCTAAACCATAATTTTTATATCGTATTCTCTAAATCGTTCAACACAATTTACGTATTCACTTATAAAACTATCATGCACTACTTGCATCCGATTCAAGACTAACTTATCCTCGACTTTGATTCATTCTCCAACCATATACTAGAGCAATCCTCAAAACTCATCGAGCTATCCCTTGTTATGCGTTTATTTTATCCGAGTCATAATTTATATCAAATCTCTTCTTAAATATCAATCATGTTGTATCGATCTAAGATCTGTCTTCAAGCATTCATTTTCTCAACTTTGCGTTGATTACAAATCTATCATTCTTTAACTAGAGAATCCTCGAGCCCATGTCCACCAATCTTCATTGCATTCTATTTCATTAAGTTTGTCCATATAACCATCAAAAATTTCTTTACACTATATCGCATCATTCAACGATTATTAACGCCTAAGTTATACACAAGATCAATTCCTTATCGTCATTTGCATATCATCAAACCAACTTGACTCTCATCTTTAACATAAAATTTGATTCATCAATTATTTCGAATTATTGCATATCGTCCAATCTGAATTCTCTTGCGCGCTAACTATTTCTTGTGCTATCGTTTGATTAAGCTGTCTTCCAATCGTACTAGTTTCATTCACATCTAATCATATTCACATATAGCTGCATTCGAGTTTTGCATATCGCTGAGTCTGGATCATGCACACATTCGAGGCATCCCCCAAGTATATGTATTTCAACCAAACTTAGCGATAGCAAAGTTGGTTCGAGTTCAGTATATCGTTGAGTCTGGATCATACACATACTTAAGGCACCCCCAGAATACATATATTTTAACCAACTGAGCGATAGCGAAGTCGGTCAAGCTATGGTGAAGGTACCATAAATTCTATGAAACTTTTAACCTCCGACACGAAGTTTATCTGTTTGATTCAATTCTCATGTTTCACAGAATCTTTTCTTATTTTCTTATTCATCCTCGACCAAGTCATTCATTTCAAATCCTTATCCGACATCATCCCAACTTCTACACAATTTTTACAGAACCATTCGAGTAATTCTTGCACGAGACACATGATATTAATCTTATTAGGCTACAAATGTTCTAAGGCTTTACACAGATCTCTTGCACAACTTTGCGTTGCTGACAGACTCATTGCTATCCTGATATCCATAATCTAAAGAATGTTTTTCAAAGTTTTCCCATACACTACTCAGGTTTAAGCCACACAAAAATCTTTGAAACCATGTTCGCATCACTAAACATCCAACCGATGTGATCCTTAAAATCCAAGCACGATCCTCTATTTCGTATTAAAGATATCATCTTTTCCAAAATTAACTTTATTGATATATATCTCTCAATTTCGTGATTCAAATCCAACTTATCTCATTCCACAAGGTCTTCTGTATAGCTGTCCTGCTCAAGAAAAATTTCCATATGAGATTAATTCAACTAGCTAGACTTATTGTTTGTAACATCCCGAGAAACATTGAAAGAGAGCGTCTAATGTATTACCCAGGAACGAAGTTTCAAGCAAAAAAAATTGATACGAGACCAAGGACGTAAAGCCGAGCTATAATACCAATATGTCACGCCCCGGCCCCGCAGGGTCGTTTGTCCTCGCATGGACGTGATACCGCACGAACTTATGTTGTACCCGCGTAAGATCAGGCATAGAACGGGCGGTGAGATAACTAGTTCGCTAGGTCGATATAGCGGAAACATAGAACGAACACAAGTATGATACAAAAACTAGCGCTTTATTGATTATGAATAAGTATTACAAGCGATGCTAGGCTGAAATACAATTCGCTCAACCTCTTTCTCTCTCTCAAACAATAAAGGCGTGCCAAGTGGCTTACAACAAGGGATAATACATAGTCGATGTTCCAATATTATGTCCTGTATATGTGCTTCTATTCCGAACGCAACGCTCCAAGGCCCATAGAGAACTCCACGTCTTAGCACGCACGAGGGGATACTCTGCACCGAACAAGGTTCTTTCGTACCCTGCACATAATCTGGTGGGTTATCACTACATTGAATGCACTGGTGGGAAGGCTTCTCGCTCGCTCAATAAATCC
Organism: Iris macrosiphon; assembly: GCA_036927795.1. Taxonomy (NCBI): domain Eukaryota; kingdom Viridiplantae; phylum Streptophyta; class Magnoliopsida; order Asparagales; family Iridaceae; genus Iris; species Iris macrosiphon. Next base: position 80,419,770 of record JAYESA010000006.1, read on the forward strand.
AAACATGTTCAATTAGTTATGTGCACTCTACCATTGTTGTCTTTCTAGTCTTTCCTTATAATCAGTTTCATGGCAAAGATATAAAGCCTAACTCGTATGGCAGTGCATCGTGCGATATAAGAGTAACACGACGAGACTTACCAAATTACCATTCTTTCTTTCCTGATCAAAGATAAAACCAAGTTAACCAAGCACGAATATATATAAAATCAAAGATCGCATAGCAAGCACAAGTGTCACGAGTGTGTTGTGCCTCAAAGGAATGATGTTACTCGAAAACTCAGGTATGATACTCTCAGATATTCAGATACAGATATAGATATAGATGTGTTACTCAGAATAGTTGCCATAATGCAATGACTCAAACACAAATTGTCGCAATTGAGCCAACTTAATCTATATGACAGAAGATCACTGGCATGATGCCATAGAGGACTGTGTAGTCTCGAGGCAAGGATGGTGTGCAAGCAAGATACAGAGGGCATTACACCCATCTTGCCCAAAAAAGACGACTACCAGAAGCTCCATCTAGATCGGATCGGCCCCAGTGCGCCGACGACCGTAACCTCCGATTTCCAAATTTCCAAAATATTTAGATTTTTATTTTATTTTAAAATATCAAGTTTATAAGATATTTCTCCTTGAATTTTAGTATTAGATTTTTAACAATGTTTGATTTTTTGTAAGTGATTTGAAATCTTTTATAAAATCATTTTTCCTAAATGTCGATTTATTATAAATTAATAAATAATGATATATATATAATACTCTAGCTTCGAATATTTATTGGCTTGAAATCATAAAATTATTTGTTTAATAAAATTATTGAAGGACTAGTTGTTTTCATAATAAATTTTCATATCCATTTTGGAATAGTAAATAAATAAATTACATAATTTCTAGGGTTTTGAAATATGGGTTTAATTAGTAGCTAATTTAGAATCAGTTAGCCTTGGAAGCCTCTTAAAACATTTTCTTAAATTATATTTTTCTATTAAATTTAACAGTTTACCGTCTCCCATTCACACCCTCATTTTCCCACATGAAAACCCATTTATATATAATCTTGGCCATTCATTATTGGGCTAATCCTCACCCTTCATCCCACACCCTCTTTCCCTATTTAAAGTCTCTCACCCACACCATTCCCAAGAAACCCTAGCTAGCCCTCACAAATTCCCACAAGCTAACAAGCCATCACCATTGATTTGTGTGCTCGTGTCCGTGTGTCCAGCATTACCGTGTCAGCCGTGTTGGCCTCGGGTCCGACCCCGGGTGTCCTACCGTATCCATTCATTTCCTGTGTCCAGATTTACAATGTTACAACTAGATTTTCGTGTCCGATACCATCTGGACACAACCTCCATACCACAGTACATTCAAACTCCTGTGTCCAATACCCGGACACGTCCACAGTACATCGAATCCATCGTGTCTAGCCCCGGACACGATCCAACCCCGACTCGTTCACAGAAATCCCAAAAACCCTAACCTAGATCTCGACCGCCGCCGGCGACTGGGACCTCCTCACCCTCATCGAGCCGTGGCCGCCTCGGATCCGTCGACCGTCGCCGCTCTCGAGTTTCCGCCGCCGCCGCCGAGACGAACGTCGACCGCCGCCGAGCTTCGACCACAGCAGATCCGTCGACCGTCGTCGAGCTCCGCTGCCGCCGCCGAGTTCGACCGCCGCCACAGCAGTCGTCGACCGCCGCCACAGCAGTCGTCGACCGCAAACGCCTTGCCCGCGTGACACCGGCGGACCTCCACCGCGCCGACGCCTGAAAACCCATGTGAGCCTCCCTTCTCCGGTTCTCTTCGATTCTCAGAGCAACGTTTGGGGGAAGTTAAAGAAATTGTTTAGTTATATAATCAATTAGTTAATTTATAATTAGTTAGTAATTAATGTAATTAGTTTAGTAAATAAATATAATTAGTTTAGTAAATTCATATAATTGGGTTAGTAATTTCTTGTAATTAGTTTAGTAATTAAAATATAATTAGTTTTATTGTTTATAATGTATGAATTTAGTTATTTATCATGTGTAAAATTTAGTTATGTATTATACATAAGGATTTGGTTATATTAATATGCAATTAGTTAGTTTTTATGTAATTAGTAGTTACGTAATAATTATAAGGGTTTTTGATTATGCAAAAATATAATAATTTGTTGGGGTTTATATTATTATTTAAGAAATAGTTTCAATAATAAAAAATTTAGTTCAAATTTGGTTATTTTGGACTGGTAACCGATTTCACTATAGATATAAAAATATATTGGCTTTTACATAAATTCTAAATTTTATAAATAAACTTTATTTGGTAATATTGTTCAAAATGATTTTGAAATGATTTTCATTAAATTAAGGTGTTACCTTAATTACAAATAAATGACCCTTTCCCCTATTAGCCTGGTATCCTTATCCCAATTTTCGTGCCGAACTCCGATCTTGAACTTCTTTATATAGTTTCTAGCTAATTGGACTACTCCGGACCCATTGAAACTAACTGCTATTTCATTTGGGATCACCTTGAGGAGGGTGGCATTATGTACATTCTTTGATTTGTTAATATACCTATATAAAAATATTTGATTGATATATATATACAAATATGTATTTTGGTGTATAAATATATATTTATATACATCTATTTAGTGTATATACACACATACATATTTTGTACAATTACTAATAGACACTTATATATATATTATATACATTTTTACTGGTATATACTTTGAGTGTAAATGTGTATTATATACGTATCCCTACTAGATGACCCTAGTTGACTAGAGCCATGCCTGGCAGAGCCCTGAGGCCAGGGTATTTTTATTGTGTGTTAGTGTAGCATCTGATACAAGTGATATTATTATATGTTTATAGGACTGTCGGATTCTCCAGACGATACTCTGGGACAGGACATTGGTATTGACAGCTAAGGACCCAAGGCGAGTACATTCTCTGATTAGTTTCTAATTTATGATATCTCCTATGTTCACTGTATCTAGTGTAGATATCCATGCTCTTGACACGTTGGTTACACGGATTGGTATACACGGATATCGTCATGAGATGTTATTCCTTTTTCATGGTGTAGCTTGTACAAGACTTGTTTTCTTGTTATCTTGTGCATGTACAGACACTGATTCCCGGGGAGACTTGCTACCTTCCTAGGGAATCCCGTGCCATAGTATACCATGATTGGATCTACTATACCAGTCGGGGGTTGGGGAGTATTTTAGTGTAGATATGTGATCATACCCAACTTTACATGCATCATAGCTCACCCCACATCTCACGTCGGGTGCGGCATGACCATTTACATGCTTCATAGCTGTTACGTGTGATTAGCCTGACCTCTACATGTATCATAGCTTACCAACGGTTAGCCTGACCTTACATGAATCATAGCTAATCACATGTATCCAGCCTGATCAAGTTCCCAAGCCGATCACATGTTAAAGCTAGTACTCATACACTTAGTCATAGGTTCTTGCTCATGGACATATTGTTTCTTCTCCTGTATTTACTTATAGTATTTCCAGTATTTCTTTTATTTCTCGTACCTATACATGCTTCTCGTATATTTCTATCTAGAACTGCTACATAGTTTATATCATGAATATAGAACTGCTATTTAGAGATGTACTTTGCTCCTTCCTGACTGGAAAACATTTTTCCAGACTGTGACCTTAGTGGACTTGTTTCTGACTCTTGGGCATTGGATGTTACTGATTGCAGGTATAATTATTTTGTCGTTAGACTTGTCTTGTATTTCTGGCTTGCCTTGATATCTCATCGTGCTTAGTTTATGTGATTGAGTATTTCTAACATTATTTTATGATATCCACGTCTCCTTATGGAGTTGGGTATTCACGTGAGTTTGATTAGATAGTTACATGACCTAGACAGCGTTCTACCGCCGATGCTGTAGCGTAGGTTGGACGTACCCACGCACTCGTGCCCCTAAACCGGGTGCGGGTCGTGACACATTTTTAGTGGTGGCCCATGCAGGTCAGACTTCGCTAGTTGTGCGATGTCGTAGTAGTGCGACGTCATAGTTGTACTACTACGTACCTGCTATAGAATATAGGACATAGGATACTAGGATGAGAGAGTATGCTCAATCACAAAATTCTTGAGAGATTCCTGGGACGACCCCTTGAGAATCTGATTAAAATTTCTAATTTTAAATCCTTCGCCTTGTTTCTGTCCGTCCTCACTAATTGATATTGAATTTGATTATTGTTGATCAATTATTAAAATTTGAATCTTGGTTTCATTGTAGAGTTGATTTCATGCCAAGATGAATTTTACGGACTAAATTTTTCGATATTATCTGATGACATATATGGATGAGAACAGTGAGAAAGGTGAAACGTCTGCTTGGGTTATGGAACCTAGAGTTATCGCAGCCGTACCGGTTAGCGAAGATTCTAGATGACATGACTGTAGGGTTGCGTACTTTAGTTACGGAACCTGTCATTTATCGCACCTATGCTCACTGGCATGGCGAAGATTCACAGCGTAATGATTTCTGACCGACGTGTATGATTATCGGGTTGTGTCTTAAAATTTGTTCTTAAGGTATCATCTCAACACTTATCTATTACTGTTATACAAAACTTTATTCCATCGTCCTTTTGGTTGCTAGCAGTAGAAACACCTTCAGTCCTCAATCCAGACTTTTGAGCTCCTATTCTTTGAGGATTCCTTGTTAAGTATGATAATTAGTGACTTGTAATTATGGCTGTGTCTTGAGTGTTAGTATTGGTTGAGTGTTGTTAGTGAGTTATAAGTGTTTCCTAGTTGGACATATGAGCAGTAGGCTTTAATCTAGAGTTAGCCCTTAGCATAGTACCTTGTAACAATGGTTCTGGGATAAGTGTCATTAGCGACTGAGAGTAGAAGGAGAGTATAGAGTATCAGTGATAGTTCTCAGAGTTAGTATCAAAGCCAATTACCCGTCCTGGATAATCATGATTTTATAATTAAGTGATCTATGTAAACAATTAGGTATCAAGGAATTGTGTTAAGAATTAATGGAGCATAATGTTCAATCGGATGATTGATATCGGGCGTGTTAAAGGTAAAGAAATTTATATGCATGAGGAGTTATAATGAGGTGTCATGAGTAGAGAAATATCGGAATCGGTAATGAAGATGGTGAAGCGTATCACAGATTAGTGTAACAGGCTATAAAAGGTTAAAAGAAAATACATATACAATAATCAAGATGAGGAACCATACACATACCCATGAGAGTAAAGAAACATGAGTGTTATAGTAGATACATGTAATCATGAGTTATAATGAGCTTGATGAGATGATCCATTAATAAAGCTAGTGATATAATACCAAGAGTGCTAATGATTCTATATCAAGGATTAGTCGAGAATAACGTTAATAACAGTAAGCACTCTGTGTGATGATAATTAGATGATATACCAGTTGACATAAATTAAAATCATGAAAGAAAATACAGGTGATGATAACTTTGATCATTGGAGGTAATAGTACAAGTGATTCAGGCAGTACAATTTTAGTACACAATTATAGACACTAGATGCATTGAGTGCACCTTGAGTATCAGAGACCGTGAGCACTGATATGTACATTGGTGGATTTATAAATTAAAAAGTTGAAATAAAAATTTATTTTAAGAATTATTGAGAAGTTGAGATTGTGCCATTAAAATTTTTGAGGATTTCAAATATTGATTCAATAAACATGGTCAAGGCTACAAAAATTTTAGAAGTGATTAAAATTCTATTTCGATGTTGAGTATCTGACTTTGAGGAGGCATATACAGTTATTTTTAAGTTGATCGAGAAGTTAAACCTTGATGATTATTTTTGAGGATTAAATTTATGGTAGATGAGAAATATGAATATTAATATATGAGTAGATGATATACACGTGTAAGGATCTGGTGACTTGAGCATGATTGAGATGGCACCGCAGACTGACTTGGGTGTCCATCTAAAATTGTATTGGAAAGAGCAGTATTTAGTATGGTGTTGCACTTGACGTATATTTGAGTGATAAGAACGACTAGTATGAACAATTATAGTAGGAACGGGAACTGACAGAGGGTATGGTACAAAAGAGATAGAGGTATCAACTTGGATGCATTATTGAATCATGGTTATATTCTTGGCATCAGATTTTGGCATTAATAGACAGGTGTGTGCAATACAAATATATTCATGGATCTTGTGGATTAATGATTAGTTGAGATGGGTACCAGTGTACAGGAATAGGAATTAGTTAATGAATGTGCTAGAGTTAAGTGTTTGTTAGAGATAGTAGATACTACAAGTAATATGTTAGCAGGTTCTTCTTTTTCCTAATGTTCCTTTTTTCGTCCTTCGATTGATTGATTTTCCTAGTACTGTAGTTGTCTGCATGATTTCTTGTTAGAATAAAACTAGTAGTACACCCTAACAGAGACTAAAATAGCATGACAAAAGACACATGACCTATATTTTTTTAAATTGCATGGCTGTAGGTAGAATTTTCTTAAACCATGATCATTAGGGTTTTGACCATAGCAAAGATCTATGACAAGGTTATGACTGACAAAAGAGACAAGAGGATTAAATTTGTGGATGAGCATTAATTTAAATAAAGAATTTAGGGGTTGCTATAACGGAGTTGATGGATCATTAATTTTACGAAAATCGAGGTATGATTGAAATTCGAGGATAAACATTAACTTAAATGGAGAGCTAAGAAATTCACAGGGCAAAATTGAGGATTTATTAATTTTAGGAAGGTCTTGATATGATTAAATTGATTATTAAAATTTGAGAAAATTTAAGAGATTATTATTTTATCTATTTGATTGCAAGATAGAAATTTTATATTTTATATTGAAGATTCTGAAGGTATCGCATTGTTGAGTATTTGAGGAAAAAGAAAATCGGAAAATAAAATCGTTAATGGAATGGTGTCAAATTCAATTCTCGGGAGGATAATTTAGATTTGAATAAGCATCAATTAAAATTGAGTTAGAGGAGTAAGATGATTGATGGATTAGTGGTTAAAATTTAAATTTTGGGACACGATTTTATAAATATGCATTGATTGTATTTCAATTGGAGGATTGTGTATTAAAATCCTGGAGTATTTAGATACGAACTTAAAATTTTTGGATAGTTTATGACAAAAAGGGGATTTGATTTTTACTTGAAGATTTTCAGGAATATGATGTTATAGAATTTTGAAAGGTTGTGAAATAACAATATGGAATTACTTCATGATTATTTGGTTTAAAATTTAAATTTTGATAGAAATAATATGATGAGTAAAGGTAATTATTGAGGATCTTAAATTTCGAGGACAAAAATTTTCTAAGGTGGGTAGACTTGTAACCTCCGATTTTCAAATTTCCGAAATATTTAGATTTTTATTTTATTTTAAAATATCAAGTTTATAAGATATTTCTCCTTGAATTTTAGTATTAGATTTTTAACAATGTTTGATTTTTTGTAAGTGATTTGAAATCTTTTATAAAATTATTTTTCCTAAATGTCGATTTATTATAAATTAATAAATAATGATATATATATAATACTCTAGCTTCGAATATTTATTGGCTTGAATTCATAAAATTATTTGTTTAATAAAATTATTGAAGGACTAGTTATTTTCATAATAAATTTTCATATCCATTTTGGAATAGTAAATAAATAAATTACATAATTTCTAGGGTTTTGAAATATGGGTTTAATTAGTAGCTAATTTGGAATCAGTTAGCCTTGGAAGCCTCATAAAACATTTTCTTAAATTATATTTTTCTATTAAATTTACCAGTTTACCATCTCCCATTCACACCCTCATTTTCCCACATGAAAACCCATTTATATATAATCTTGGCCATTCATTATTGGGCCAATCCTCACCCTTCATCCCACACCCTCTTTCCCTATTTAAAGTCTCTCACCCACACCATTCCCAAGAAACCCTAGCTAGCCCTCACAAATTCCCACAAGCCAACAAGCCATCACCATTGATTTGTGTGCTCGTGTCCGTGTGTCCAGCATTACAGTGTCAGCCGTGTTGGCCTCGGGTCCGACCCCGGGTGTCCTACCGTATCCATTCATTTCCTGTGTCCAGATTTACAACGTTACAACCAGATTTTCGTGTCCGACACCATCTGGACACAACCCCCACACCACAGTAAATTCAAACCCCTGTGTCCAACACCCGGACACGTCCACAGTACATCGAATCCATCGTGTCCAGCCCCGGACACGATCCAACCCCGACTCGTTCACAGAAATCCCAAAAACCCTAACCTAGATCTCGACCGCCGCCGGCGACTGGGACCTCCTCACCCTCGTCGAGCCGTGGCCGCCTCGGATCCGTCGACCGCCGCCGCTCTCGAGTTTCCGCCGCCGCCGCCGAGACGAACGTCGACCAGCGCCGAGCTTCGACCACAGCAGATCCGCCGACCGTCGTCGAGCTCCGCTGCCGCCGCCGAGTTCGACCGCCGCCACAGCAGTCGTCGACCGCCGACGCCTTGCCCGCGTGACCCCGGCGGACCTCCACCGCGCCGACGCCTGAAAACCCATGTGAGCCTCCCTTTTCCGGTTCTCTTCGATTCTCAGAGCAACGTTTGGGGGAAGTTAAAGAAATTATTTAGTTATATAATCAATTAGTTAATTTATAATTAGTTAGTAATTAATGTAATTAGTTTAGTAAATAAATATAATTAGTTTAGTAAATTCATATAATTGGGTTAGTAATTTCATGTAATTAGTTTAGTAATTAAAATATAATTAGTTTTATTGTTTATAATGTATGAATTTAGTTATTTATCATGTGTAAAATTTAGTTATGTATTATACATAAGGATTTGGTTATATTAATATGCAATTAGTTAGTTTTTATGTAATTAGTAGTTGCGTAATAATTATAAGGGTTTTTGATTATGCAAAAATATAATAATTTGTTGGGCTTTATATTATTATTTAAGAAATAGTTTCAATAATAAAAAAATTAGTTCAAATTTGGTTATTTTGGACTGGTAACCGATTTCACTATAGATATAAAAATATATTGGCTTTTACATAAATTCTAAATTTTATAAATAAACTTTATTTGGTAAATATTGTTCAAAATAATTTTAAAATGATTTTCATTAAATTAAGGTGTTACCTTAATTACAAATAAACGACCCTTTCCCCTATTAGCCTGGTATCCTTATCCCGATTTTCGTGCCGAACTCCGATCTTGAACTTCTTTATATAGTTTCTAGCTAATTGGACTGCTCCGGACCCATTGGAACTAACTGCTATTTCATTTGGGATCACCTTGAGGAGGGTGGCATTATGTACATTCTTTGATTTGTTAATATACCTATATAAAAATATTTGATTGATATATATATACAAATATGTATTTTGGTGTATAAATATATATTTATATACATCTATTTAGTGTATATACACACATACATATTTTGTACAATTACTAATAGACACTTATATATATATATTATATATGTTTTTACTGGTATATACTTTGAGTGTAAATGTGTATTATATACGTATCCCTACTAGATGACCCTAGTTGACTAGAGCCATGCCTGGCATAGCCCTGAGGCCAGGGTATTTCTATTGTGTGTTAGTGTAGCATCTGATACAAGTGATATTATTATATGTTTATAGGACTGTCGGATTCTCCAGACGATACTCTGGGACAGGACATTGGTATTGACAGCTAAGGACCCAAGGCGAGTACATTCTCTGATTAGTTTCTAATTTATGATATCTCCTATGTTCACTGTATCTAGTGTAGATATCCATGCTCTTGACACGTTGGTTACACGGATTGGTATACACGGATCTCGTCATGAGATGTTATTCCTTTTTCATGGTGTAGCTTGTACAAGATTTGTTTCTTTGTTATCTTGTGCATGTACAGACACTGATTCCCGGGGAGACTTGCTACCTCCCTAGGGAATCCCGTGCCATAGTGTACCATGATTGGATCTACTATACCAGTCGGGGGTTGGGGAGTATTTTAGTGTAGATATGTGATCATACCCAACTTTACATGCATCATAGCTCACCCCACATCTCACGTCGGGTGCGGCCTGACCATTTACATGCTTCATTGCTGTTACGTATGATTAGCCTGACCTCTATATGCATCATAGCTAACCAACGGTTAGCCTGACCTTACATGAATCATAGCTAATCACATGTAACCAGCCTGATCAAGTTCCCAAGCCGATCACATGTTAAAGCTAGTACTCATACACTTAGTCATAGGTTCTTGCTCATGGACATATTGTTTCTTCTCCTGCATTTACTTACAGTATTTCCAGTATTTCTTTTATTTCTCGTACCTATACATGCTTCTCGTATATTTTCATCTAGAACTGCTACATAGTTTATATCATGAATATAGAACTGCTATTTAGAGATGTACTTTGCTCCTTCCTGATTGGAAAATATTTTTCCAGACTGTGACCTTAGTGGACTTGTTTCTGACACTTGGGCATTGGATGTTACTGATTGCAGGTATGATTATTTTGTCGTTAGACTTGTCTTGTATTTCTGGCGTGCCTTGATATCTTATCGTGCTTAGTTTATGTGATTGAGTATTTCTAACATTATTTTATGATATCCATGTCTCCTTATGGAGTTGGGTATTCACGTGAGTTTGATTAGATAGTTACATGACCTAGACAGCATTCTACCGTCGATGCTGCGGCGTAGGCTGGACGTACCCACGCACTCGTGCCCCTAAACCGGGTGCGGGTCATGACACATTTTTAGTGGTAGCCCATGCAGGTCAGACTTCGCTAGTTGTGCGATATCGTAGTAGTGCAACATCATAGTTGTACTACTACGTACCTGCTATAGAATATAGGACATAGGATACTAGGATGAGAGAGGATGCTCAATCACAAAATTCTGGAGAGATTCCTGGGACGACCCCTTGAGAATCTTATTAAAATTTCTAATTTTAAATCCTTCGTCTTGTTTCTGTCCGTCCTCACTCATTGATATTGAATTTGATTATTGTTGATCAATTATTAAAATTTGAATCTTGGTTTCATTGTAGAGTTGATTTCATGCCGAGATGAATTTTACGGACTAAATTTTTCGATATCATCTGATGACATATATGGATGAGAACAGTGAGAAAGGTGAAACGTCTGCTTAGGTTTTGGAACCTAGAGTTATCGCAGCCGTACAGGTTAGCGAAGATTCTAGATGACATGACTGTAGGGTTGCGTACTTTAGTTACGGAACCTGTCGTTTATCGCACCTATGCTCACTGGCATGGCGAGGATTCACAGCGTCATGATTTCTGACCGACGTGTATGATTATCGGGTTGTGTCTTAAAATTTGTTCTTAAGGTATCATCTCAACACTTATCTATTACTGTTATACAAGACTTTATTCCATCGTCCTTTTGGTTGCTAGCAGTAGAAACACCTTCAGTCCTCAATCCAGACTTTTGAGCTCCTATTCTTTGAGGATTCCTTGTTAAGTATGATAATTAGTGACTTGTAATTATGGCTGTGTCTTGAGTGTTAGTATTGGTTGAGTATTGTTAGTGAGTTATAAGTGTTTCCTAGTTGGACATATGAGCAGTAGGCTTTAATCTAGAGTTAGCCCTTAGTATAGTACCTTGTAACAATGGTTCTGGGATAAGTGTCATTAGCGACTAAGAGTAGAAGGAGAGTATAGAGTATCAGTAATAGTTCTCAGAGTTAGTATCAAAGCCAATTACCCGTCCTGGATAATCATGATTTTGTAATTAAGTGATCTATGTAAACAATTAGGTATCAAGGAATTGTGTTAAGAATTAATGGAGCATAACGTTCAATCGGATGATTGATATCGGGCGTGTTAAAGGTAAAGAAATTTATATGCATGAGGAGTTATAATGAGGTGTCATGAGTAGAGAAATATCGGAATCGATAATGAAGATGGTGAAGCGTATCACAGATTAGTGTAACAGGCTATGAAAGGTTAAAAGGAAATACATATACAACAATCGAGATGAGGAACCATACACATACCCATGAGAGTAAAGAAACATGAGTGTTATAGTAGATACATGTAATCATGAGTTATAATGAGCTTGATGAGATGATCCATTAATGAAGCTAGTGATATAATACCAAGAGTGCTAATGATTCTATATCAAGGATTAGTCGAGAATAACGTTAATAACAGTAAACACTCTGTGTGATGATAATTAGATGATATACCAGTTGACATAAATTGAAATCATGAAAGAAAATACAGGTGATGATAACTTTGATCATTGGAGGTAATAGTACAAGTAATTCAGGCAGTACAATTTTAGTACACAATTATAGACACTAGATGCATTGAGTGCACCTTGAGTATCAGAGACCGTGAGCACTGATATGTACATTGGTGGATTTATAAATTAAAAAGTGGAAATAAAAATTTATTTTAAGAATTATTGAGGAGTTGAGATTGTGCCATTAAAATTTTTGAGGATTTCAAATATTGATTCAATAAACATGGTCAAGGCTACAAAGATTTTAGAAGTGATTAAAATTCTATTTCGATGTTGAGTATCTGACTTTGAGGAGGCATATACAGTTGTTTTTAAGTTGATCGAGAAGTTAAACCTTGATGATTATTTTTGAGGATTAAATTTATGGTAGATGAGAAATATGAATATTAATATATGAGTAGATGATATACACGTGTAAGGATCTGGTGACTTGAGCATGATTGAGATGGCACCGCAGACTGACTTGGGTGTCCATCTAAAATTGTATTGGAAAGAGCAGTATTTAGTATGGTGTTGCACTTGACGTATATTTGAGTGATAAGAACGACTAGTATGAACAATTATAGTAGGAACGGGAACTGACAGAGGGTATGGTACTAAAGAGATAGAGGTATCAACTTGGATGCATTATTGAATCATGGTTATATTCTTGGCATCAGATTTTGGCATTAATAGACAGGTGTGTGCAATACAGATATATTCATGGATCTTGTGGATTAATGATTAGTTGAGATGGGTACCAGTGTACAGGAATAGGAATTAGTTAGTGAATGTGCTAGAGTTAAGTGTTTGTTAGAGATAGTAGATACTACAAGTAATATGTTAGCAGGTTCTTCTTTTTCCTAATGTTCCTTTTTCTGTCCTTCGATTGATTGATTTTCCTAGTACTGTAGTTGTCTGCATGATTTCTTGTTAGAATAAAACTAGTAGTACACCCTAACATAGACTGAAATACCATAACAAAAGACACATGACCTATATTTTCTTAAATTGCATGGCTGTAGGTAGAATTTTCTTAAACCATGATCATTAGGGTTTTGACCATAGCAAAGATCTATGACAAGGTTATGACTGACAAAAGAGACAAGCAGATTAAATTTGTGGATGAGCATTAATTTAAATAAAGAATTTAGGGGTTGCTATAACGGAGTTGATGGATCATTAATTTTACGAAAATCGAGGTATGATTGAAATTCGAGGATAAACATTAACTTAAATGGAGAGCTAAGAAATTCACAGGGCAAAATTGAGGATTTATTAATTTTAGGAAGGTCTTGATATGATTAAATTGATTATTAAAATTTGAGAAAATTTAAGAGATTATCATTTTTATCTATTTGATTGCAAGATAGAAATTTTATATTTTATATTGAAGATTCTGAAGGTATCGCATCGTTGAGTATTTGAGGACAAAGAAAATCGAAAAATAAAATCGTTAATGGAATGGTGTCGAATTCAGTTCTCGGGAGGATAATTTAGATTTGAATAAGCATCAATTGAAATTGAGTTAGAGGAGTATGATGATTGATGGATTAGTGGTTAAAATTTAAATTTTGGGACACGATTTTATAAATATGCATTGATTGTATTTTAATTGGAGGATTGGATATTAAAATCCTGGAGTATTTAGATACGAACTTAAAATTTTTGGATAGTTTATGACAAAAAGGGGATTTGATCTTTACTTGAAGATTTTCAGGAATATGATGTTATAGAATTTTGAAAGGTTGTGAAATAACAATATGTAATTACTTCATGATTATTTGGTTTGAAATTTAAATTTTGATAGAAATAATATGATGAGTAAAGGCAATTACTGAGGATCTTAAATTTCGAGGACAAAATTTTTCTAAGGTGGGTAGACTTGTAACCTCCGATTTCCAAATTTCCGAAATATCTAGATTTTTATTTTATTTTAAAATATCAAGTTTATAAGATATTTCTCCTTGAATTTTAGTATTAGATTTTTAACAATGTTTGATTTTTTTGTAAGTGATTTGAAATCTTTTATAAAATCATTTTTCCTAAAAGTCGATTTATTATAAATTAATAAATAATGATATATATATAATACTCTAGCTTCGAATATTTATTGGCTTGAAATCATAAAATTATTTGTTTAATAAAATTATTGAAGGACTAGTTGTTTTCATAATAAATTTTCATATCCATTTTGGAATAGTAAATAAATAAATTACATAATCTCTAGGGTTTTGAAATATGGGTTTAATTAGTAGCTAATTTGGAATCAGTTAGCCTCTTAAAATATTTTCTTAAATTATATTTTTCTATTTAATTTACCAGTTTACCGTCTCCCATTCACACCCTCATTTTCCCACATGAAAACCCATTTATATATAATCTTGGCCATTCATTATTGGGCCAATCCTCACCCTTCATCCCACACCCTCTTTCCCTATTTAAAGTCTCTCACCCACACCATTCCCAAGAAACCCTAGCTAGCCCTCACAAATTCCCACAAGCCAACAAGCCATCACCATTGATTTGTGTGCTCGTGTCCGTGTGTCCAGCATTACAGTGTCAGCCGTGTTGGCCTCGGGTCCGACCCCGGGTGTCCTACCGTATCCATTCATTTCCTGTGTCCAGATTTACAACGTTACAACCAGATTTTCGTGTCCGACACCATCTGGACACAACCTCCACACCACAGTAAATTCAAACCCCTGTGTCCAACACCCGGACACGTCCACAGTACATCGAATCCATCGTGTCCAGCCCCGGACACGATCCAACCCCGACTCGTTCACAGAAATCCGAAAAACCCTAACCTAGATCTCGACCGCCGCCGGCGACTGGGACCTCCTCACCCTCGTCGAGCCGTGGCCGCCTCGGATCCGTCGACCGCCGCCGCTCTCGAGTTTCCGCCGCCACCGCCGAGACGAACGTCGACCGCCGCCGAGCTTCGACCACAGCAGATCCGCCGACCGTCGTCGAGCTCCGCTGCTGCCGCCGAGTTCGACCGTCGCCACAGCAGTCGTCGACCGCCGACGCCTTGCCCGCGTGACCCCGGCGGACCTCAACCGCGCCGACGCCTGAAAACCCATGTGAGCCTCCCTTCTCCGGTTCTCTTCGATTCTCAGAGCAACGTTTGGGGAAAGTTAAAGAAATTGTTTAGTTATACAATCAATTAGTTAATTTATAATTAGTTAGTAATTAATGTAATTAGTTTAGTAAATAAATATAATTAGTTTAGTAAATTCATATAATTGGGTTAGTAATTTCATGTAATTAGTTTAGTAATTAAAATATAATTAGTTTTATTATTTATAATGTATGAATTTAGTTATTTATCATGTGTAAAATTTAGTTATGTATTATACATAAGGATTTGGTTATATTAATATGCAATTAGTTAGTTTTTATGTAATTAGTAGTTGCGTAATAATTATAAGGGTTTTTTATTATGCAAAAATATAATAATTTATTGGGGTTTATATTATTATTTAAGAAATAGTTTCAATAATAAAAAATTTAGTTCAAATTTGGTTATTTTGGACTGGTAACCGATTTCACTATAGATATAAAAATATATTGGCTTTTACATAAATTCTAAAATTTATAAATAAACTTTATTTGGTAATTATTGTTCAAAATAATTTTGAAATGATTTTCATTAAATTAAGGTGTTACCTTAATTACAAATAAACGACCATTTTCCCTATTAGCCTGGTATCCTTATCCCGATTTTCGTACCGAACTCCGATCTTGAACTTTTTTATATAGTTTCTAGCTAATTGGACTACTCCGGACCCATTGGAACTAACTGCTATTTCATTTGGGATCACCTTAAGGAGGGTGGCATTATGTACATTCTTTGATTTGTTAATATACCTATATAAAAATATTTGATTGATATATATATACAAATATGTATTTTGGTGTATAAATATATATTTATATACATCTATTTAGTGTATATACATACATACGTATTTTGTACAATTACTAATAGATACTTATATATATATTATATACGTTTTTACTGGTATATACTTTGAGTGTAAATGTGTATTATATACGTATCCCTACTAGATGACCCTAGTTGACTAGAGCCATGCCTGGCATAGCCCTGAGGCCAGGGTATTTCTATTGTGTGTTAGTGTAGCATCTGATACAAGTGATATTATTATATATTTATAGGACTGTCGGATTCTCCAGACGATACTCTGGGACAGGACATTGGTATTGACAGCTAAGGACCCAAGGCGAGTACATTCTCTGATTAGTTTCTAATTTATGATATCTCCTATGTTCATTGTATCTAGTGTAGATATCCATGCTCTTGACACGTTGGTTACACGGATTGGTATACACGGATCTCGTCATGAGATGTTATTCCTTTTTCATGGTGTAGCTTGTACAAGACTTGTTTCCTTGTTATCTTGTGCATGTACAGACACTGATTCCCGAGGAGACTTGCTACCTCCCTAGGGAATCCCGTGCCATAGCGTACCATGATTGGATCTACTATACCAGTCGGGGGTTGGGGAGTATTTTAGTGTAGATATGTGATCATACCCAACTTTACATGCATCATAGCTCACCCCACATCTCACGTCGGGTGCGGCCTGACCATTTACATGCTTCATAGCTGTTACGTGTGATTAGCCTGACCTCTACATGCATCATAGCTAACCAACGGTTAGCCTGACCTTACATGAATCATAGCTAATCACATGTAACCAGCCTGATCAAGTTTCCAAGCCGATCACATGTTAAAGCTAGTACTCATACACTTAGTCATATGTTCTTGCTCATGGACATATTGTTTCTTCTCCTGCATTTACTTACAGTATTTCCAGTATTTCTTTTATTTCTCGTACATATACATGCTTCTCGTATATTTCCATCTAGAACTGCTACATAGTTTATATCATGAATATAGAACTGCTATTTAGAGATGTACTTTGCTCCTTCTTGACTGGAAAACATTTTTCTAGACTGTGACCTTAGTGGACTTGTTTCTGACACTTGGGCATTGGATGTTACTGATTGCAGGTATGATTATTTTGTCGTTAGACTTGTCTTGTATTTCTGGCTTGCCTTGATATCTCATCGTGCTTAGTTTATGTGATTGAGTATTTCTAACATTATTTTATGATATCCACGTCTCCTTATGGAGTTGGGTATTCACGTGAGTTTGATTAGATAGTTACATGACCTAGACAGCGTTCTACCGCCGATGCTGCGGTGTAGGCTGGACGTACCCACGCACTCGTGCCCCTAAACCGGGTGCGGGTCGTGACAACGACCGTCCGCGAAACTAGATTCAAAAATTCACCTTGTACACAAGTTGTCCATGACCGCACTATCCTCCTGACTTCCATATTCTCGCATCTAATACAAGTTCAAGCTGAGGTCTTGTTAGAACTTATCGACCCCCTAAGCCGTCAGATTCAGCACAGAACGAGTGTTGATTTCAGAGATGTCATGATCTTATCTTACTTGACCTTCCATGCTGCAGTCCCCTAGTACGGGAACTGCCTTGGTGACCTAACGGTCCCGAAGTCTTTCAATGTTTTCAATTACTTGGCTCGGAATGACTATTTTGATAACCTTTCTGCCTCAACTGAGCGAACCATTAATAGTGAAGTGCATTGATTCATGGCATATTATTTATGACAAGCATAGCGAAAAAGTAAAGCAGACAAGCATTGGAACAATATGAAAATAACTTTATGGATATATGCGGCATAGCCATACTTGAAAATATAAGCGGTTACACTAGCACGAGTCAAAAGAGGTAGTACGAGGAACTAACAATAAACAAAGTTTTTTCACGTTATATGCAAGTAATATAAGATGGGATTATTCTCTTAGCTAAGTACGTTCATTTCTTTAATTAGCATGCAAGGGTTATCGCCTAGCAATCTAGCATGTATATTCTAAATTCTTAGGTGTGCAGGCCAAGCAAAGATAGGTTAATCGTAGCCACCCACCTGAACGAGGGCTTGTCTCGGCCGAGTGAGACTCCGAGTGAACCGCTAAAAACTCCAAGTCTAAGTGTTGATATGCCGTTTGAGTCATCTTGCAGAACTGAGCGAAGTGGGCTTTTACAGGGACGTCTGTTAAACAAAGATCCTCTCATGATAAAAACCCCAGAATCCTTGACAGTCAAACTCCGCTGGAAAGCTCCAACACCGTCAGCATTTGCGACGGGCACTGAGGGAGCTGAATTGGAAGAGTATGTCGCTGCTTCCACTGACGTACCTTCTTACAATAATGTAATTACGTCAAAAAAGATACCATATTTCCTCAAAAAAGGGTTATCTTTGAATTACTCCATTGTTGCACATTAAAACGTTATATATTCTTTAGAATATGGGTTAGGTCTACACCTACACACACAGATAACTACCCTTCACACAATAGACCAGATCCTCCCTAGCCAGGATTCTTGCTTCATAATTTCGGAAAGGAAAAGAGGCGATAAACCCATCATCTTTGGAAAAATAGAAGGTCGTCGGGACTTTCTTTCATAAGAACTAAAACCGAAAAGCGGCAAAATGCAACTTCACCTCTACAACGTACAGACTAAGCGCATCCTTCAGAAGATGGGATATGACCTAAAAAGTGACCAAGAGCTAAACTATGGTGAAGGGTGAAGCTTACCATTGCATCATTTTGTTCCCAAGGGCAAGCCCCAGATGTACTACCAATGAACCAGTCATGGTCTGTGGTATGTTACACCTCCTACAACTTCCAAAGATTCAGAGAAAGATGAGAAACTACAATCTCACACTTTACAATCATCCGCTTTGGATTTTGACACTAGCATCAGGGATATGCTCAAACAAACATTGTCTATCAATATGGTGTCAACTGACCCAGAAGAAGACAACGAATACCCAATCGAGCTCTTTGAAGTAGAATTATGGGCTCAAAATTTTGAAGTACAGTGGGAATTATGGTTTGAACAACGAGAATCTCCTACTGAAGATGAGGTGGTGCAGGTTAATTTGGGCAACGACTCTGCTTCTAAACCCATCTTTATCAGCAAAAATCTCTCTACAGAGGAGCGTGAATAACTTATCTAGTTGGTAAGAGAATACATCAACGTCTTCTCATGGAGCTATGAAGACATGTTGGGCTTGGATCCTCAAATCGCAATGCACAAGCTCAATATTCTATCGGACGCTAAGCCGATAAAACAACAACAAATGCGGTTTTGTCCAAACATTATAGACGTAATTGAATCTGAAGTGAATAAGTATATATCAGCGATTTTATTCTCGAAGAGTAACATCTGGATTGGGTAGCTAATATCGTTCCCATCGTCAAAAAAGGGTAAAATCTGAGTCTGTATAGACTTTCGTGACTTGAACGCAGCTTGCCCAAATAATGAGTTGCCCCTTCTAATCACAGACGTGATGGTTGATACTACTTGTTCTTTCGAGCGTATATCCTTCATGGATGGGTTCTCATGCTTCAATCAGATTAAGATGTTTTCGGATGACGATAAGCATATGGCATTCCGAACACCGATAGGGGTATACTTTTATAAAGTAACGCCCTTCGGGTTGAAGAATGCATGTGTGACATACCAGTGAGCGATGAGCACCATTTTTTGTGAATATCTACACAAGATAGTCGAGTGTTGTATTGACGACATTGCTGTCAAAAGCCGCTTCCAGGAAGATCACATTCATGACCAGAAGATGATATTTGACCTAATGTGAGCGCATCAGCTCAAGATGAACCCAACAAAGTCTGTTTTGGGAGTCTCCAGCAGCAAGTTCTTAGGTTTTATCATAACCTCAAAGGCCATCCTTGATATACACCCTCCAAAAAACCTTCGAGAGCTTCACAGTCTGCAAGGAAGGTTAGCATACATTAGGAGGTTCATAGACAACCCCTCTGGGCGATGTAAATCCTTCACTCAACTTATGAGGAAGGGAGTCTCTTTCATTTGGACTGAAAAATATCAACGAGCCTTTGACGACATCACAAATTACCTCATGAAGCCCCCAATGTTAGTGACTCAGTTATGGAAAAACTCATCCTGCTCTATGTACAAGCAACGAATTACTCTATCGACACTTTACTAGCCCAGAAGAGTGACGCAGGTCATGAGCAGGCCATCTACTACCTCAGTAGAATAATGATTGGCGCAGAACGATGACTGGTGTGGAATATAGATACAACCTTGTCTAGAAGGAGTGCCTCACTCTGCTCTTCGCGATTCAAAAGAACCGTCATTATTTAACTGAGCAAACAATCCATGTGATTTCGTGAGTTAACCCGTTCATAGTCCTCATGACTAAGCCTGGGGTATTTCACTCTCGTTTAGCCACTTAGGCAATACTACTGTCACCTTATGACATAGTATTTGTTCCACAAAAGGCGATCAAGGGCCAAGCATTGGCTAACTTCCTGGTAGATCATCTGGTGCCAAAAATCTTGAAGCCTTAAGATAAGATTCCAAATGAGGTGTTAGAATCTAACACAACAACATGAGAGGTCGTATGGCGAATATTCTTCGATGGTGCTTCAAGAACAGGGTCCAAAGACAATATCATCACTGGAGTGGGGGTAGTGTTGATTTTTTTTCGATGACCTGGTCATCAATCGTGCTTACTCACTTACTGAGCCATATTCCAACAATGTGGCAGAATATAATGCTCTCATTATTGGGCTCCAGCTGGCTAAACAGTTGAATATAGACTACCTAAAAGCCTATGGTGATTCCAAATTGATAGTCTGCCAGATCCGGGGCGAGTACAAAGTCTGTCATGATGACTTACTCCCCTACCATCAAGCAACAGTCGACATATTTTTTTACGTTCACAGGATTCTTTATAGAACATGTGTCACGACTGCAAAATATCGAGACTGACGCTCTTGCTGGTCACCCCGCTTCCTTCGTAGTCCCGATTAAGACCTACTAATTGGTTACAATAGTCGGACAAGAATTGGTCTGCCCTAAGAACAACTTATGCTTGTGTCTAAGCTACTTTATGAAAACATACGTCAACGTCAAAGATTGGCGGCTTCCATTTATAGACTATGCCATCTACGAAATCCTTCTAGATGACCCGAAGGAGGCCATTTTCGTTAGAAGATGCTCCCTCTGAGTTTACTATGATACAACTACTAAGATGATATACCGTCGTTCATACGACAGGCTCCTGCTTTGGTGCCTATTGGACACAGAAGCAAAGCAAGCACTACATGAAGCTTACGATGGTGTTTGTGGTGCATACCAACCCGACCCTAAGTTACAGGACCGCCTCCTACGTATGGGCTACTATTGGCCAACGATGGTAGCAGATGCCGTTGACTATGCAAGAAGTGCAAAATATGTCAAATTTATGTTGACTTCATCCACCAACCTTCAAAATTTTTATACCCGACCATTGTATCTTGGTCGTTCGAAGCATGGGATATGGACATCATCAGGACGATCAGTCCACCTTCGTCTAAGGGGCATCGATTCTTCCTGGCTATTACAAATTATTCTCAAAATGGGTGGAAGTTGTTCCGTTCGCAGAAGTAAAAATATCCAATGTGATTAGTTACATAAAATATCACGTCATCTTCCGCTTTGCCTTATCTCGCAGAATCATACATGAAAATGGTCCATAATTTGTGAGCCATAATTTCTTTTGATTTTGCGATAAAAATTGAATCCAGAATATAGCTTTGACTGCCTACAATCTAGCATCAAATGGATTAGCAGAAGTGTTCAACAAGACGATAATTAAGCTACTCAAAAAGTTTGATTCATCCAATAAGCATGACTGGAACGAGAAGCTTGGCGAATGTCTATTGGCCTACCGGACAACGGTCCGAACTTCGATAGAAAGCACGTTGTTTTCTTTGGTCTACGAAAGTTAAGCCGTGATTCCTCTTGAAACCCAAATCCCTTCCCTCCGAGTAGCTCTCTCCAACCAGCTGACCGTGGAAGATAACTATCGTCGGCCTCTACAAGAGTTGGAGGCACTTTACTAAAGATGCCTCTTGGCTCAATAGCGCATTGAGCTATATCAAGCACGACTTTCAGGAGCCTTCGACAAAAAGGTAAAGGAAATGACATTCCAAGTCGATGATCTCGTCATAATAGTGAGAAGACCAATGGTCAAGACCCACAGGTCAGCAGAAAAGTTCTAAGCCAAGTGGGAGGGCCCATTCATAGTGGAGACAGTCTACTCCAATGGCACATACAAGCTCGATAGGCCTAATAGTGACTTGCTAATAATGCCAATCAACGACAAGTTCCTAAAAAAATACTTTGCCTAAGTTAGGAATGTAAAAAATGTGTATGTATTTTATTTCTTTCACTGCATGTAATCTGGTAAGTCTCTACCGTACGCGATACAAATCTGTTAGCCGTACTCGATAATCCCGAGTGCACAATGGATAATAAATCCTCAAAAATTCTCGAAGGCAAAAAGTTTACGTCCTTATCACCTCTGAACTATAAGCTGTTCATCCTTCCCAGTAGAGTAGAAGAAAACAGTTATGTCCATATTACCTCTGACTCGTTTCTTTTTATTTCCACAAAAATACTTCACCTTGTTCGTACTCATCATCTACAAGCAAGCCTACCAGTTTTGCACCAAAATGTCCCAACCATCGCAGATGGTGTCTCCTTTAAAGATTTTTTCCAAGAACTGCTCTAACCTATCATGTCCATATCACCTCTGATAGGGCCTGTTTATCACAAGTTATGATATTATACTATGTTCATATTACCTCGATTATAATATTTGTAACCATGATACATGCGACAACCTAAAAGTTCTAAAAGGAAAAAGAATTTTTTTATTCATATTCAAGATCATGAGTACATATGATTGAAGTCAATTACATTCAAAAAGGATTTTTATTGATATTAAAGATCAAGAGTACATTTGAAAAGAAGGGAACCTCTCTGTGTTGCTTCTGGTACGAACTCGAGTGAAGTCGGCAGCTCAACACATTCTGGGTCATCACTATAGCAAACTCCTCAGAGCAAGCCACAATACATGAAAAAAAATCCAGACTGATGGATAGCAAGGGAGTTTGCAACATAGATCTAAGCCTACATAGACCCAACTCTGTAGTGTAAAAGGACCGATAGAAGTCCCGGTTGGGATGTTAATCCCATCCCTGTAATCACGATGGCCATATACTGGGAATAGCTACAGTGAGCTAGGTTAAAAGATAACATACAATCTTTCGGGTAATGTGTTTGTTCATCACGAACAATTGAACTTATGATATCCTTCCATATTCTATCAAGACTAGGGCGACCTAAGGCAACTCTTGCATGACAAGTACGCACACAAGTCAGAATACTTGCAATAAAGGCCGCAAAAAAGAAGATACTGGCAAATCAGAAGCAAGTTATCCATGTCCAGGACATCATGCACACAGAATAAATATCTGATATATGTGCATCTCGTTCATAGCACATGTTACAGACACGGTGGCCTCTAATAGAGACGGTCGCATCTATACGGAGAATGTCTACGCATAGCCTTCCAGCATATGCTTCTGATGAGCGTCCTGAGATAGCATCGTCCATGCACTTATTAAAGGGTTCTCGCCATCAGCGAATCTTCATGTCGAAGCCTTTCGATGACAGCTATGTGCGTCAAGCCATAGGATTTTTTTGTGCATGTTCTTGGCAAA
This sequence comes from Iris macrosiphon, assembly GCA_036927795.1. Taxonomy (NCBI): domain Eukaryota; kingdom Viridiplantae; phylum Streptophyta; class Magnoliopsida; order Asparagales; family Iridaceae; genus Iris; species Iris macrosiphon. The sequence goes on from JAYESA010000006.1 coordinate 80,443,710, forward strand.
TTTTTGCCCATGCAAAGCAGACTGTGCAATAGTGTCTGTGTGTTTTAAGAAAGGGGAGACAAGAGTTCTCTCTTTACCTTTAGAAGTGACAACCGAATGGTCGACCATCACAGGCAGAGGATCAACGAAGTGCTCGACCGGACTCCCTGAGTCTGACCTTTGCAAAGGCATCTTGAGAAGGAGAAATGATCCTCTCTCTCTCTCTCTCTCTCTCTCCCGTGGCTCCTATTTATAGGAGAATATGGCTATTAAAGCTTCCCGAGTAGTTGGGCACCAAGATCACGGGTTGAATCTCACATTTAATTAATGAACCCACACCTAGGGAAAATGGAAGAACAGGTCAACCCCATGACATGTACTGGGAATCTGTCAGCTTTGGTCTCAAGGGAAGATAACTCAACATCCTCACCTATACATCAAATATCCCATGCACCAACATAGTTCATGCGCCAATAAATTGATGCGCCAAAATAGGTCATGCTCCTTCATCATCCATGCTTCTGTTCAAAGTTTCCAAACATAATTAAGTTCAAAATATTTGAAGGGGGTCTTGTAGAAGTATGGAAAAAATATACACCATGCGCCCAATGCAACCGCAAGCCATGCGTAGTCATACGCCAAATACAAATCAAAGGGCAGCCAAGTCCATACGCTAAAGGTAGTCATGCGTAAAATAAAACCAAGGCTGTGCGCTAAAGACAGTCATGCATCAAATACTGTCACGCCCCGAGGCGTCCCCCGAGTCGTGACCGCCGTGCGGGCCTGGAGTTGCGCCCGCACAAGGCTTTAATGATTTGTATAGCAAGCACATATTCAGAGTACGCAGATAAATTGAAACACAGATTTGAAACATAGAAAAGTTCTCTTTATTGATAATGAACATCTATTACAAACTCTTGAACGAGTTAGCTAATATGCCGAACGGCTTACAAAGAGATGACTCAAAATGAGATAGCAGTCCTGTACATTACATCCTTTTATAAACTCAAAACGATAAAGACCTCCAGGCTGGAGGATCGCTTTGCCACGGAGCTGCATTTGTGTATGAAGAGTTGCAGCTTCTGGCTTCAAAAGGCTTCGAGGCGCGGTGAAGATGCGCTAACAGCTGGACTGGATCGGGAAGACGACTTCGGCTCCTCGCTCGGTTCGCCTTAGTGCGGAGAACCTGTTTCAACGAGGGTCAGCATATCGAAACATGCTGGTGAAGGCGAGCTAGCCTGACTATACCAATCAACACGTTGTTTTAGTGAAGCATGCATATTTGTGGGTTTCTATCTTGCCTTAGTTCATTTACAGTTAAGCAGCATATTGAATTTACTGAAATGAACGTGCCACCGTTAGGTGGATTTTAGCTGACCGTCTGAATTACCTGCACAATACTTACCATGCCTTCCCTGCCACGGAGACACAAGTTAGTATGCAACAGGTTTAAATATACACGATGATCACTGGCTTGATTGCCATAGTGGACGTAGCCGAGGACAAGGATAGCATGCTACGAGAGAACACGATTGCGCTGCAAGCTATCCAGTCCCGAACACGACGACTACACACGAGTTCCGCCCGGATCGGATCGGTGCCAGTGCCCCAGCGACCGTCCGCAGAACCAATACCTTGTGCACAAGTTGTCCATGATCGAACACGATGAACAAGTTAACAGTCATGCATTTGAGGCAACACGAGTGCAAGAACACGAGTACACGACAAGCAGTATTGCATGATTTATTTTGCATAGCCTCCCTGAACATTTATGCATATACAAGATGTGTTCTACTTAGCACGTTTATAGAACATTTGCACGAACAAGCATACGATAAGGCAACAGTTCACAGGTTTGATTGACAAGCATAATAACCAAGTATATTTGTCTTTTATCTTGGTTTCTTTTATTATTATTTGGTATCGTTTGATCGGGGCAAAGGAGAGTGCAGATTGATTAGCTGTGAAGCTTGGAAGCAGGACTAGCTAATCGGGTTGGTAGCCACTCACTTAGATTTTGGAAAGAAGAAGGAAAGAGGCGCTTCACGACTCCGCTCGCAAGCCGCCTACTGCTCGTTCACCTGCACACGAACAGCTCGATTAATACTTCTTCCTCTCTTTCCATTCTCGGAATAGAAGTGCAAGTCAATGAACGAAAACAATGAAAACCATCGAAACCGTTCAAGGAAAACAAGCAAATCCCAAAACCAACTCAAAGCACGAAAGCAACAAGCGACATCGAAAACCGAGGCAATAAAAGATAGCAGCGGAGAGGTCCCTCCTGACTCTGCTGCTAAGCCGATCCCGGGGGCGCAGTCCACTGAATATGGGAATCGATTCCGAAGAAACAAATCCATAACGAGGACGAGTTCTTAATTCAATCTATCCCGATCGAACGATACCGACTTGTGTTTCTTAGCCGCGCTCTCCACACCGGGAGAACGGGGCGCTACAAATACAGCCAAGGATATGCGCTAAAGGCAGACATGCGCTAAATACAGACATGCACAAACATCAGCACAACTAAAGTCCCATGCGGTAGTATTTCTCATGTGCTGGAGTTTTTATGCGGTAATATTCCCTTAAAAGCTCAAAGCAACCAAATCTTTCTGTTATTAACAAGATCTTCGAGCAATCAGCATACGACACGCGTTGCATGGATTATGGGTATTAGCAACCCTAGATCTCAAATTTCTATGTGGCAGCCACAACGCAGCATAAATTTGCCTTCTTTAAATATGACATATGGCAACGTAAAATCTGGGCTCATGCTTGCGCATGTATGAGTCTATAAATAGTGTGCGTCTCCCACACACAAAAAGGTGGAGAGGAGAAGACCACAGACAACTAGAGAGGGACACCAACTAAGTCGGATACTTAAGTTTTCGAAGGACTCGCTATTCTCTTTCGTCGGACCGTCAACGGAGTAATGAAGTAGACCGTAAACTTGATCTCCACCATCACACTTTCCCAGATATATTTGTATACTCAGAACTCAATGCATTATAGTTTCTTTTATACTTTTCTTGTTCTATTACAATCAATACAAAAAGTTTATTCAACTTTTTCGTATTTTTTGCGATATCAACAATTACTCTTACTTAAGTCCAACTTCCTACAAAAATTTCTTCATCCATAACAACTCCTTATCGCCACAATAAACTCTAACTCTATCGTAGACAAGGTAACACAATTTTACAACCATAATTGCTGTAAACTCCCCCAACAAATTTTTCGGTAGACTGGGTATGGTAAAAATTTTGGTTTAGCTTCAGGTTGTTTAAGGATTAAAAATTAGGGATTATCAAGACTGCTTCTTTAATTTATACTCTTGGTGCACCTTACCGTTGTTCAATAATTTGGAGTACAACAATAGCATTTATTTTCCAATAAATTTTGCACTCTTGACCTGATGAGCCAACCTAGGCAATGGACATTTCTGTCACTCACAAACATACTTTCTTGTGCTCTATTTTAATTGCACAACTTTTTGGTCATAAAAATTTAACTTAAATTCTATGCCTTGTACCTTTGTCGTTGCCATCGATTTTTGGGACACAAACTCAACTTGTTTCGCCTAACCAATTAAAGGGCCCAAGACTGATACCAAGCCTACAACGTCCATGATATTTGTGTCACTCCCAATTGAGACCCCATGTACTCCCATTTTATTTAAGAACACCTATGACACAATATTTATTTAATTAGGTAAAACTGACTTAACTTAACCCTAACAAAATCCTCACACCAAATCTTGAGACTCATACAAAACACCCAACACCACTCTATCCTACAAAACACCAAACACCATTTTCCTACATCAAATCCTCATTCTTTTTCCTTTATTTGTAAATCCTAAACTTTTAAGGACCCAAATGCAAAATTAATGCAAGTTGTCAACCTCCTATTGGTGCAAATCAAATGAAGAAACCCCTTGGGTCATGTGAACGGTCACCTCACTCTTTCTCTCTCTCCTTTTTGTATGACACTATTTTTTATTATCTTCTCACACTTAATCCTAGCCATTGATTCATTCCTCCATCAATCACAACCACGCATTCCCCCTATTTAAGGACACACACACACACCCTTATCCCCATATAGCCGGACCTAATCCCAAGAGAACTCCCATCATCACTCTCTCTCCTCACTCCCCTCACTCCCCTCCATCTCCTCTCACAGTCGAACACCTTCTTTTCCATTCTTCTTCTTCTTCTTCTTCTTCGTCTTCTTCTTTCTTACGTCTCTCCTTGGAACCCTAAACCACACCACTATCACCAACACAACCAACATTACCACCACTCCCACCACCGCCTTCACTATTTCCCCTACACCACCACCGTCAACACCATCACCACTGCCACCACTGTCAATATCACTACCATAGCCAACCTCACCACCATTACCACCACCGCCATCACCATCCCCCCACACCACCCCAGCCAACATCACCACCACTGCCACCAACGTCAACACCACCACCATTGCCACCACCATCAGCCGCCACCAACACCACCATAACCACAACCACAACGTCACCACCACTGCCACAACCTCACCATACCACCACTACCAGCAGCAACTACACACCACTACCAACAGCAACCACCACCATCTGCCCCCGTTCGACACCAACACAACAACCACCACCACCATCAACCACCACTACGGCACCACCACTGTCACCACCCGACCACCGCTAACAATAGTACACCACCACCCACACCACCTCATTAACCCGGAGCTCCCCTTGCTGTCCAGACCAACACACCCCCAGCCTTTAGGTATGCTCCCACTTTTTCTCCTTCTACTTCTTTTTACTCCTTCATTCTTTTGAATACGTAGTTAGATTTTTATGATCCATTATGATAGATGCTTTAGTGCAGATTAGAAATGTTACTACTGTTCTTTTCAGTGGAGTGTGGTATGTATTATGTGTGTTGAGTTACTTATGGTTACATTAGTTAGAAATGATATTGAGAGAACATCTCCCTCTATTTTTTATGTACTATGGATAAGTTATATATGGCAAAGCACCATGTGTAGAGGGTGTTGTCGGAGAAGAATAAAATATGGGGATGGGAGAACCTGCTAATAATAGTGGAAATTAATTTAAAGTATATAAGGGCTTGTTTTATGTTGTATACATATGCACTTAGATATGAATACATGTTTAAGTGTCACTCAAACTAGCTTTATTATAATAAGAATACCCAAATTCCTATAGTAGCTGTTGGTTAAATAAATAGCATATGTGTTCTTCTATATGCAAAACATTTAAACCAAGAACCTAAATTTATTTAATTACTTCTCTAGGTTCTTTGGATTCCTCGGACTTGGATATTGGACCAGAGCCTCATCTTCAGCCGGCAGATCCAGGCAAGTATACCTTGCCATTCTGTAACTCAGTTCCAGTTTTACTTATTTATTTTATCTATATATTGTGTGCTCTTTGGATCAAAATCGTTACTTAGCATCCAGGTCATATCCGGGTGCGGACGTTCATCAGTAACGTCTAATATCGATTGTTAGATATTTCTCGATACCTTTATGTACCTACTTGGTTACATCAGAACCCTAGGACACATTTAGATACTTTTATCGTGCCAGACTTCTTGTATCCTGATAGTGTCAACATGACCGGAACCTGTGATGACTATAGGATCGTGATTGGTGCTAGTTACTTCAGTATGACGAGACTGTTTAGATAGATGTTCAGGCTCAGCCAGCTGCCGATGTGTCTCATTGACCGCATTGGGAGGGAAAGACAGTTACTAGATGCTTGGGCTACTTCACATGCACTATATATATATATCCTTATTTATGTAGAGATCTTGTATCTGGAGTCGTAGTACTTACTGTGTGTCTCTGTGCTCGGAGCTACCGGTATGCACCGTGTGTCTCTGTACCTCAGAACTATGAATTTATATTTGGAAAGCCCACGTGTCGAATATTATCTTCAGGTTGTGTCTCACTTAGGTGGTTATTCTATATTACACTGGCATATCACCTGTTTCCTTTCTGTTTTACTATGACATTCTATTTTTGTAACTTGTTACATCCCTTTGAGGACCTGGTTCCCTTCCAGGCATACGCGAGAAGGACTACCCGGAGGAGTACGGACCGGGTGTATATCCAGGAGTAGGACTTGTAGCTGAGGACTTGATCCTTCTTGAGGACTTCGCTTGATTACCGGTAGTGACTTCACCTTTGGTTCGGTATCATTATCTAGTTAGCAGATATCAACCCTAGTTATCTTATTGCTTTCTTTCATTCGGGTAGTCCTTTTCGCCTATGCCTAGAAGGGAACCATGTCCTCAGAGGGATGTAACAAGGTACAAAAATAGCATGCCATAGTAAAACAGAAAGGAAACATGTGATGTGTAATATAGAATAACCACCTAAGTGAGACGCAACCTGAAGACAATGTTCGACACGTGAGCTTTCCAAATATAAATCCGTGGCTCCGAGGTACAGAGACACGGTGCGTACCCGTAGCTTCGAGTACAGAGACACGCAGTAAGTACTACGACTCCGGATACAGGATCTCTACACACACACACACACATATATATATATATATATATATATATATATATAGTGCATGCGAAGTAGCCCAAGCGTCTAGTAACTGTCTTTCCCTCCCAATGCGGTCAACTCTATAGTAAACTAGAGTTGTTTTTGACTTATTTTTAAATGTTGGTCAGGTATTAACGGGTATGTCCCCGTGTGACTCTATCCATTTTGTATTATGATATATTTTTAGACTTATTTTCTTTCTGCACATTAGTAGACTTGTTTTCTCTATGTGTTTCATATTCTTATGTCTATGGATGAGATTAGTTATATTACTTATATTTAAATAATGGGTTATATCATTGTACTTTACAGCTTAGGTGCACTCCAACGGGTCCATTAGATTGGGATAACCGTCGAAGTTTACCCGCTAGCCAATGCCACGTGGCTCAGTTTCTTATATTTAGAACTAAGGCATGACATAGTTTTTGTGGTGGCCCAAACGGGTCCGAATTAAATCGTCTTGGTTACCTGACTGTGCCAACCGAGCCTGCAATTAGGAATAAATATTAGGGTCTCATCTACATACTTGAGTATTTCACATAACACCTCTATTTTGATTTTATTTTGCCAAATGTGTATCCTGTTTAATTCTAAAATGCTAATCTTAAATATGACTTCTTTTCAGAGTTATGAATCTCCGTAACAGACGTGTCGCACAGCCGGGCGATGTCCCCCATGACGCCGGGTCATCTGGGGAACTGGCATTAGGGCATGTTCTTCTGTTGACCCTGGCTCCACAGGGACAGTCATCTGGTGCACCAGTCTCCACACCAGGCAGATCATGAGGGCCAGCTAGAAGCAAGACAGGAGGAGCAACAATTGCCCCCACCACCTCCATTTCTTCCACAGATGCTATCCATGCCCTTCCCACCGGGGTAACCCATGGATGGGCCACAGATGTTCCAGATGATCCACGCTTTTATGCAGGCCCAGTAGTAGGTCCAGCAGCAGCCCAACAGCGCCAGGCTGAGTCTTTGAGAGAGAGTATTGTGATGGCTTTGGGACATGCACCACCACCAGCTCACCAGTTGATGATGGACTCTATCATAGACTTCCATCGTATGATACCACTTCTAATTGCTGGCACGGAGGAGCTAATAGAGGTATACGCATGGCTTACCAACATTCAACACCAGTTGGAGGCCACCGATCTCCCGAGACATAGATGGATGACCGTTGTCAGGATCCAGCTTACCGGCAATGCTTATCACTGGTGGCTTTCAGAGAAGGAGCGTTTAGGGCCCGATCGGGTTACTTGGGAGGAGTTGTCTAGGCTCTTCAAGAAGATGTTTATTCCTTCCACTGCCAGTACAAAACTTCGGGACAGGTTCCAAAACCTCAAGCAGGGCAGTTCGACCACTTGAGCCATTTCACCACGTACTTGATTTTGATTGAGGAGAAGAAGGCCGAGAAGTTCTACGAAGGCCTAAGTTTTGAGACATAGAGGTTTATTGGATCTATAGCCCCCACCTCCTACTTTGAGGTTCTATTAGTGTCCCGACGCCAGGATCGCATCAACAAGATGGAGGCCAGTCTGAAGCGCTCTTATGCATTATCATCGTCAGTTTGAGTACCGCAGGGAGGACCTGCAAAATGTCCCCTGGTATTACAGCAGCAAAGAGCAGCACCTATGTAGGGACCGGTGATTCTCACTTGCCATTACTGTGGAAAGAGGGGACACATGTTGAGGGATTGTCGACGAAGGTTGGGAGTATGCATGAGATATGGATCTGACCATTATGCAGTCAATGATTGCCTAGAGCAGAGGGTTCCAGTACCGATGGTTCATCGATCAGCCTTACCAGTACTAAGGCCCTACAAGCAGCCTCTCGGGCCAGTCTTTCAAAGACCGAGGCCGCCCTACGTAGGAGTTGGGGCGATGCGACCGCCAACACTAGAAAGAATTCAGAGAAGGCCACCCTTGGCCCTGCAGGAAGTTTATTTCCAGCAGGCTCGACAGCAGCCGAGGGCACCAGCACCGGGATAGGTCCAGGTATTTGCGATGACCATTAAGGAGGCAGAGACCGCTGGATAGGTGATCGCAGGTACTATTTTAGTAGCTTGATTACCAATAGTAGTATTATTTGATTCTGGTGCCACACTCTCTTTCATAGTTGCTAGTTTCGTGGTCACCTATAGAATAGCAACTGCTCTCCTTCCAAAGATTAAGATGGTTCTTACAAGAGGTAGAATAGTACCAGTTAGTGACATTTATAGATCTTGTTCAGTAGTTTACGTGCCCAATTTCTAGTCTTCTCCATGCCAGACTATGATATTGTCCTAGGCATGGATTGGTTGAGCTAATATCATATGACGCTATATTGTCGACGTGGATATATTTTATTTAGACCACCGGTTCACCCTGAGTTTGAGTTTCTTCGGAGAGCCAGAGAGCATGGTGTCTAACCTACCTTCGTATCACATATTACAGAAGGTGAACCAGTGTACCCCTATATTATATCAAAGTTTGAGGATATTCCAGGCCTGCTATCTGACAGAGAGATAGAGTTTACTATAGAGTTGACTCCCGGAGCCGAGTTAGTTACTTCCTCAGTCTATAGACAAGCACCGAAAGAGTTGGTTGAGTTGAAGGTCAAAGTAGATGATCTCTTAGACAAGGGTTTTATTTGGGCTAGTGTTTCTCCATAGGGGGCGCCCATCTTATTTGTGCCGAAGAAGGACGAGACGCTATGTTTGTGTATCGATTACATGATGCTAAATATTGTAACGATAAAGAATAAGTACCTTCTGCCGCACACATAAATAATTTATTTGATCAGCTGAGTGACGCATGTGTATTCTCGAAGATTAATTTTAGATCTGGCTATCATCTGATCAAGGTAAGAAAGGAGGACATTCCGAAGACAGCTTTTCGGACAAAGTAAGGGCATTATGAGTTTCTAGTCATGTCGTTTGGTTTAACCAACACGCCAGCTGTATTTATGAGCCTGATAAACAAGGTTTTCCACCATTACTTGGATAAGTTCATGGTAGTATTTATCAACGATATCTTGGTATATTCCAAGAGCCAAGAGGAGCACGAGGAGCATCTTAGGATTGTGTTGGAGACACTGAGGCAAGAGAGGTTGTATGCCAAGCTCAGCAAGTACGAGTTCTTCTTGGATAGGATACCTTTCCTTGGTCACATAATCATTGGAGATAGACTATCAGTTGACCCAGAGAAGATCGCCATAGTGGAGACGTGGCTACCCCTACATCAGTTATGGAGATTAGGAGTTTTTTCAGACTTGTCGGATATTATCGGAGGTTCTTGGAAAACTTCTCGAGGATAGCTGTGCCTATGACGTGGTTGACGCATAAAGGTGAGGAGTTTATCTGTACTGAGGAGTGTCAGACGACTTTCGGTGATCTGAAGAAGCGTCTGACGACATCACCGATCCTGACACTTCCTTCTGGATCTGGAGAATTTTTGGTGTATAGCGATGTGTCTGGGAGTGGACTAGAATGTGTACTGATGCATCACAGCAAGATGATAGCTTACGCATCAAGACAACTGAGGGTTCATGAGAAGAATTATCCGACATATGATCTAGAGCTAGCTGCGGTGATATTAACACTAAAGCTATAGCGACACAACCTTTATGGAGAGCGGATTAAGATTTATACAGATTATAAAAGTCTAAAGTATGTCTACACTCAGAAGGAGCTCAACATGAGACTGAGACATTGGCTAGAGTTGATGAAAGACTATGATATCGAGTTACAATACCACCATGGCAAGGCGAATATTATAGCAGATACCTTAAGCAGGAATCCCATGGCATACTTTTTGATGACTGAGTGCCACTTGTTAGAGGACCTTCAGAGGCTCGGGATAAAGGTTGTATTACCAGTCATGGATGGAAAGTTGGCCAGTCTAGAGGTTTAGTCTATATTGGTTGAGATAATCAAGGCAGCCTTGGCTCCTAATGCGAGATTTTGACGACTGCAAGAGAGGACAGAGGCCGGCATGCAGACGAGACTCCGGATTCACGAGGATGGAGCGTTGAGGTATGGAGATCGCCTATATGTTTCGAATGGCGAGCTACGCCAGGAGTTGATGACCGAGGCCCATAGTTCAATTTATTCTATTCATCTCAGGGGTACGAAGATGTACCGATATTTGAGACATCACTACTGATGGCATGGGATGAAGAGGGAGATTGCGAGATTCGTGGCAAGATGTTTGGTCTGTCAGCAAGTCAAGGCCGAACATCAGAGGACTGTAGGACTATTTCATCCACTTTCTATTCCTGAGTGAAAGTGGGAGCACATTACCACGGACTTTGTCACAAGATTTTCGAGGACCCCTAGCGGGAAGGATACAGTATGGGTTACCGTGGACCGACTCACCAAGTCGGTGCATTTCTTGCCCTTCAGAGTTGGGCAGTCCACGAAGATATTGGCTGACATGTATATGAGGCAGATAGTATGACTACATAGAGTTCCTGTCAGTATTATATCGGATTATGATTTTAGATTCACGTCCCATTTCTGGTGGAGTATACAGAAGAGTCTAGGAACTCATCTCAAGTTCAGTACTGCATATTATCCACAGACTGATGGTCAGTCAGAGTACACAATTCAGATACTAGAGGATATATTGAGAGCGTATATGATCGACTTTGGAGGATCTTAGGAGGACCATCTATACTTGGTGGAATTCTCCTACAACAATAGGTACAAAGCAAGCATCCAGATGGCACCATTTGAGGTACTGTAAGGCAGGAAGTGCAGGTATCTTGTATATTGGAGTGACGTAGGAGAACGCCAGATACTTGGTCCAGAGTTGGTGACTCAGACAGTAGAGAAAGAGAAGCAGATTCAGAGCCATCTTAGTGCAGCACAGGCAGGCAGAAGCATTAGGCATATGCGCACAATCGACCTTTATAATTCAAGGAAGGTGATCATGTATTTTTGAAGATATCGCCTACTCGTGGTACCATCAGATTTGGGGGCAGAGACAAGCTGAGTCTGAGGTACATCGAATATTTTAACATCTTGGAGCGTGTTGGCGAAGTGGCTTATCGTCTTAGAAAGCGTGCACAATGTATTTTATGTATCATAGTTGAGGAGATACGTGGCAGACCCTAGCCACGTGCTCGATCATTCAGAGATTACACTCGGGCCCAATTTATCATATGTAGAGCATCCAGTAGGGATACTCGATCGCAGTGAGAAGATTTTGAGGGGGAAGACTATTCGACTAGTCAGGGTTGCATGGAAGCATCGTTCGCCGGACGAGTCTACCTGTGAGCACGAGGATTTTGTTCGACAGAATTTTCCTTATTTATTTGAGGACCAAGGTACGCATTTACGTACTACATTTCATTTACATGTTAACTTTTTAATTCTTGCAACTCTTATTCGTGCTTTACTTTTAATTTTGGGGCCAAAATTCTTCTAAGTTGAGAAGGATGTAAACCCCCTCAACAAATTTTTGGGTAGACTGGGTATGGTGAGAATTTTGGTTTAGCTTCAGGTTGTTTAGGGATTAGATATTAGGGATTATCAAGACTGCTTCTTTAATTTATACTCTTAGTGCACCTTATCATTGCTACAATAATTTGGAGCACAACAATAGCCTTTACTTTCCAACAAATTTTGCACTCTTGACATGACGAGCCAACCTAGGTATTGGATATTTCTGTCACTCACAAACATACTCCCTTGTACTTTATTTTAATTGCACAACTTTTCGGTCACAAAAATTTAACTTAAATTCTATGTCTTGTACCTATGTCGTTGTTATCAATTTTTAGGACACAAACTCAGCCCATTTCGCCTAACCAATTAAAGGGCCCAAGACTGATACCAACCCTACAACGTCCATGACATTTGTGTCACTCCCAATTGAGACCCCATGTACTCTCATTTTATTTAAGAACACCTATGACACAATATTTATTTAATTTGGTAAAACTGACTTAACCCCAACTAAACCCTCACACCAAATTTTGAGACTCATACAAAACACCCAACACTTACTCCATCCTACAAAATACCAAACACCATTTTCCCACATCAAGTTCTCATTCTTTTTTCTTCATTTGTAAACCCCAAACTTTAAGGACCCAAATGCAAAAGTAATACAATGTGTCAACCTCCTATTGGTGCAAATCAAATAGAAAAAACCCCTTGGGTCATGTGATCAGTCACTTCACTCTCTCTCTCCTTTTTGTATGATATTATTTGTCATTATCTCCTCACACTTAGTCCTAGCCATTGATTCATTCCTCCATCAATCACAACAACCCATTCCCCCTATTTAAGGACACACACACCCTCATCCCCATGTATCCAGCCCTAATCCCAAGAGAACTCCAATCATCACTCTCTCTCCTCACTCTCCTCCCTCTCCTCTCACAGTCGAACACTTCTTTCCCATTCTTCTTCTTCTTCCTTACCTCTCTCCTTGGAACCCTAAACCACACCACCATTACCAAGACAGCCAACCTCACCACCACTGCCACTACCGCCTTCACTATTCCCCCAACACCACCACCGTCAACACTATCACCACAGCCACCACCATCAACATCATCACCACAGCCAACCTCACCACTACTGCCACCACACCGTCATCAGCATTCCTCCAACACCACCATATCCAATATCACCACCACTGCCACCAACTTCAATACCACCACCATTGCCACCACCATCAGCTGCCACCAACACCACCACAACCACAACCTCACCACCACTGCCACCACCTCATGACACCACCACCACCAAGAACTACATACCACCACCGCTGCTACCACCAGTAACCACCACCATCTCCCCCCGTTCGACACCAACACAACAACCACCACCACCATCAACCGCCACTATGACACCACCTCTGTCACCACCTGACCACCGCTAACAACATCACACCACCACCCGCACCACCTCCCTAACCCGGAGCTCCCTTTGCTGTCCAGACCAACATACCCCCAGCCTCTAGGTATGCTCCCTTTTCTTCTCCTTCTACTCCTTTTTACTCCTTCATTCTTTTCAATACGTAGTTAGGTTTTTATGATCCATTATAATAGATGCTTTAGTGTAGATTAGAAATGTTACTACTATTCTTTTCAATGGAGTGTGGGATGTATTATTTGTGTTGAGTTACTTATGGTTACATTAGTTAGAAATGATATTGAGAGAACATCTCCCTCTATTTGCTATGTACTATGGGTAAGTTATATATGGTGAAGCACCATGTGTAGAGGGTGTGGTCGGAGAAGAATAAAATATGGGGATGGGAGAACTTGCTATGAATAGTGGAAATTAATTTGAAGTATAGAATGACTTGTTCTGTATTGTACACATATACACTTAGATATAAATACATGTTGCAATATCTCTCCAACTAGTTTTATTACAATAAGAATACCCAAATTCCTATAGTAGCTATTGGTTAAATAAATAGCATATGTGTTCTTCTATATGCAAAATATTTAAAGCTAGAACCTAAATTTATTTGATTACTTCTCTAGGTTCTTTGGACTCCTCGGACTTGGACATTGGACCATAGCCTCATTTTTAGTCTGCAGATCCAGGCAAGTGTACCTTGCTATTCTGTAACTCAGTTCCAGTTTTACTTATTTATTTTATCTATACATTGTGTACGCTTTGGATCAAAATCGTTACTTAGTGTCCGGGTCATATTTGGGTGCAGACGTTCGTCAGTAACGTCTAGTATCGATTGTTAGATGTTTCTCGATACTTTTATGTACTTACTTGGTTACATCGGAACCCTATGACACATTTATACACAGTCATCGTGTCAGACTTCCTGTATCCTGATAGTATCAGCATGACGGAAACCTGTGATGACTATAGGATCATGATTGGTGCTAGTTACTTTAGTATGACGAGACTGTTTAGATAGAGGTTCAGGCTAAGCGAGCTACGGATGCGTCTCGTTGACCGCATTGGTAGGAGAACATAGTTACTAGACGCTTGGGCTACTTCGCATGTACTATATATATCCTTATTTACGTAGACATCTTATATCCGGAGTTGTAGTACTTACTGTGTGTCTCTGTGCTCGGAGCTACGGGTACGCACCATGTGTCTCTATGCCTCGAGCTACGGATTTATATTTGGAAAGCCCACGTATCGAATATTGTCTTCAGGTTATGTCTCACTTAGGTGGTTATTCTAGATTATACCGACGTATCACATGTTACCTTTCTGTTTTACTATGGCATGCTGTTTTTATACCTTGTTACGTCCCTTTGAGGACCTGGTTCCCTTCCAGGCATAGGCGAGGAGGACTACCCGGAGGAGTACGGACCGGGTGTATATCCAGGAGCACGACTTATAACAGAGGACGAGATACTTCCCTAGGACTTCGCTTGATCACTGGTAGTAATTTCACATTGGGTCCAGTATCATTATCTAGTTAGCAGATATTGGCCCTAGTTATCTTATTGTTTTCTTTCATTCAGTACTTGTATTAGCGGGTTTTCCCCGTGTGACTCTATCTGTTTTGTATTATGATACATTTTTAGACTTATTTTCTCTTTGTACATTAGTAGACTTATTTTCTCTATGTGTTTCATATTCTTATGTCTGTGGATGAGATTAGTTATATTGCTTATGTTTAAATATTGGGTTATATTATTATACTTTACAGCTTAGGTGCACTCCAACGGGTCCATTAGATTGGGATGTCTGTCGGAGTGTACCCGTTGGCCAATGCCACGTGGTTCAGTTCCTTATATTTGGAACTGGGGCATGACAATTTCTACGAAACTGTTATACCAGCAAGCATCATAATATAGCTCGAAGTCGATCTCCTCATGTCCACATCTCTATCCATATCAGTATCAGTATAACCAACCTGCTTTCGCTCATCACCACTAAATAAAAGCTTACAATCAGCAGTGCCCTGAAGGTATCGTAGAATCTACTTGACCATACTATAATATACCCTTAATGGATTGGAAAGATATCTCGTAAACATGCCAACTTCATGATCAATGTCTGGCTTTGTTTTGTACACACATTATGACATACATGAGACTTCTTATAGCTAAAGCATACAAAACCTACTCCATAAATTTATTTTCATCATCGGTAGATGGACACTGCTCCGTAGTGAGCTTAAAGTGAGCTCCTAGGGAGTTGCTTACTTTCTTCTACCCGTCTATCCCAAAACACTAAAGTACCTGATAAATATACTTCTTTTGGGACAAATTCATCAACCTCGGCTGATCTCTATCCCAAGAATAATTTAGTTGTGCCCAAATCCTTCAAAAAGAAGGTCGCACCCAGCTGATGCTTCAAATCTACTATCCTAATAGAATTTTAACCCACCAATAACATATCGTCCACATAGAGAAATAATACTTTGAAATCATTCTCGACAAAAAAATTCACAAATATATAATGGTCCGAAGATGTACGTTCATAAACATGCTCCCCCATAAATGACTCAAACTTTCTATACCACTGTCGCGGTTCCTGGTTTAGAGAAATATCATCTACTCAACTACTAAGTTAAAACTGGCCTCAAATGCTAGCAATACCTAAATAGATAACAACTTGATGACCAAAGAGAATATTTTATCAAAATCTATGCCCTTTGTTGACTGTAGCCTTTAACTACCAGTCTCGCTTTGTATCAAGGGCTAGTATCATTTTGTGTCTGCTTCACTCACATCCATCGATTCTTTATGTCCTTCTTTCCCTTTGGAAATTATACAATCTCATAAGTGGAGTTTGCTTGTAAGTAATTCATCTCCTCCTTCATGACATGTAACCACTCCTGCATGTATTCGTCTTCCATTATCTCTGTAAAACTTTCTGGCTCTCTTCCGTCAATCAATAGCGCATACTTATCTAAGAGTACCTTGAAGATGGTCGACTCTCTAGTGCTTCTCATCAACGGAGCCTCTCTAGTGTTGGCTATATACGGACAACCTTATTCTCTTAAGAAACTGCCTCCTCAGCATGCTCATCCTCCTGAGGGTCACCCTGACCATTATCAGCAAGCTAATGATCAAGTTTGGGATCATATCCATGTACCGGCTCCCTCATAACTGGATTCTCTACAGTATCCTCTGGAAATAGCTTAAAATATGATGACTCTAATTCAGACAATTCCTCAGCTTCAGAAGGCATCTCGAAATCTTGAGTGTTGATCATAGTTTGATCCTTGATGAATATAATATCCCTGCTTCTATAGAGCTTTTCTTCTACTCGATTGTAGAGTCTATATCCAAACTCATCCCAACCCTAGCCGACAAAATGCACTATCTTGTCTTTGGCTCAAGTTTGGATCTTTTGTCCTTTGGTACATGTACAAAGGCCTTATAACTAACACTCGAAGGTAACTATATTATGGCTCCTTGTCGTACCATACTCTATCAGGCACATCACCTTAGAAAGGAGCAATATGAGACAAATTAAGAATATAAGGAGCAGTATTGAGAGCCTCACCCTAATAACTGCCTGGTAAGTTTGCTTCTTGCTCTCTGCAATACACATCAAAGGGACCAATATAGTCACCACTATTGTCAGACCAAACACACTTTAACTTCTTGTCTGTCTCTCTTTCAATAGAGGCATAAAACGCCTTAAAAGTAGGTAGCACATGATCCATAGTCTTTTATATCATAGACCTAAATATGCCTAGAATAATTATCACTAAAAGTTATAAAATAAGAAACATCATAAATAGTTTTTACCTTTATAAGACTGTAGACATCCGAGTGAACTAATTCGAGCAATACCAGCTTCCATGAACTTGGATAACTTTGGAAAGACATAATATTTTGCTTTTCAGCCATGTAGTGCATACTTCTTTCCAATTTTATAGACTTTAACCCTGGAATCAATTTTTTATTTAACAAGTAGCTCATCCTTTCTCGCTGATATGGATAAGTCGCTTGTGCCATAACTCGATAGATGCATAACTGACAGCGTTCACCTTAATGCCCCCATATGTGCTTCCTTCCATATAGTAGAGACTGAATTTCTTGCCTCCTTTGACAATCATCGTTAAACCCCTAAAAATCTTCCACTGACAGTTCCTAATGATATTGAAGAATCCCTAATCATCCAACCTTCTAACCAACACCATGTTAAAAAAGATAACAGGGACATGATGAACATCTTTAAGAACAAGAAATGTACCTGTGTTGGTTCTCAAATGCACATCTCCAATAGCAACAACCTTTGACACATCTTATTTGTCCATCTACAATCCACAGTCTTCTGTTATTTTAGCGGCAAACAATACATTGTTGTGAGATATGTGCACTGAAGCCCCCGAATCCATCAACCAAGAATTATTATCGCAGGTGAGGTTCATAACTATCTCATCATCTACAATAATCACATCACCTCTATTTGTCAAGGAAGCCGTTGTTATGTTCTCACCTTGCTTCCTCTTGTTGCCCTTCTTCTTTCTTTTAAGTAAAATTTTTTGCTTGATGTGGACCTTCTTGCCACAATGGTAGCATTCAAAGTCCTTGTACCGACTCTTGGACTTGCCTCTGCTCTTGTCTCTACTGTTACCCGAACCTTTGCTTTTACTCCTTTGATGGATCCCTAAAATAAGTGCTTATAAATGAGATAAACATAAAGTACCCTCTAAGTTTTTACACATCTCTTCATTCAATACCTTGCTCGTGGAAAACTCTAGACTGACCACACTTTCTAGAACAAAAACAATCATGGACACTCGTATAGTCTTCCACGAGTCTAGCAATGTACAAAGAAACCACAGCCCTTGAACTTTGTCATAAAACTTCACTCTCATAATGGATAACTGGTCAACGAGCCCTTGAAATCACTCAGGTGATTTATAATAGACGTACCAGCTTTGTACCGCGTACCCATAATCATTTGGACCAGGAACAACTTATTTACATGGTCTTCTTTACATACAAATATTCTAGCTTCTCATAAAGTATTCTAGCATGCTCTATATTGGCAATATAATTATACATATTCTCGTCCATGAACTACTTAATATACTCACACACCTGTATGTACTCGAATTTCCAGTCCTCATCGGATTTATCACTAGGCTTCTCGAAAGTAAATAACGGAATATGCAACTTTTTGACGAACAGTCAATCTTTCATTTTGCTCTAACAATAATAAAAATTAGAACTGTTTAGGTTAACCATGTAAACTGACTTTGTGTCTATCTCTTCTCCTTGGCTTGATTGTCAACTCTTACACCAACTTTGAACCTGGTTCTGATACCACTCTGTCGGGGATGAAACGCTAAAACTATTCCCCCAAACAAAAAATACTGTAAGAGAACCAAAGTAAATTATACAAAATGAAATCGCCAAAATCATATAAAGCCAAAAATACAGACAACAATTTTTACATGGAAACCCAAACAGAAAAAACTATGGGGCGATCAGAGTTCAACCCTTAAAAGCCTCCACTAATGGTCTAAGAAGATAAAAACTTCTCACTGATCAAAACCAGATCACCACCACTACTTGGAATCAAAAAACCGATTATCGACTTCCGAAGAACAAAAGACGATAAAAAAATACCCTAAAAAGTCTCTCCCTCGAAGTAGCCGTCAATCTTCCTCTCTCTCTCTCTCTAAAAGTTGCAAAACTTGATCTCTCTCTACTAGATTGATCTGTATCTTTTTAGGGTTTACGAAACACCTATATATAACCCTTCAAATTGGAATCTAATCTAGACCATTGATTTGATCCAATTGTGTATAAAATACCCCCAGAACTCTTATTGTCCGACTAGACCGAACTCGGTCTAACCTAGAAAAATAGTGTTGCTCAAGGTGGATCAAACTTGGACCAAACATGATCGCTCCTGCACAAAGAAAAGTTATGTCTGCTAATGACCGAGTTCGAACCGAACTTGGTTGCATCCCGTATCATGACCGAATTCTGTAATAACCATAATTCAAAATAAAGAATTATATTATTAATACAATTTTATTTTATAATTTTGGATTTCTCTTTTATACACCAAAAAAGAAAAGTTTTATAAATAAAATATACAAAATTATATTTTTTTATTTAATACCTAGATTAATAATATAATTTAGCATTTTTATTTGATACCTCATATATACGCATGTCATCATGCATGTAGCCAAGGGTATTTTGGACTATTCACATATATAATCATTATGTTGGGGATAATCTTAGTTTAAAAAGAACATAAAAATGAAGAGAGGAGAGAGGCAATACATCTTTCTCTCCCACGTCCTCTCTCCCC
The DNA here is from genome assembly GCA_036927795.1 of Iris macrosiphon. Taxonomy (NCBI): domain Eukaryota; kingdom Viridiplantae; phylum Streptophyta; class Magnoliopsida; order Asparagales; family Iridaceae; genus Iris; species Iris macrosiphon. The sequence goes on from JAYESA010000006.1 coordinate 80,463,483, forward strand.
TCTTAATGGAACCCCTCTCCCTCTCGGCTCCCTCTCTCCCTACCAAGTCGTCTCTCGCCCTATCTCTCTCTCTGTCTCTTTCTGTCCTTTACACCCTCGCCCACCCTCTTCTTTTCTCGAACCACTGTTGGCCTTGGCCGTTGCCATCGCGCTCGGCCGCGCTCGTGCGCGTGACACCTCCAACGCCCTCCCCCATCGTCGATCGTACGATGCCATCATCACCATCATCTATCCTTATCCCCACCATATCTTTTTCATCTCCTTTTCTTTTCTCATCCTTTTTTTCCAAAACCAAAAACCAAAATCAAAGAAAAAAATAAAGAAGAAATCAAAAATGGAGAAAAAGGAGAAAGAAAACAAATAAAGAAGAAGAGGAAGAAGTTGATGAAGGAAACCCAAACACTAGCCACAATTCCAAGCCATGATTTTCAAGGCAATCCCACCTCCTTACCACCAATTCTAATTATTTTCTAATTTGAAATTAATTCTAAATCATGTTAAGTATTAGGGTTTTGGTTCTAGAAAATTTTAGATGTTTAAATTTTAGCATTATGACACTATTATGAATTAGAACACAGATAAGACACTTTTTTATACAATATATTGTTTGAATGTGAAGATAGAGAGAAAAAAAAAGATGTATTCTATGTCTTAAATACTATGCAAATTATATATATATATGATAACGTCATAAATTTTGTATAACTATACAAGTTTCATCGAATATATACACATAAGTATAAAGCTTATAGAAATATATGCCGTATCTGACACAATGTCAAACGCCTATATGTATGTGTCGTTTTAGAATCAAGTTCTAGATGAAATAATTCCATAGTACTTAAGTTGGTGCTTGTGTATATAGTTCCTATAGACTATATAAATAAACAAGAGTCCAATTATTTTAGCCTTCAGTAGTGAGAATATGTAAAATACTAAATAAATTATGATCTTGGAATTTATATATTGTTATCCAAAATTTTATTGAATTTTAGCTAGTATATTATTAGTCAAACTTTATATCCGTTAAGTAAAATATTTTTTTTATATTAAAGAACTAGAAAAAATTTAGGTTGGATACCGAATACGACATATGTTGTATTGGACCCCACTATTAACTTTTAAGTTAGGTTTAGATCTCATTTAACAATTTTCGATATAAATGGACATTTATGAACATCGAGAAATAAAAAATCTTAGATATTGCTAGGTATATACTATTTGGTTTATAATAAGTCGAATCAGGTTCAAATTTGCACATTTGATTCAAAGTAATAGGTTCGGTTAAGATCAACATACTTATTTAAATAGATGTATTGATTTTAAAAAAAGAGTTAAGGAGCCATAGTCTTATTGGATTTCAAGTGTTCAGTCCAAGTATAGGCTTGTAAGTGTTAAGCCACATTAGATATTTAGTAATTTAAATCTATTTTATTAAAAAAAATTAGTTTTTACTTTGATATGGAATTTTGGATTTTTAGTCTCTAAGATACATAAATATATTTAGTTAATGTATTTTAGCATTCTAGAATTTGGGAATGATCGAAAACAAGAATTTTACCTTTGAGTAAATTTCTTTAGGATTTGAAAACTCTGATAATATTAAGAAAATTTTCTTCTAAATCATAGAATGATTATTACCTCACAAATAAGTCAAATTTGAATAATTTTGTTATGAGTAAGATCTATTTTATTCTCGTATTATTTTGGTAATTAAATCTTGATATATGATATCACATACTTTAATATGGGGATGAACTTGTTTGTTGTTGTGTGAACCGTGAATTAGTTTTATCTTATAATTGTGTTACTAACGATAATGGTTAAGTGTTTTTGTTTTGGTTTAGAACACTATGAACGATAGCTAAATTTGCTAATATAAAGTATAATTTGGTTAAGAAAGTCCCACCCTCTATATATGCAAAATAATTATTGTTTATTGTCAATATAGCTATGTATGATTTTCAGTGTTGAGTGTTCCACCAAAGTGGTCGGCGTACCAATTCTACGGAGGGTTGCTCCGTGTCTTTATATAAATTATGAAAATTTTTAAAGTCCAAAACACAAAGAAAACTCTGCCAAAATTTTTAAGAATTCCCAGAGTAAGACATTTTTTAAATTCTAAAAATGGTTAAACATATGTAACCCAATTATTAAGAATTCTGAGTTAATTTTCTTAGAGATGGGCTTGTGATTTATATTTAACTTATATGAATCAAATTCCTTTAGAATGGCATATAGACTCGCTGTCACGTCCGAGTAGCGAAATACGGAGACATACACGGCCAGCTATCTCGTACAAGGTACTATACGTCGTACGGCGATCACGGTTGTAACTAGACAAGGGGGTGCATACTACAAGCAAGTCACTTAGGGTTACACAAAAAATCTATTGTCTCAATCAGTCAAACAAGAATAACAAACATAGAACTTGTATGATAAAGCTGAAAGGCGTCCCAATCGTCCCATAAAAATATTATGGAAACCAGCTGTACAAAATAAGAAGCTGGTAGAGTAAAAAAAGTACATGACCATGATTAGCTACAATATGATTAATTATAATCATGTAAGAAACTGAATGTCCAGATCTATGCTAATAAGTACCGGTGGCTAAACGCCAAAAAAAATACAATATCGAGCAGGGAAGAAGAAACCCAATAGTGTCACTCAACGGCCATCCGTCTGGTATGGTCTATTATTCAGAAGGAAGTACGTTGGATCCTCAGGTGCTGGCTCTAAACCTGTCCATGCAAAACCAGTGGGGTTCGACCCCAAATAGCAAGTACCACAAAGAAATCATGAATAAAGAAACAAAACCAGAGGAAAATAACATTTATATATATATATATATATATATATATATATATATATATATATATAGTTGTCTCGTAGTTTCGGTCAATAGCCTATCGTGATACAACAATCTAACCCTACAACCAAACAGGGACAAGGATTAGACCATCACATCATGATAGTCCATATCTTTAAACTATTGAACATGAGATACAACCACAAACAAGTTTAATTACAGTATAGGCCAATTACTTGTACGGCTTGCTAGGTGGAGTCTGGGTTATCCCAGAGATATTATGCATGCAATAGGAATCCTCAGATCGAGCCATGTGCTAGCAGGGCTAGCCAAGCCATAAATTATCGTGTAGCACGTAGTATTATGACTAGTCCCTCGTAAGGCCATCGTGCTAAGATCGCATAAAACACATAGTATAATATAATAATCAAATATTTAACAATATCCAAATGGGGGCCAACCTTCACTCCCAGATAAACATTTAAGGTGGGTTAGTTAAGCGCAATCTCGGGATTTCGTCCCTCCCAATGCTCTACAAGTTTTATTTGCCTAGTTAACCCTACGGTTAGCTGGAATCACATGGTGTGGTCACATGTTACTCCCTTATATGTCGTACCACAGTATGGGTATACTAGATGAGAATCCACTTTGTTACTTGGCTGTTCAATTTGGATTCACCCTAGCTTGATACAACAATCAAATAAATCCTAGCCACGCTTTGGTTATTGACCAACTATGATGTCCATGATGGAGGAAATCATATTATATCACATGTCATATAGCACGTAGGGACACCTCGGTATAAAATATGTAACATAATCATGTAGAAATACTTAACACGTAGGAACACGTAGCACGTAGTAAGTATACCATCACGGATACCAATTGTCGGGTCAAGTTACCAATCAATGGTAAATTATATGAGTTCTAACAAATAGCATCACATAGTTAAGTCAGGCACATAGGTGGTCATAGTCACCTAGCGCATGGGTAATATGGCCACTAGGCGCATAGCCTATAATCGGGTTAGGCGCTTAGTCGAGTCTAACACCTGGTCACTGAGATTACATACACTAACAAAAATTAAAATCAAGCATGGCATCAAAAAATCCAATAAAATCTTCAAACTAAGCAAAACCACAAAATGTGTACATATGGCCGCATGAAGACCAGGGACGCATAGAGTCAATGTCGCGTAGGTCAAGGCCGCATTGGATCAAGGCCGCATAGGAGTCAATGTCGCATAGGAGTCAGTGCCGCATAGGTCAAGGCAAAGTTCACTCCTTGAGACAAGTTTTGAGTGATATGCATTAAATGCGTGTCAGAGAAGTGACTGAAGTGATAGACGTGAAAAGACATAAAGTGTGTCAGAGAAGAGACATGCATGAAAATATGTGCCAATGTGGTGCAGAGTTATGCATCTAAGAAGAGACATAGCAGAAAAGCTCCAAAACCAAAAGTTGTTTGCTCCATAAAACCTTTATTTTAATTCCAAATCAAGTGAAACAAAAGTCAAAATCACACAAAATTGAATGCTCTATCACATGAATAATTAGTTTTCAAAGATACTAAGTTTAAGTAGATCAAAACCAAGAAAACTCATGGAATCCATGAAAACCCTTAACTAAAAATATATATCTAGCCAAATCAACCCATCAAAATTGAAAAGTCCAAGTATTAAAAGTGCTTAGAATTATAATGTACACATATTAGACTAAAAAAATACAAAAAAATAAGAATTAAAATCTAAGGGTTTCTCCATATCATGCAAGGGGTACTTACCTAAAATAAAAGAAGGAGAAAAAATAAGAGAATAAGGGAAGAGAGAGAGAAAGAAGTTAGCTTATATATTTAGGGTTTGAGGTTTAGACCATGGGTTCAACTCATGACTAAACCAATCCAAACAAATAAACCATGAACCAATCTAAACCAATGAATAGATTTAGTCTCAATGCAACCTAATTATCATGCAAGAAAGAAATAATATATTTCAAATACGTAAATCTGAAACGGGGAGTGACATCTCTATCCACCTTAGAAATTTTTTATCCTCGGAATTCAATCCCAAGGCTAGCTCGAGAAATTAGAATAACCACTATGTTAGCTACAAGCACATCTACATATGCAATCAACTTCAATCACATAATGAAGAAAAGCAATATCATAGAGCATAGGTAAATGAATCACAAGATTCGAGATACGAAGGCATAGGAACAAATATACCTTCTGAGTCAAAAAGGTAGGGATAACGAGACCGGATGTCGTCCTCGCGCTCCTACGTCAACTCTCTCAAAGGGTTATGACCCCCAGCTACTTGGACAAGATGGATAGTCCGATTCTTGAGAACCTTCTTCCTTATATCGAAAATAGATACGGGTTGCTCCTCGTAAAACAAGTCAGTACCAATGACTAGCTCAAAATGGTCGAGGGTATGACTCAAATTTGGGACATACCTACGCAACAGAGATACATGAAATACATCGTGCACTACGTAACAAAGTCAGAAGGGCAAGACGATAAGTAACATAGCCTACCCGTTAGAGGATATTGAATGGAATAACGTATCACGGACTAAGCTTTTCGTGAACACCGAACCAAATGACTCCATGGGTTGGCAAAATCTGTAAGAACACGTGGTCGTCGACACGAAACTTTAAAGGCCTACAGTGCTAATCCGTAACCCAAAGTCGCTTTCTAATCTTCTTAATAACTTCTAATATCTATGTGATCATCTCGGGGCCTAACATCTCGCTCATCAATATCATCCCATGCCAATGGTGATCGACACTTCCTTCAATATAACGTCTTGAATGGCGCCATCTGGATACTCGCCTGATAATCGTTATTATACGAGAACTCGATGAGATAAAGGTAATTTTTTTAAGACCCGCCAAAATCCAAAGTACAAGCACACAACATATCCTCTAATGTGTGGATGGTTCTTTCTGACTGTCCGTCTGTCTGAGGATGATAAGCGGTATTAAACCTCAACTTGGTGCCTAGACTCTAGTGTAAGCTCTTCCAAAAATAAGAGGTGAACTGAGTATCTCGATATAATATGATACTTACCGGAATACCGTGCTATCTTACTATCCGTCGTATGTATATCTCTGTCAACTGTTCTGTAGGTTGTCCTACTCTGAAAGGAAGAAAATAAGCTACTTTCGTGAGTCGATCCACTATCACCCAAACTACATCACGATCAGTCGGAGATCTAGGTAAACCGATCACAAAGTCCATCGTGATATGCTCCCACTTCCACTCCGGAATATGAAGCGACTATAATAATCATGATAGCATTGGCTAGTCGGCCTTCACTTGCTGATATACCAAACATCAAGAAATGAATCATGTTATCTCCCTCTTCATCCCGTTCTACCAGAAATGTTGCTTGATATCTTGATATATTATATTACCTCTTGGATGAATTTAATATTGGGAACTGTACGCCTCTGTCATAACTTTTTGTCGGATATCTCCGCTCGGTACACAGAGGCGATTTCCAAACCTATGAGCTCCATTCTCATGAATTGTCAGCTCCTTCCAACTACCAGACTCGTACTCTGCCCAAAGCTTCTGGATCTACAAATCCTCCGCCGGAGCTACCCTGATCCTCTCAACAATAGTAGACTGAATCTGTAAACTTGCCAACACTCCTACTTCTTGTGGAAGTACTATCTCAATACCCATCTCTTGAAAATATTCTAAGATATGCTTCTGTTATGTCAACATGTATGCAATGTACCTCCTACTAAGAGCTTCTGCTACCACATTCTCTTTGCCAGGATGGTACTGGAGTACCATATCATAATCCTTCAATAATTCTAACCACCTCCTCTACCTCATGTTTAAATCCTTCTGGGTAAATACATACTTTAAGATCTTGTGATCCGTGAATATTTCCACCCGATCACCAAACAAGTAGTGCCTCCTCCATAGCTTAAGTGCAAAAACTACTGCCGCCAGCTCTAAATCGTGTATTGGATAGTTCTTCTCATGATCTCGAAGCTGCCATAATGCATAATCTATCACCCTTCTATGTTGGATCAAAAAAATACCCGAGCACCTTGCCAGATGCGTCACAATACACTGTATTTCCTATGAAACCTATTGGAAGTGTGATGATAGGTGCAAAAATCAACCACTTCTTCAACTCCTCGAATGATGTCTGACATTATCTTGACCATACAAACGTAGCCTCTTCGTGCATCAAACGGGTCAATGGCGCTAAAATCCTTACAAAGTCTGCTATAAATCTCCTGTAATATACTGCCAATCCCAGGAAACTACATACCTCTGCTACTGTCTTAGGAAATGGCCAACTCTCTACGACATCAACCTTATTCGGGTCTACTGCTACTCTTGCTCCAGAGATGATGTGACCCAAAGATGATACACGATCTAACCAAAAATTATACTTACAGATCTTTGCATACAACTGATGTTTTCTCAAAATCTGTAAGACCTTCCGAATATGCTCTTCATTCTCTTCTTCGCTATTGGAATAGACTAGAATTATCGACATCACAAAAAAATAAGGTTCTGGGTTTTCGGTGAAGGTGTACAATTCTTATTTATTATAAATTGACAAAGAGTATAAGAGAATCTAAGTACGAAAGATCTGGGCAAGTGTGACGGTGGAGATCGAGCACTACAGCGGCTCCTTTGCTCCGTTGATGATCCGAGACCAAGAAGGTTGACGATGTGGCGACGCTCTATCTTTTTCTCTTTCTCCAGTAGAGACGACTGCGAGCTTCCTCCTTATTTTACATGTGTTTATGTATGGATCGATCCCCCTCTCCCCTTTTCATGTGGGGAAAATATCCACTATTTATAGCTTGAGGGAGAGGCATTTATGTGCGTATTATATGCTGTAACACCCCGTTCCGTTCAAGCGGACTGCCGATTCAAACGGCAAAAGTGCAATGTCCCGACCCGCTTTGCTCAGGCGAGAACACTCGTTTGAGGCAAAGGATACCCAGACTTGTCCCTACAGGAATTCAGCTTAGGCTTTTAGAGGCTCGCTTGACGTATCGCTCAACCGAGGCGAATCATCGCTAAGGTGGGTGGCTACGGTGAACTTGTCTTTGCTTAGCCAGCACACATAAAATCAGGAATGATACATGCTAGTCGCTAGGTGAATCACCCCCTGCATGCTAATAAGAATACAACGCACCTAGCTAAGAGAATAATCCCAACTTGTATTGCTTGTGCTAGAATATGGAAATTAAAATATTGATTATATTCAGACCCTCGCATGCTAAGTTCCCTTACGGTTTCACTTCTCGGCTTACCTTCGGGTCCGAGTCAACGTGTTGCTTAAGTTCCTTAGAAATGAATGCTTGCTTGCTTACAAATGTCTAACGTTATTGTATGGTGCATGCATTGAGTCGGCCAAGAGACTATCAAATAGCTCTTCTGTGCAATTGAACCTGCAAGTATCCGGGACCATTGGGTCGCCAAGGCAATCCCCGAACCAGGGGCACGCATCAGGGCAATGAATACTGAACGAGAATCCTATCGCGTTACAACTGAATGATAATCACATCAAGTTTACATCTGAACGAGAATCACGTCATGTAAAGAACGAATCCCAGCTCGTGGAGCAAACGCTCGGTTCAGAACAAGAATCATGGATTATCATATCAAGTTATGGATTTGGAAAGACCCTGACCTGCATATCGCAGACAACTCGAAAACGAGGCATCGTTCCACCGGCGGTCTCCGGGGCACTGGAACTGATCCGATCCGGATGGAACATCATGATTAGTCTCACGCATCTGGACAGGATGGACTATAGCACTCACGAATCTTGGCTGTATGCCATCCTTGTTCAAGACTAAAATGGTCCTTTATGGTTATGACAGCGACAAACGTCATATAGATAAGTCATCCTCGCTTAGCGGCTATCCATATATGAATTATTGCATCACATCAAAGAACAACTGAACACCTGAACGATCATGATACAACGACCCTCGTGTTGCATATGTTATTGCCTTGGTTTTTATTATAAATGCCCCTAAATGTTAATGTCTGCTCGTGCTTGAATTAATAATGTTTGCCTTGGACAGGGAAGGACAAATGGTAAGTTGGTAAGTCTCACCGTGTTTCCTCTCATGTCGCATGGCGCACTGCCACGCAAGTTAGGCTATTCAATGTTTGCATGAAACTGATCCTAAGACAACTAGAAAGACAACTTAATAGTTGGTGCATGGAATCTATATTACATGTTTGGATTTGTCGAGCGGGCGAGTAGCCTCCCCACCAGTGCATTCAATGTACTGATAATCTACTAGATCGTTTGTAGGGTACGGAAGAACCTCGTTCGGTGCGGATGCCTCCTTCGTGTATGCTAAGGCATGGAGATCACTCTGAAGCAGCGCTGTATCCAGAACTGAAGCACATATACAAGACATAATGTTGGAACATAGCCCGATCATCGCCTGTATAATTATTCCACAATTGTAGCCACTTGGCACGCTTTTATTGTTTCAGAGAGAGAGACCTGAGCGAATTATAATCTCGACCAAGCGCCACCTGTAACACTTGTTTATATCAATAAAGAGTTTCTTTACTTCAACTTGTGTTATTCAATGCTTCCGCTATATTGTTGACTCAGTGAACTTATTACCAATCGCCTATGCGTTCATGACTCCGCTGCACTCGAATAATCTATGCGACTCTGTGGCTTAGAACTCTTACCGCCAGCTAATGAACCACGGCCTTGCATGGGCGTGGCTCACACTCATGTGGCATCACGCCCGGATGGGTCACAAAGCGATCGTTTTGCGGGAGTGCTGACGCGGTGATTCTCGCCTAGAAGGAACGACCGATTTAGCCTGCGGGAGATTGGGGCGTGATAGGTTGGTATCAGAGCTAGGCTTATATGCCTTTGGACTTCGTTCCGAATATCTCTATTTCGAAAGCTCGTTCGTGGGTTATGTGTATGCTCTCTCTCATTGTCGCAACGGAATGTTCCAACAATAAGTCTAAATACTTTCAAAATGCGTTTTCAATGATGTGATTGCTTGTATGAATCATGATACGAGTGGCATTTGTGACAAGCTGTGTGAACCCTTGAGATTATCGCAGTAACTTGTCCAATTTCACTAACTCTAAGTTTGGTTGAATGCATATGTTTGAGGGATGCCTTGAACTTGTGCACGATCCAAGACTCAAGAAAATATGAAACTCGAGTGCTAAGACTTCGCTATCGCTAAGTTGGTTGGAGTGCTCATGCTAGAAGTGCACTTCGAATATGTGCACGATCCAGACTAGCGATATGCTGATCTCGAATGCTTGTGCAAGTGAATATCCAATTGAATAAGTACAACGACTTGTGTAGGTTTGCCTCAGCCATGTATCGTTAAATCAAAATTGATTGAAACGTACTGCTTGTCCTCAGTAAGTCTTGAGGACTAGACTTTTTCTGAGTTGGGTAGGATATAACACCCCGTTCCGTTCAAGCGGACTGCCGATTCAAACGGCAAAAGTGCAATGTCCCGACCCACTTTGCTCAGGCGAGAACACTCGTTTGAGGCAAAAGATACCCAGACTTGTCCCTACAGGAATTCAACTTAGGCTTTCAGAGGCTCGCTTGACGTATCGCTCAACCGAGGCAAACCATCGCTAAGGTGGGTGGCTACGGTGAACTTGTCTTTGCTTAGCCAGCACACATAAAATCAGGAATGATACATGCTAGTCGCTAGGTGAATCACCCCCTGCATGCTAATAAGAATACAACGCACCTAGCTAAGAGAATAATCCCAACTTGTATTGCTTGTGCTAGAACATGGAAATTAAAATATTGATTATATTCAGACCCTCGCATGCTAAGTTCCCTTACGGTTTCACTTCTCGGCTTACCTTTGGGTCCGAGTCAACGTGTTGCTTAAGTTTCTTAGAAACGAATGCTTGCTTGCTTGCAAATGTCTAACGTTATTGTATGGTGCATGCATTGAGTCGGCCAAGAGACTATCAAATAGCTCTTCTGTGCAATTAAACCTGCAAGTATCCGGGACCATTGGGTCGCCAAGGCAATCCCCGAACCAGGGGCACGCATCAGCGCAATGAATACTGAACGAGAATCCTATCGCGTTACAACTGAATGATAATCACATCAAGTTTACATCTGAACGAGAATTACGTCATGTAAAAAATGAATCCCAGCTCGTGGAGCAAACGCTCGGTTCAGAACAAGAATCATGGATTATCATATCAAGTTATGGATTTGGAAAGACCCTGACCTGCATATCGCAGACAACTCGAAAACGAGGCATCGTTCCACCGGCGGTCTCCGGGGCATTGGAACCGATCCGATCCGGATGGAACATCACGATTAGTCTCACGCATCTGGACAGGATGGACTGTAGCACTCACGAATCTTGGCTGTATGCCATCCTTGTTCAAGACTAAAATGGTCCTTTATGGTTATGACAGCGACAAACGTCATATAGATAAGTCATCCTCGCTTAGCGGCTATCCGTATATGAATTATTTCATTGCATCAAAGAACAACAGAACAACTGAACACCTGAACGATCATGATACAACGACCCTCGTGTTGCATATGATATTGCCTTGGTTTTTATTATAAATGCCCCTAAATGTTAATGTCTGCTCGTGCTTGAATTAATAATGTTTGCCTTGGACAGGGAAGGACAAATGGTAAGTTGGTAAGTCTCACCGTATTTCCTCTCATGTCGCATGGCGCACTGCCACGCAAGTTAGGCTATTCAATGTTTGCATGAAACTGATCCTAAGACAACTAGAAAGACAACTTAATAGTTGGTGCATGGAATCTATATTACATGTTTGGATTTGTCGAGCGGGCGAGTAGCCTCCCCACCAGTGCATTCAATGTACTGATAATCCACCAGATCGTTTGTAGGGTGCGAGAGAACCTCGTTCGGTGCGGATGCCTTCTTCGTGCATGCTAAGGCATGGAGATCACTCTGAAGCAGCGCTGTGTCCAGAACTGAAGCACATATACAAGACATAATGTTGGAACATAGCCCGATCATCGCCTATATAATTATTCCATAATTATAGCCACTTGGCACGCTTTTATTATTTCAGAGAGAGAGACCTGAGCGAATTATAATCTCGACCAAGCGCCACCTGTAACACTTGTTTATATCAATAAAGAGTTTCTTTACTTCAACTTGTGTTATTCAATGCTTCCGCTATATTGTTGACTCAGTGAACTTATTACCAATTGCCTATGCGTTCATGACTCCGCTGCACTCGGATAATCTGTGCGACTCTGTGGCTTAGAACTCTTACCGCCAGCCAATGAACCACGGCCTTGCATGGGCGTGGCTCACACTCATGTGGCATCACGCCCGGATGGGTCACAAAGCGATCGTTCCGCGGGAGCGCTGACGCGGTAATTCTCGCCTAGAGGGAACGGCCGATTTAGCCTGTGGAAGATTGGGGCGTGACAGGTTGGTATCAGAGCTAGGCTTATACGCCTTTGGACTTCGTTCCGAATATCTCTATTTCAAAAGCTCGTTCGTGGGTTATGTGCATGCTCTCTCTCATTGTCCCAACGGAATGTTCCAACAATAAGTCTAAATACTTTCAAAATGCATTTTTAATGATGTGATTGCTTGTATGAATCATAATACGAGTGACATTTGTGACAACCTGTGTGAACCCTTGAGATTATCGCAGTAACTTGTCCAAATTCACTAACTCTAAGTTTGGTTGAATGCATATGTTTGAGGGATGCCTTGAACTTGTGCACGATCCAAGACTCAAGAAAATGTGAAACTCGAGTGCTAAGACTTTGCTATCGCTAAGTTGGTTGGAGTGCTCATGCTAGAAGTGCACTTCGAATATGTGCACGATCCAGACTAGCGATATGCTGATCTCGAATGCTTGTGCAAGTGAATATCCAATTGAATAAGTACAACGACTTGTGTAGGTTTGCCTCAGCCTTGTATCATTAAATCAAAATTGATTGAAACGTACTGCTTGTCCTCAGTAAGTCTTGAGGACTAGACTTTTTCTGAGTTGGGTAGGATGTAACACCCCGTTCCGTTCAAGCGGACTGCCGATTCAAACGGCAAAAGTGCAATGTCCCGACCCACTTTGCTCAGGCGAGAAGCACTCGTTTGAGGCAAAGGATACCCAGACTTGTCCCTACAGGAATTCAACTTGGGCTTTCAGAGGCTCGCTTGACGTATCGCTCAACCGAGGCGAACCATCGCTAAGGTGGGTGGCTACGGTGAACTTGTCTTTGCTTAGCCAGTACACATAAAATCAGGAATGATACATGCTAGTCGCTAGGTGAATCACCCCCTGCATGCTAATAAGAATACAACGCATCTAGCTAAGAGAATAATCCCAACTTGTATTGCTTGTGCTAGAACATGGAAATTAAAATATTGATTATATTCAGACCCTCGCATGCTAAGTTTCCTTACGGTTTTACTTCTCGGCTTACCTTCGGGTCCGAGTCAACGTGTTGCTTAAGTTCCTTAGAAACGAATGCTTGCTTGCTTGCAAATGTCTAACGTTATTGTATGGTGCATGCATTGAGTCGGCCTGGAGACTACCAAATAGCTCTTCTGTGCAATTGAACCTGCAAGGATCCGGGACCATTGGGTCGCCAAGGCAATCCCTGAACCAGGGGCACGCATCAGGGCAATAAATACTGAACGAGAATCCTATCACGTTACAACTGAATGATAATCACATCAAGTTTACATCTGAACGAGAATTACGTCATGTAAAGAATGAATCCCAGCTCATGGAGCAAACTCTCGATTCAGAACAAGAATCATAGATTATCATATCAAGTTATGGATTTGGAAAGAACCTGACCTGCATGTCGCGGACAACTCAAAAATGAGGCATCGTTCCACGGGCGGTCTCCGGGGCATTGGAACCGATCCGATCCGGATGGAACATCACGATTAGTCTCACGCATCTGGACAGGATGGACTATAGCACTCACGAATCTTGGCTGCATGCCATCCTTGTTCAAGGCTAAAATGGTCCTTTATGGCTATGCCAGCGACAAACGTCATATAGATAAGTCATCCTCACTTAGCGGCTATCCGCATGCGAGTCATTGCATCGCATCAAAGAACAACTGAACACCTGAACGATCATGATACAATGACTCTCGTATTGCATATGCTATTGCCTTGGTTTTCATTATAAATGCCCCTGAATGTTAATGCCTGCCCGTGCTTGAACTAATAATGTTTGCCTTGGACAGGGAAGGACAAGTGGTAAGTTGGTAAGTCTTGCCGTGTTTCCTCTCATGTCGCACAGCGCACTGCCACACGAGTTAGGCTATTCAATATTTGCATGAAACTGATCTTAAGGCAACTAGAAAGACAACTTAATAGTTGGTGCACGGAATCTATATTACGTGTTTGGATTTGTCGAGCGGGCGAGTAGCCTCCCCACCAGTGCATTCAATGTATTGATAATCTACCAGATTGTTTACAGGGTACGGGAGAACCTCGTTCGGTGCGAATACCTCATTCGTGCGTGCTAAGGCGTGGAGGTCACTCTAAAGCAGCGCTACGTCTGGAACTGAAGCACATATATAAGACATAATGTTGGAACATAGCCCGATCATCGCCTGTACAATCACTCCACAATTGTAGCCACTTGGCACGCTTTTACTGTTTTAGAGAGAGAGACCTGAGCGAATTGTAATCTTGGCCAAGCGTCGCCTGTAACACTTGTTTATATCAATAAAGAGTTTTTTTACTTCAACTTGTGTTATTCAATGCTTTTGCTATATTGTTGACTCAGTGAACTTGTTACCAATCGCCTATGCGTTCATGACTCCGCTGCACTCGGATAATCTGTGCGACTCTGTGGCTTAGAACTCTTACCGCCAGCCAATAAACCACGGCCTTGCACGGGCGTGGCTCATGCTCGTGCGGCATCACGCTCAGATGGGTCACAAAGCGATCGTTCAGCGGGAGCACTGGCGCGGTGATTCTCGCCTAGCAGGAACGGCCGATTTAGCCTGCGGGAGATCGGGGCGTAACACATGCTACCGAACGGCGGTGCATGCTGCTGTCAGCGGCTCATGGAGTCCCATACTGCCACGTATTTGGCTAAGATCTGGGGTTGTTGATTCCCATAATACTCATAACATATGTTAAAGTTGAATATAATTGCACCCTGAGAGTACGTCCGCATGGCACATAAAAATAGTGTAATAGTGGCGCAAGGCTCTGCTTGGCGCATGGGAACACATAATATGATTAGGGGCTCATAACACTACTTGGGGCATGGGAACACTAATATGTTTAGTGGCGTATGGTACTGCTGGCACATGGGAACACATAATACGATTTATGGCGCATGGCACTGCTTGGCACATGGAGACACTAACACGTTTAGTGGCATATGGCTTCGAATCTCTTCGGGTGCATGGGGAGATTTTCCATGCTTCTATATGATCCCCTTCAAAGTTTCTGATCTAAAACTTTTTAAGTTTAAAGTTCAGAATACTTTGAACAGAAGCATGGAGGATATAGGTGCAAGAACTAAGTTGGCACACGTGTACATGCCCTCTTATGTTTGGTGCATCAGCAGAGTATTTTTCCTTCAGCGCAGTGCGTTGTTTGGTGCATCTGGCTATTGGCCGCACAGGGAAAGTCACTTAGCTTGGCGTAGTGGACTACTTGGTGCCTAGGACCACTAGGCGCATCAAGCCGAGGCGGCGATTCATTTGTAGACTCTTAGATTCATCCCGCGGTTTCAGTGGCGAGCAATTTGTGAGCCATTAATGGCTTCCTTGCTATAAGTAGAGAGCTAGGGAGGAAGAGAATGGTGTATTTCTCTCTCAAAATGTCTCTATTTCAATTGAGCACGGGGAGGTCAGTCGAGCGGTTCGTCGACCCTCCCCCGCTGATGGTCGACCATGCTTCCATCGGTGGTGAAGGTGAGGAGTAGGACTTAAACTCTTCTTTCTTCTTTCTTTGGTCACTTTGGACACTTACTTGGCACTGCTCATTTACATCATTCTTGCCACTGTCTGAACTACTTGCTTGATGCACGTGGTCGTTGCTAAAGAGCTTTGTCCTAAGGATGTACTGACAGCGAGGATTATTTCTTGGTAGCATGGTGAAGTTGTCCTTGGTTACGGACCTGAGGCATGCACAAAAATTTGATGCGCGATCCCGCAGTGGGGTATATTGGCATCTGCATTGTGGCAGCCACCTTGTCACTATGGCAGTAGTGCACCTTAACACTGATGACGCTTATGTGCAGCTTCTCTGGCTGATCTGCTGCTTGGCGCATGACACTAGTGTGCACTTTTGTATGGTCTTGCAATGATTCTGACTTCGGTATGTTCTTTTATGCAGGAATTATCTCGGACTGCTATGAATGTGATGGATCATGGAAGGATATCATAGTCACCGTTGTTCATGGTGAACATGCATATTATCCGGAGGATTGTCCGTGATCTTCCGACCTAGCTGACTGTAGCTTCCTTTCGTATGCGGCCAAGATGTGTTGGCTGGATCTCGGGTAGAGTCCTGACGGGCCATCTGAGTACCAGCGACGGGGCTAATTATCCCAACAGGAATTTCTAGTTGCGTTATATCATATGAGAAAGTTGGGTCTACAGCGGTTCAGCTCTGAGTTGCAAGCTCCCTTGCTATCCATCGGTACAAATTTTTTCGCCCTGTGGCTTGCACCGAGGAGCCTTGCTGAAGTGATGACCCATAATACGTTGAGTTGCTAGCTTCTACATGTGTTGGTACTCGAATCAGTACAGCGGGGTCCCCTTATTTTTAAATGTACCCATGCTCTTGAATATTAATGAACGATCCTTCAATGTGATGGACTTCCATATGTACTGATGATCTTGAATATTAATAAATTTTACCTCTTTTCCTGTTTTAAAACTTTTTTGTTGCCAGGGATATCACGGTTTATGAGTATTGTACCAGAGGTAATATGGACATACTACGATGTCATAACGACGATAATGCCAAGCCCTTAGTGTGGAACCAATAGCTCAGGCAAGTTGGGTTGCAACTAAGTGCAATCATAGCGAGGTACGTTATGGAGAGAAAAGCCAATGAGTCAGAGGTCACACGGACATGACTATCTTCTAGTGATAGGAAGAACGGCTGATAGTTTAGAGGTGAAGTTGACGTGAACTACTTTGCCTCTTTGTGGGTCTGTTAACCATTGTGCACTTGGGACTCCCGAGTGTGGATAACAGATTTGTCTGCTTGCTATGGACAAAAATAATTTGCTAAGGAGGACATCAGCTATGAATATTATATTTTTGCGTCCCAATTCTAGGGATAGATATGACACATATCGTCATTTTTTCCTAAAACTTTCTTTTTTTCATTCATGACTTGTTTAACTTATCGCCGAAAGTGGCGGTTGTTGGCTATTTAACGATATGGCTGCGTAACTATCTCTTCCCTGGCAGCTCGGGCTCTCTGGAACGAGTTAGCAAGAATTTGATTTTACCGGCTGTAAAACTCGTCTTTGGTCACAGGCTTGCCTTCCTCCCTGAATGGTCCGTAACATCCATCGCGGGCTATGAGAGTTTGTAGAGAAGCTGACATCGAAAGAGGGAAACAAGGGTGAATTCCCCCGAGTAGAGCTTCCTTCTCACTATTTGATGGGTTGGTTGATCCTACACCATCCTACTGTAATGCACCCCATTACACAGGAGGATGCCGAGGAAGGAGACACGTTCCTCCGACGTTACCGCAGAGGGGATTGGGTACATTCGGGAATACCTGTTGCCGTAGGGCGTTAGGCTTTTTGAATAGTTATAACTTCTTTGTGGTTCCTCCATATTATGCGGACTTTACAGAGAATAAAGATCTTTAGGATGTCAGTACCAGGTTTTCTGGTTTGCCAAGGCAAGCCTTCTACTGACTGTTGTCGATTCGACCTTCTCACCTGGTGTATCGAAATAGAGATAGGGTCTACCTGGAGCCATACCTCCCGAGCCGTTTCGCTCATCAGTTTGGTTACAGTAAACTATTATTGTGTACCCCAAGTTCTGGCTTGGATTATGCAGGAAGTTTACTTGATGGTGCCCGGGCTTGGCAATATTACAGCGCTGGCTGTATCGTAGCATGCTTCATCGTACCCTTACAGCGGCCTATGAATCGCATTGTGTACGCGGCTGTGAGGTTCTACTGTTCTGCAAATAATTTCTCCTCGGGCTATAATCGGGAGCGGAGCTTTATTGTCGGGACCAGGCTGGATGCCTCGCGAACTGTTAAGAGGCGTGCCCACCATTCTGGTAGTCTCAGAGTCCGAACCAGGAGCTGGAGCCAACCGGCAGAAATGACTGCTGCCTCTTTAAAGCGACCGACTTTGTTTTCAACAAAGCCTTCGTCCTCGAAAAGAGTAAAAAAGGTTATTGTTTCTAAGGTGACGGGTCTAGTACAACCTGGCCTTCATCTTCGTAAGGGAGCTGGGGGACAATCTTTGGTATTAGTAATGTATCCCATATTTTTCTTTTCTCCCATTCGACTGGTATGCATGATTTACTTCTTTTTTTATTTTGTGCAGGAGATAACTGCTGCGGCTGGGCATGCTGAGCTGGAGTTGAGCCAGGCTCCTCCCTTCTTAGTTAAGGAGGCAGAAGTGATAGTTGATCCTCCTGAGGTATCTTTGACCGGAGATCCTGCCACTGACGACCCTACGCTCCAGGAACCTATCCCTATCGTGCCCCTAGCTGGAGATTTCAGTGATTGGGACAATCCATTAGACGAGGATGCTCTGAGTGGCGAGACCCCTCCATTGGACTTTGCAACTAAAGACTTCCCCAACCTGATGTCACATTATGATATTGAGGGAGACCATTTAGGACAACCGAATCCTTTGGGTGTGTACCCTCTGACCGATCTAACAAAAGACCCTTTCTCGACTCACTTCTCTACCCTTCTCGGGAAGGTGGCTAAAATTATGGCAAATTTTGTAGGCACTCCTCAAGTCGGATCCTTGAGTAGAGGGGACGGCGATGCCATGAGGTAGAGGAGGAGTCTCATGCTATCTTGTAGGAGTCTATTTAGCATCCGTTGAGGGAACATCTAGCCTTGGAGGGGAAGATATCCCAACTATGAGCGATCTTGTCTCGAGGGCAGCCCCTCCGAAGGTTGGTACAGAAGGCATGTCTTCCGTTGTATTGCCTGTTGCAAGTCAGATTACAGGAGCAGGGACGTCTATCAAAACCCTGGTGCAGAGAGAACCTGAACCTGAACTTGGCCCATCAGGAGCTGAAGAGATAGCTTTCACAGAGCCTTTAACATTGTGACGGGACCAACAGGGATGGTAGAACCGCCTCTAGCTTCTTCGATTGAGTAGGGAGTAAGTGTCTTATTTTTTAGCTTCGTAAATGCTTTAACTGCTAATTCTTGTTTTCTTCTGTCCTGACAGTTGTTCATATGTCAGTCACGGCACCTTCTTTTGTGGGCCTTTTATCGGCACTGCCTTCAATGACCCTGCTATCTTTGGTTGACGTGGATGACTATGCCTCCCTCCATGTGGAGTCCTTTTTTTGCATTCTAAGACAGGGGCATCTTGCGTCTTAGAGAGGGGCCGGCCTTTCACCTAGGCCAAAGTTTCGGTGCTGTCTCTGGTAGAACTGATCTGAACTTACCCTGGGTATGATGCTAGGGTAGGCATACCAGAAGTACAGGTAGAGGAGCTTGAGAGTTGCCTCACGGAGTTGAGGTCTCTTGACAACACAGGTCTCGCGACTTTGGTTGCTGAAGAGAAGGCTTGCCTAATTGCGGCTATGGCTAAGGCTATGTCCGCTTACCCTCTTCGCAAGGAGATTATTGATTGTGAAATGGCAGAAGCAGGTGCCAAATAGTTGGAGTTTTTTACTGCCAGAGAGACTAGTGCTCGTACCAAGGAGATGATGGCCAACCGTCTATCGGACGTACAAACACAAATTATGCAACTTCAAGCAGAGAAGGCAAAGCTCGAGTTCGATTATCATCACGTGACGGAGGAGGAACTCTCCCTTACTGAGCAAGCAGATGCTAATACCCGGTACGCCATGCACTTGAAGGTTCAGATGGTGGATTTAGAGGCCGAGCACAAGAGGCTGGCCATCTTTTAGGATAAGGTTGTACTTCACCAAGAAGCTGAACGTCGGGCTGCAGACAGTGTCCAGGTTAAAGCGGATCGATTGAGGTGTCGGATTGACGAGATGTGCGCTGATACTAATGGCTCCCAAGGATCATATCTCTTCTTTCTTTCCTCAAATTTTCTTCTTCTTCTTTTTAAGGGCCTTAGTATGCCTTTTGATATAGTTTTCTTGTTTTCTGAGATAGAAACTTTCCATTTTGCTGATATAATACAAAGACGAATAGTAGACTTATTATTTGTGGTGCACCTGGGCGTAAATAATAAGCTTTTGGTGGACTAATCATTATTGGAGTACTTGTGATGGAGTATGGATGATTAGTTTAGGTTGTTTCCCAGATTTGGAGATGGGAAGGTCTGAGGTTAGAAATATGGTTCAGAGGTAATATGGACGTGAACTCACAATTCTAAGGTAAAGTTTACTCAGAGGTAATATGTACATGGTATACTTTACAAGGGAGAGTACGGTAATAAACCATAGTCTCATGGTAAGGTTTACTTAGAGGTGATATGGACATGATAAACCTTATCACTAATGTTTAGGAATGTAGTTCAGAGGTAATATGGACGTGAACCCATAATTTTATGGTAAAGTTTACTCAGAGGTAATATGGACATGGTAAACTTTACTAGGGAGAGTACGGTAATAAAACATAGTCTCATGGTAAGGTTTACTTAGAGGTGATATAGACATGGTAAACCCTATCACTAGGGAATATAGTTCAGAGGTAATATGGACATGAACTTACAATCACATAAGAAAATTTTGTGGATCCGTTACATATTGCTTACTTGGGATTCCGAGTACAGGTAACAGATTTATATGTATGCTACAAACGAACATAAGAAGAAGAAACAAACTTGGAGAGGGAAAATATTAGCCTTTATGTTCCCCTAGTGGGAATAATATTTTAATTTGGAGGATATCCATTACTAAGAAAATAAGAAATTTCTTCCAAAGGGATCATATCATCGAATGATGATGCGTCAGTAGATGCTGCAATGTATTATTCTTCCAACTCATCTTTAGTGGCTGCCAGTGACGCTGGCGGTACCGGAGCTTTCCTGCAGAGTTTGACTACCAGCCGCTCTGGGTTCTCACTACAGGGGGTTCCTTGTTTGGATGGTGTCTCAACCTCCAAGGCTTGACCACTTAGGATTCATGAGCCTTCTTACGGATCTTTACCAATAGAGGAGCAGTTGCGGGGACTGGGTGCCCTTTTAGACGAATCCTTAGAGGAGTGTATGAAGATATAACGGTGTCGCCTTCATCATCGGCTTTGTTGGCACCTTCGTCTGAGTGGATTTTTTGTACAAGATCGAGTCGGAGTAGTACATCTCGATTCCCTTGAAAGGATCTACGTAAGCGAATTATGTTTTGACGATGCCATCTTCGTTGACGTACTTCAAGAACTGATTGAGAGTAGATAGAACAATCATATATTCATGTATCCATGGTCGCCTAAGCAGTATATTATAGGATACTTCCACGTCAATGACGTAATAAGTCACCTTTGTACGGAGGTCCACAATTTGGCATTTTAGACGAATCTTGCCTAGCGGATAGCTTCTTCCAACATTGAAGCCGCTGATGGTGGCATTAGTGGCTGCCAGTCGATGCATCAGGATGCCTAGAGTTTGTAGTAAGCTTCGTGGGATAATGCTGAGGGATAATCCAGGGTCGATATGCATCCGATCCACTTTAATGGTTTTGATGTATCCTGTATAATACAAGGGGCAATCGTGCCTATTATTTTTTAACAACATATCCTGCTAGGAGAATGTGATGCTCGGGATCATCTCCTTCGCACTATTGCATTGAGGATATGTGACGGCATTCTCAGCCGGTAGCTTGACTTGAGTCAAATATGAGTCAGTGTTTTGTAACGCCTCACTCAGAGCATTGCGGGTCTTTTTGGAAATTCGCAGGAGCTCAAAGAGTGATAGCTTCACGGGAGTGTTGGCCAATTGTACCAGTATATTGAAGCTGTAGGGATTCTCCAGCCCTCATGTTATATACTTCCGCAGAGGTTTATCATAACGAGTTTCCTTCTGCTTTTGCTTGTCCGTTGTCGAAAGTTGGGACGGACCCGGATCAGAGGTCGGGAGATCACCTGTTAGAGGTGCAAAGTCATCGGAAATATTGTAATCGTGTTGATATGTTAGCTTCGACCTGATCACTCTTGCTAGATCTTCGTCTGTTGTTAGGGGGACCGTGTAATAAGATTTGGTCTTCTTCCTTTTCGCC
This sequence comes from Iris macrosiphon, assembly GCA_036927795.1. Lineage (NCBI taxonomy): Eukaryota > Viridiplantae > Streptophyta > Magnoliopsida > Asparagales > Iridaceae > Iris > Iris macrosiphon. Next base: position 80,485,664 of record JAYESA010000006.1, read on the forward strand.
TTAGAGACTGGTGGTGCTATTGACTGTGTCATATCCGGGATGAGGTCTGGATGAATCCACATGACTTCGCATCTTGAGGTCGCAATAGAAACCAACCCTTTTGCTCGGGCTGGGGGGAGGTCAATGACCTCCATGGTTGTCCTTGGTATGGGGACGACACCATTTTGGGCCTCTGTTGTCGAAAAAGTGTCTAACTGGAGAGACACCATGTTTGCCGTGACGGTATTGTCTTTGTTGTCCAAAGATAAAACTTTATAGTCGATGAGTCATTGTATCTGCCTTTTCAACATGTAGCAGTCCCACGTGGGGTGATGGACGTATCAGTGGTAGTGACAATACTTGGGATTGTCCACCTTACCCGCTTCATTAGGACATTTAATGTCGGGTATCTTAAGCTTGTTACCTTTCATCAAAATGTTGAAGAGTTCTATGACCTCGTCGTCATTGAAGGAATAAGTTTCATGTACTGTTGGTGGCTCGATCAGCTTAGGAACAAGGGAGGATGGACTTTTGGCCAAGTTTACTGTCAAGGCCTGCTTTCTTTTATTGTCATGATTGTTGTTTGCGACGAAAGGATGCTTTCCCTTGTCTTCAGTACTGGGAGTTTGGAATCCTAACAAGCGGGCATTTTTTGTGCTCTTTTCAGCAGTGACCGCCCTTATGATGAACGTTGTCTAGTCAGTGAATGGGCCAGATGACGTCCAGAGTCTCACATCATGCAGAAGATTATTTCGACACGTGTCCCTCAAAGAGGACTCAGGAATACCAAGAGGCAATTTCAGCGCTGCCTGTCGAAAATGCTCGATGTGTTTCTATGCGAGCTCTCGATCTCCCTGGGTGATGTCCATGTGAGAGGACATAGTCATATCCATTCCTCTTTCATAAAATTGGGCAAGGAACATGACCCTCAGGTCATCGAAGTAGAAACTTCACTTATCTGGGAGACTACATAACCACTCAAAGGCAACCCCAGATAATGATCCGACGAACAAGTTGGTAAGTACGATGTCGTCCCGAGGTAGATGGCCTATTATAGACTGGAAATATCTCATCTACTATCGGGGAGATTTCTTTTCATCGAACGAAGCCAGTGACAATAGTTTATATTTGGGAGGGTATAATATATTATCCCACTCGGAGGATAGGATTGCCAGATCCTAAGCTTTTGGTGCCTATCTTGGTTGTCCCGAGCATCTAAGCCGGCACGCAAGTCCCTTAACGTCTCCTGGATATCCTCTGTCAGAAGGGGATCAGAGGATCGAGGCGTTGTATGACTTCTTACAACCTGAGGAGCCGGGTCAGGCGTATCGGGTTCCTCGTTTGTTCTTTTCGTCTCTTGCGGTTGTGTTGGGGCTATACTTTATCTGAGTTCTAATACTATGCGAGTCAGAGTCTGCATTGAAGTGCTCAGATCCTACATCATGGCTTCGAACGCCTCTAGACTTTGTTCATTACTAGATTATGTGCCATGTTCGTCTGCTTCCATGTACACTGGCATTATACGAGATATGGTGGACGGGAAGGTGGAGGCCGCACTTTTTTCCTTAGATGCTTGGGTTTCGCTATTCTCGGATAAAATGGGCATTACTTCATCATCTTCAAAACTTGAAGGGTTGCTACTTTCAGTCTCGATTGAGGGTTCATTTTGAAGGGTATGACTACCCCATGCTAAGTTGTCACTCGTTTATAAGGATTCACCTTCTTTTTTGAAGGCCGGGTTGTAATAAAACACCGGGGGATTGCCATCCCCAATTTCAGCTGCAGCTTTTCTCGGGGAGTTATGGCTACCCCCAGCCTTCTTTCGCGAGTGCGTGCCTTGAAATACCCCAAAGTCGGTACCAGTCTGCTACCTCGCGGACGACTTTGTAGAGTGCTGACAAGCACCCTTACGGTTGATGAGCCTTTCTTCGAGATCTTCTTCAGGGGAGAGGATCTCCATGTTGAGCAGCATGAAGCAATGAGCAATTCCTCCTCTTCATGGGATGGCCTCCGGGGACGTCGATGGGTTGGAATTGCTGATTATAATCGCTCAAACACCGACTGTCATTTTGGAGGAATCGGGGCTTGAGTGCAGCAACAGTTAATGATGATGCTGGCACATGCGTGTCTTTGAGGGGACACATCATGTGCGTGTGTTGCTTATCTCGTCTTATACTTGTGACTAATCATGTTGCATAAATCAGACGATGGAAGTTTCTTTTCTGCCCCTACTTCACGTGCTCGGGTAATCCTTGCACATGGAGGTGAAAGCGAAGATTTTGTGTTCTTCCGCAGAAACTGCAATCGGACCGTCAATGGAAGACTTGATATGAGATATACTCCCTCTATGCGTGCAACCAGATTTGGCGCATAGGTCTGTCCTCCCGATGTTCTTCACTCAAATTAGTTTTTGTGCGACTGCGACATTTAAGTAAGTTTTAGAAAGCTCCAAGGGTTGACCCACTTCCGGCACATGTGCGCTTGGGCCTGCCCTATAGAGTTTTCCATTGGCATTGCGTGTTACTAACAATGACGCATGATTTTAGAGCACTAACGATGCAGTCCTTGGAGCGTGCATGGCTCAGGGTGTTTTTAATTTCCTTGCACCAGCGTCCTTACGTGCATAGTGCAGGGATTCCAGGGTAGGGGTATGCGAGCCCCTGTTGATAGCAGCCTTGCTTGGAGGAGACTCCATGCGCCTATGATCGGCACATCTTTTCGGGCCTTGATGGCGCTAGATGCGTGCATACGGGAACTTGGCGTAGTTCCTCTTAGGCGCAGCTTCGGAGGGAGAGACAGGATGGGCATCCATCTTGTGTGCATCTACGACAGAAGTCGATAACATCTCTAGACCGGAGTTTGGGTCTGGCGCAGCGACTTTAGCAACCCATATTCTGCAAACTTTTTGAGGTCGTACGGGCCTCAGTAAGGAACTTGACTTATTGGCGGAGTACAGGTCAACCGCGTGTGCGACTATGATGTGTGTTGACGATGCATCAGGTACCAACGTCGGATTGGCACTGTGGTACTAACACCCCAAATTTTGTGAGTCTTGTCTAGCATGTCTAGCGTGTCTTCGAATGCCTTTTGGTCGAAGCACACGACCAACATCCTCTGATTCGAACCAATCTTGGTCACGTTGGATTGCGTCACCAGCTTATCGTTGGAGGAGAAGCTTTTCTCCATTAGAGTAGCCATTTTTGTCGACATCGCAAAAATTGGGTTTTGTGTTTTCAGTGAAGGTATACAATTCTTATTATTGCAAATTAACAAAGGGTACAAGAAAAACCCTATACAAGAGAATCTAAGTACAAAAAATCTAGGTAAGTATGACGGTGGAGATCGAGTACTGCAGCGTTTCCTTTACTCCGTTGACTATTTGGGACCAAGAAGATTGACGAGGCGGCGACGCTTTATCTTTTTTCCTTTCTCCTGTAGAGGCGGCTGCTGGCTTCCTCCTTTTTACGTGTGTTTATGTATGGATCGATCCCCCTCTCCCTTTTCCATGTGGGGACAATGCCCACTATTTATATCTTTGGGGAGAGGCATTCATGCGTGCATTACATACTACCGAGCGGCTACGCATGCTGCTGTCAGCGGCGCATGGAGCCCCATGATGCCACGTGTTCGGCTGGGATCTAGGGTTGCTGATGCCCATAATACTCATGACACATGTCAAAGTTGATTATAATTGCACCTTGGGAGTACGTCCACTTGGCGCATGGAAATTGTGTAATAGTGGCGCATGGCTCTGCTTGGCGCATAGAAACACGCAATATAATTAATAGAGCATGGCACTACTTGGCGCTTGGGAACACTAACACATTTAGGGGCGCATGGAACTACTTGACACGTGGGAACACGTAATACGATTAGTGGTGCATGGCACTGCTTAGCACATGGAGATACTAACACGTTTAGTGGTGCATGTCTTGGTATCCCTTCGGGCTCATGGGAAATTTTCTATGCTTCTACAAGAATGTCGTCTATGAAAACTACCACAAACTGGTCTTAGTTCGGCATAAAAATACGGTTCATCAAATCCATAAATACTGCTAGAGCATTTGTTAGTCCATATGGCATAACTAAGAATTCGTAATGCCTATATCACGACATAAATGTTGTCTTGGGTATGTCTTGCTTCCAAACTCTTACTTGATGATACCCTGACGGGAGGTCGATCTTGGAGAAAACCTTAGCTTTGCTCAATTGATCAAATAAATCATTTATCTTTAGTAATGGGTACTTGTTCTTCACCGTTACTGCATTTAATTTCCTATAGTCGATGCACAACCTCGTTGACCCATCCTTCTTATTTACTAAAACTACTGGCGCTCCCTAAGGTGATCCACTGGTTCGGATAAACTTTTTTGCCTTCAACTCTTCTATGTGTTGGTAAAGCTTGTCTAGTTCTGATAGTGCCATCTGGTGAACCTTATAATATATTGGTCCTACTCCAGGAATTAATTCTATACAAAACTCCACATCTCTCACTGGTGGTAGCCCTAGGATTTCTTCTCGGAAGAAATTTAGAAACTCCTTGACTATCTCGGGAAGCTGTTCTTCTGCTTCTCTGCCGCCGCAATCCTCTCTTCATGTTGGTCTCCCACAGATCTATCAAAGGCGAAGTCTTCTGTGCCTAGGATACTAAATAATAACCTACCCTTATGGCAATCTATCGTAGTATGACTGTCTCTTAGCCAGTCCATGCCTAGGATAACGTCAAAGTTATCCATAGGAAACTTGGTCAACCGTGTAGGTAATAAATGCCCACACACTACGATTGGACACACTATACACACCCTACTAACTTCTACGAGCCCATTACCAGTGAGTATGTTCAACCTCTCTAACAATGCCTCGAACTCCAATATAATACGTGTCGCATACCGTACAGATATAAAAGAATGAGATGCACCAGAATCAAATAATTCTACAGCAAGATAAGATGTAACAGAGATTTTACCTGCTACCACGTCGCCCAATGCCAAAGCCTCCTCCAAAGACAAAATAAATGCCTGCCCCTAGCCCTGGTGCCTCCCTTGGACACGTTATTATGGCCTCTGCTGGCCCTGTTGCTGGTTCCTTCGCTATTGGTACATCTGACCCTGCGTCGATAATGAACGTTGAGCTAATGCCCGTACTGCTACTATCGACCCTCTACGTTGAACTGCTCCTGGTGCTGGCAGTACTGGAAATTGTTGGACTGGCCCTCTTGGCCTCTGCATCATCGGACAATTGGCAATCCAGTGGTCTAGACTACTATACCTCATACATAACCCATTGGCTGTCCTACACACATTTCTATTGCGGCCTCCCAGCCTCAGTAAGTACAACCCATTGGTGCTCCCTAGCGTTACTGTTATTGTTGCTGCCTCTACTGTTGCCGAGCTGGTGTCGTCACCATCGAAACTGCTACCCTCCATGATGCTGAATCATGAATATGAATGCCAGGTGATAGTACTGACGTTCCGAGGACTCCTCCACTCTGACCATGAGACCTCTTCTAGCCTCTTGTCCTTGCCGACAACCTCTGCATGGTAAGCTCGTGCCTTCGAGCTGCTATAAGTACTTCTTTATAAGTCTGGTAGTTCTGTCCCTCTACCAATTGTAGAATCTCCAGATAAAATCCTTGTTGAAACCTCATTGATCTATCTGACTCTATATCCACCATAGTAGGAGCGAATCTACTCAGTATGCAAAATTCGGCTGCATAGCTGTCTACAATCCTACCAGCATGCTTGAGACCGATAAACCTCTGCTGGAGCTCATATTGTGCAACGACTCCAAAATACTTAGCCCGAAACAAAGTCCTGAAACTGTCCCAAGAGATAGGATGCCTCCAGCCAACCTCCACTGACGCCCACTAGTCACAGGCAAGATCTTGAAACTGCAATCAGACTTGATTAACTTGTTCCTTAACTGTAACCTTTGCTCCCGCCAAGATAACTTCGATGTCTTGAAGCCACGCATTCGATGTATTGAAGCCACGCATTTGCTGCGATGGCATCCTCTGTGCCACCAAAGTATCTCGGGTTAAGTCACCAAAATCTGACCGACGCCCCCGAATATGTCCTTCCGCCTCTCTCTAGAGTCGTCTATAACCCTTGATTCAGTAAGACATTTTGTTCCTGTTGCTAAAATTGCTAATGCTGCTGAGTTATTAACATCCCTCAGATGATCTCCAATAATGTCAGAGTGTCAAGTACCGCTGGTACGACTAGAGGTACTGGGATCTCTGGGGTCTGTCGTTCAACATGATCTACTACTGGTTCGATTGTCTCGACCTGCTCAATCACTAGCTCAACCCGGACCTAACTCAGAGCAGGTACGGCCTCTCGCTATGGCCCAGGGGGACCCTGACCTGCCCGATTTGCTGCTCTAGGAACTGATGAAGACCTAAAGAAAGGACAAAAAACATAAAGAGCAGGATATGAAGGATCAAAGAAGCAATTGAATCGATAGTCGAGTAGGGCATCGAGAAGAAAAAATTTAGGATTTCAAAGGCATATGTTAGATTGAGACTCCTATGAGCATAACACCCCATAAGTCAGAAAGTACAGACCTGCATAGGCCACCACTAAAACCTTGTCACGCCCCAGTACCGAAATACGGAGACAGACATGGCTAGCTACCCCATACAAGCTACTATACGTCATATGACGATCACAACTGTAACTAGACAAGGGGTACATACTACAAGAAAGTCATTTAGGATCATACAGAACATCTATTATCTCAATCAGTCAAACAAGAATAACAAACATAGAACATGTATGATAAAGCTGAAAGGCGTCCCAATCGCTCCATCAAAATATTCTAGAAACCAACTGTACAAAATAAGAAGCTAGCAGAGTAGCAAAAGTACATGACCATGATCAGTTGCAGTATAATTAATTATAATCATGTAAGGAACTGAATGTCCAGATCTACGACTAACAAGTGCCGGTGGATAAATGCACAAAAGAGAAAAATGTACAATATATTATAGGGAAGAAGAAACCCACTTGTGTCCCTCAGTATCCATATGTTAGGTACGTGCCATTGTTCAGGGAAACGTACGCTAGATCTTCAGGTACTGGCTCTAAACCTAGCTATACAAAACAAGTGAGGTTAGACCCCAATAGCAAGTACCAGAAAGGAAGCGCGAATGAAGAAACAAAACCAGAAGGAAATAACATATACATATAGTTGTATCGTAGTTTCGGTCCATAGCCTATCGTGATTCAATAATCTAACCCTACAACCAAAGGAGGACAAGGGTTAGACCATCGCACCATAATAGTCCATGTCCCTAAACTATTGAATATGAGATATAACCACAAATAAGTTCAATTACAGTATCGGCCAATCACTTATATGGCTTGCTAGGTGGAGTCTGGGTTATCCCAAAGGTATTATGCATGCAATAGGAATCCTTAGATCGAGCCATATGCTTGCAGGGCTAGCCGAGCCCTGAATCATTGCGTAGCATATTGTATTATGCAACGGTCCCTCGTAAGGCCATCGTGCTATGATCGCATAGAACACATAGTACAATATAATAATTAAATATTAAATAATATCCAAATGGGGGCCAGCCTTCACTCCCTAGATAAATATTTGAGGGTGGCTAGTTAAGCGCGATCTCAGGATTTCGTCCCTCCCAATGCTCTACAAGTTTTAGTTACCTAGTTAACCCTATTGTTAGATGGAATCACATGGCATGGTCACTTGTTACTCCCTTTATATATCATACAGCAATACCGACACGCTAGATGTGAATCCACTTTGATACTTGGCAGTTCAATTTAGATTCACACGAGCGTGATACAACAATCAAACCAATCCTAGCCACGCTTTGGTTAACGACCAGCTATGACGTCCATGCTAGAGAAAATTGTATTATATCACATATCACATAGCACGTAGGTACACCTCGGTATAAAACATATAACATAATCACGTAGGAACACTTAGCACGTTGGAATACGTAGCACGTAGTAAGTGTATCAACACAGATACCAATAGCCGGGTCAAGTTACCAATCATTGATAAATCACATGAGTTCTAGCACATAGCATCACATAAGTTAGGTCAGGCACATATCTCGTCATAGTCACTTAGCGCATGGGTAATATGGCTGCTTGGCACATAGCCTATATCAGGTCAGGAACTTAGTTGAGTCTAATACCTGGTCACTGAGATTATATACACTTACAATTCTTAAAATCATGCATGTCATCACAAAATCCAATAAAACCTCCAAACTAAGCAAAATCACAAAACATGTACATATGGCCGCATGAAGATCAGGAACGCATAGAGTCAGTTCCGCATAGGTCAAGGCCGCATAGGATCAAAGCCACATAGGAGTCAGTGCCGTATATGAGTCAGTGACGCATAGGTCAAGGCAAAGTCCACTCCTTGGGACAAGTGCTGAGTGATATGCATTAAATGCGTGTCAGAAAAGTGACTGAAGTGATGGACGTGATGAGCCATAAAGTATGTCATAGATGAGACATGCGTGAAAAGATGTGCCAATGTGGTACAGAGTCATGTGTCCAAGAAGAGGCACATAGCTCATGGTTGCATGCTCTGTTGGCCCCATAGGTCACTCGGCCGCATGGATTTTTCTTGGACTTAGTGAGATTCTCATTCGTTCAGCAAGTAAAATACGAGGAGTTCCGTTGTTAAGACTTTTCCAAGTACTTAGCTCTAGAACGTACGTGTAACAATCAGTCATGTATCCACCAAGATGGACGCATCCTGGAAGGCATACGCGGGAAAGAGTCCAGGCTGCATAAAGATCATAACGCATAACAATCTCGGCCGCATAGATGCTAGCCGCATGAGAACTTCGTCTTCTCCAGACAGCAAGTTCAGCCATGGTAGAAAAGCTCCAAAACCGAAAGTTGTTTCATCTATAAAAACTTTATTTTAATCCCAAATCAAGTGAAACAAAAGTCAAAATCACACAAAATTGAATGCTCTACCACATGGAATAATTAGTTTTCAAAGATACTAAGTTTAAGTAGATCAAAACTAAAGAAAACTCATGGAATCCATGAAAACTCTTAACTAAAAATATAGATCTAGCCAAATCCACCCATCAAAACCGAAAAGTTCAAGTATTAAAAGTGCTTAGAATCATAATATACACATATTAAACTAAGAAAATGCAAGAAAAAAGTAAAAAATTAAAATCTAAGGATTTTTCCATGTCATGCAAGGTGTACTTACCTAAAATGAAAGAAGGAAAAGAATTAGGAGAATAAGGAAAAAGAGAGAAAGAAGTTAGCTTATATAGTTAGGGCTTGAGGTTTAGACCATGGGTTCAACTCATGACCAAACCAACCCAAACAAATAAACCATGAACCAATCTAAACAAAAGAATGGGTCTGGTCTCCATGCAACATAATTATCATGCAAGCAAGAAATAATACGTTCCTAATACATATATCAGGAACAGGGAGTAACACTCGCAAACGAAACATAATCATTTATATCCTATATTTCTGCTGGAGGAAATTCAATTATCAAATTTGATAATATCCTGTGTTGTGTCACGTTTTCATTTGAAAGGAGAACAAGGTATTGAGATTATGATATCATGTGTTTCTATCATGTTTTATTTGAGAAAATAATAGAATATTGAGAATTTGAATCATGTATTTTTGTCCTGATTTAATTATTGAAAGAATATATTATTGGAATCATGATATCTATAGTTCTTAATATGATCCTTTTTAAAAAAGAACAAAGTATTGAATCATATTCTCGCTCTTCGTGGAACTTAGATAAACGAATCGAGACTTAATGTTCATACTTGTGTCCAACAGAAACTTAATACAAGATAATATAATAGGAATGTTTGTAGCTTTAGGTTAGTGCATTGAGCGGGAGAGAACAACTAGATCACACAATATAAAAAATTTGCATTATATATAATAACAACAAAAACTGATCAGTATTAGCTCCTTCTTCAAGGCTTTGCAAAGTGAGTGTGTGGCGCTTAGCTCACTTGCATGTACACAATTTTGTACGCACCTATTTTTGATTAAACAGATCGATTAGGTAAATCAATAATATACTTTATTTTACTTATTGGACGTGAGAGGGCAAGACTCTAAGTACCATTCCACCATACCACAACATCATCCCTGGCCACGAGATTATTGCTAAAGAAATATGTGTTATATGTGATCCAAATGTGTTCTCTAAATTGCATGATCATATATAAAACTTTTTTGTGATTGTGTTATTGAGTAAGATGTATTGATTAATCGAACACCAAGGAAATCACAATAATAGGATCTAGTTGGAGTCGTATTTCAAGTTTATACAATAAGAAGTCCTTGAAATTAAATATTCCATTTTTTAATCTTGGAATTCGAGAATCCGTTCATTCTCATTTTTTGTCCTTGATTGAGGGTTTGTATTTCGTTTAATGACTTAGTATCGTTCAATAGATTAGAAGAATTATTACAAGAAAGCTTCTATTCTACTTTGAAGGGAATTTGGAGAACAAGAATGAGATGTTGCAATTGAAGGCGATCGAGTTGGAACCAGATTTTTTTCTCATCATCTATTGAGGGTAAATGTATATATTTAGGTCCATGGTGGTAATTGGACAACAATCACGAATATGGGTACTAGACTATTCGTATATTGTATAGCTTGTAGATGGTATTACGCGAGCATACTCAGTGTAATTCGGACCATACACAGTGTAACCCCCCGTATCTTTTTTCTTTCATTTTCTAATTAGGTTTATTAGGAATTGTTTCCATTTATAGAATAAATATGTATATAGAACTTAGGTATATAAATGTCTATACATGTATACAAATATTATGTAGATATATCTATCTATATTGGTATAATATTCTAAAACAAATAAAATAAAATAAAATAATAATAGTAATAGTAATAGTAATAATAATAATAATAGAAAAGAAATAAAATAAAATAAAAAAAAGATTAAATAAATTAAATAGAATAAAAATAAAACACAAATTAAATAGGAAAAAAATAAAACACATTAAATAAAAAGGAATTTAAAAATGGAAATGAATATTGAAAACAAAAAGAAAAAATTGAAAAAGAAAAAATAATAATAATATAACTCATGAACAATGTAGATACTGTTCATCTTCCAGATTGGCTGAACCCGAGCCCTCTTTTGTTTACACAAAAATGTTTATTCAAAATTCCAGTCGGTTTAATCTGACTTAAAACCTTATCAAATTTTGCCCGAATCTCTCCCATCCTAATCCCCAATGGATTCTCTTCTATCTAGTCCAAGTCCTAACTAGAATCGATGTTTAAATTCGATTGTAAATCGATTGAAACTCGATATATAAGTCGAGTGCTTCAAAAACCTCTCTCTCCTCCCTATAGCCATGTCTCCATCTCGATTTTATTCTATCGAATCCAGAATGACCCCCGACCCTCTATGGCCGCCCTTGATCGACTGCATCTGCCGAAGCTCTGCCGAAGCTACCCCAATCGAGCCTACGACACCATCTCTGCATACCGTACCCGATATGAGGTACCCATATTCCCATATAGTTTTCTCGATACATACTCGATCAATTTTTGATCCAATTAATCCTGTGGGTAGACTAGTTAACCTATTTTACGAATATTTAATTTTCCTGGATAAATTTATGGATTAAATTGATGAAAAATATTCCTCAAAATCATGAAAAACATGTTTTATATATATGGTTTTGACAAAAAATAACGATATAAACCCTATTTGGAAGGTAATTTATTGTCAGGATATACGGTATTTTAAAAATCTAATTGAACAGACTTTTATACGACATAAACAGCTTAGTATTGATATAATTATTTGTATCCTTTTAGTCATTAATTTTGTATTAAAATCCTAGTTGAAAATCATAGAAAATTACTTTTGAAAAACACTCAAAACTCCGAACGGAGTTGGTCCCAATAAATCGGACTACTCTGTCATGTACTGATTACATTATAAGGTGTGTAAAGTAAACTTGGACATGCGGGCTTTGATGGAATGTGAATTGGTCGCGTGTGCACGATAAATTTGTCACGTATACGTCGAAAGTCCCTATATCGATGCTTTTATAAATTTCCTAATTACTTTGTACTCGCTCATCGTATCATCAGGAAACTTGTGACGTTGGACTCGCAGCGTTTGACATGTCCTGTGACCCAAGTTTCATCCTATTATGAGACAGTCGACTGGACCACCATTTCGTGGGCCAAGGGGGTGATTCACTCCATGCCGCCCACTAACATGTGACTATCAAAAAGTTTTGTCCGGTTCAGATCGGTCCCAGTGCCCCGTCGACCATCCCGTGAACCTGAACATGAATACCTTATGCACAAGTTATCCGCGACATGCAAGTCTTGGGTCTCAGGTTCACGGAATTCTTGACATAACATGTAAATTCTTGATTCTTGTTCAGAACAAGTATGCTCCATGAGCTGTGATTCTTGATTTGCTTGACATGATTCTTGTTTAGAGTTAAACTTGACTTGGTGTAATCCCTTGTTTCAGAGATACCTTGGCGACCTAACGGTCCCGGATACTTTCAGGTTCATACTTGCACGGAACGACTATTAGATAGTCTTCCGGCGAATTGGATGAATGCAAGACAAGATAATGTTTACTTGATTGTGGCATAAATTATGTTACAAGCATTAAAATGAGGCAATAAGTACAAGTTAACATATAAGCAGGCAGGCATTGCATTTGCGTAAACATAAGCACTTACGTTTTGCACGGGTCTAAGGGTAAAGCGAGGAGTAAAACCGTAAAGGGACATACCGAGCAACATAATCTATGGGCGTGCAGTGTAAACAAGTAAAGCAGTGCACTTCGGAGAGTATACAATGATCTACTTGAGGCATAGTGGGGTCTACTTGTACAAGGCAAATGTAGCATGCAAGGGTACATTTATAAGCTAAGTTTCATTTCCATGTTCTAACACAAGCAATACAATTTGGGATTATTCCCTTAGCTAGGTGCGTTGTATTCTTAATTAGCATGCAATGGGTGATTCACCGAGCGACTAACATGTATCGTCCATATTTTAAGCGTGCTGGCTAAGCAAATATAAGTTTATCATAGCCACCCACCTTAGCGATGATTCGCCTCGGTCGAGCGATAGTCAGAGCGAGTCTTTGAAAGTCTAAGTCTGAACTCCTGAAGGGTCAAGTCTGGAAATCCTTTACCTCAAACGAGTCTTCTTGCTGAGCAAAGGGGGGTTAGGTTGTTACACTTGCACCGTTTGAATCGGCTATCCTCTTGAACGGAACGGGTTGTTACATTATACACCACTCAGAAAAAGTCTCGTCCACGAGACTTCCTGAGCACAAGCCATTCTATCGCATTATCGAATCAATCCCAAGCATAACAATCGGTACCACTAGATCCATTCGAACATAATTTTCTACTCGTTTCTTATACTGTGTCGTGTGTATGTTGGGTCGGTCTCATTGAATGACTCTACCATTCAATCCACGGTTTGGCTTGGTCTATAATGCGCCTTAGTGCAGAACATATTGCTTAATGCGGGGTTCATTACAATCCATCTTAAATATCGATCTAAGGCTGAGGCAAACTTATACAAGTAGTTATACTTGTCCATGCGAATCTAACATATTCACTTACACTAGCATTCGAGATCAGCATATCGCGAGTCCGGATCGTGCGCATATTCAAAGCATCCTTCAAACATATGTATGCCAACCAACTTAGCAATAGCGAAGTCTTTGCACTCGAGTTCAGCATATCATTGAGTCTTGGATCGTGCACACGTTCAAGGCGTCCCTGAAATATATGCATTCAACCAAACTTAGTGATAGTCAAATCGAACAGGCTACTTGCAAAAATCTTAAGGGTTCTCATTTTATAAATCACGATGATACTTCCAACAGGGTCAACCAAAATTCTAAGTCATTTTTATTCCAACTAAAGATCAAGCATTGCACTACCGTTAAGCATGATCTATCTGATCAATCGACTAGCGTCCATGTTCTATCGTACATTCCGTTTGCGTCAAATATAGCACACACTTACTGTTCCAAGTCTAACTCTAAGTCTTGCTACTCCAGTTCTATGGATTGCTCAAGCAATGTTCTGAAGTCGATCACAGAAGTTACTTCACTCGACACAAGGTCGTCTGCCTAATTACTAGATCAGCTCATAAGATCATAGGTACAAGTTTAAGCACACGATTCATCGTACAAATTCGTCGCACGATGCTCACCCCAATTCCTAAGGTTAAACCATTATTCATTTGCACGACATATTCTATCCAAGCTTGTTTCACTCAAATTTCTAAACATCGAGCACAGATCATCTTACACACAATAACACATTCGTTTGTATAGGGTTCGAGTCCGTTCAGTAAAATTTATGATATATCCAAGTTGCAGGACAAGCCTAACAATTCGCCTAGTCTATCTCCTTAAGCATATTTGATAGAACCCATATATCCATTCTAAGTCTAGACTACCAAGCTATGATTCAATTCTAAATTTTTTGATTATAACTCCAAGTCGTCCAACAAGATTCATGTATCCGTTCACGAAACCATCAAGCGTGACTACTCCAGGTTATAGGCTAACTTATGGGAAACACTTTCGATTCAATTCTAGGAAATACTTTCGATTCACTTGCATTCCCAAATTTGTCTTATTGTGTCAAATTATAAGTCAAGACGACCCATCAGTTGTCATACTCCGGTCTCCCGCAAGTTCAATCATCCTTGTTAGATGTGAGATCACCGCGCCAACGCTCCCACTGGATAATCGTCCTAATCCGGGCGTGACGCATGTACAAGCATAGAGTTACGCTCGCACAAGACAAGAATGTCGAACGTTATGGTTATCTTCGAAACGATCGAGATACCTTAATATTTTACTTTGCTCCATCCAAATTATATATATATAATCTATCAAGTCATGTCCTTTCATGACGTAATTATAATTCATCTAGCAAATCATCCAACTTCAGTGTTACCGTTTGATAAATTCATAGTCTACTTCTGGCATTATTCAAACAACTAAGTTCAAATATTCAAGCCAAAGCCTATCCATTTTTGATATGTTCCATTCATCAAGTTCGTTTGGAATAATCACCGAACTGTTCCCGTGAGTTCGATTATCCCCGCTGTACGTAAAATCACCACGCCGACGTTACAAACTCGACTGGACCACCGTTTCGTGGGCCATACGATCCAATTCAACGAACAACTTTGTGATCAACTCATCGGAATTCTAATCTGGACATATCGTCGAGTTTGTAACGTTGTTTACAGTTTATTTGACCTATAATATGATAAATTTAGATACATTTAATTCTGGCATATTTTTGGGTACAAAGTGGGCCATATGTGAACCCAGCTTTGACCTGAAATTACTATTTTTGCTCCTGTGTCCAAATTGTACAAATGGGTAGACTTTTCTGACTATCTTACCCATTTTGGAAATGGTGGTGATGTTTATTTCAGCATTTGAAGATGTTTGTTCTGCTTTCGTATTTCTTGTTTCCTAGTGTTTGTTGTCTAGACGTTGTTCACCACCAAACCACTTCCATGCAAGTATACCTTGCCATGATTACTATTAGTTTACATTTATTTCAATATTTTATACTTATTTTCTTATGTTATTAAACTGCGCGTCCAAGAAAGACTTGGGTGCAATGACAGAATACGTCATCCATTATCTTTTATTTTTACTATAAATATTGACCTAGAGTTATGCAACCATTCCATGATTATGAGGTATCATTATATCTCCTTTGGCCATGACACATGCATGACAAAAGTTCTGAATTCCATATAGGACACAGACTGGCATACTCAATGGGCCATCGGTACATACGGGACGTGAGATGGTTAGGACGTAACTACTATTAGTATATTGTGTTAGAGATCATAGCAGTTACAAGCTGGACAAGTAGTGAATGTGATTTGGACAGTCTCATTTGTAAAACCCCCTTCCTAGAAAATCGTATATACCCTTTTATTTATTTATTATTAATTAAATTGTAGTAATTAGGTCTAAATAGGAGAAATAAATTTTTAATAATTTTTATGTTAGGTGTTCGGGCATTTAGAGGACTTATGGGACCATCAGGAATTTTTCGAAATTTATTCCATGTAGGAGACCCCTTGAGCAGTTGCTAGCCTAATGTTGTTCATTATTCTAATCTAGAATTTTTCTATGAGAACATATATTATATATATATACAAATATATATATATGTATATACTAATAGGAAAAGAAAGGGTTAAGAAAAGATTAAGTAAAAGAAAGTATTAAATAAATAACTATTAATAATAATACTAATAATATAATAATTTACTATTACTAAGTTTACTTAAGACTAACTAAAACCTTCAACAACTTGCTTTTCCTTAGCCGAAACTTGCAGCAAACCAACGTGGCTTTGCCTTTCCCCATCAGCCAACTATGACCGCCAACTTACTTCCTTCAGCCCCTTTGTTTCACCGCGGAACCCGATCCATCTATCCCCCTCTCTCTCCTAAATATAATATATATATATATATTAGCTCCCAAAAACCCTAACCTAAAACTCCAGACTTTCTCTTCCCATCTAGAGCCGTCACCGCAGCCAGAGAAGCCCCACCAAGCCATCCAACCATCCCGTCGACGCCGACATCGCGAACTGCAGTCTCCCACTCGAGGCACCTTCGCTCCAGCGTGATTTTCCGTTGACTCGCTCAACCAAACGCTGTTCCGTTTTCATAGGTATGATCTTCCCTCAACCCTCTCCAATATTTGTTTTATAGTCAACCTCGGAATGTGTGCCCCTAGGTGAAAAACAGCGCCCAAGTCAGCGCGAGCAGACAGAATTCTGCAATCGCAGAATTCCAAAATGACCACCCATATTGCCGAGTTCGTATCTCCCACCACAGAGATCCGAATTCGGTGATTCTTTTTGATACCTGTAGATTACATGACCTAGTTTATTTTCTGTATAATAACTTTGTGCTATTAGTCGCTGTGGACAGAATTATATTCGTCACAAAACTGCGCGCACCCACTTTTTTCGGTTTTCCAAAAGTTGGAGATTGGAGCGCGCCCCGCCAAACGGGACCGCCCCGCCGTGTGCCAAGTATACCGAATGGTGCACGCAGCATAACGGGACACGTAAAAATTCGTGGGGACTGATTCGGACGCGTGAGCGCGCCGGAATCAGGTCGTATCCGCGGACACATTTCGTGTCGCCACTTTTGTGGAACTCGTACGTATTTTGTGCACGCTTGTCAGATTGCGACGAAACTTGCGCCACTGGACTCGTGGTAACGCGCTGGTCCTGTGACCCAAATTTCACGCATTTCTGAGATGGTTGACCAGATCGCCAATTGGCGGGCCCCAAAGTTGACTTTTTGGACCAAATTTTGTTCGGCTCATCGGAATCCAAATTTGGACATATCGTTGGGTTCGTATTGACATCTAGAGTTGTTTGACCCATAGTTTGTCCCATTTAGAGACTGTTACCCTCGGCAAGCTTTTCGGTGCAAAGTGGGCCACACGTGGACCCCACTTTTGTCCGAAATTACCGTTTTGCCCCTGTGTCCAAATTGGACGAAAGGGATGTGCTTTTTAGATTTTTTGCAAATTCCGGAAATGTTGGTGATATTTATTTCAGCATCCGGAGACATTTGTTCTGTGGCCATAGCTTCTGGTCCTGTGTATTGGACATTTGGGCGCGTACATTTCGTAGTTTCTTGTCAGGCAAGTATACCTTGCCATTGTACTGTTATTTATATTCCATATGTTGCATGCATCTTTACTTTCTGTCCTTAGTTCATATATTTTAATTGTTATATAAAATGCTCGCGGCGGTGACGTCGCGATATATTTTTATTTATATATTGCATTGACCTTGTTCATGAGACTACCCCATTATCATGTAGCACCATTAGGTTTCATTTGACTGTGACACATATTTTACACGAGTTGTGAGTCTCATATAGATCACGGACGCACGTATTGACTGATCATCGGTACGTGTGGGACGTGCGTTAGGAATAACTGCTGTTAGAAACTTTGTATGCTAGTAGACTTGGCAGTTATTAGAGGTCCATGGACATAGCCTATTGTAGTACGGTGGTCCCATCCTTGTCCTTGTTTGGTTGCAGGATTGGACTAGGGTACTAAGAATAAGCTATGGACCAAATCGTGTCATGGATGTGACATGCTTAGAGCATTGGGTGGGGAGAACAACAAGTACCGCATTTGAGCTCCTTTACACTTTTTCTGTGAAGCCCGGATTCTCCGCTGGAGATACGGGTGATGATGACCCTTATATATTATGTACTATCAGGCGGGCCACCGGCGTTCAAAAGACGACGTGCCTTTTAGGCCCCTGGCTCTTTAAAAGAGAACCATGCCAAATCCCAGTTTTCAGCCAGATAGCTCACTTGTGGGGAAAGGTGTTCTTAACTGCATTCACTTAGACGGATAGGCGACCCCATTGGATATTTATTTCAGTACTTTATTGGCATGTGTTTAAGTATACTTGTTATGTCCCTCTGAGGACCTGGTCCGCTGCCAGGTGTACCTGTTCTTGAGTATTTGCAGGAGCGCAGATTTGGAAGGATATAGATGCTCCGTGGATGTCTTCTCTTCGAGCCATGATTGGTAGCTGGTACTTATTGTTTGAGTGAGTTGTACTTATTGTATTTATTTTTCATATTCGAGTTGGTAGTGGATTTGTTTCCATCCAACTATCATCCTAGATACTTCTTATTGAGATCTAGTTCATAGATACTGGTTATTTATTTCTATATAATTTTGGTGGATGAGATTTAGATTGTACCCTATGACTTGTGACATATGTTTATACCACTTGTGGATTAATTTTCATATTACAACGTACGTGTGGATTTGGTTTCCATATATTGGAGTTGCCATATTCATGCGGCTGGCATGCTTACGTGTCCTACTCCTACGTATTTTTGGGACTGGGGCGTGACATCATTGGGTGGGGAGGATAACTATTAGCGTAGGGGCACTTATTTGTTTACTTTCCTCTAATTGGCTGCTAGTGGCTTGGATGAGCATTACACGTGTTGTGCATTATTTTTACTTTCCTCTAGTTGGCCGCTAGTGACTCGGATGAGCACTACGTGTGTCGTGCATTATTATATTTTGAGAGCCCTTGTATAGGAAACATTGTCCTCAAAAGTGTATTTCACATAGAATTGTTATGGGACCTTTTGATTTTTACCGTAGTATTATTGTGGCATATTATTATGTATCTTGTTATGTCCCTCTGGGTCCTATTTTCTTTCTAGGTGTAGAAGATCAAGACTATCATCAAGAGTACTGACCAGGACCTGATTCCCATCTCGTAGCCGAGGAGGTCTTACCCTCCGAGTTCATTTGAGTTCTTCTAGTTGATGGATCCTTTAGTGATACTTTCTTTTATTATTTTATTTTAGTTTGGTGGTCGGACTCCATTTTTATTTTAGTTTTGATATAGTCATTTGGTAGTGAATTTGTCTCCATCCGACTATTTATTCTTGGACTATTTGGTACTTGATTCTTTCGATCTATTGAATAGTGATTTTCTTTCTTTTTTTGGATAAGATTTAGTGTACCATTGACTGTGATATATATATATATATATATATATATATATATATATATATATATATATATATATATATATTAATTATACAACTTACATATGTATTGTGGGTTCCATATATTGGAGTAGTCCATACATATACCAGCTAACATGGTTGCATATCCTACTCCTACGCATTTTGGACTTGAGTGTGACACTTGGTGGATAGATCCTTGGACAGTTATGCTCTGAAATCTGCTTCGATACCCGAGCTTCTCCGACACACGGATGGCTCTCGTCACTCTCTGGATATCCTCCACATAGGTTAAAAAATCCAACACCAACATAAGAACCCATGAAACAGTGAGAGAGAATAACTCACAAGCTCTTATCTAGATATGGTTGTTTTCCTTCTTTCAAAAGCCTTCAAATAGAATCCTAGTATTTGATCAGGTCTCTTCTATTCTTTTTCTTCTCTTCTTCTTCTTCTTCTTCTTCTTCTTCTTTGTTAACCCAATAGTTCTATTTCTTTTTCCTAGAAGAGGAGAAGGGATTAAAAAAAAATACCTTTCAAAATTTTTCTTTGTTTCCTTTTGTTCTCAATTTGATATCAACCGTTGATTGATCCAACAGTTGTGATGGTTCAGAAAATCAAACAGTACAACAAGTTATTTTAGCAAAAAATTGCAGGCCCATGTCAGGGGAGCGAGTATAGTGCGGGCCAAAAAGCAATTCACATATGTATAACTTGGATTTTTGTGTGTCTGCTACACCTCCTAAAATCTATACGATCTCTACTCCAAATATGCTCATCATGGAAATGTTGGTCGAGTTAAAAGTCCACTGGTCGAAAATGAGGAGGGGCACAGGAGAAGGCAGCAGAGGGGAGGATGGGGAAGAAAGAGAGGAAGGGAGGGATATTTTCGATATTTTATTTTAGGTATCAAATTGTTGTATCAAATTAAAAAACAAAAATAATTGAGGGTAACAAGTTGCAAATAAACTTTTTTCTTTTTTGTTCTTTTATTTATATATATATATATATATATATATATATATATATATATATATATATATATATTGGTCCGAGGTGGTGTAAATTGTGCTGCTACTTTGGATAAAAAAATTAATTACTTAAATAAAGTATATTTTCTATTAGTTTTTTACTTATCTTTTGAATAAAATATGCGCCTTTATTTTCAACAATTTAACAAGCCTTTTAACTATCAGATGCATTTTCCCATTTCACTCACCACCACATGCAACAATTCTTCTCGAGCAACCTTGATTAAAGTGACATACCATCGAAGGTACAACCAGGTGGAATTTATTTAACAGCTGAAGGTATTGCTCTTAAACTAGCTCTTGTCCTCTGCTCGAAGGGAAGCTATAGAAAAGTGATCATCGAAGGAGATTGTAAGATTTTGATCGACGCAATCTACAACAGAAACTCAGACATACCCTGGAGAGTGAGACACCATCGAAGAATGCAGAAACCTTCTCTCTACTAACACCTGCTTTTCATTCCAATTCACCCCTAGATCGACAAACTCGACTGTATATGTATTAGCCAATGATCACATATGTTCAGACACACCCCTTTCATCGAGGCATTATAGAGTCTCCTTATTGTATATTGGACCTTATTCGCAAAGATAAGGCGGATAACTCGCTTCATGAATGATTAATTCTTACCTAGATTCAAAAACAAAAACAAAAACACACACTTGATTAAAGAAGAAAAAAATTGGAAACTAGCCGTTGGCAAGCGAATGCCAACAAAAGTTGCATATAAGAAAACTAGCCGTTGAACTTAATTATTATGCCAACTCTTCAATCTCCAACGGTCACATTCTCTCTTCTATTAAAGCTCAAATCCCCCAATTCAGTCACCACCACAAATCACCCCTCTATCTCTCTATTTCTCTCTGACTCTCTCACTCAGAATTTAAAATTTCAGATTCTGCATCGCCATGGGCATCTCCAATTCAGAATCCCGCACCCACAAGTTCTTCCTCCTCACCAACTACACACTCCTCGGCGCGGCCACCAGCTGCATCTTCCTCTCCCTCTCCCTCCGCCTCATTCCCTCCACCGTCGGCGTGGTTCTCATCCTCCTCCACGTCCTCACCATCGCGCTCTCCGTCTCCTCCTGCTCCTCCTCCTCCTCCCCTGCCGCACTCTCACCCCGCTGGCACGCAGCCCACATGGCCGCAACGGTCCTCCTGGCCATATTCCAGGGAGCCGTAGCCCTCCTCGTCTTCTCCGAGACCGCCGACTTCCTCGGGAAGATGAAGTCGTACGTGAGAGAAGAGGACGGTGTGGTGATACTGAGGATGGTGGGAGGGTTGGGGGTTGTGATATTTTGCTTGGAGTGGGTTGTTCTGGCATTGGCCTTCGCCATGAGGTTCTACGTTTACGTTGAAGGGAGGAGCACGGCCAAGGTGCAGCAGGAGGAGGTCCGAAAGGATTGGTTGCCGTTTCAAGTAGTCTAAAGGAGTTTAATTGGAGTAATTAGTTTGTTTTCGTATGTGTGGAAGTTTACTACTATTATGTTGTTTAGAAATTAATTAAGTAGTAATATTATTAATTCTTTTAAATGAAGTGAATGTCTCGGTCTAACTCAGAATGTTCGTTTCTTCATATTTCTGCTGTGTTCATTATTAATAATGTGTAGATATGATACTTTTGAGGTTAATTTACATGTCCCACCATAAAAAACATGTTTATTTAAAAAAAAAAAAAAACCTTTCTGGTTTTCATAACAAATCTTGCAATAATATTTGGTTTTCATAACAAATCTCACTATATACATCATATTTCCTGTATCATGTATCAGAGTACCTCTCTCATTCATACAAGTATCAGTAACTGACACTAAGTATCAGATGACAGGGTATCAATCATGTAAGCTGTCAGCAGCAGGAGTGTGTCATTGATCCCACCATAAAAAACATGTTTATTTTAAAAAAAACCTTTTTGGTTTTCATAACTAATCTTGCAATAATTTAAGTGTTGAATTCAACAAACTTGTTACATTCTCAGATACATCATATTTCCTGTATCAGAGTAACTCTCATTCATACAAGTATCAGTAACTGACACTAAGTATCAGATGACAGGGTATCAGTCATCCAATAACAGTGGGAACATGTCAGCTGTCTTCTAATTTGAGAGAGGTTATTATAGCAGGAGTCTCAGTGCTAGCTCAGCCTAACAAAACTCAATCACTGTAATCAGAATTCATGTAGAGTGAAACTGAGATATAAATGGTTAATGGTAGCAGTAGCTTGTAAGTCTCCATTTCAATACAAATCCTAGAAATTTTCCCAATTCTCTGAGTGACCCTAATTTCTTATCATCATGCCTCAAATTGGTATCAGAGCGCCTCGATCCAGTCGTTGAAGATGGCTCGAGCGGTCGGGGCAGTCAACGGGATTCGCCGGAGAGTCGTCGGAGTGTCTCAGAGGAGGATCGACCGATGGCAATTGAAGGGTACAATCACCAAACCTCCATATTCATCATAGAACACTCCTTTGACAACTCACACACATCATAGCAATCATCATATACCAATGACTGGTGCTCAGTCCATGTGAGTTTCGAACCCTAGTTTCTTGGGAGAATCTCCTGCAACCCAGCCACAGTATTCCGCAATGGTTTTGCTCATATGAACCAGAATGAACAACCCCAATACAGGGACAACAAACCTTTGCACATGCTTATAGTCCTGCATCTAATCATGGGATGAATCGGTTTGGGGCAGTCAAAGATGGCTCAGAGGATTCGCCGGAGAGTCGTCGGAGTGTCTCAGAGGAGGATCGACTGATGGCAATTGAAGGGTACAATTGCATTGATCACGTCCTCCATCACTTCCACCAAACCTCCATATTCATCATAGAACACTCCTTTGACAACTCACACTGTCACGCCCCAGTCCCAAAATATCGAGGGACTGGACACGTGGCAATGGCCAGCAGCACGCACCGATGGACAACCCAATTTAACGGATCCATCAGGGCATGCTTAAGCTGTAGTCTAACAATAAATAGATCAATTGCTACAAGTCATAGTCTATACTAATCTCATCCACAACAGATAATCACAGATCAAATGCCAGAATAATGCAAAATAGAGTAACTAACAAATCTCAATAAAGTTTCTCGGGGAACAATCCGAGAGTATGTCTGATACATCAATGCAATAGACAGGAAATAAAGGAACTGAAAATAGAAACAGAAATAACTGACTATGTAAAGCCAATACTCAGGAGAAGTCTTCGGGCACGATCTCGTTCTCAGGTTCTGGTACAGCTCCTAGAGGTGCTCCTGTACGGTATATCTCTGGATGGATCTCTTCGGCTATACCTGGGGACATAATCCGGATCCAGGTCCTCAGGGGAAATAACAAGGTACAAGAAAGCTCAAGCCATAATCATGCAGTACAGGAAATAAATGAAATAATAGGGTAAACTATGTAACCAGCTAAGTGATATGTAAGTGAGAGTTTTATTCATACTCGGGCTGAGACTACTACAGGATCAGTGTCGGAGAAATCCATAGCAGTATTTTCTCGAAGGGCCAGTACGGTACCATAGTTCTGTTGCCAGAGACTAAGGCACTTCCATTAAATTATTATATATATATAATCAGCCTTTTGTGTGGTAAATCTCTCCCCACCCAATGTAATCTCACATCTCATGTCCATGACACGCAGGATCAAACTAATACAATAAGTCATATATTAAGATCTAAGAAAATAATGTCCAAGTCATGAAATCTCTATCCTATACAGAACCACCTTGAATATTTCAGGAAGATTATGTCTCATGATCAGTGTCAGGTGTCCTGAGTATAATGTACTTGATAAGACAAGTACGAGAATGCAAAGGGTCACGAATGTCCATCTCTAGGTGACATACACAACATCGCGTACGGTGTTAGCACCCGACTAATAATCGGACGCTAAGTAAGTCACACGGTCCTAGGTTAAGCATGCCCAATGATATAAATAAAGCAAGGAAATATGCAACCAGAACTGTAAAGTTGGCAAGGTATACTTGCCCATTGATGTATAAATAAGTCAAGAAAATAAGTAGCAAGCTGCAGGGTTTGGCAAGGTACACTTGCCCATTGATGTATAAATAAGTCAAGAAAATAAGTAGCAAGCTGCAGGGTTTGGCAAGGTACACTTGTCTGGTGTTCCGGCTCCAATTGTAGCTCTGGCAGCAGCGAGATTTGCAGGCGGTACTCCGGTTGCTGCAATAAACATCACCATCAGATCCAGAAAATATCAATCAGCTAGAAACGCCTGTCCTTGAGTCTGATTTGGAGACAAGGGCAAAAATGACATTAAAGGTAAAACGGGGTCCTCATGTAGGCCCGCTTTGCACCGAGAAATGAGTCAGGGACAAAGGTCTCCAAATCTATCCAACTTAGTGTGAACAGGTCAGGAACGATGATACGAACCCAACGGAACTTCCAGAATTGGATTCCGATGAGCCGATCACAAAATCGCCCGTCGGGTGGAGCTTGTGGGGCCCACGAAACTCAATTCTGTCAACGTTCTCAGAATCGAACCAAACTTGGGTCACAGGACCAGCGTATCGCTACGAGTCCGATGGCGCAAGTTTCGTTTCAATCCGACGTGTGTACACAAAGTTAGGACGTGTTCCAGATATAACGGATACGGGACGGTGTCCGCGGATACGCGTTGATTCCGGTGTGCACGCACATCCAAATCAACTTCTGCGAAATTCTGCACGTCCGTATCAACGAAGCGCACGTATTGGTGAAGACCGCGCGCGACCAAGTCGTCCCGTTTGGCGGGGCGTACTCAGTTCCGGGGTGAATCAGGGCGTTGTTTTTCCTGTTTTTTTATCGCGGTTCGCGATCACCACAGGACGTGATGCACCGAGCGGTTTACACGGGCACCGAGGGGGTCAAGCAGGGTTCGCGATGCAAAAGACAGAATCGAAAACGGATAAACGAGCAGGGAGATACGCGCACCTGAATAGGGTTCAAAAAACCCAAAATTCACCGTGTCCGACACGCGTCCGACCCGGCCCAAGACCTAGGGTTAGGGTTTTGGGGGTTCTGCCGGAGCTCCGGCGGCGCTGCAGCGGGGGAGGCTGGCCGGAGGGGGCTGGGGCGGCGCCGACGAGGCTGGACGGAGGCGGCGGCGCGGGTTGAGCGGTCGGAAGCGGCCGGGGTGGCTGGGCCGGTGGCTGCTGCTGGCTGCTGCTGCTGGGAAGAAGGGGAGAAAGGAGGAGAGGGGCTTCTCGAGGCGGTGCGGTGGAGCTGGGAGGAGGGACACGGCGGAGCTAGGGCGAGGGTGGCGGTGAGGGAGTGACCGGAGGGGAGACTCGGGGGGGGGGGTTTAAATAGGCGGAAGGGAGCGGGGGGGGGGTGGCCGGGTGAGGCGAGGGACGTGGCGGAGGAGTCGGGGCCGAGGCGAGGGGCGGAGGCTCCGGCGAAGCGGCCGGCGGAGAAATCGGGCCGAGCGGCGGCAGGCGAGGGTCGTGCGGGGGCTAGGGTTCATGGGGGGAGAAGCGGGTCGGGTCGGAGGCGAGGCGGGTTTGGGCAGACCCGACCCGACCCGACCCGATAGCCCACGGGCCGGGCTAGGGCTGGGCAGGGCTTTGGGTTTGGGCTGGGCTCGGTTGGGTTTGGTTATTATTTTTTTAAATAAATAAAAATAGTGAAATAATTATAAATCATTTTGAGGTGATTAAAATAGGTCCGAGGCCCAATAAATTCTAAAAAAATTACCCTAAGTCCAGTTTTTTATTTTACACACAAAAATATTATTTTCATAATATTTTAATAGTAATTAACAGCAAATAAAAATTATTTAATTATCAAGAGCCTAGGTTTTAATTACAAAAAATTCCGAAAATTCCAGAAAATTATGAAAAGTCCAAATTAATAATTCCTGAAAATCAGGGGGCTTACAATCTACCCAACTTATAAAAATTTTATCCTCAAAATTAAAATATGGTAGGGTTCTCTCTATCCAATCTCACTTGATTACAGTCTAAGGATTCCTCTCAAGTGAACATTGCGGTCTCTACCCAACTTAGAATTTACCCATCTATCATTCTAAGGCTATACATCTAATAAAGCTATGTCCCAACTTATTTAATCATGGTATTGAATTCTTAAGTCTTTAACACCAAACACATCACCTATGGTATTCCCTTAATCATATATAAAAGGGTCATCATCAATGCGACCGACCTGTGGGGTATATCTAGTACTGTATATATATCAAACTTATACCAAGCACGAGATTTTGTCTTTCCAAAATAAGGGAAGACGAAGATCAATAATAAAGAGTTCAAGGGTGAGGTGATAGAATAGAAGTATCGGGATCAAGGTGTTTAAAGAATTCAAATGGGAATTGTCAAGCAGTTGTGGATTGAAATCCTACTCTGGTAATCCTTTGTTCGCATGCTCGTATTAGTACAGTTATGTAACTGATACGATATGCTCGGACATATCTAGAGGGCAAGTATACTAGCCAACTATATATCTCAATCCACGTAAAGTAGTCATGCGAAGTGTGAACCAAAATGCACTAAGGTTGATCAGACCGTAATACACTGATTCTGAATAGACACTTATATTAGCGGGGTTGATCAGGCCCCAATAACACATATGTCATGAACAAGTCCGATAAAGAGTAAGCTTGTAAAACTAGGCTATAGAATAGCAGCATAAGTCAAGTACAGCAAAATTAAGTGCACTAGATGATGAAAGGAGGTACAAATTATTCAAGTTCACAAAACAACACACAATAAGTACAATAACAAAAGACTCTACAATCTCTACAGTTATCAAATATAAAAGCATACCAGGTTATTAGCAAGTTCAAAATTACTAGGTTGGGGCTGAGGTCACGAACCAATAGGCACGAGCTAAAACAAGACTAACAACGGTAGCTACAAATCACTTACGCGCATTAGCTACTCCACGAGTCTGTGCGTCTTCCAAAGTTATTGCTGGAGTCTGTCCGCGTCCTTGCAGTCGATTCTTCTGCTGTTGAGCCTGTTGGAAGAGTAGTGCCTGGGGTATCAAAGGTGGCCTCGGCTGATACCCTCCTGGAGCTGGTGGTAGGACTCCTTTAATTCTCGTTTGCGGTGCTTCCAATGCTGGAGAGACTGGCCTTGGTGCTGGTAAAGCTTGTTGTTTAACCATTGGTGCTCTTTCTCGACGCTCAGGGCATTCCCTCAATAAATGCTGACTGGATCCGCAAGCTAAACATACTTTCCTTTTTCGTCTGCACTCGTCCTCAATATATCCTCGCTTGCGACAATATGGACAGACAGGTAGTACTTGCGGAGATGCTTCTGGCGGCTGGTGCATAGGAGAACTCTTTGCAACTTTTTTCTGTGGTGCTTCGGCAGGTGCTGATGTGGCTGGTTGATGAATCATCACTGCTTTCTCTTGATGCTGAGGACAATCCTTAGCTAAGTGTTGATTGGTTCCACAAATTAAGCATAATCCTAACTTGCGTCTACACTCCTTATTAATATGACCTATCTTGCCACAGTAGTGACAAGTTGGAAGAACTAAGGCTCTTGGTGCTGCTCTCGGTGGTGGATTCATCTGTGGTCGCTTTGCAGCTCTTTCCTTTCGTGCTTGGTCTGGTGCTGACGCATACGGCCGCTTCTGGCTGGACTCGATCCTTGTGGTGCACTCCATGGGTCGTGATGCAGCGAGAACGTCCTCGTCTAAGGTAATTGTATTTGAACTGCTTGGCTTCCGTGACTCCGAGCTAATTCTGTCGATGAAGTTCTCCGCTTGGTTTTGCTGAGCTTCTTGTTGAACCTTCTATAGGCTTGCATCATCACGTAGAACATTCAGAATATTTGTTGTTCGTCCATAGGCTGTCCTAGTGGAAAGGAAGGCATCGGTGGAGTAGACTGCGTCGATGGTGGAACGTCATCTTGATGGATTCTCGAGGCAGGCTGACTTGCTTGACTGCACTGTGATGATTGGCCTTCACCAACTGGTGTCACATCGTCTTCGTGGGTACCCACAACGCCTTGTGGTATTTTTGCATGAGCCTCGTTGCTGGCTTGTGGGTCCATTTTCCTGTATCCAAAATAAACAATAAGAGGCGCACAGGAATCAAGGCAGGATGCAAGTAAATTATTTTTGAAGTCGATATAGAGATCAAGAATGATTCAAGCAAGTGGATGAGATCCAAAAACTTATCCTATTCTTATTGCAGGCATGTTCGGTCCCTAAGTTGAAACCGAACAATTTAGTCGTTGACCTGCATGGGCCACCACAAAAATCATGTCACGCCCCAGTCCCAAAATATCGAGGGACTGGACACGTGGCAATGGCCAGCAGCACGCACCGATGGACAACCCAATTTAACAGATCCATCAGGGCATGCTTAAGCTGTAGTCTAACAATAAATAGATCAATTGCTACAAGTCATAGTCTATACTAATCTCATCCACAACAGATAATCATAGATCAAATGCCAGAATAATACAAAATAGAGTAACTAACAAATCTCAATAAAGTTTCTCGGGGAACAATCCGAGAGTATGTCTGATACATCAATGCAATAGACAAGAAATAAAGGAACTAAAAATAGAAACAGAAATAACTGACTATGTAAAGCCAATACTCAGGAGAAGTCTTCGGGCACGATCTCGTTCTCAGGTTCTGGTACAGCTCCTGGAGGTGCTCCTGTACGGTATATCTCTGGATGTATCTCTTCGGCTATACCTGGGGACATAATCCAGATCCAGGTCCTCAGGGGACATAACAAGGTACAAGAAAGCTCAAGCCATAATCATGCAATGCAGGAAATAAATAAAACAATAGGGTAAACTATGTAACCAGCTAAGTGATATGCAAGTGAGAGTTTTATTCATACTCGGGCTGAGACTACTACAGGATCAGTGTCGGAGAAACCCATAGCAGTATTTTCTCGAAGGGCCAGTACGGTACCATAGTTCTGTTGCCAGAGACTAAGGCACTTCCATTAAATTATTATATATATATAATCAGCCTTTTGTATGGTAAATCTCTCCCCACCCAATATAATCTCACGTCTCATGTCCATGACATGCAGGATCAAACTAATACAATAAGTCATATATTAAGATCTAAGAAAATAATGTCCAAGTCATGAAATCTGTATCCTATACAGAACCACCTTGAATATTTCAAGAAGATTCTGTCTCATGATCAGTGTCAGGTGTCCTGAGTATAATGTACTTGATAAGACAAGTACGAGAATACAAAGGGTCATGAATGTCCATCTCTAGGTGACATACACAACATCGCGTACGGTGTTAGCACCCGGCTAATAATCGGACGCTAAGTAAGTCACACGGTCCTAGGTTAAGCATGCCCAATGATATAAATAAAGCAAGGAAATATGCAACCAGAACTGTAAAGTTGGCAAGGTATACTTGCCCATTGATGTATAAATAAGTCAAGAAAATAAGTAGCAAGCTACAGGGTTTGGCAAGGTACACTTGCCCATTGATGTATAAATAAGTCAAAAAAATAAGTAGCAAGCTGCAGGGTTTGGCAAGGTACACTTGCCTGGTGTTCCGGCTCCAATTGTAGCTCTGGCAGCAGCGAGATTTGCAGACGGTACTCCGGTTGCTGTAATAAACATCACCATCAGATCCAGAAAATATCAATAAGCTAGAAACGCCTGTCCTTGAGTCCGATTTGGAGACAAGGGCAAAAATAATATTTCGGGTCAAAACGGGGTCCTCATATGGGCCCGCTTTGCACCGAGAAACGAGTCAGGGACAAAGGTCTCCAAATCTATCTAACTTAGTGTCAACAGGTCAGGAACGATGATAGGAACCCAACGGAACTTTCAGAATTGGATTCCGATGAGCCGATCACAAAATCGCCCGTCGGTTGGAGCCTGTGGGGCCCACGACACACGATTCTGTCAACGTTCTCAGAATCGAACCAAACTTGGGTCACAGGACTAGCGTATCGCTACGAGTCCGATGGCGCAAGTTTTGTTTCGATCCGACATGTGTACACAAAGTTAGGATGCATTCCAGATCTGACGGATACGGGACGGTATCCGCGGATACGCGTTGATTTCGGTGTGCACGCACATCCAAATCAACTTTCGTATCAACGACGTGCACGTATTGGTGAAGACCGTGCGCGACCAAGTCGTCCCGTTTGGCGGGGCGTACTCAGTTCCGGGGTGAATCAGGGCATTGTTTTTCCTGTTTTTGGATCGCGGTTCGCGATCACCACAGGACGCGATGCACCGAGCGGTTTGCACGGGCACCGAGGGGGTCACGCAGGGTTCACGATGCAAAAGACAGAATCGAAAACGGGTAAACAAGCAGGGAGATACGCGTACCTGAACAGGGTTCGAAAAACCCGAAATTTACCGTGTTCGACACGCGTCCGACACGGCCCAAGACCTAGGGTTAGGGTTTTGGGGGTTCTGCCGGAGCTCCGACGGCGCTGCGGCGGAGGAGGCTGGCCGGAGGGGGCTGGGGTGGCGCCGGCGAGGCTGGGCCGAGGCGGCGGCGCGGACTGAGCGGCCGGAAGCGGCCGGGGTGGCTGGGCCGGTGGCTGCTACTGGCTGCTGCTGCTGGGAAGAAGGGGGAGGAGGGAGGAGAGGGGGCTGTTCGAGGCGGTGCGGTGGAGCTGGGAGGCGGGGCACGACGGAGCTAGGGCGAGGGTGGCGGTGAAGGAGTGACCGGAGGGGAGACTCGGGGGGGGGGGGTTTAATAGGTGGAAGGGAGCGGGGGGGTGGCGGGTGAGGCGGGGGACGTGGCGGAGGAGTCGGGGCCGAGGCGAGGGTCGCAGTTGGGGGCTCCGGCGAAGCGGCCGGCAGAGGAATCGGGCCGAGCGGCGGCAGGCGCGGGTCGTGCGGGGGCTAGGGTTCGTGGTGGGAGAAGCGGGTCGGGTCGGAGACGAGGCGGGTTTGGGCAGACCCGACCCGACCTGATAGCCCACGGGCCGGGCTAGGGCTGGGCAGGGCTTTGGGTTTGGGCTGGGCTCGGTTGGGTTTGGTTATTATTTTTTTAAATAAATAAAAATAATAAAAATAGTGAAATAATTATAAATAGTTTTGAGGTGTTTAAAATAGGTCCGGGGCCCAATAAATTCCAGAAAAATTATCCTAAGTCCAGTTTTTCATTTTACACACAAAAATATTATTTTCATAATATTTTAATAGTAATTAACAGCAAATAAAAATCATTTAATTATCAAGAGCCTAGGTTTTAATTACAGAAAAATCCCAAAAATTCCAGAAAATTGTGAAAAGTCCAAATTAATAATTCCTAAAAATCAGGGGGCTTACACACACACATCATAGCAATCATCATATACCAATGACTGGTGCTCAGTCCATGGGAGTTTTGAACCCTAGTTTCTTGGGAGAATCTCCTGCAACCCAGCCACAGTATTCCGCAATGGTTTTGCTCATATGAAACAGAATGAACCAACCCCAATACAGGGACAACAAACCTTTGCACATGCTTATAGTCCTGCATCTAATCATGGGATGAATCGGTTTGGAGTACAACATAACAATAACCCAAGTTTGAATCAAGCACACCTGAGACTTAAATTGCCTCTCTTTATGATGAAGAGACAAATGTAGAAGAATGGCTATTGAGAGCAAATCATTTTTTTAATTTCTATGGTGTGGCTGTGTGGGATAAAGTCAGGATGTGCTCAGTGCAACTGCAGGGAAGAGCAGCCTTTTGGCTTAACTGGCTTATGAAATCCAGGTGTGGAAACTTAAATTGCCTCTTTATGATGGAGAGACAGATGTAGAAGAATGGCTATTGAGAGCAAATCATTTTTTTAATTTCTATGGTATGGCTGAGTGGGATAAAGTCAAGATGTGCTCAGTGCAACAGCAGGGAAGAGCAGCATTTTGGCTTGACTGGCTTATGAAATCCAGGTGTTAAAATTTGGGTTGGGATGAATTTTGCCATGCAATTAAAGTGCAGTATGGTTCCTCTCAATTTGTAGACCCTATAATTGATCTGAAGCTCCTCAAGCAAAAAGGGCCAGTGCAAGATTACACTGCAAGTTTCCAGAAACTGTCTAACAAGGTGGTTGGGCTAGGTGAAAGGAGCTTGATCAGTTAGTACTTGGGAGGAATAAAAGAAGAAATAAGATATGAGGTACAGGTGGCAAATCCCCTCAGCTTGTATGTAGCAATGAACCTTGCCAAGTTATATGAAGCTAAGTTGGCAGCATTTAGAAGGGGTTATTGTAAACCCCCAGACTTTTCAGGAATTTAAAAATAAATTTTCAAAAATTTTTGGAATTTTCTGTGATTTTTCAGGAATTAAAATAAATGTTCTTTTGAATTAAATAATTTTAAATGATTTTATTAAATATTAAAATATTATGAAAATAATATTTTTGGGTGTAAAATAAAATATTAGACATAGGGTAATTTTCCTGGAATTTATTGGACCCTTGGAACTATTTTTAAAAGACCTAAAAATTAATATTTTAATTAAACCAAAATAAACCAAGCTGAACCCAACCGATTTATTAAACCAAACCGAACCGGACCAAGTGAACCGACCCATACTCCTAGTGGGTCGGATCTGGACCCGTTAGCCGACCCGACCCGCTTCGACCCGATCCGAACCCAATAGTTACTGCTACAGTAACTTTAGCTTTTTGAATACCCGTCCATCCGCCTTCTCACCGGCGGCGTTTTTCGACCGGCCGTCGGCGTTACGCCGCTCCGCCTCCCAGCTGCTTCTTCTCCCCCGCAATCGCCGAAACCCTCACCTTCCCGACCTTTTCTCCTCCCCACCCTCGCCTATATAAACCGACACCTCGGCCACCCCTTCACAGTCACCATCACTACCACAGCCACTGTCGACACCCATCCCCACCGCCCCTCCGACGATCCTCCGACCCCGAGCTTCCCCTCCGGTGATGCCTCTGCCCAGGACCCCGAAGACTTTGCCACGCCGACGAGCACTGTGCCGCAGAACCCCGCCGCAGACAACCAGCAGCCCTAGCCGCCGTGCCCCGCCGCCGTGCCTCGCCGCGACCCTCTCAGTGCACGAACCTCAGTGAGGTACCCTCCTTCCCGCGTGTGTAATTTTTTTTACGTCAATCCATTTTTTGTTCTGTCTGTTGCTACGCGTACCCTGCGTGACCCTCTCCATACCCGTACAAATTGTTCAGGGTGTCGCGTCCTGTGTCGGTCGCAAACCGCGACGCAAAATCAGGAAAATAAATTCCCTTTTCTGAAAATTCAGAAATCGTCCCGAACTCCCCAGTTCACGGCCGTTTTGCGACCAACCTGTGAAATATTTTCAAAATTGGCTTGAACAGTAAATTAGACCATATGACCAAGTTTTTAAACCCTATTTTAGTGTAAATTATTATGCTGTAGATTGTGTTATTTTCGAGGGTGAAAATGACCAAAATATTGGTTATTTAAATACCCTAATTTTTCTCGGAACTGGGTGCGTCCCGCTAAACGAGACGACTTGATCGTGTGCGAGCTTCACCGAAAGGTGCGCGCCGTTAATACGAACATGTGGAATTTTACGGAAGTTGATTTGGATGTGCGTGCACACCGGAATCAACGAGTATCCGTCGATAACACCCCGTATCGGCCCTGTTCTGAAACTCGTTGTAACTTTATGTACGCTCGTCGTATCGAAACAAAACTTGTGCCATCGGACTCGTAGTAATACGCTGGTCCTGTGACCCATGTTTGGTTTGATTCTGAGAACGTTGACAAAATCCTGTATCGTGGGCCCCACGGCTCCACTTGACGGGGATTTTGTGATTGGCTCATCGAAATCCAGTTCTGGACATTTCGTTGGGTTTATATCGTCGTTCTGGACTTGTAGACACTAAGTTTGACGAATTTGGAGAACTTTGTCTCTAGCACGTTTCTCGGTGCGAAGTGAGCCACATGTGGACCCCACTTTGACCAAAAACTGTCACTTTTGCCCTTGTGTCCAAATTGGACTTATGGACAGGCAATTCTAGCTATTTTATATCTTCTGAACCTGATGGTAGTATTCATTTCAGCAACCGAAGGAGTACCTACAGATCCCCCGGATACTGGAGCAGTAGTTGGATACCAAACCCCAGGCAAGTGTACCTTGCCAAACTTGCAGTACCTGCTTCATATTGTTATCTTGATTTATTTATATGATGTACCTGCTTAACCTAGGACCGTTTGACATTGGTTAGCGTCCGAATAATATTTGGGTGTCGACGCCGTACGAGGAGTCGTGTAACGTCACCTAGAGATTGATATCGCGACCCTATACATTCTCGTGCTTGCATCATCAAGTACGTCATACCATAGGACACCTGACACTATTCATGAGACAGAATCTTCCTGAGATATTTATGGTGATTCTGTATAGGTTACATGATTCGTGACATAGATATTGCATATGCTTAGCTATCATTATGACATGCTGCATTAGATATGATCTTGCATGACATGGACATTAGACATCATGAACATGAGACGTATGATTACATTGGATGGGGAAAGATTTACCATACAAAAGGCTGATTATATATATATATATATATATATATATATATATATATATATATATATATATATATATATATATATATATTACTTTACTGGAGGTGCTTTAGACTCTGACACAGAGCTTTGGCACATTACTGGCCCTTCGAGAGAATACTGATATGGGTTTCCTCGACACAGAGCCTATAGTAGTCTCAGCCTGAGTATGATTAATACTCTCATATTGCATATCACTTAGCTGGTTATATAGTTTACCATATTGATTTATTTATTATTGCACTGCATTTATTTTGGCTTGAGTTATTCTTGTACCTTGCTATGTCCCCTGAGGACCTAGATCCGGATTATGTCCCCAGGTTTAGCAGAGGATATCTACCCTGAGGTGTACGGGACATAGCAGTCTTTGGAGCAGTACCAGAATCCGAGGACGAGGTGATCGCTGAGGATTTCTTCTGAGTATCTGCTTATTCTATACTCAGTCTTGGTTGTTATTAGACTCTTTTATTTCTCGTTTAAATTGTATCAGACTTATTATCGGGTTGTTCCCCGATTTACTTTATTGAGACTTGATGATGATTATATTTCATTTTTCTAATATTGATGTATTCATTTATGTGGATGAGATTAGATTGTGACATGTTATTTAGACCTTATTGTTGTATTACAGCTTAAGTACACCCTGATGGGTCCATTAAATTGGGCTTGCCCATCGGTGTGTGCTGTTGGCCATTGCTACGTGTCTAGTCTCTCGATATTTTGGGACTAGGGCGTGACATAGTTTTTGTGGTGGCCCATGCAGGTCAACGACTAAATTGCTTCAGTTTTAACTAAGGGACCGAGCAAGCCTGCAATAAGGATAGGATAAGTTATAGGATCTCATCCACTTGATTGAATCGTTCTTGATCTCTATATCAAATTCGAATTAATTTCTTGAATTGTATCCTGTCTTGATTCCTCTGTGCGTTCTCATAGTTTTCTTTCAATACAGAGTAATAGATCCGAGAACCGGTGACGAGAATCCCTTAGGTACACCACACGATGCTGTGGTCACCTATGATGAGGGAGTGACACCAGAAGACAGAGGATAATCAGCTCAAAGCAATCAAGCGGGCCAGCATACTTCAAGGTTTCGACGTGATGACATCCCACCTCCGCCGTAGTTCGCTCCACCAATACCTGTTTTCCCACCATGACAAGTCATGGATGGGCAGTAGATATTTCAAATAGTTTATGCAATGATGCAAGGCCAACAACAAGTTCAACAAGAGGCTCAGCGTCACGAGGCGGAGAACTTGAGGAATAGCCTAGTAACCGCACTGGAGCAGGCGAACCCACCAGTACGACGGCCAACGACAGGCTCTATTACCAATTTTTGCCAGCTGAAGCCCCGTACCTTTTCTGGCAAGGAGGAGCCCACTGAAGTTCATGAGTGGCTCACAAACGCACAACAGCAGTTGGAAGCAACTGAGCTTCCAAAAGAGCATTTGATGATTGTCGTTCGGATGCAATTAACGGGCAATGCGCATCACTGGTGGCTATCTGAGGAGAGACGGCTCGGACCATACCGAGTCACTTGGGAGGAGTTCTCCAGACTCTTTCAGGAGATGTACATTCCAGCTATTGCTTGATCAGAATTTTGGGACAAGTTCAATCGCCTCACTCAAGACAGTATGACAGTGGAAGACTACAACGCGAAATTCATTCGTCTGAGTCGCTTCGCCCCTACCCTAATCCCGACGGAAGAGGAGAAGGCCGAGAAGTTCTTTGACGGACTAAACTTTGAGCTACAGAGAATAATCGGATCTATTGCACCTACTTCGTACACGGATGTCCTTGCTGCAGCTCGACGTATGGAGCGCGTCACCAGGAGAGATTCCAACCTGAAGCGGCCTTTCATATCAGCACCAGTCAGAGCACCGCATAGAGAAGCTGCAAAGAAACCTCACCTGCATCAAGCACCACATGGAGTTGTATCCAAATCCCTAACCCTTCCTACTTGTCACTACTGTGGCTAGGTAGGCCATGTTGAGAAGGAGTGTAGACGTAAATTCGGATTATGTTTAGCTTGCGGATCCAGTCAGCATTCAGTGAGGGAATGCCCTGAGCGTAGAGAAAGTGCACCAATGGTAAACCAACAAGCTCTACCAGCAGCAGGAGGATATCAATCGAGGCCACCCTTGGCACCTCGAGCAGCACTCTTCCAGCAGGCCCAGCAACAGCAGAGGGCACCACCACAAGGACGCGGACAAGCTTTTGCGATGACCTTTGAGGATGCGCAGACTCATGGAGTAGCGAATACGCGTAAGTTATTCAAAGATGTCTATTCATAATATTGTTTTATCACGTGCTTGTTAGTCAAATCCTTAACCTTAAAACTTGGTATTTTGAACTTATAATTGATAACCTAGTTTTTCTAAGCTGTAGTTTTATCTAACCAGATTTTCTTCACTCTTGAATTTACCTAACTTTTATTATCTAGGGAAATACTTTTATTCCTTCCCTAGATGTTTTGCATAACCCTCATCCTTTGATTCTCCTTGATCATGATTCTTGATTGTGTCGTGCTTCGAAGCTATTTTGCAAACCGTGTCATCTCTTCTGACCGGTTGTGTTTCATTATTCTTTGATTGCGAGGACGCAATCCTCTTAAGGGGGGTAGATTGTAAACCCCCAAATTTTTCAGGAATTTAAAAATAAATTTTTGAAATTTTTTGGATTTTTCTGTGATTTTTCAGGAATTAAAATAAATATTCTTCTGAATTAAATAATTATAAATGATTTTATTAAATATTAAAATATTATGAAAATAATATTTTTGGGAGTAAAATAAAATATTAGACATAGGATAATTTTTTGGAATTTATTGGACCCCGGAACTATTTTTAAAAGACCTAAAAGTCAATGTTTTAATTAAACCAAAATAAACCAAGCTGAACCTAACCGGTTTATTAAACCGAACTGAACCGGACCAACTGAACTGACCCAAAATCCTAGTAGGTCGGATCCGGACCCGTTAGCCGACCCGACCCGCTTTGACCGACCCGAACCCATTACTTACTGCTACAGTAACTGTAGCTTTTCGAATACCCGTTTCCCCTACATAAATTATAAGAAGAAGGGGGTTGGGTTTATGCTACTACTGTGATGAGAAGTGGTATAAAGGCCACAAATGCAAAGAAAAGAAATTATATATGTTGGTGGTGAATGAAGAAGAGGACTATAGGCTAGAAGCAGGGGTTGAGGAACCAAGTACAGAGGAAGTAGTATCCAATGGGCATAATTGCTTTGAAATATCTCTGCAAACTATATCTGGCAGTTCACATCAGACTACAATGAGGATGAGAGGCACTATTAAGAATAAACCAGTAATTATTCTGGTTGATTCAGGTTCAACCCAAAGTTTCATTGATCTTCAACTTGGTGAGAGGTTGAATTTGTTGCCCACTCAAAGCAATCCTTGTGAAGTATTAGTAGCTAATGGGAACAAACTTCAGAGTAAAGGAGTGTACTTGGATGTCCTCATTGAATGTCAGGGTACAAAAATCAAAACTGATCTGTTACCCTTATCCATTACTGGTTGTCATATAGTACTTGGAGCTAATTGGCTCAGTACTTTGGGTAATATCACATGGAACTTCAACAAGCTAACCATGCAATATGAAGATAAAGGCATATAGTGCAATTTGCAGGTCTCAAAGTTGACTCCAAAGCCTTCAGTGAACCTGGAACTAGGGAGCTCAATCAAACTTCTCAAGTATTTGTCATACAACTATGTTCTACCATGACTGAGAGTGGTAGCCTGGAGGGAGAAGATCCTGCTATTATTACCTTATTAAAGGAATATACTCATCTATTTGTTGAACCTAAGGGTCTCCCTCCTCAAAGAAGCTATGACCATAGGGTACCCTTAATTCTTGGATCTGTCACGCCCCAGTCCCAAAATACCGAGAGACTAGACACGTGGCCATGGCCAGCAGCACACACTAATAGGAAAATCCAATTTAATGGACCCATTAGAGTGTACTTAAGCTGTAAAACAACAATAAAGGTCTACGATACTAATCTCATCCACAGAAGATAAATACAATCAATATCAGAATAATCAAGATGAAATAATAATCAACAAGTCTCAATAAAAATCTCGGGAAACAACCCGATAATGAGTTTGATACAGTAGTTCAATAAATAGGAAATAAGAGTCTAATAACAGAAACGACTGAGTATAGAATAAGTAGATACTCAGGAGAAATCCTCTGGCATCACCTCGTCATCTGGTATTGGTTCAGCTCCAGCGTCTGCTCCTGTCCCTATACCTTGGGGTAGATCTCCTCTGCTAAACCTGGGGACATAATTCGGATTCCAGGTCCTTAGGGGACATAGCAAGGTACAAGAATATCTCAAGCCAAATAAATACAGTATATAAAATATATCAATAGGAAAACTATGTAA
The DNA here is from genome assembly GCA_036927795.1 of Iris macrosiphon. Classification (NCBI taxonomy): domain Eukaryota; kingdom Viridiplantae; phylum Streptophyta; class Magnoliopsida; order Asparagales; family Iridaceae; genus Iris; species Iris macrosiphon. The sequence goes on from JAYESA010000006.1 coordinate 80,525,205, forward strand.
CCAACTACGTGATATGCAAATGAGAGCATCACTAGAACTCAGGCTGAGACTACTACAAGCTCTGTGTCGGGGAGCCGATAGCAGTTATACTATGTAGTTATACTATGTAGTGGGCCTAGCACTGTAGTGGCTAAGGCACCATAATAAATATATATATATAATCAGCCTGTAGTCTGTGTGTCTCTCCCTACCCAATATAATTGTCACGCCCCAGTCCCAAAATACCAAGGGACTGGACACGTGGCAATGGCCAGCAGCACACACTAATGGGCAAACCCAATTTAATGGACCCATCAAGGTGTACTTAAGCTGTAATAAAATAATATGGGCAACAGTACTAATCTCATCCACAGAAATAAATACAATCAATATCAGAAATATAAAGCAATATCAAGTCTCAATAAAGTATCTCGGGAAACAACCCGAGAATAAGTTTTTACAGCATTTCAATAGACAGGAAATAAAGTAACTAGAAACAAAAATAACTGAGTATGTAAAAAAAATACTAAGAAGAAATCCTCTGGCACTGTTTGATAATAAACGAAAGAAATAAAACAAAATTTATACGAAACCCTCTCTTTGGTTTACAAACAAGAAGTACAATTAATCCTATACGAGGATGTCAAGTACAAATTTTAATCTGGGTAAAAAAAATTGCTATAGTAGTCTGATCTGCAGTCGATCACTTTGTCCCTTAGACCACACGATGATGAAGAAGTATTATAGAAGACGGAGAAGCTTCAAAGATTGCAAAGGGGAGTGGATGCTCGATGCCAAAGTCGTTGATTACTACTCTCTGTCTGTGCTCTGGATTCTTCTCTCTACATTCTCTAAGTTTTTGACCTTCTTTCGACCTTTCAACCCCTGACCTCTGTCAATAGAGGTCTCTATTTATAGGGTTTTAGTGATAGTAACCATCCAGTCGGCGTAGAAGCCGGGAAGTGGAGAGTATGGCACTTTTTACGCGGCGGTTACAATAACCGCTACCCACGTATAAATGATCTTTTGAACCTGCGTGTGACGCGTGTCCCATTAAGAGATAATATGTATAACTGCTGCGAAGATCACGGCATGAAAGCCACGTAGGTAGTTGTCCCTCGCGTAGAAAAGGTTGGCGTAGAAGCCAATAACTGTCACCATGGCGTAGAAGCCGAGTAGTTGTCAAATTGGCGAAGAAGATAAGTAGGCGTGGAAGCCCAGTAGGCGTAGAAGCCCAGTAGGCGTAGAAGCTTGATGCTGCATGGGTCGGTAGCTAGCATAAAAGATAGCCGATCCTCCTTTCTTGACTGAGGTCTTGAGCTAATTCTGGACCAAATAGCCTTATTACGCACCAATGCAAAATATAGCCTGAGTTGGCATATTCTGGGGAGATAGCATACGATGTACTCCTTATAGCTAAAAATAGTCTGGTTGGCGTATTCCAAGGAAATAGCGTACATTGTACTCCCATAGATGAAAATAGTCTGATGGCGTAGTGTGCAAAGGTGATGATGTGGACGTATTAGCCGTAATGGTGGCTCGCCCAGTCTTTGAAAATATGACCAAATCTCATGCATTAAATACAGAGATCTGCCCCCATCCTGCGCATTAACTGCAGAGACGTGCCTCGAGCTCTGTACGAAGAGCAGCTTTTGATGTGGCAGTCTGTTTGTCTTCTGCGGAGCATAAAAGCTCGCGTCTGCCTGTGTAAAACTAGGTAACGTATTCCCTCGTATGCGTAAAAGCAGTTTATACCAAGGAAATGTTACTAAACGACGGTTTGGGTCTCTGTGCCGCACCATCATTACAGTCGTCGTCTGGATAGTCATGCAGTACTCTTTGTCAGAGTCAGGTTCACTGCACGATCTGACAGGTTCATTCGAGGAATACGAAGCATTCCTCGTACACTTCCATGCTGCATTAGAAGCGGATGAGTTTTACGCCATAAAGGCGATGTAACAACCTTTGTACGCTGAGGCAGCCTGTAAACATTGCCTTACGCGGGTAGTTTTGGAGCTATGTTTTATGCTGCACTAGAGATAAAGCTTTATTTGTACGCCGATGGTTCTGGAGTCATGTCTTACGCTACACAGCACTGAAATACTGCATATAACTCTACAGCATATTTTTTATGCTTCGACAAGACCCCCTTCAAAGTTTTCAAATTTCTCGTAATTTGAAACACTTTGAATGAAGCATGAAACGGTCAAGTTTGACTCATTCCTCGAGGCTGATTTCTTGGCAGATTCTTGGGGATTTGTTGGGATTCGGTGTGATCTCTTCTGCCTATATAAAGACTGAGGAGTTAACCTGTTCTTCCCATATTCCCTTCACCATACAGAGATGGTTGTCGGAGTTTGTTGGGTCGACTTGAGGAAGAAGAAGACCATGTTCTTCCAGCATGTAAGGAGCCGAAAAAGAAGACGTCTTCGAGCAAATGTCCTCTGCAACGATGGATCACGGAAGGATATTATAGCTTCCTTTGCTCGGGATAATCAGCAACTTTATATGGCAATTCGTCCAGGAGAGAGGAAGGGTCACATTCGACCATACAGCTTACAAGCTGTATTTTCTCCCGTCGTTCATGGACGAGGGCAGACAAACTAGCCCTGTCTTCCAGTATTGAGTTTGGTCAAAAAACTTAACTCAATCTGTCATGGCGCATGGAGGATGGGCTCTTAAATGATTCAAACATGCCCAGTTTTGTATCCTCCCGCCATTAATCATTTTTTTGTTAATCGGCCGCGGAAACCGACTAACTGCTGAAGAAGACGGATAAAGATCTCTACCAATGCGAGAACCTGACAGAACAGATTCTGGGCGTGATCTTTTAATGAAGATGAGGAAACCCTTTGTAGATGGGATTTCCCTCATACGTAATCATGAAGATGAAGAAAAACCCTTTGTAGACTGGATTTCCCTCATATGTAATCATGATTTAATAAAATCGTCTTCTTTTGCGTATTTGATGATTTGCCATATATATTTTGCTGTGATAAAGTCTGAATATGTGTAGCTTCGACACGTCTGGATAACTTTATGCCGAATCTGATAGAAAGAGTATTTGGTCCCGTCTTGTCTTTTACGCATAACTGAAGATGCGCAGAAAGCCGCTTAGCATTTAAGTCGAATATTCGAACTGTCCTGCTGTTTGGAATGAGGGACCGCGTAGAATTCTGAACTGTCACTCTTCTGAGAAAGAGAATTTTTGTTCAGACCATCGTCTTCAAGAATGATTTCCCGAAAATCCCTTGAAATAGGGCAAAAATTGGCTGTCAAAACTGAGTCGCCATCTTGAACTGTAGAGGAAATATTCAGACTGGATTCTGGATGAACTTCCAATCGACCCAAGAAGAAGAGTCATTTTCAATGTTGAACTCTGTATGCTTTGGGTACTTGGGATATTTTGAGGCCAAGAAGGAGCATCTTCTGCGTGAACCCTTGCAATTGACCGCCTTGAGATTTTTTTCAGATATACGCATACTCTGGCCTGCATATTTTTAGATATGCGGAAAGTCATAGATTCGTAATATAGATGAGCATAAAAATCATAAGTTTGTAGTCTCTCGAGCGTAAAAGCTGCTGAGCATGAGAGCATCCGGGCGTAAAACTATAGATTTGTAGCCTCTGAAAAGAAAATCTTCCGAGCGTGAAGTTATGAATTTGTTGCCTCTGAGCGTAAAAGCTACTGAGCATGAAATCATAGATTTGTAGCTTTTGAGCGTGAAGTCGTAGGTTTGTAGCCTCTCGAGCGTAAAAGCTACCGAGCGTAAAAGTATTCGGGCGTAAAACCATAGACTTATAGCCTTTGAGAGTAAAACCGTAGATTTGTAGTTTGTCGAGCGTAACAAGCTCCTTGGCGTAAAATCATGAATCTGCTCTACACGAAAAACTTTTTGAATTCGCTGACTGTCCGCCTTCTCTGAGTAGTAGGTTGACGTGGTCCCTAATCATAACCAAATATTAAATATCGGATTTGGTTAAGGATTCGAGGAGTCTATCTGAACTCTATATATACCCCAAGGCCTTCAGAGAAAAAACTTTTCATCTGTCTTCTGCAAAAGAAAACCTTCGTCTCTTTGAGTACTCTCCTTCGTTTCCTCTCTGAGCATTCTGAGTTTTTAGAAATGGCACCAAAACCAATCTCCTCCTCTATGGGAAAGAAGGCTGCCTCCTCTTCTCGCTCCTCTGCCCAAGCAAGAGCGACTCCCATCGGGCAGGGCGAACCTCGCTCTGAACGAAGTGTCCCTCCGACGAGCTGTGCACCGGGCATTATAGGTAAAGCTTTTGGGACGATAAAAATGAAGAAAACCCTTCGCACACGTTGTACGTGGATGCGCTAGGTCATCTTTTGTGCTGAACGCTTCTTCGAGGAAGATGATGCACAGAGATGTTTCATCTTTTACGCCCACATTTCTAATGTGTCAGCGTAAAACTCCATATTTTCAAAGTCTGGCGTAAAAGCTTTGACTGTCAAAATTTGGTGTATACTACAAATTCTGGGTGTTACGCTCTGGATGAAAACTCCGGCGTAATAACTCAAACTTAGGCAGTCTGGCGTAAAGAGAACACAGACTGTCATTTTTGTGTATACTGTCAATCTTGGATTTTACGCCTGGGAATGAGATTCCAGCGTAAAAATTCAAGTTTTCACAGTCTTGCCGTAAAAGCACAGACTGTTTGATCTTCGGTATAAACTGCAAGACTGTGAGGTCTAGTAGAGAAACTGATATATTTTTCTTGCACTTTGTAGTTAACTTGCAGATACCTCCATTGGCTGAGGTGATGGGTTCTGCTGCTGGGATGCTGAACTCCAATTACCAGGAGGATTTGTCCCATGTGACATTTCCTATCTCCGGACCCCAATATCCTGAAGGAAGGGAAATCCTGATATCGTCTCAAGGCGAGCGAATGCTGTTGAGCATGATCAACGGAGAGCCCATGACGTATATAGACGGGGCAAAATACGTAAAACCGGCTTTCCTCTTTGGGGATATGATTGACAAACAATCCCAGACGAAGCCCAAGAAAGAAATCTGGATTTTTCCTGCCGGGGGCCTGGTCCTGTGTCTGCCCAGGATGCTGAGAGATTACCCCATCTCGGCATTCTTCCATGCCACACATCCAGGAGGATGTCGTGGACTCTGACTCCCAATCTTTACGGCCACCCGGGGAAGATATTTTACCAGAAGGGAGTAGACCAAGGGTTATTTGTGAGCCGCCCTTCCGGTCCAGTCATTCCTTTTAGGGAATTTTTTTCGGGTAGTGTCCCGAGTGAAGACACTGCACTGCTCCAACGAGTCTAATTACCGACTTTCTGCAATGACTTCATGGGACTAGGAGGAGTAGACCCAAAGGTTAATCCTCAGACTAATGGGTGGGTTACCCCTACAAATCTTCGATGGGCTCGTTTAGCTGCCTGGGCCTTGAAGCATTTTCAGACCGAGCTGGAGAGCATTGGTCTGTTCGAGGCTGTGGGTGCTACCAGTGTTGGGTTACCTCTCAACCCTAACCTGTTTCTGTCTCTGATGGAGCGATATATCTCGCACACCGGGACTTTCGCCACTCCGCTAGGGGAGTTGGGATTGGCCCTCCACGAGATGGCAGAGATTTTGAGACTGCCAATGGGGGATACTCCTTATGAAGAGTATGTTCCCACCAACAGGGAGCTACGAGATACAGACCCTCAGGTGGTGGCAGTGTACCAGGAGCTGATGTGCCACTACCTTGCTTGCACCGCCTTTTATAATGAGCCCTCTGATTTGGCTCATACCAATAAATGGGCGTCCTACCTCTTCTTTCACCGGGCCAGGGCTGCTAAGCCAGACAAAGTCGTGGATAGCAGGGATCAGCCTCTGAGCTTTCTGAGCGTGCTTAGTGCTCAAGTAGTCGATGACCTTATTGAAGACGCTGGGGCTTCGGATCAAATTCTCGACGAAGGGATAGGGAAATATCCTGCAGGCACTAAGGCCTACAGTTATTTAAGGCATTGCCGCATGCCTCTCTCAAGGGAAGCTCAACTGGCTGGCTTCCTCTCTGTATGGCTACGCCGTCTGGTAGTACCTGACATTGCGTCTTCGGATCGTATCCACCGCAACACCTTATGGCCTGCAGTGCGTCTAGTGTTCGGGGTAAGACTGGGCTTGCTCCCTGCCATGGTATGCCGCATACAAGCTGGCCTGAGGGCCATTACTGATGGGCTGCTTGCCGATGAAACACGGTGTGACAGCTTTCCCAGGGTAGAATTACCGTTCCTGTATTTGATGGGATGGTTAATTCTCCATAACCCCAAGGTGATATCTCCTGGTTACGGTAGTAGTTCGGGGAGTAATTTCTTGTTGAATTACAAGAACTCCACTTGGAACGTAACCACAGTTTTAGACTGTCGGCGAGCATTAAATTTTGCTCACAGCTGGAAGCTCTTCTGTACCGTCCCCACTGTACATCTCAATCAACAGGGGACGAGACTTCAGGATTTAGGTGACGGAAAGATCGTTCTTTCTCCTGAAGCTTTTTATTGGTTGGTCTGCATTAGACCCTCCCATTTATTGTACAGAAGTGAAGACCATTGCTTTTTGGAGCCCTATCTGCCTAGTCGGTTCGCCAGGCAGTTTGGGTATGACCAGCTGCATGTCGGCAATGACATCACCAACTTCAAGTCCAGGGGTGGACTTATCGATGGAGCAAGAGGATGGTGGTACTTCATAATGGGTTGTACTGGAGCGGCCTTCACCATACCTATGACTTCTCTCTCCATGGAGTTGCACATCCTCCATTCGTACGCCCAGTTTTACGTGGCCGTCAATACCTTCCATCGCGATTTTGATATGCGTGGAAGTTTTAGGATACCCTCTTCTAAGTCCGCAGGAAGAGATGATATCCCATTAGTCTCCTCTGACGAGGGTAAAGATATTGTCGGTACATATGAGTTTTTATTGACAGTCCCGAGAGGCGAAATACCTCCACCTGCTGAGCCTCTGGTTATCCCAGGGAAGCGAAGGGCTCCTGTTCTGAAGGAGGCTTCCCCTCGCAAGAAGAAGAAGACTGTTGGTGGCCCCGTCAGGGCTTCCAGTCATGGGGCTCCTAGGAGTGAGCCTGCTGATGAATTTTTAACTAGAGGTCCTTCGCCTATTAGAGAGGGAACCTCCACAGTTCCGGCTGGCAGTGCCAAAGATTCTTTGCTCAAAGTTGCTATCGCTGCTATCGCTTCAGGCAGTGGTATGAGATCACCTTCGAGGCCAAGAAAAATAAGAATACCTTTATCCAGACCAGTAACGGGAGAAACCCCTGTTGCTTCTGTAAGCACATCCAGCGAGATTCCACCCGATGAGCCTCGAGTGGGTCTCGGTGAAGACCTGGAGGATTACCTGCCAGTGTCAGTTAGCATACCCCCTTCTCCAGGTATGACAGCTCGCCTAGCCTCATTAAGAAATGATTTAGCTGTACTGGCTGCCGACGCGACATATACACCATCGGTCATGGGTAACTGTCGTCTTTCTGCCTCTTTTAGAGAAAAATTAACATCATGTTGATATTAACTTTCTTTTGTCTTCTTTTCAGGGGAAGATATCTACGGAGAGGGCAATGTTGACGCACCTTTTGCTCTATTTCAGCTCCTGCTGATGACATGGATGTGCCCGACTTCGAAGAGGAAATATTTTCGGGTGCCGGCTCGCCCGAAACAGTTCCAATATCTCAAAAGGAGGATGAGCCTATCATTATGACTATGCCTCCTTTGAGTACGCCAGCGACTTCAGCCGTTGCCGTTGCCTCTACCTTTATCGCACCCTCTACTGAAGCGATGACTATGACGACACCCTCTGCAGTAGTTCCTGGAAGGGAATTCTCTGATATTGCAGCCATTCCCAGCACTCATTCAAATCTTGCCATGTTAGTTGAGCAATTTTCGAGCATTTTCTACGCCACTTTGAAAATGCTGATATCGATGGTGCTGGAGAAGAATCTAAGCTTCGAGGCTCTGAAGACGTCTTCCAACTTCAGTATAGCGCAGATTAGATACTTCAACGATAATGACAGAGCTGATGCGCTAGAGCAAATAGTTAATGGTTTGGAATAACCCATTAACGATTATTTGCAACTATCTCGAGGCAGCATCGATGGTCTCGTTCAAGCTAGGTATGACTCCTTAACTGCAAAGCTTGCTGGGCAGATGGAATCTCTGAACAAATCCGCCCAGGAACAGCAGCAGGAGATGGATCAAGAGCGTGCCGTATTGGGGTATGTCATTCCCCAGCTGGCTCAATACGAGGCCGAATATGAGGAAGAGGCAGCGAGGGTCCGCAGACTGAAAGATAAACTCGCTCAGGCAGAGGAGAAGGCTCTCTCCTTGTCGGCATCTCAAGATGTGCTAAAGATCCAAAGGGAAACGTCTCAGCAGAACCTGGCACGTGCGTGTGTCATCCACGCAGGTTTTGTACATGCCCGATCCAAGCTATCTGCTTTGAACAATGAGGCGGCAAGGTTGGAGCGGGCTCGCACCGACGTCTTGAGCACCAGGGATGAGAGGATGGTTACTCTGGCGCAACAGATTCGCGACTTAACTGCTCCTCCCAAATAATGTACCTTTTGCTTTTACATGTAATTTGCTCTTTCTGGCGATAATAAAGAGGCTTTATCTGACTTTGTGGACCCATCATTTTGGAATATAAACGATAAGGTAGAGTGAAAGTGATATCAGAGGTAATATGGACGTGATATCCCTTCGGTAAGCTTCAGTTGGACATGTCTATTCAGAGGTTATATGGACATGATAGAATACGATCCAACCAAATTTGTATACAAAACACAATCAGAGGTAATATGGACGTGATAAGTTTTGATGTTCCAAATTAGTTGGACATATCTAATCAGAGGTTATATGGATATGATATAGAATATGATCCAGCTAGTTTTGTTTTGGAAGTAGTATTGTCAGAATGAGATCTTCACCATATTCCATTTGAGCAAATGAGGTTAAGCATAGTACCTCTTAAGGAATTTGTCGTTGATAGGAGTCATTAACAAGTCTCCATTAGGCTTGGCTAATCTGTAGGCGCCGTTTGAGAACGTTGTCTCGATCACATAAGGGCCTTCCCATTTGGGTTAGAATTTACCCTTACTCTTGTGCTAAAACTAGCTCGCCAACTTTGAACACTCTTTCCTTCACTTTTTGATTAAAAGCTTTGGAAATGTGTGCCTGATAGAACGCGATACGCTGTTGAGCCTGAAGGCGTTTCTCGTCTAATCCTTCTAGCTCTTGAAGCCTTAAAAAGTCATTATTTTCCTGTGTCAACTCATTAGCCACTGCTATTCCGAGTGACGGAATTTGGATTTCGATGGGGAGAACTGCTTCGCTCCCGTAAACCAATGAGAATGGGGTACAATCTGTCGGTGCTCGTACCGTTGTGCGGTATGCCCAGAGACATTCTCCTAGCATCTCGTTCCAATCTCTTTTGTTCGAAGAGACGAACTTTTTCAAGAGTTTGATAATGGTTTTGTTGAAAGCTTCCGCCAAACCATTAGCAGCAGGATTTTATGCCGTAAAGGCCACATTTTGTATCCGATTTTTATCGCAAAATTGATGAAATGCTTGGCTGATGAATTGTGGCCCGTTGTCATGAATTATCCTTCGAGGAATCCCAAAGCAATAAATGACATGATGCTTGATGAAGCTGATCACGTTAGATGTCTTCACCTCACCAAGAGGGACTGCCTCTGCCCATTTGGAGAAATAATCCGTGATGGCCAGTATGAACCGGTGACCTCTGGAAGAAGACGGGTGAATAGGACCAATGATATCCATCCCCCATGCTTCGAAAGGCCAGGATGCAACCGTAGGATATAGATATTCAGAAGGTTGATGTATAAAATCTGCATGAACCTGACAGGCTTTGCATTGTCTTGCATATTTTATTGTATCTGTGATCATAGTAGGCCAGTAATAGCCCATTCTCCTTATACAATCCTGTAGCTTAGGACCGGGTTGATGTGCTCCGCATACGCCGTCGTGAGCTTCACGGATAATCCGTTGTGCTTCATCACTAGAGAGACATCGTAATAACAGTCCGTCGTAAGTCCGGCGATATAGACATTGTAAAAAAGCATCAAAATAGAAGCGTAATGATCGTCTTTTGACGGATACTGCTTCTTTAGGGTCCTCCGGTAAGATTCCGTATGCCACAAAATCTATAAGGGACTTCTCTAGTCTCTCTTGGGAGGATGTGTGTTCATAGCATAGTTGCGTTCTATGTGAAAGTTATTTTTTACACAGAATAAATCTTTGTTAAGAAGGATCACTGAATTCTGCCTTCTTATAGGAATAGCTAAATCTGCAGCTAGACTGGCTAGGGCATCAGCTTCCAGATTCTGAGATCGAGGTACATGCTCTAGGAAGAACCCTTTGAACGTCACGGCTATCTCGACTATTGCTTGGTGATAGTAAATAAGATCTGGATTACGGACTTCATATATTCCTCTGACTTGATTGACAATCAGCAGAGAATCACCGTACGCTTCCAGAGATTCGACGTCTAATTCTTTAGCGACTTGGAGCCCGATTAGTAGAGCGTTATACTCCGCCACATTATTAGAACAGGGCTCGCTAAGAGAATATGCTTGATATATGACGAGTTTATCAGGAGTGACCAGGATAATTCCTACTCCTGAAACCATGTTTCCCCTTGGACCAGTCCTGGAGGCACCATCGAAGAATAGTTGCCATGTATCACTTTCCATTACAAAATTACATTCTGCAACTTCGTCGGGAATGTCTTCGTATAGTTTGGAGGTCTCCGGAATCGGGTGAGCCGCTAGGAAATCAGCCAATGCTTGGCCTTTGATGGACTTCTGAGGGACATATACCATGTCATATGGTGTTAATAAAATCGACCAAGTCGCGAGTCAGGAATTAAGAATACTTGGCTTGTTTATCAATACCCGAAGAGGATTGATCCTGGAGATGATATGAATAGTCTGGCCTGTGAAGTAATATCGCATCTTTTGAATGGCGAACATCAGGGCCAAGCATTCCTTTTCCAATGGATTATACCAGTGTTCAGCTCCGACCATCATCCTGCTTAAATAGTAGATGGCCTGTTCATGACCCTCATTATTCTTCTGTGCAAGGAGAGCTCCCAGCGAATGATCCATCGCTCGAACATACAGCAAGAATGGTCTTCCTATGACGGAAGGCATGAAAACTGGCGGATTAGTGAGATAGCGTTTGATATCATTAAATACTTGCTGACAGGCTTTGTCCCATACGAATGATACACCTTTCTTAATGAGACGAGAAAAAGGCTGACATCTCCCCGAGAGGTTGGATATCAATCTCCGGATATAAGCAGACGACCTTAAAATCCCCTGAGTTCTCTCAAATTGCGGGGTGGTCGCATTTCTAAGATGGCCATGACTTTATTAGGGTCCACTTGAATGCCTTTAGCGATAATGACAAATCCCAGGAATTTGCCACTGGATACACCAAGAAAGGACTTTGTAGGATTTATTTTGAGTTGATGTTGGCGCATCAACTCAAATACTGTCTTCAAGTCTTGGATGTGATTATCCTTGAGGCGGCTTTTGACAACTATATCATCAACGTAACATTCCATTCTTTTGCATAAATTCTCGTAGAATATGTTACTCATAGCCCGTTGGTACGTAGGCCCGGCATTCTTCAATCCAAAGGGCATGACCGTATAGCAATATACCCCTAATGGTGTCCGGAAGGCAGTATGCTTCTCGTCTTCAGGATGCATCTTGATTTGGTTGTATCCTGAAAATTCATCCATGAAAGACATGCGTTCAAAGCCGCATGTATTGTTGATCATGACGTCTGTAATGGGAAGAGGAAACTCATCCTTGGGGCAGGCTGCGTTCAGATCTCGGTAATCGATGCAGACACGTACTTTTCTATTTTTCTTCATGACTGGGACAACATTGGCGATCCAGTCAGGATGTTGTTCTTCCCGGATGAAGCCACTGGCTATCAACTTCTTGATTTCAGCTTCAATGGTATCCATCATATCTGGGCGAAACCGGTGCTGATGCTGCTTTACAGGCTTCGAATTAGCAATATATTGAGCTTAAGAGTAGCCACTTTTGGATCAAGACCTGGCATATCCTCATAATTCCACGCAAAGACGTCGATATATTCTTTTATCAGCTGGATTATTTCTTTCCTTTCTTCTTCGAAAAGATTGTTACTGATAAATATCGGCTTTGGCGAAAGTTTATCCCTAACATCAATCTGGATAACTTTATCTTCAGTGGGAGGTTCTCTCTGCTCGAACCGGAGTTCCCACTATGTATCCATTTGCTGAGCCCAAGAGTCATTCTCAAACGGTTCAGATTCTGCTTTGAAGGAATCTGTCAATGCCGTATTTACTGATAATGTTCGTTCGAGAGCATCATATGAGCTGGAGGGCGACGAGCCATCTTGAAAAGAGGAAAAGATATCCTCATTTGACTCAGAAGTTGCAAGGGAGGTGGTGTACCCTAACCCGAAACGAGTTCGTTGACAGTAGGGATCACCGTGCAATGGCATTCGTCTGCCTTTCCCATAGTTGAGGCCTGGTTCCAGCTTCAAGTCATAACCCATACTTTGCATAATCTTCAAAGCTTGCGGGCTATATCTATGAACCTGTATTTTACCAGCATCGTCATTGGGAGAATCTTCTTGTACAGTCAGTTTATTGCGCATGCGACCGAAGACTATTGAATGCTGACCGCTGCGAGTAGGCGGGACAATAAAGATAGAATCCTCATGTGGCCCATATGTCGTGGTGATATTAGATGACGATGCTACTTCCCACACATACGGATGATAGGAATCTATAGCTTCCAAGAATTTTTGTGCTATAGGTTCTATATCGTCATGGGGAGAGGATTCCTGATTTAGAATTTGAGCGTCAATGTACTAGAAAAGAGGATCTTTATTATCATCAGAAACCATGTTCTCGGATATATTTACATCAGCCGACCGTTTGATGCGCCGAAGGTTGATGACCAAGGTTGGAGGCTTCTGGTTCAAAGTGATCACTAGAGGATCACCTCCTCTTCCTAACCTGGTTTTGTTCAGGTGGATAGCCATGGGTTCCATGACTTTTGGACGAGTAATTCGCCCTTTCACCTTGATTGACAGATGTTGTTTAGCAGAGGGTTCTTCTGGCTCCTGGTGGGATTCCTCTTCTATCTCACCTGATACCTCCTCCATGTAGTCTTGAGTGTACAATATGGCATTGGAGTAGTAAGATTCTACTCCTTTAAACGGGTTCAGGTCAGCAAACTCCGTTTGTACTGTTCCTTGGGCATCTACATATTTAAAGCATTAATGTAGAGTCGAAGGAACGATGTTGTGGTCGTGGATCCATGGCCTGCCCAGCAGAATATTGTAGGACACCTCTGAATCAATGATATGATATAGCATGTAGCCACTGATCTGAGGTCGCCAATCTGGATCCTCAGATGAATTTTCCCCAACGGCTTACTTTTCCTGGCGTTGAAGCCCACGATTGTAGTGGTGGTGTGAGCCAATTCGCTGGTAGGAATCCTCAGCGGTCTGAGCAGACTATGAAGAATGATGCTGATCGATGATCATGGATCTATGTGAATCCGGTCGACCTCCAGGTAACCTACGTATCCGGTGTAATAGAGGGGTCTGTCATGCCTGTTATGTTTTAACAGCATGTCATCTTGGGTGAAAGTGATATTTGGGACCACCTTCATCACACTATGGCATTGAGGACATGCCACAGGTTCTTCATCAAGGGACTTGAGCTGGGTTAAGTATGCATCCGCCTGCATTAATGCTTCATTCAGGGCTTGACGAGTGTCTTTAGAGAGCCTGAGTAGTTCGAAGATGGACAACCTGGCTGGTGTATTAGCCAATTGGGCCAGGATGTCGAAGTTGTATGGCTTCTCTAAACCTTTTTTTGAATGTTTTTTAAAGGTTTATCAAAGCGCACTTCTTTTTGCTTCCCCTTGTCCGCCGAAGTTGGTCTTGAATGACTGGTGTAGAAGCATGAAAAATACGCTGAAAGAGTTCTACGCAGCAGTCTAGTGCTGGGCAGCATAAAATATGGCTTCGGAACCATCGGCGTACAACAGAGCTTTTCCGCTGAGCACAGCATAAAATATAAGCTCAAGGACTATCCGCGTAATGCAGTATGTCCAGGCCACTTCAGCGTAAAAAGGGATGCTATATCGCCTTTATGGCGTAAAACTCACCCGCTTTAATGCAGCATTGAAGTGTACAAGGAACGCTTCATATTCCCCGAAATGAACATGTTAAATCGTACAGTGAACCTGACATCTGACTCCTGACAAAGGGTACGGCATGACTACCCAGACGACGGCTATAATGATGGTGCAACACAGTGATCCAGACTGTCGTTTAGTGACATTTCCTTGGCGTAAACCGCTTCTACGCATACAAGGAAATACGCTGCCTAGTTTTACATAGGCAGATGTGAGCTATTTACGCTCCACAGAAGACAAACAGGCTGCCACATTAAAAGTTGCTCTTCGTACAGGGCTCGAGGTACGTTTCTGCATTTAATGCGCAGAATGATAGCAGACCCTCAAGGCACGTCTCTACATTTAATGCACGGAAGGCTGGCAGATCTTCGAGACACGCCTAATCCATTTAAATAATGGCGAATCTTCGAGACACGCCTAATGCATTTATTGCGTGGAATGATGGCAGATCTTCAAGACACGCCTCTGGAATATGCTGCCTAGTTTTACATAGGCAAACGTGAGCTTCTTACACTCCGCAGAAGACAAACAGGCTGCCACGTCAAAAGTTGCTCTTCGTACAGGGCTCGAGGCACGTCTCTGCATTTAATGCGCAGAATGATGGCAGACCCTCAAGGCACTTCTCTGTATTTAATGCACGGAAGGATGGCAGATCTTTGAGACACGCCTAATCCATTTAAATGATGGCGAATCTTCGAGGCATGCCTAATGCATTTAATGCGCGGAATGATGGCAGATCTTCAAGACACGCCTCGGGAATACGCTGCCTAGTTTTACACAGGTAGATGTGAGCTGTTTACGCTCCGTAGAAGACAAACAGACTGCCACGTCAAAAGCTGTTCTTCGTACAGGGCTTGAGGCACGTCTCTGTATTCAATGCGTATTAGGGTGACAGGTCCTCAAGGCACGCCTCAGCATTTAATGCGCATGATGGGGGCAGATCTCTGCATTTAATGCAAGAGATTTGATTATATCTCCAAAAGCCGTTATTTCGGCTAAAACGTCCACATCATCACTTTCTCGCACTACGCCATCAGGTTATGTTTAGCTATGGGAGCACGCTGTATGCTATCTCCTTGGAATACGACACCAGGCCATTTTCAGCTATGAGGAGCACATTCTATGCCACCTCCGTGAAATACGCCAGCTCAGGCTACATTTGCATTAGGATCAGCTATCTTCTACGCAAGCTACCTGTCCATGCAGCATCAGGCTTCTACGCCCACTCGGCTTCTATATCTACACGGCTTCTATGCCTACTCGGCTTCTATGTCCGCTCGGCTTCTACGCCAGTTTGATAAACTATTTGGCTTCTACACCATAGTGACAGTTATTGGCTTCTACGCCAACCTTTTCTACGCGAGGGATAACTACCTACGTGACTTTTATGCCGTAATTTTAGCAGCAGATATACGCATTATCTCTTAACGGGACACACATCACACGCTCATTCAAAAGGTCATTTATACGTAGGTAACGGTTATTATAACCGTCGCGTAAAAGGTGCTATACTTTCCACTGCCCGGCTTCTACGCCGACTGATGGTCACTGTCACTAAAACCCTATAAATAGGGACCTCTATCAACAGAGGTCCAGGGTCGAAAACTCGGTCGAATACAAGGTCGAGAAAAAGGGGGAAAATAGGAGAGAAAGAGTCGAAGAGTCTTTGAGAGAGAATAATCCAGATCTCAGGCAAAGAGTAGTGATCGACGACTTTGGCATCGAGCATCCACTCTCTTTTGCAACCTTCGAAGCTGATTTCTGTCTTCTACGGCACTTCTTCGCCATCGTGTGGTCCAAGGGACAAAGTGATCGACTGCAGATCAGACTCCTATAGCAATATTTACCCAAATTAAAAATTGTACTTTGACATCCTCGTATAGGATTAAATCGTACAATCTTGTTTGTAAATCGAAGAGCGGGTTTTCGTATAAACCTTGTCATTTATTTATTTCGTTTATTATCAAACACAAGATGGAGACTCTGCTGGGGAAGTCTTTCTCTTCTGATGAGAAAGCTATTGCTCAACACGATACGGTATCCGTGGGATCCGTGAAGAAGACCCTGGTCGTCCAGTTCGACCAGTCTGTCAATGAAGATATGCTTCAAGCAGGGGGTAGCTCTCACTCTCTCTCAGTTCAAGACCACAGGAAGCTGCATAAGGTCTGGATACCCAAGACAACCCCTACCGTTCCTGCCAACTCTTCGATCTTCCCGATCTCCCCGATCTCTCCGACCAGCCAGGTTGTAGCTGCACAACCTTCGCGCTCCGCGCGTAAAACCCAGTCGCCTATCGCTGACAGGGCAGACAAAACTTCTGACAATGCCTCAGCGCTAGTCCAGAAGTCTATTCCGTGCTCTGCGCATAAAATCCAGTCTCCCATTGATGATGAGGCAGACAGAATTTCTGATAATGCCTTAGCGCCAAATCAAAAATTCCAAACGCGCTCCGTGCGTAAAAATGCATCTGCCCTCCGCAGAAAAGCAGATGATCCCTGTAATCCACGCAAGGGAAAGCAAGTGGCGGACTACGCAACTTCTTGGCATTTATGCCAGCAAGGGAAGAATCTGCCCGCCCTCCGGATTACGCGAGGGACTGATGGCCGACTGAGAACCTCCTCAGCTTTACGCCAGCCTGAGTAGAGCTATAATTTACGCCAGTAGAGACCCCTCAGCGTAAAGCAGGCTCAGTTTACGGAAAGACACACTCCTCGGGGATCGTTCGCTACCCAGATGGCCAACCTATTGTATATTGGTGGCACAGGGAGGACTATGGTTCCCAACATCCGCATGCCCAATAACGTGAACAGAAGGAGCTAGCCATCTTCTTCTTCTTCTTCTTTTGTAAATTCTCCTGACCTACATGAGTATCTGATCCAGAAACGCAAGGATAGGGAATCTACCAACATGTCTATTACGCCTCATAGCAAGCACTATTGTAATAGCCATAGGATTGTAGTTAATTATTGCTGTTCAGAAACAAAACGGTCGGTTTTTGATCGGTTGAACTACTCTCCGTCTTTTCAAGAAGAAGAGCCCACACATGCATCAGTGAACATGGCTTCACACATACCTAGAGGAAGATCGAACTCAAGACGTCATCCCTCTAGAACTCCGAGCCGAAGGAGATTCAACCAGCTCCTTAAAAATACTGAAGCTGGGGTGTTCCGCAACACTCGTTCGAGGTCACGACAGCCGGCTTCGTACTCTTCTGATTCCGATGCTGGGGGTCGCCAGTCTCCCGAATCAGATGCTGAAAGTATAGAGTCAACTTCTACAGAGACCTATACTCATCCTTCAATGACACCCAGGGAGATGGGAGTTTATGCCATTGGAGATAAACACGAGGAAGATTCTCCGTCGGGGAGCGCTGAACAACGCATTACTATACTGGAGACATCTCTAAAAGAGATGCAATCCATGATGGAGAACATGCACCAGATGATGCTGACTCAACACACAACTGCTATAGCTCAAGCATCGATCCCTCCAACTCAGATACGTGTGGGGGTGGACTTACCACCATCCAACGCAATCCAAGAGCCTGCTCTAGATCAGGAATCAGCAGTTCCTCCGCTTCCTAATTGCATTACTTTCTTTGAAGACTTCAAGGCTTTATTCTTCGCACGATTCTACGAGGAAGGGATGGACATGTCTATATCCTCTCTCATTGAAGAGAAGCAGAAGGAAAAGGAGGACGTTTGCACTTTCATCGAACGTTTTCGTCAAGCCACTTTGCAAATGCCTCCCGGAGTTCCAGACTCGACATTGGTGGACATTTGCAGGAAAGACCTTCTTCCCGTAATCTCGGTGTTCACAGGACCATATCAGTTCCATGATTGGCCCTCGTTCATCGTCTCAGCGGTAGCCGCGGAAGACAACAGTCGGAAGGCGCATGATAATGGCATTATGATCTCTGTCTCCGATAGAGGCAAGAGGTCATCCCCCAACAGCGACCATCCTCGTGGTTCCAAAGGAAAAAAACTCTAGCAATCAATACGTCCAGGCAAAAGACTGTGACAACCACACAGACGAAACCTGGGACTGTGAGGCCCATTGAAGTATACTCTTTCGACGACGACGATATTCCGAGCATATTCGAGTGTCTCGTCAAAAGCGGCAAGATTACCCTTCCTGAGGAGAAGCGGCCTAATGAAGTCGGCAGTACTAACAACCCTAAGTACTGCATCTTCCATAGATACATATACCATCCTACAAAGGCGTGTTATGTACTAAAGAGGAAGATCCAGGAGCTGATCGATGCTAAGGCTATCACTCTGCACAATAGCGAGAAGACGGTCACAGCCAACATGATCTCTCTGCAATTTGGCGATCTGCCTCCCCAAGAAATCCCGGATGGTGTTATACATATTCCCTGGACAAAGATGAATATCGTTAATCTCCCTCCAGTTAGGGGTCAGAATCATGACCTGGTGCCCTTAACTACCCAGCGAGGCGAGATTATATGGGTTCATCCAGATTTGGTGTCAAAGACTCGAGCTGCTAAGGCCAAGTCTAAGGAGAACTCGAAGCGTAAACCATGTCACATGATTATGGTATACTCGGCATCAGAAGATGAGATTTTGGCTACTGGAACCCGCTCAGGGAAAGCCTACCTCAAAGACTATGGAGCAAGTCAGGAAGATGCACCGACGAACGCCTCAACTGCCAAGCCTTCAGAACCGAAACCCGCTATACTCGAGACCGGTCCTTCAAGACCAACTTCGGCGGACAAGGGGAAGCAAAAGAAAGTGCGCTTCGATAAACCTTTGAAAAACATTCAAAACAAAGGTTTAGAGAAGCCATACAACTTTGACATCCTGGCCTAATTAGCCAATACACCAGCCAGGTTGTCTATCTTCGAACTACTCAGGCTCTCTCAGGACACTCGTCAAGCCCTGAGTGAAGCATTAATACAGGCGGATGCATACTTGACCCAGCTCAAGTTCCCTGACGAAGAACCCATGGCATGTCCTCAATGCCACAGTGTGCTGGAGGTGGTCCCGAATATCACTTTCAGTCAAGATGACATGCTGTTAAAACATAACAGGCATGACAGATCCCTATATTACACCGGGTACGTAGGTTCCATGGAGGTCGACCGGATTTACATAGATCCGGGATCATCGATCAGTATCACCCTCATAGTCTGCTCAGACCGCTGAGGATTCCTACCAGCGAATTGGCATACACCACTACAACAATCGTGGGTTTCAACGCCAGGAAAAGTAAGCCGTTGGGGAAAATTTGCCTGAGGATCCAGATTGGCGACCTCAGATCAGTGGCTACATGTTATGTCATTGATTCAGAGGTGACCTACAACATTCTGCTGGGTAGACCTTGGATCCACGACCATAATATCGTCCCTTCGACTCTACATCAATGCTTTAAATATGTAGATGCCCAAGGAACAGTACAAACGGAGTTTGCAGACCTTAACCCGTTTAAAGGAGTATAATCCTACTACTCTGATGCCATGTTGTACAATCAAGACTACATGAAGGAGGTATCAGGCGAAGCAGAGAAGGAATCCCACCGGGAGCCAGAAGAACCCTCTGCCGAGCAACCTCTGTCAATCAAGGTGAAAGGGCGAACTACTCGTCCAAAAGCCACCGAGCCTATGGCTATCCACCTGAACAAAACCAGGTCAGGAAAAGGGGGTGATCCTCTAGTGATCACTTTGAACCAGAAGCCTCCACCCTTGGTCATCAGCCTTCGGCACAATAAGCAGCCGAGTGATGTAAATACAACCGGGAACGTAGTTTCGGATGATAATAAAGGTCCTCTTTTCTAGTATATTGACGCTCAAATTCCGAATCAGAAATCCTCTCCCCATGACGATATAGAACCTATAGCACAAAAATTCTTGGAAGCTATAGACTCCTATCATCCGTATGTGTGGGAAGTAGCATCATCATCCAATGTCATCACGACATATGGACCACATCAGGATTATATCTTCATTGTCCCGCCAGCCTTCAGCGGTCAGCGTTCAATAGTCTTCGGCCGCATGCGCAACAAACCGACTGTACAAGAAGATTCTTCCAATGACGATGCTGGTAAAATGCAAGTTCACAGATACAGCCCGCAAGCTTTGAAGATCATGCAAAGTATGGGTTATGACTTGAAGCTGGAACCAGGTCTCAACTACGGGAAAGACAGACGAATGTCGCTGCACGGTGATCCCTACTGTCAACGAACTCGTTTCAGGTTAGTGTATACCACCTCCCTTGCAACTTCGGAGTCAAACGAGGATATCTTTCCCTCTTTTCAGAATGGCTCATCGTCCTCCGACTCATCTGATGCTCGCGAACAAACATTATCAGTGAATACGGTAGTGGCAGATTCCTTCGAAGCAGACGAACAAGAATTCGAACCATTTGAGAATGACTCTTGGGCTCAACAAATGGATACACAATGGAAATTCCGGTTCGAGCAGAGAGAACCTCCCACTGAAGATGAAGTTATCCGGATTGACGTTGGGGATAAACTTTCGCCAAAGCCGATATTTATCAGTAACAATCTTTCCGAAGAAGAAAGAAAAAAATTATCCAGCTGATAAAAGAATATGTCGACGTCTTTGCGTGGAATTATGAGGATATGCCGGGTCTTGATCCAAAAGTGGCTACTCATAAACTCAATATATTGCCCGATTCGAAGCCTGTGAAGCAGCACCAACGCCGGTTCTGCCCGGATATGATGGACGCCATTGAAGCTGAAATCAAGAAGTTGATGGCCTGCGGTTTCATCCGGGAAGAACAACATCCCGACTGGGTCGCCAATGTTGTCCCGGTCATAAAGAAAAATGGGAAAGTGCGTATCTGCATCGATTACCGAGATCTGAATGCAGCCTGCCCCAAGGATGAGTTTTCTCTTCCCATCACAGACGTCATGATTGACAGTACATGCGGTTTTGAACGTATGTCTTTCATGGACGGATTTTCAGGATACAATCAAATCAAGATGTATCCTGAAGACGAGAAGCATACTGCCTTCCGGACACCATTGGGGGTATATTGATATACGATCATGCCCTTCGGATTGAAGAATGCCGGGGCTACGTACCAACGGGCTATGAGTAACATATTCCATGAGCATTTGTGCAAAATAGTGGAATGTTACGTGGACGATGTATCTGTCAAAAGCCGCCTCAAGGATAATCACATCCAAGACTTGAAGACAGTATTTGAGTTGATGCGCCAACATCAACTCAAAATGAATCCTACAAAGTCTTTTCTTGGTGTATCCAGTGGCAAATTCCTGGGATTTGTCATTACCGCAAAAGGCATTCAAGTGGACCCTGATAAAGTCAAGGCCATCCTGAAAATGCGATCACCCGTAATCTGAGGGAACTCAGGGGATTTCAAGATCGTCTGGCTTACATCCGGAGATTCATATCCAACCTCTCTGGAAAATGTCAGCCTTTTTCTCGTCTCATGAAGAAAGGCGTATCCTTCGTATGGGATGAAGCATGTCAGCAAGCGTTCAATGATATCAAACGCTACCTCACTAATCCGCCAGTTCTGGTGCCTCCCGTCATAGGAAGACTATTCTTGCTGTATGTTCGAGCAATGGATCATTCTCTGGGAGCTCTTCTCACACAGAAGAACGATGTGGGTCATGAACAGGCTATCTACTACCTAAGCAGGATGATGGTCAGGGCCGAACACCGGTACAATCCAGTGGAGAAAGAGTGCTTGGCTCTGATGTTCGCTATTCAGAAAATACGACACTATATCACAGGCCAAACTATCCACGTCATCTCAAGGATCAATCCTCTTCGGGTACTGATGAACAAGCCAAGTGTTCTTAATTCCCGACTCGCGACTTGGGCGATATTATTAACACCATATGACATGGTGTATGTCCCCCAGAAGTCCATCAAAGGCCAAGCACTGGCTGACTTTCTAGCTGCTCATCCGATCCCAGAGACCTCCAAACTATACGAGGACATCCCCGACGAAGTTGTAGAATACAATTCCGCAGTGGAAAGTAATACATGGCAACTATTCTTCGATGGCGCCTCCAGGACTGGTCCCAGAAGAAATATGGTTTTAGGAGTAGAAATTGTCCTGGTCACTCCTGATAAACTCGTCATCTATCGGGCATATTCTCTTAGCGAGCCCTGTTCTAATAATGTGGCAGAGTATAACGCTCTGCTAATCGGGCTCCAAGTTTCTAAAGAATTGGACGTCGAATCTCTGAATGCGTTCGGTGATTCTCTGCTGATCGTCAATCAAGTCAGAGAAATATATGAAGTCCCGAATCCAGACCTCATCCCTTGTCACGACCCGTACCCGGTGTAAGGATACTAGTCGGAAACAACGCCCAGCCTACGCCGCAGAATCGGCGGTAGAACACTGTCTAGATAGTCTATCTAATGTAATAAACCACCAATAATGATAGAAAACTCAATCACAGAACTAAGATAGAATGAGCACGAATCAGATAAGAATAGAATAGTCATCATACAACTCATGAGTTCAAAATAATACATCAATGAGTCTGAAGAGTAATAAAGTAAGCTGGAGATAAATCCAGTACAAATGAATACTATCATACTACAAGCTACACTCCAGGGTCAACTGTCTCAGTTGGGATAAGTCCCTCTTGAGCCAGGGTCTCCGAATCTAAACCCACAACATCCTGGGGTCCATAATAGGTAGGGTACTCCTCAGTGTCATCTGGAAAAATATATCCAGTCAGGAAAGGAGCAGAGTACATCTCTAACAGCAGTTCTAATCTATGATAAAAACTATGTAACAGTAAATAGCTATGGATAAACAAGATGCACAATAGATACAAGAGATATATAGACAATAAGGAAATACTGGAAAGAAATACAATAATGAACAATATGCCACTGAAACAATAATACTAATGACTAAGTGTGTGAGTACTAGCTTAACATGTGATCGGCTTGGGCAAGATACAATGCGGCCTGGCTAATCATACGTGCGGTGCATAATCAACACTATTCGCTTACCAATACTTTATTCAATAGGGATTTGATCACATATCTATACTAATACTCCCCACCCCCAACTGGTATAATAGATCCAACCATGGTATGCTATGGCACTAGATTCCCCAAGAAGAGAGCGACTCCTCCCAAAAATTGGTGTCTGTACATGTACAAGATAACCAATGAAACAATACTTGCACCATATACACCATATACCAAGGAATAACATCTCATGACGAGATCCGAATATACCAATCCGTGTAACCATAGTGTCAAGAGAAACATGTATATCTACACTAGATACAACGAACATAGAGGATATCATAAATGAGAAACTATCAGAGAATGTACTCGCCTGAAGTCCAAATGAATAGTCTCACAGATGTCTGACTCGGTGCCTCGAAGACCTAGATATGGAATACCACATTAAAACAAGGTCCCGGAAAAAGAACAAGTCAAACTAGTCAACTTCTAGGTCAATAAATCAATTCTAAGTCAAAAGTCAACTATGGTCAACTCTAAAGTCAACTAAAGTCAAACATGGTCAAACCAAGGTCAACCTCACAAGAAATCTATATAAATAATATAGAAATAAAATACAACAATTTAGCAATCAAAATTAGATCCCAATTGATACCCACACAAAGTATAAATAATATACACTCTAATATAAAGTATATACAAACCAATATTTATACAAATAATATAATATATTACTACTAGTATTATACCTCACAAAAGCACATATATATAAGATATATAAATCAAAATGCATATATATATATATATAAACAATTTAATAACTATATACTTATATATACATACATATAAACTTACAAAATTAAAATACCAAACACATGCACATATGTACGTATTTTACATGGCTAGAAGCACACATAAAAATACATTCATTAATATACAAATAATTACATAATAATTATAAATAATATATTTACACAATTAAACACATAAATATATTTTATAAAACATTTATGTATAATTTATACTATTAACATAAGTACATATATAATTACATGCAAGAAAGCTACATATTATATTTGTACATCATATTAGCACACACAAAAATATATAGATCTATGCTACAATAATTACTATAATAAATACAAAAAATAAATATATAATATCTATATATATTTACTAGTTATAATTGAAGAATTTAAATCATACATAATTAGATCTATTCAAAAATCCACACAATTGGAGAGTATCACACCGTATCCCACTAGATCTAGGATACGCATGTGACACGAGTCCAACACACAACCAATTGCACCCCGAAGGATACAAACAAATCACAAATAATATTTATGAATAAATCAAAGTGTCAAAAGTATATCTATGTGTCTGTGTCAAAATACGACATGTACAAAGCCCCGTGTCGGAGGAAAACCCCCAAAATGACACGTATCACCAAATAGTTGGGATACGAACCACAAGTACCCAAATATGGACACGACACAAGCCCCAAACACATAATCACATGTTCAATTGATCTATAGGATCAATTGACACACACAACAAAATATAAATTCGGAATTCCAACAAAATTGACACAAAAAGCACCATAATCTCCATGGGTCTCCTATGAACATAAAACAAAGTCCTATGGGTAGTACATACATATAGGTTGATTTTACATGATTAAATCTCAGATTTAGAAGCTATTTTAATGGAAAAAAACTGAATTATACCTATTGGGAGATGGATTCCCAATGAAACCTCCAATTGAGATGAACTTGCTTCCAAATTGTAGATCCTTGCTCCTCTTTGTAGATCCTTGCTTCCTCCTTCTAGATCCTTGCTTCTCAACTTTCTAATGGTGAATTGGGAAGAATTTGAAATGAATTTGGTGGGAAATTGGAATGGGAATGGAGGGAATTTGGGAGTGGGAAATTCTAGATCTAGATTTGGAATGAGAATGAGAGGAGAGAGAAATTTCCCCCTCCTAATATAGGCCGGCCATGCCCCCTTCCCCAAGCAATTGTAAAATATCCAATGTACCCCTTGGGGCCTCTCATGAAGAAATAATTAAGGAAGGAAGCTTCTAGTCTAATCACTTAATTAATTTAATCCATCTCCTTAACTATGGGCTTTCTAAATGGGCCAAATCTAACTATTTAATTCATGTTGGTCCATGGGTCCAAACTACACTAGTTGGATCCACTAAAATAAGTCCAAAATAATTAAATAACATCCAACAATAATTAAATAATACAACAAAAATTATTTACCATGCACAATATTTATTTAAATAGGAAATTACTAAAATACCCTTTTTCCTAAAATGTGGTAGTGACAAGTCTACCCTCCTTAAAATAATTTCGTCCTCGAAATTTAAAGATAAAAACTACCCCCAGAAAATCATAGAACATAACTAAAGAATCACAATTAACTAATGAACAGAACATAACTAGAAAATAACATACCTCAAGGTACAAACAAATATGGATAACGCTCTCGCATGTCATCATCTCTCTCCCAGGTAGACTCCCCCGGAGAGTGATGCCTCCATGCGTCGCGTACCGAAGGAATAGTCTGGTTCCTCAATACCTTCTCTCTCTGATCCAGAATCTCAACTGGCTGCTCTGGATAGCTAAGAGTAGGGCCCACCTCTATCTCCGAGTGATCCAATACATTACTAGGATCTGCCACGTATCGTCTCAACTGCGACACATGAAACACGTTGTGCACTCCCTCCAATACAGGTGGCAAGTCTAGTCTATAAGCAACTGCACCGACCCTCTCTAGAATAGTGAAAGGTCCGATGAATCGCGGACTAAGCTTTCCGCCTCCACCGAAGCGAATCGTGTCTCGTGTCGGAGAAATCCTCAGAAACACCAAACCACCCACCTAGAACAAAACACCATCTTAAGAACTTAATCTATAACAAACAAGAACAAGCACAAACAAAATCTAAACTATACCTCGAACTCCAAAGGTCTTCGATGGCTATCGGGCCAATACCGTTGTCTGTCCTGCGCCACTCGAAGTCTGTCTCTGATCAACTGAACCTTCTCCGCTGCATCCACAACCATCTCTGGCCCAAGCAAAACTCTTTCTCCAACATCGTCCCAAGACAAAGGAGTACGACACCTCCGACCATATAGAGCTTCAAAAGGTGACATCTCTATACTGGCCTGGTAACTGTTGTTGTAAGCAAACTCTACCAAATGGAGATGGTCCTCCCAAGAACCCCCGAAATCTAGTACACAAGTGCGTAACATATCCTCGAGAGTCTGGATAGTCCTCTCAGACTGACCATCTGTCTGGGGATGATATGCAGTACTGAACCTGAGCTGAGTGCCCAAACTCTCCTGCAAACTCTTCCAGAAATGAGAAGTGAAACGACTATCCCGATCTGAGACTATGCTGACGGGAACTCCATGTATCCTAACGATCTGCCTCACATACATCTCTGCCAGCTTCTCCATAGACAAACCCACCTTGAAAGGCAAAAAGTGGGCCGACTTGGTCAACCTATCAACAATGACCCAAATCGCGTCTTTCCCTCCTGGAGATCGTGGAAGTCCGGACACAAAATCCATAGTAATGTGTTCCCACTTCCACTCTGGAATGGGTAATGGCTGAAGTAACCCTCCTGGCCTCTGCCTCTCGGCTTTCACCTGCTGGCACACTAAGCATCTGGATACAAACTGTGCCACTTCCCTCTTCATGCCATACCACCACACACTCTCTCGCATATCCCGATACATCTTATTAGCACCTGGATGTATAGAATACTGAGAGTGATGCGCTTCCTGCAACACCTCCTCTCGTAACTCCCCATTAGGCACACACAATCAAACTCCATGCCTCAAAGATCCATCCTCTGCAATAGTGAAATCATCCTCCAATCCTGCTCTCACCTGAGCTCTGATACTCCTCAAAGATACATCATCTACTGTGCTGCCTTGATCCTGTCCATCAAATATGAGTGTATCTGCAGTCCCCACATCTGCATAGCACCACCAGGAACAATCACCTCAATGCCCAAGCTCTCCAAGTCCTCCAACAAATATCGATCCTGCGTCAAGAACATAGCTACCGGATACCTGCTCAAAGCATCGACAACTACATTGGCTTTCCCAGGATGATATTGCAAAAAGATATCAAAATCCTTCATCAGTTCCAACCATCGACGCTGCCTCATGTTCAACTCCTTTTGTGTGAAAACGTACTTCAAGCTTTTGTGGTCTGTGAAGATCTTCATACGCTCTCCGTACAAATAATGTTTCCACAACTTCAGAGCGAAGATGACGGCTGCCAACTCCAAATCATGGGTAGGATAGTTCTTTTCATGAGGACGCAATTGCCTGGATGCATAGGCAATCATTTTCCCATGCTGCTGAAGAACACAACCTAAACCCTTTCCCGATGCATCACTATAAATAGTAAAACCTCCGGACCCTGATGGCAACATCAAAATAGGAGCAGACGTCAACCTCTTCTTCAACTCCTCAAAAGCAACTTGGCAATCCTCCGTCCAAACAAACTTCACATCCTTCCTTGTGAGTCTGGTCATCGGCTCGGCAATCCTCGAAAAATCTTGCACAAACTTCCTGTAATAGCCTGCCAATCCCAAGAAACTCCTGATCTCTGCTACCGAACTCGGAGTCTTCCAAGATTTTACTGCTGAAATCTTCTTCGGATCCACTGAAATACCATCACCAGTCACAACATGCCCCAAGAATTCTACCTTGTCCAAGAAAAACTCATATTTGGACAACTTCCCATACAACTTCTCCTTCCTCAGCACATCCAACACAATCCTCAAATGCTCCTCATGCTCCTCCGGTGTCCTCGAGTATATGAGTATGTCGTCGATGAACACCACCACGAACTTGTCAAGGTACTGGTGGAACACCTTGTTCATCAAGTTCATAAATACCGCCGGTGCATTAGTCAAACCAAACGGCATCACCATAAACTCGTACTGACCATACCGAGTTCTAAAAGCAGTCTTCGGTATGTCCTCCGGCTTCACCTTCACTTGATGGTAGCCTGATCTCAAATCTATCTTAGAAAATACCTTCGCACCACTCAACTGATCAAACAGATCATCAATCCGTGGCAAAGGATACTTATTCTTGATAGTGAGATTATTCAAAGCCCTGTAATCAATGCACATACGCACCGATCCATCCTTCTTTGGTACAAACAATACCGGGGCTCCCCATGGTGAAGAACTCGATCTGATAAACCCCTTATCCTGCAATTCGTCCACCTGCTTCTTCAACTCGACCAGCTCGCTGTTGTTTACTCTATAGACATATTGCAAAATTGGTTCTGCACCTGACACCAAGTCTATAAAAAATTCAACATCTCGATCTGGTGGCAATCTTGGCAATTCCTCAGGAAACACATCCAAGAATTCTGCTATCAACGGATGCGGCAACTCCTTGTCTTCCACCATAGCTCCACAAATAATGCCTTCCCCTGCTCCACAGCTCCTCTAGCAAAACTCAAACTCTGGCTCTCCTGGCGGACCAAACAAAACTCTACCTCCTCTACAGTCTATGCTAGCACTGTGCCTACTCAACCAATCCATCCCAAGTATAATATCGTAGCTCGAAAGTGGCATTACAAGTAGACACGCACTCAACTCCCGGCCTCCCAGAGTAACTCTCCGGTCCTTACAAATATCATTAACCAGGATAATGCCTCCCCCGGTCATGATCTTGCAAGTCCTAAGCAAAGACTCAACTACCAAACCATGCTTCAGAGCAAAAGAAACAGATACAAAACTATGGGAAGCACCACTATCAAACAAAGCTAAAGCTGGAATGGAATCAAGAAGAATAGAACCTGCGATGACATCTCCGGTGGGTTCCTCCTCTCCGACGGTCATAGCAAACGCTCGTCCCTGTCGAGCACCTTCCTGCTGTTGATGCTGGACAAAACGCTGCTGCTGTGTCGGAAGCGGTCCCCTCGGCTGTGCTGCAGGTGGTCTCGTCTGTGTCCTCGGAGCTGGAGCTGCTCCCTGAACTGCACGACGAGGATACTCCCTTGATTGATGCCCTTCAGTACCACAATACAAACAAACTCCTAGCCTCCTCTTGCAAACTTTCCAGATGTGGCCAGGCTTCTTGCAAAAGTTGTATGGAGCTTGCTGTAACTGTCTCTGCTGCTGAGGTGCCTGGTGAAAAGGTGCTCTAGCTGGAGTCTGGTTTTGCTGTGGCTGCTGGAAAGGTCTGGACTGGAAATGATGACGTTTGGCAGATACTGCACTGCCGTTGGCCCCCAGAAAAGAATCACGGTCTCTCTTGGTCTTCAAACCCAGATCCCGCTCAACCTTGCGTGCCTCCGCAAGTATCTCCGAGTATGTCTCATAAAAAGATGGAATGAGGATCAATATGGCACATGATAAAAGATATCAAGGAAAGAACAGTTTAAGGGATCAAGTATCAATGTCAAAGGAGAATAGTTGAATCAAAAGAATTTTCCTAGATGTGATTGAGTATCTCAGCCTATATCCTATATCCTATCGCAGGCTCCCAATAGTACAACTAAGTTGTCGCACTACCACGATATCACATACTTGTGAAGCTAGACCTGCATGGGCCACCACCAAAAACGTGTCACAACCCGTACCCGGTGTAAGGATACTAGTCGGAAATAACGCCCAGCCTACGCCTCAGAATCGACGGTAGAACGCTGTCTAGATAGTCTATCTAATGTAATGAACCACCAATAATGATAGAATACTCAATCACAAAACTAAGATAGAATGAGCACGAATCAGATAAGAATAGAATAGTCATCATACAACTCATGAGTTCAAAATAATACATCAATGAGTCTGAAGAGTAACAAAGTAAGCTGGAGACAAATCCAGTACAAAAGAATACTATCATACTACAAGCTACACTCCAGGGTCAACTGTCTCAGTTGGGATAAGTCCCTCTTGAGCCAGGGTCTCCGAATCTAAACCCACAACATCCTGGGGTCCATAATAGGTAGGGTACTCCTCAGTGTCATCTGGAAAAATATATCCAGTCAGGAAAGGAGCAGAGTACATCTCTAACAGCAGTTCTAATCCATGATAAAAACTATGTAACAGTAAATAGCTATGGATAAACAAGATGCACAATAGATACAAGAGATATATAGACAATAAGGAAATACTGGAAAGAAATACAATAATGAATAATATGCCACTGAAACAATAATACTAATGACTAAGTGTGTGAGTACTAGCTTAACATGTGATCGGCTTGGGCAAGATACAATACGGCCTGGCTAATCATACGTGCGGTGCATGATCAACACTATTCGCTTACCAATACTTTATTCAATAAGGATTTGATCACATATCTATACTAATACTCCCCACCCCCAACTGGTATAATAGATCCAACCACGGTATGCTATGGCACTAGATTCTCCAAGAAGAGAGCGACTCCTCCCGAAAATCGGTGTCTGTACATGTACAAGATAACCAATGAAACAATACTTGCACCATATACACCATATAACAAGGAATAACATCTCATGACGAGATCCGGATATACCAATCCGTGTAACCATAGTGTCAAGAAAAACATGTATATCTACACTAGATACAACGAACATAGAGGATATCATAAATGAGAAACTATCAGAGAATGTACTCGCCTGAAGTCCAAATGAATAGTCTCACAGATGTCTGACTCGGTGCCTCGAAGACCTAGATATGGAATACCACATTAAAACAAGGTTCCGGAAAGAGAACAAGTCAAACTAGTCAACTTCTAGGTCAATAAATCAATTCTAAGTCAAAAGTCAACTATGGTCAACTCTAAAGTCAACTAAAGTCAAACATGGTCAAACCAAGGTCAACCTCACAAGAAATCTATATAAATAATATAGAAATAAAATACAACAATTTAGGAATCAAAATTAGATCCCAATTGATACCCACACAAAGTATAAATAATATACACTCTAATATAAAGTATATACAAACCAATATTTATACAAATAATATAATATATTACTACTAGTATTATACCTCACAAAAGCACATATATATATAAGATATATAAATCAAAATGCATATATATATATATAAACAATTTAATAACTATATACTTATATATACATACATATAAACTTACAAAATTAAAATACCAAACACATGCACATATGTACGTATTTTACATGGCTAGAAGCACACATAAAAATACATTCATTAATATACAAATAATTACATAATAATTATAAATAATATAATTACACAATTAAACACATAAATATATTTTATAAAATATTTATGTATAATTTATACTATTAACATAAGTACATATATAATTACATGCAAGAAAGCTACATATTATATTTGTACATCATATTAGCACACACAAAAATATATAGATCTATGCTACAATAATTACTATAATAAATACACAAAATAAATATATAATATCTATATATATTTACTAGTTATAATTGAAGAATTTAAACCATACATAATTAGATCTATTCAAAAATCCACACAATTGGAGAGTATCACACCGTATCCCACTAGATCTAGGATACGCATGTGACACGAGTCCAACACACAACCAATTGTACCCTGAAGGATACAAACAAATCACAAATAATATTTATGAATAAATCAAAGTGTCAAAAGTAGATCTATGTGTCCGTGTCAAAATACGACATGTACAAAGCTCCGTGTCGGAGGAAAACCCCCAAAATGACACGTATCACCAAATAGTTGGGATACGAACCACAAGTACCCAAATATGGACACGACACAAGCCCCAAACACATAATCACATGTCCAATTGATCTATAGGATCAATTGACACACACAACAAAATATAAATTCGGAATTCCAACAAAATTGACACAAAAAGCACCATAACTTTCTCCATGGGTCTCCTATGAACATAAAAAAAAGTCCTATGGGTAGTACATACATATAGGTTGATTTTACATGATTAAATCTCAGATTTAGAAGCTATTTTAATGGAAAAAACTGAATTATACCTATTGGGAGATGGATTCCCAATGAAACCTCCAATTGAGATGAACTTGCTTCCAAATTGTAGATCCTTACTCCTCTTTGTAGATCCTTGCTTTCTCCTTCTAGATCCTTGCTTCTCAAAAAATAATGGTGAATTGGGAAGAATTTGGAATGAATTTGGTGGAAAATTAGAATGGGAATGGAGGAAATTTGGGAGTGGGAAATTCTAGATCTAGATTTGGAATGAGAATAAGAGGAGAGAGAAATTCCTCCCTCCTAATATAGGCCGGCCATACCCCCTTCCCCAAGCAATTATAAAATGTCCAATGTACCCCTTGGGGCCTCTCATGAAGAAATAATTAAGGAAGGAAGCTTCTAGTCTAATCACTTAATTAATTTAATCCATCTCCTTAACTATGGGCTTTCTAAATGGGCCAAATCTAACTATTTAATTCATGTTGGTCCATGGGTCCAAACTACACTAGTTGGGTCCACTAAAATAAGTCCAAAATAATTAAATAACATCCAACAATAATTAAATAATACAACAAAAATTATTTACCATGCACAATATTTATTTAAATAGGAAATTACTAAAATACTCTTTTTCCTAAAATGTGGTAGTGACATCCCTTATCACCAAGCAACAGTCGAGATAGCTATGACATTCAAAGAATTCTTCCTAGAGCATGTACCTCTATCTCAGAATTTGGAAGCTGATGCCCTAGCCAGTCTAGCTGCAGATCTGGCTATTCCTATAAGAAGGTAGAATTCAGTGATCCTTCTTAACAGAGATTTATTCTGTGTGAAAAATAACTTTCACATTGAACGCAGCTACGCTGTGAACACGGATCCTCCCAAGAGAGACTGGAGAAGTCCCTTTATAGATTTCGTGGCATACGGAATCTTACTGGAGGACCCTAAAGAAGCAGTATCCATCAAAAGACGATCATTACGCTTCTATCATGACGCTTCTTCACAATGTCTATATCGCCGGACCTACGACGGACTTCTATTGAGATATCTCTCAGATGACAAATCACAGCAGATTATCTGTGAAGCTCATGACGGCATATGCGGAGCGCATCAACCCGGTCCTAAGCTACAGGATCGTATCAAGAGGATGGGCTATTACTGGCCTACTATGATCACAGATGCAATAAAGTATGCAAGATAATGCAGAGCCTGTCAGGTCCATGCAGACTTTATACATCAACCTTCTGAACATCTATATCCTACGGTTGCATCATGGCCTTTCGAAGCATGGGGTATGGATATCATTGGTCCTATCCACCCGTCTTCTTCCAGAGGTCACCGGTTCATACTGGCCATCACGAATTATTTCTCCAAATGGGCAGAGGCGATCCCTCTTACTGAGGTAAAGACATCTAATGTGATATCCGTCATCAAGCATCATGTCATTTATCGCTTTGGGATACCCCGAAGGATAATTCATGAAAATGGACCTCAGTTCGTCAGCCACGCGTTTTATCGATTTTGCGATAAAAATTGGATGCAAAATGTGGCTTCTACGACATACAATCCTGCTGCTAATGGTTTGGCGAAAGCCTTCAACAAAACCATTATCAAACTCTTGAAAAAGTTTGTCTCTTCGAACAAGAGGGATTGGAATGAGAAGCTAGGAGAATATCTCTGGACATACCGCACAACGGTACGAACACCGACGGGTTGTACCCCATTCTTATTGGTTTACGGGAGCAAAGCAGTTCTCTCCATCGAAGTCCAAATTCCGTCACTCAGGATAGCAGTGGCTAATGAGCTGACTCAAGAAAAGAATGACCTGTTAAGGCTTCAAGAGTTAGAAGGATTAGACGAAAAATGCCTCCAAGCTCAACAGCGCATCGCGTTCTACCAGGCACGCATTTCCAGAACTTTTAATCAAAAAGTAAAGAAAAGAGTGTTCAAAGTTGGCGAGCTAGTCTTAGCTGTGAGGAGGCCGATGATTCTTACTCACAAGAGTAAGGGTAAATTCTAGCCCAAATGGGAAGGCCCTTATGTGATCGAGACGACGTTCTCAAACGGCGCTTACAGGTTAGCCAAGCCTAATGGAGACTTGTTAATAGCTCCTATCAACGGTAAATTCCTGAAAAGGTACTATGCTTAACCTCATTTGCTCAAATGGAGTATGGCGGAGATATCATTCTGACAATACTACTTCTAAAACAAATTTTAGCTGAAGCATATTATATCATGTCCATATGACCTCTGAATAGATATGTCCAGCTAAAGCTTACCGAGAGTATATCACGTCCATATTACCTCTGATATCACTTTCATCCTAACCTGTCATTTATATTCCAAAATGATGGGTCCACAAAGTCAGATAAAAGCCTCTTTATTTATTCCCGGAAAGAGCAAAATTATATTGAAAAGCAAAAAAAGTACATCATGAAGGGGGAGCGGTTAGGTCACGGATCTGCTGTGCCAGTGCGACCATCTTCTCATTCCTGGAGTTCAAGACGTTAGAGCGAGCCCACTCCAGTCTAGCCTCCTCATTGCTTAGGAGGGACAGTTCAGACCTAGCCTGAATAAACCCGGCGCAATCAGCTCCTGCACGTGCCAAGCTTTGCTGAGCTTCCAAGGACTGAGAGGCCCACTCCTTTGCCTGAGCGAGTTTTGCTTCCAATCTACAGACCCTCGCTACATTTTCTTCATGCTCGGCCTGGCACTTTGTTCGAAGAGGAATAACTTCCTCCAAGACGGCCTTCCCTTTATCCATCTCCTGATATCGAGCCTGGATGGATTTATTTAGGCCTTCCATCTGTTCAGCGAGCTGCGCAGTGAGGGATTCATATTTAGCCTGAATCAGCTCATCGACATTTCCTCGAGATAGCTGCAGATATTCGTTAATGGGTTATTCCAAACCATTAACTATCTGCTCTAGCGCATCAGCTCTTCCAGTGTCACTGAAATATCTAATCTGCATTATAGTGAGGTTGCAGGACGTCCTCAGAGCCTCGAAGCCTAAGTTCTTCTCCAGTACCATTGATATCAGCGTCTTCAAAGTGGCGTAGAAAATGGTAGAAAACTGCTCAACCAACTTGGTGAGATTCAAGTGGGTGCTGGGGGTGGCAGCAATATCAGAGAATCCCCCTCCAAGAATGACTGTCGACGATGTTGCCACAGTCGTCGCCTCAGCAGATGGCGCGACAAAAGAAGATGCGCCAACAACAGACGAAACAGCCGACGTACTCAAAGGAGGCATTGTCGCAGTGACGGGCTCATCCTCCTCTTGAGATATCGGAATCTCTTCGGCGGGCGAGCCGGCACCCGAAAGTGCTTCCTCTCCGAAGTCGGGCACCTCCATGTCGTCGCCAGGAGCTGAAGTAGAGCCAAAAAGGGCGTCGACGCTGCCCTCCCCATAGATGTCTTCCCCTGAAAAGAAGACAGAAGAAAGTTAATATCAATATGATGTTAATTTTTTTAAAAAAGAGGCGTAAAGACGATATTTACCCATGGCCGATGGCATATATGTCGCGTCTGCAGCCAGTACAGCTAAATCATTTCTTAACGATGCTAAGCAAGCTGTCATACCTGGAGAAGGTGGTGTGTCAACCGACACTGGCAAATATTCTTCCAGGTCCTCGCCAAGTTCCAACCGAGGCTCATCGGCTGGAATCTCGCTGGGTGCACTGACAGACACAGCAGGGGTCTCTCCCGATGCTGATCTAGATAAAGATATCCTTATTCGGCTCAGCCCCGAAGGCAATCTCGTACCAAGCAGTAGCAGCGACAGCAGCCTCAAAAAGAGATTCTCCGGCACCGCCAGCCAGAAATGTAGAGGGTCCCTCTCTAAAAGGCGAGGAACCTCCAATCAAAGAATCATCCCCGACAAGGGAAATAGCAGGTTTCCTTCTAGGAGCCTCATGGTCGGGAATCCTGAGAGGACGACTAACCGTTTTCTTCTTCTTTTTGCGAGGGGAAGTCTCCGTCGGAGCAGGAGCCCTTCGCTTACTAGAAATGACCAGAGGCCCGGTAGGTTGAGGTATTTTACCCCTCGGTACTGCCAACAAAGGCTCATCTAGATTGACGGCATCTTCACCCTCGTCGGAGGAAACTGAGGGGATCTCGTATCTCCCCCAGGCTTGGAAGAGGGCATCCTAAAACTTCTACGCATATCAAAATCGCGATGGAAGGTGTTCGTTGCCATATAAAACTGGGCATACGAATGGAGCATGCGCAGCTCCGTGGAGAGTGAAATGGTGGGCACAGTAAAAGTTGCTTCAGTGCAACCCATGATGAAGTATCGCCACCCTCTCGCTCCATCAATAGGTCCACCCCTAGACCTGAAGCTGGTGACGGCATTGCCCACGTGCAATTGGTCGTACCCAAGCTGCCTGGCAAACCGACTGGGCAAGTAGGGTTCCAAGAAGCACTGGTCCTCACTTCGGTACAGTAAATGGGAAGGTCTAATGCAGACCAACCAATTAAAAGCCTCAGGAGAAAGAACGGTCTTCCCGTCGCCCACGTCCTGAAGTCTGTGCCCCTGTTGATTAAGATGTACAGAGGGGACAGTGCAGAAGATCTTCTAGCTATGACTGAAATTCAGTACCCGCCGACAGTCTAAAACTGTGGTCATATTCCAGGAGGAGTTCTTGTAATTCAGCAAGAAACTACCCCCCGAACTGCTGCCAAAGCCGGGAGACATCACCCTGGGGTTATGGAGAATTAACCATCCCATCAAATATAGGTATGGTAATTCTACCCTGGGAAAGCTATCACGCCGAGTTTCATCGGCAAGCAGCCCATCAGTAATGGCCCTTAGGCAAGCTTGTATGCGGCACACCATCGCAGGAAGCAAACTCAGTCTTGCCCCAAACACCAGACACACTACAGGCCACAAGGTGTTACGGTGAATACGGTCCGAGGATGCAATGCCGGGTACCACCAGTCGACGCAGCCATATAGAGAGGAAGCCAGCTAGTTGAGCTTCCTTAGACAGAGACCTGCGGCAATGCCTCAAATAACTGTAGGCCTTAGTGCCTGCAGGATATTTCCCTATCCCTTTGTCGAGAATCTGATCTGGAGCCCCAGCATCTTCCATGAGATCGTCGACTATCTGAGCACTAAGCACGCTCAGAAAACTCAGAGGCTGATCCTTAGTATCCAAGACCTTCTCTGGCTTAGCAGCCCTGGCTCGGTGAAAGAAGAGGTAGGACGCCCATTTATTGGTATGAGCCAAATCTGAAGGCTCATTATACAAGGCGGTACAAGCGAGGTAGTGGCACATCAGCTCCTGGTACACTGCCAATACCCGAGGGTCTGAATCCCCCAGCTCCCGGTTGGTGGGAACATACTCTTCATATGGAGTATCCCCCATCGGCAGTCTCGAGATCTCTGCCATCTCGTGGAGGGCCAATCTCAACTCCCCCAATGGAGTGGAGGAAGTCCCGGTGAGCGAGATATATCGCTCCATCAAAGCCAAAAACATGCTAGGGTTGAGAGGTAACCCAACGCTGGTGGCACTCACAGCTGAGTACAGACCAATGTTCTCCAGCTCGGTCTGAAAATGCTTCAGGGCCCAGTCAGCTAAACGAGCCCAGCGAAGATTTGTGGGGGTAATCCACCCACTTGTCCGAGGATTAACCTTTGGGTATACTCCTCCGTGCCCCATGAAATCATTGTAGAAAGTCGATATCTGGACTGGCTGGAAGGGTGCAGTGTCCTCACTCGGGACAACGCCCAGAAATAATCCCCTGAACGGCATCACAGAACCGGAAGGGCGGCTGACGAATGACCCTTGGTCAGATCCTTTCTGGTAGAATATCTTCCTCGGTTGGCCGTGAAGATTGGGAGTCAGCGTCCACGACATCCTCCTGGGATGTATGGCATAGAATATTGAGATGGGGTAGTCTCTCGGCATCTTGGGCAGGTACATGACCAAGCCCCCGGCAGGGAAAACCCAGAGCTCTTTCTTGGGCTTCGTCTGGGACTATTTGTCTATCATGTCCCTGAAGAGAAAAGCCGGCTTTATATATTGTGCCCCGTCTATGGACGTCAGGGGCTCTCCGTTGATCATGCTCGACATCATCCGCTCTCCTTGGGACGATATCAGGATTCCACTTCCTTCGGGATATTGGGGTCCAGAGATGAAAAATGTCACGTGGGATAAATCCTCCAAGTAGTCGGAATGCAGCATCCCTGCAGCTGAACCCATCACCTCGGTCAGCGGAGACGCACGCAAGTTAACTCCAAAGTGCAAGAAAAGATACATCAGTTTCTATACTAGACATTACAAATCTTGCAGCATATGCCAAAAGACAACAGTCTGTGCTTTACGCCAAGACTGTAAAAACTTGATCTTTTACGCTGGAATCCTATTCCAAAGCGTAAAATTCAAGACTGGCAGTATACACAAAAAACTCGACAGTCTGTGCTTTATGCCAGACTGCCAAAGTTTGAGTTTCTACACCAGAATTTTCATCCAAAAGCGTAAAACTCAAATTTTATGGTATACGCCAAATTTTGACAGTCTGTGGTTTTACGCCAGACTGCGAAAATATGGAGTTCTTACGCTGACACATTAGAAATATGGGCGTAAAAGATGAAACGTCGCTGTGCATCATCTTCCTCGAAGAGGCTATCAGCACAAGAGACGACCTAGCGCGGTCACGTATAACGTGTGCGAAGGATTTTTGTCATTATTATCGTCCCAAACGCTTTACCTATAACGCCCGACGCAGAGCTCGTCGGCGGGACACTTCGCTCAGAGCGGGGCTCGTCTTGCCCGACCGGAGTCGCCCTTGCTTGGGCAGAGGAGCGAGAAGAAGAGTCAGTCTTCTTTTCGTTAGAGGAAGAGATTTGTTTCGATGCCATTGCTGAAAACTCGGAGTGCTCGGAGAAGAGACGAAGGAGAGAACTCGAACAGTCGAAGGCTTTCGTTTGCAAGAAGACAGATGAAAAGTTTTTCTTTGAAAGCCTTGGGGTATATATAGAGTTCGGATGGACTCCTCGAATCCCTAACCAAGTCCAAACATTTAATATTCGGTCATGATTGGGGACCACGTCAGCCTATTACTCAGGGAAGGCGGACAGTCAGCGAATTCGAAAACTTTTCGTGCAAAGAAGATTCGTGGTTTTACGCTAAGGAGCTTTCTACGCTCGACAGCTACAGATCTACGGTTTTACGCTCACAGGCTATAAGTCTATAGTTTTACGCCCGGATGCTTTTATGCTCGGTAGCTTTTACGCTCGAGAGGCTACAAACCTACGACTTCACGCTCAGAAGCTACAAATCTATGATTTCATGCTCGGTGGCTTTTACGCTCAGAGGCAACAGATCCACAACTTTACGTTCGGAAGATTTTCTTTTCAGAGGCTACAAATCTACAGTTCTACGCCCGGATGCTCTCATGCTCAGCAGCTTTTACGCTCGAGAGGCTACGAACTTATGATTTTTTGCTCGTCCACATTTACAAATCTAGGACTTTCCACATATCTGAGAATACGCAGGCCAGAATAGGCGTATATCTAAACAATTCTCAAAGCGGTCAATTGCGAGAGTTCACACAGAAGATACTCCTTCTTGACCTCAAAATACCCCAAGTACCCAAAGCATACAGAGTTCAACATTAAAAATGACTCTTCTTCTTGGGTCGATTAGAGGTTCATCCAGAATCCAGTCTGAATATTTCATCTACAGTTCAAGATGGCGACTCAGTATTTGACAGCCATTTCTTACCCTGTTCCAAGGGATTTTTGAGAGATCATTCTTAAAGATGATGGTCTGAACAAAAATTCTCTCTCAGAAGGGTGACAGTTCAGAATTTTGTGCAGCTCCCCCATTCCTAACAGCAAGACAGTTCGAATATTCGACTTAAATGCTAAAGCGACTTTTTGCGCATCCTCAGTTATGCGTAAAAGACAGGACGGGACCTAATACTCTTTCTATCAGAGTCGGCGTAAAGTCATCAGACGTGTCGAAGATACACACATTCAGACTTCATCACAGCAAAATATATGGCGAATGATCATATGCACAGAAGAAGACGATTTTATTAAAACATGATTACATATGAGGGAAATCCAGTCTACAAAGGGTTTTTTTCTTCATTTTCATGATTACATATGAGGAAAATCCCGTCTACAAAGGATTTCTCCATCTTCGTTGAAAGATCATCCCCAGAATCTGTTCTGCCAGGTTCTCGTATTGGTGGAGATCTTTCGCGTCTTCTTCAGCAGTTAGTCAGTTTCTGCAAACCGATTAACAAGAAAATAATAAATAGCGGAAGGATACAGAACAGGGCCTGCCAAAATTATGCAGATCCCATCCTCCGTACGCCATGACAGATTGAGTTGAGGTATTAAACCCAACTCAATACTCGAGGACAGAGCTAGTTTGTCTGCTCTTGTCCACGAATGACAGGAGAAAATACAGCTTGCAAGCTGTGTGGTCGAATGAGACCCTTCCTCTCTCCTGGAAGAACCGCCATACAAAGTTGCTGATTATCCCGAGCAAGGGAGGCTATGATATCCTTCCATGATCCATCGTTGCAGAGGACATTTGCTCGAAGATGCCATCTTTTTCGGCTCCTTACATGCTGGAAGAAC
Organism: Iris macrosiphon; assembly: GCA_036927795.1. NCBI lineage: Eukaryota > Viridiplantae > Streptophyta > Magnoliopsida > Asparagales > Iridaceae > Iris > Iris macrosiphon. The sequence continues at coordinate 80,565,947 of JAYESA010000006.1, forward strand.
ATGGTCTTCTTCTTCCTCAAGTTAACCCGACGAACTCCGACGATCATCTCTGTGTGGTGAAGAAAATGTGAGAAGAAACAGGTTAACTCCTCAGCCTTTTTATAGGCCAAAGAGAACACACCAAATCCTACCAAAATCCCCAATAAATTCGTCATAAAGTCAACCTTGAAGAACGTGTCAGACTTGACCATTTCATGCTTCATTCAAAGCATTTCAAATTACGAGGAATTTGAAATCTTTGAAGGGGGTCTTGTAGAAGCATAAAAAATACGCTGAAAGAGTTCTACGCAGCAGTCTATTGCTGGGCAGCGTAAAATAAGGCTTCGGAGCCATCGGCGTACAACAGAGCTTTTTCGTTGAGCACAGCGTAAAATATAAGCTCAAGGACTATCAGCGTAATGCAGTATGTCCAGGCCACTTCAGCGTAAAAAGGGATGCTATATCGCCTTTATGGCGTAAAACTCACCCGCTTTAATACAGCATTGAAGTGTACAAGGAATGCTTCGTATTCCCCGAAATGAACCTGTCAAATCGTGCAGTGAACCTGACATCTGACTCCTGACAAAAAGTACGGCATGACTACCCAGACGACGGCTATAATGATGGCGCGGCACAGCGATCTAGACTGTCGTTTAGTGATATTTCCTTGGCGTAAACCGCTTTTACGCATACAAGGGAATACGCTGCCTAGTTTTACACAGGCAGATATGAGCTATTTACGCTCCGTAGAAGACAAACAGGCTGCCACATCAAAAGTTGCTCTTCATACAGGGCTCGAGGCACGTCTCTGTATTTAATATGCAGAATAATGGCAGACCCTCAAGGCACGTCTCTGCATTTAATGCGCGGAAGGCTGGCAGATCTTCGAGACACGCCTAATCCAGTTAAATGATGGCAAATCTTTGAGACACGCCTAATGTATTTAATGCGCGGAATGATGGCAGATCTTTAAGACACGCCTCTGGAATACGCTGCCTAGTTTTACACAGGCAAACATGAGCTTCTTACGCTCCGCAGAAGACAAACAGGCTGCCACGTCAAAATTTGCTCTTCGTACAGGGCTCGAGGCATGTCTTTGCATTTAATGCACAGAATGATTGTAGACCCTCAAGGCATGTCTCTGCATTTAATACGCAGAAGGCTGGCAGATCTTCGAGACACGCCTAATCTATTTAAATGATGGCAAATCTTCGAAACACGTCTAATGCATTTAATGCATGGAATGATGGCAGATCTTCAAGACACGCCTCTGGAATACGCTGCCTAGTTTTACACAGGCAGATGTGAGCTGTTTACGCTCCGCAGAAGACAAACAGACTGCCACGTCAAAAGCTGCTCTTCGTACAGGGCTCGAGGCACGTCTCTGCATTCAATGCGCGAAAGGGTGACAGGTCCTCAAGGTACGCCTCAGCATTTAATGCGCAGGATGGGGGCAGATCTCTGTATTTAATGCAAGAGATTTGATTATATCTCCAAAAGTCGTAATTTTGGCAAAAACGTCCATATCATCACTTTCGCGCACTACGCTATCAGGCTATTTTCAGCTATAGGAGCACGCTGTATGTTATCTCCTTGGAATACGCCACCAGGCCATTTTCAGCTATGAGGAGCACGTTCTATGCCACCTCCGTGAAATATGCCAGCTCAGGCTATATTTGTATTAGGATCAGCTATCTTCTACGCAAGCTACCTGTCCATGCAGCATCAGGCTTCTACGCCCACTCGGCTTCTATGCCTACACGGCTTCTATGCCTACTCGGCTTCTATGCCCGCTCGGCTTCTACGCCAGTTTGATAAACTATTTGGCTTCTACGCCATAGTGACAGTTATTGGCTTCTACGCCAACCTTTTCTACGCAAGGGACAACTACCTACGTGGCTTTTATGCCGTGATCTTAGCAGCAGTTACACGCATTGTCTCTTAACGGGATACGTGTCACATGCTCATTCAAAAGGTCATTTATACGTTGGTAACGGTTATTATAACCGTCGCGTAAAAGGTGCTATACTTTCCACTGCCCGACTTCTACGCCGACTGATGGTCACTGTCACTAAAACCCTACAAATAGGGACTTCTATCAACAGAGGTCCAGGGTCGAAAACCCGATCGAATACAAGGTCGAGAAAAAGGGGGAAAAATAGGAGAGAAAGAGTCAAAGAGTCTTTGAGAGAGAAGAATCCAGAGCTCAGGCAAAGAGTAGTGATCGACGACTTTGGCATCGAACATCCACTCTTTTTTGCAACCTTCGAAGCTGCTTTGTCTTCTACGACACTTCTTCGCCATCGTGTGGTCCAAGGGACAAAGTGATCGACTGCAGATCAGACTCCTATAGCAATATTTACCCAGATTAAAAATTGTACTTTGACATCCTCGTATAGGATTAAATCGTACAATCTTGTTTGTAAACCGAAGAGCGGGTTTTCGTATAAACCTCGTCATTCATTTATATTGTTTATTATCAAACACAACTGCCTCTGGTATGGCGGGTTCTAGTTCTGAAGGCTTGGCAGCTGAAGCGTCTGCCGATGCATCTTCTTGACTTACTCCATTTTCCTTGAGGTAAGCTTTCCCTGAACGGGTTCCAGTAGCCAAAACCTCTCCTTCTGATATCGAGGATACCGCAACCATATGACATGGTTTATGCTTCGAGTTTTTCTTGGACTTAGCCTTAGCAGCTTGAGTCTCTTCCTCGATCTCTAACACCAGATCTGGATGAACCCACATAATCTCTCCCCACTGGGTAGTTAGGGGTACCAGGTCATGATTTTGACCCCTGGCTGGAGGGAGATTAACGATGTTCATCGTTGTCCGGGAAATAGGTATAACACCATCCGGGACTTCTTGGGGAGGCAGATTGCCAAATTACAGAGAGATCATGTTGGCTGTGACCGTCTTCTCGCTGTTGCGTAGAGTGATGGCCTTAGCATCGATCAACTCCTGGATCTTCCTCTTTAGTACATAACACGCCTTTGTGGGGTGATGTATGTACCTATGGAAGATGCAGTACTTGGGGTTATTGGTACTGCCGACTTCATTAGGCCGTTTTACCTCAGGGAGGGTAATCTTGCCGCTTTTGATGAGACACTCAAATATGCTCGGAATGTCGCCATCGTCAAAAGAGTATACTTCAATGGGCCTGGAAGTCCCAGGTTTCGTCTGTGTGGTTGCCGCAGTCTTCTGCCTAGACGTATTGATCGCCAGAGCTTCTTTTCCTTTGGCACCACGAGGATGGTCGCTGTTAGAGAATGACCTCTTGCCTCTATCAGAGGCAGATATCATAATTTCGTTATCACGCGCCTTCCAACTGTTGTCCTCAGTGGCTACCACTGAGATGATGAAAGAGGGCCAATCATGGAACTGATATGGTCCTGTGAACACCGAGATCACAGGAAGAAGGTTCTTCCTGCAAATGTCCACCAATGCCGAGTCTGGAACTCCGAGAGGCATTTGCAAAGTGGCTTGACAAAAACGTTCGATGAAAGTGCGAACGTTCTCATTTTCCTTCTGCTTCACTTCGATAAGAGAGAACATAGACATGTACATCCCTCCTTCGTAGAATCGCGCGAAGAACAAAGTCTTGAAATCTTTAAAGGAAGTAATACAGTTGTCTGCAAGACTACGGTACCACTGGTAAGCCACTCCCGAGAGACCCTTTGAACACTCGAGTGAGAAGGGCGTCATTCCCTTGCAATAACACCGTCATCATACTGAAGTAGTTCATGTACTGGCTCGGTGATGTCTTTCCCTCAAACAAAGCCATAGTTTGTGGTTTGTATTTAGGAGGGAAATGGGACCTCATCCCAGATAGCCGGGTAAGGCTGGTTGATTTCCAATTTCTTGAGCTGATCTTTGTGCTTCAAGGCATCAAATTGGGCTTTCAACTCCCGCACTGCCTGCATCGGATCTTCAGCCGGTAGAAGGACCGTGGAGTGGTGAGGGATCGTTTGTATCGCGACTCTAATAGAAGGTAATACATTCTCCGAGTGGGGAAGCGGAGGAGCTGCTGACTCCTGATCTAGAGCAGGTTCTTGGGTCGCGTTGGATAGTGGTAAGTACACCCCCACACGTATCTGAGTCGGAGGGACCGATGCTTGAGCTATAACAGCTGTGTGTTGAGTCACCATCATCTGGTACATATTCTCCATCATGGACTGTATCTCCTTAAGAGATGTCTCCAGTACAGCAATGCGTTGCTCAGTGCTTCCTGACGGGGAAGCTTTCTCGCGTTCATCTCCAATGGCATAGACTCTTATTTCCTTAGGTGTCATTGAAGGGTTAGTATAGGTCTCTGTAGAAGTTGACTCTAGACTTTCAGCATCTGATTCGGGAGACTAGTGACCCCCAGTATCAGAATCAGAAGAGTACAAAGCCGGTTGTCGTGACCTCGAACGGGTGTTTCGGAATACCCCAGCTTCAGTGTTCTTAAGGAGCTTGTCGAATCTCCTTTGGCTTGGAGTTCTAGAGGGATGACGTCTTGAGTTCGACCTTCCTCTAGGTACATGTAAAGTCATGTTCACTGATGCATATGTAGGCTCTTCTTCCTTGAGAGACAGAGAGTAGTTTAATCGGTCGAAAACCGACCGTTTTGCTTCAGAACAGCAATAATTAACTACAATCCTATGACTATTCCAATAGTGCTCCCTAGGAGGCGAAATAGATATGCTGGAGGATCCCCTATCCTTGCGCTTCTGGATCATATATTCATGCAAGTTAGGAGTTATAACAGAAGAAGAAAAAGAAGAAGAAGAAGAAGGCTTGTTCCTCCTCTTCACATCATTTGGCACGCGAATATTGGAAACCATAACTTTTCCCCTGCCACCCGTGTACAGCAGGTTAGCCATATGAGTAGCAGAAGATCCCCAAGGAGTATGCCTTTCCACAAACTGAGCCTTCTTTACGCTGAGGGGCTTTACCTGGCGTATTTTGGAGCTCTGCTCAGGTTGGCGTAAAACTGAGGAGGTCCTCAATCGGCCATCAGCTTCTCGCGTAATCCGGGGGGCGGACAGATTCTTCTCTTGCTAGCATAAAGGCCGAGAAGTTGAGAAATCCGCCACTTATTTTCCCTTGCGTGAGTTGTAGGGATCATTTGTATTTTCGCGGAGGGCAGATACATTTTTATGCGCGGAGCGCATTTAGAATTTCTGATTTGGCGCTGAGGCATTATCAAAAATTCTGTCTGCCACGTCACCGACGGGAGACTGAATTTTACGCGCAGAGCGCGAAGTAGACTTTTGGACTAGCGCTGAGTGTCACTACCATATTTTAGGAAAAAGGGTATTTTAGTAATTTCCTATTTAAATAATTATTGTGCATGGTAGATAATTTTTGTTGTATTATTTAATTGTTGTTGGATATTATTTAATTATTTTGGACTTATTTTAGTAGACCCAACTAGTTTAGTTTGGACCCATGGACCAACATGAATTAAATAGTTAGATTTGGCCCATTTAGAAAGCCCATAGTTAAGGAGATGGATTAAATTAATTAAATAATTAGACTAGAAGCTTCCTTCCTTAATTATTTCTTCATGAGAGGCCCTAAGGGGTACATTGGACATTTTACAATTGCTTGGGAGAGGGGCAAGGCCGGCCTATTAAAAGAGGGGGGAAATTTCTCTCTCCTCTTATTCTCATTCCAAATCTAGATCTAGAATTCCCCACTCCCAAATTCTTTCCATTCCCATTCCAATTCCCCACCAAATTCATTCCAAATTCTTCCCAATTCACTATTAGAAAGTTAAGAAGTAAGGATCTAGAAGGAGGAAGCAAGGATCTACAAAGAGGAGCAAGGATCTACAATTTGGAAGCAAGTTCATCTCAATTGGAGGTTTTATTGGGAATCCATCTCCCAATAGGTATAATTCAGTTTTTCCTATTAAAATAGCTTCTAAATCTGAGATTTAATCATGTAAAATCAACCTATATGTATGTACTACCCATAGGAATTTGTTTTGTGTTCATAGGAGACCCATGGAGAAAGTTATGGTGCTTTTTGTGTCAATTTTGTTGGAATTCCGAATTTACATTTTGTTGTGTGTGTCAATTGATCCTATAGATCAATTGGGCATGTGCTTATGTGTTTGGGGCTTGTGTCGTGTCCATATTTGGGTACATGTGGTTCGTATCCCAACTATTTGGTGATACGTGTCATTTTGGGGATTTTCCCTCCGACACGGGGCTTTGAACATGTCGTATTTTGACACGGACAAATAGATCTACTTTTAATACTTTGATTTGTTCATAAATATTATTTGTGACTTGTTTGTGTCCTTCGGGGTACATTTGGTTGTGTGTTGGACTCGTGTCACATGTGTATCCTAGATCTAGTGGGATACGGTGTGAAACTTTCCAATTTGGTGTGTTTATGTGTAGATCTAATTATTTATGCTTTAAATTCTTCATTTATAATTATTAAATATATATAGATATTATATATTATTTTAGTGTATTTATTATGGTATTTATTGTAGCATATATTTTTATGTGTTCTAATGTGGTGTATAAATATATGTATGTAGCTTTCTTGCATGCAATTATATATGTACTTATGTTAATAACATAAATTATACATAAATGTTTTATAACATATATTTATGTGTTTAAATGTGTAATTATATTATTTATAATTATTATATATTTAATTGTTAATTTAATGAATGTATTTTGTGTGTGCTTCTAGCCATGTTAAAATATGTACATTAATATGTGCAATATATTTTGTAACTATTAGTATTTGATTGTGTAAGTTATGTGTATATGTATATATAAGTATATATATTATTAATTATTTTATATATGTATATATATATTAATTTATATTGATTTATATATATATATATAGTTATATATTATATATTTCTTTTGGCGACAGCAATTTTTTATGACAGTTTCTGTCATTAATATACCGTGGGCAGCAACAGCCGCTGTAGCTATTAATGACAGTCCTGTCATTAATAGCAGCGTACGGGATTTAGACAACGGTAATTGCGACAGTTTTCTGTGACAGTTGTTTAACTGTCACCGATTGAGCAGCAGTGGTTTATATATAGAGTTTCTGCGACAGATTTTCTGTGACAGTTGAGACTGCCACTATAAGCTGTTTTATTTAATTTGTATTTTTAGCTCACTGTTTTCAGTGACGTTTTGGCAGATTTAATTTATATATTATATATTATATTTGTATATATATATATATATATATATGTATATATATAGGTGTTTTGTGAGATATAATACTAATAATAATATATTATTTTATTTGTATAAATATTGGTTTGTATATACAATATTTAGAGTGTGCATTAATTGTATTATTAGTATACTTTGTGTGGGTACCAATTTAGGATTTAATTTTGATTCCTAAATTATTGTATTTTATTTTCTATATTATTTATAGATTTCTTGTGAGGTTGACCTTGGTTTGACCATGTTTGACTTTAGTTGACTTTAGAGTTGACCATAGTTGACTTTTGACTTAGAATTTATTTATTGACCTAGAAGTTGACTAGTTTGACTTGTTCTCTTTCCGGGACCTTGTATTAATATGGTATTCTATATCTAGGTCTTCGAGGTACCGAATCAGACATCTGTGAGACTGTTCTTTGGACTTCAGGCGAGTACATTCTCTGATAGTTTCTCATTTATGATATCCTCTATGTTCGTTGTATCTAGTGTAGATATACATGTTTCTCTTGACACTATGGTTACACGGATTGGTATATCCGGATCTCGTCATGAGATGTTATTTCTTGGTATATGGTGTATATGGTGCAAGTATTGTTTCATTGGTTATCTTGTACATGTACAGACACCGATTTTCGGGAGGAGTCGCTCTCTTCTTGGAAAATCTAGTGCCATAGCATACCGTGGTTGGATCTATTATACCAGTCGGGGTGGGGAGTATTAGTATAGATATGTGATCAAATCCCTATTGAATAAAGTATTGGTAAGCGAATAGTGTTGATCATGTACCGCACGTATGATTAGCCAGGCCGCATTGTATCTTGCCCAAGCCGATCACATGTTAAGCTAGTACTCACACACTTAGTCATTAGTATTATTGTTTCATTGGCATATTGTTCATTATTGTATTTCTTTCCAGTATTTACTTATTGTCTATATATCTCTTGTATCTATTTTGTGCATCTTATTTATACACAGCTATTTACTGTTACATAGTTTTTATCATGGATTAGAACTGCTGTTAGAGATGTACTCTGCTCCTTTCCTGACTGGATATATTTTTCCAGATAACACTGAGGAGTACCCTACCTATTATGGACCCCAGGATGTTGTGGGTTTAGATTCGGAGACCCTGGCTCAAGAGGGACTTATCCCAACTGAGACAGTTGACCCTGGAGTTGTAGCTTTGTAGCTCTGTAGTATGCTTTTGTACTGGATTTGTCTCCAGCTTATTTTGTTGTTCTTCAGACTCATTGATGTATTATTTTAAACTCATGAGTTGTATGGTGAATATTCTATTCCTATCTGATTCGTGTTCATTCTATCTTAGTTCTGTGATTGAGTATACTATCATTATTGGTGTTCATTATATTAGATAGATTATCTAGACAGCGTTCTACCGCCGATTCTGTGGCGTAGGCTGGGCGTTGTTTCTGACTAGTATCCTTACATCGGGTACGGGTCGTGACACGTTTTTGGTGGTGGCCCATGCAGGTCTAGCTTCACAAGTATGTGATGTCATGGTAGTGCGACAATTTAGTTGTACTACTGCGAGCCTGCGATAGGATATAGGATATAGGCTGAGATACTCAATCACATCTAGGAAAATTCATTTGATTCAACTATTCTCCTTTGACATTGATACTTGATCCCTTAAATTGTCCTTTCCTTGATGTCTTACATCTTGTGCCATATTGATCCTCATTCAATCTTTTTATGAGACATACTCGGAGATACTTGCGGAGGCACGCAAGGTTGAGCGGGATCTGGGTTTGAAGACCAAGAAAGACCGTAATTCTTTTCTGGGGGCCAACGGTAGTGTAGTATCTGCCAAACGTTCTCATTTCCAGTCCAGACCTTTCCAGCAGCCACAGCAGAACCAGACTCCAGCTAGAGCGCCTTTTCACCAGGCACCTTAGCAGCAGAGACAGATACAGCAAGCTCCATGCAACTTCTGCAAGAAGCCCGGCCACATCTGGGAAGTTTGCAGAAGGAGGTTAGGAGTTTGTTTGTATTGTGGTACTGAAGGGCATCAATCAAGGGAGTGTCCTCGTCGTGCAGTTCAGGGAGCAGCTCCAGCTCTGAGGACACAGACGAGACCACCTGCAGCACAGCCGAGGGGACCACTTCCGACACAACAGCAGCGTTTTGTCCAGCATCAACAGCAGGGAGGTGCTCGGCAGGGACGAGCGTTTGCTATGACCGTCGAAGAGGAGGAACCCACCGGAGATGTTATCGCAGGTTCTATTCTTCTTGATTCCATTCCAGCTTTAGCTTTGTTTGATAGTGGTGCTTCCCATAGTTTTGTATATGTTTCTTTTGCTCTGAAGCATGGTTTGGTAGCTGAGTCTTTGCTTAGGACTTGCAAGATCATGACCGGGGGAGGCATTATCCTGGTTAATGATATTTGCAAGGATCGGAGAGTTACTCTGGGAGGCCGGGAGTTGAGTACGTGTCTACTTGTAATGCCACTTCCGAGCTATGACATTGTACTTGGGATGGATTGGTTGAGTAGGCACCGTGCTAGCATATACTGTAGAGGAGGTAGAGTTTTGTTTGGTTCGCCAGGAGAGCCAGAGTTCGAGTTTGCTAGAGGAGCTGCGGAGCAGGGGGAAGACATTATTTGTGGAGCTATGGTGGAAGACAAGGAGTTGCCGTATCCGTTGATAGCAGAATTCTTGGATGTGTTTCCTGAGGAATTGCCAGGATTGCCACCAGATCGAGATGTTGAATTTTCTATAGACTTGGTGCCAGGTGCAGAACCAATTTTGCAGCATGTCTATAGAGTAAACAACAGCGAGCTGGTCGAGTTGAAGAAGCAGGTGGACGAATTGCAGGATAAGGGGTTTATCAGATCGAGTTCTTCACCATGGGGAGTCCCGGTATTGTTTGTACCGAAGAAGGATGGATCGGTGCGCATGTGCATTGATTACAGGGCTTTGAATAATCTCACTATCAAGAATAAGTATCCTTTGCCACGGATTGATGATCTGTTTGATCAGTTGAGTGGTGCGAAGGTATTTTCTAAGATAGATTTGAGATCAGGCTACCATCAGGTGAAGGTGAAGCCGGAGGACATACCGAAGACTGCTTTTAGAACTCGGTATGGTCAGATCGAGTTTATGGTGATGCCGTTTGGTTTGACTAATGCACCGGCGGTATTTATGAACTTGATGAACAAGGTGTTCCACCAGTACCTTGACAAGTTCGTGGTGGTGTTCATCGACGACATACTCATATACTCGAGGATACCGGAGGAGCATGAGGAGCATTTGAGGATTATGTTGGATGTGCTGAGGAAGGAGAAGTTGTATGGGAAGTTGTCCAAATGTGAGTTTTTCTTGGACAAGGTAGAATTCTTGGGGCATGTTGTGACTGGTGATGGTATTTCAGTAGATCCGAAGAAGATTTCAGCAGTAGAATCTTGGAAGACTCTGAGTTCGGTAGCAGAGATCAGGAGTTTCTTGGGATTGGCAGGCTATTACAGGAAGTTTGTGCAAGATTTTTCGAGGATTGTCGAGCCGATGACCAGACTCACAAGGAAGGATGTGGAGTTTGTTTGGACGGAGGATTGTCAGGTTGCTTTTGAAGAGTTGAAGAAGAGGTTGACGTCTGCTCCTATTTTGACGTTGCCATCAGGGTCCGGAGGTTTCACTATTTATAGTGATGCATCGGGAAAGGGTTTAGGTTGTGTTCTTCAACATCATGGAAAAGTGATTGCCTATGCATCTAGGCAATTGCGTCCTCATAAAAAGAACTATCCTACCCATGATTTGGAGTTGGCAGCTGTCATATTCGCCCTGAAGTTGTGGAAACATTATTTGTACGGAGAGCGTGTGGAGATCTTCACAGACCACAAAAGCTTGAAGTACGTTTTCACGCAGAAGGAGTTGAACATGAGGCAGCATCGGTGGTTGGAACTGATGAAGGATTTTGATATCTCTTTGCAATATCATCCTGGGAAAGCCAATGTAGTTGTCGATGCTTTGAGCAGGTATCCGGTAGCTATGTTCTTAACGCAGGATCGATATTTGTTGGAGGACTTGGAGAGCTTGGGCATTGAGGTGATTGTTCCTGGGTGTGCTATGCAGATGTGGGGATTGCAGATATACTCAGATTTGATGGACAGGATTAAGGCAGCACAGTATGATGATGTATCTTTGAGGAGTATCAGAGCTCAGGTGAGAGCAGGATTGGAGGATAATTTTACTATTGCAGAGGATGGATCTTTGAGGCATGGAGTTAGATTGTGTGTGCCTTGTGGGGAGTTACGAGAGGAGGTGTTGCAGGAAGCGCATCGCTCTCAGTATTCCATACATCCAGGTGCTAACAAGATGTATCGGGATATGCGAGAGAGTGTGTGGTGGTATGGCATGAAGAGGGAAGTGGCACAGTTTGTATCCAGATGCTTAGTGTGCCAGCAGGTGAAAGCCGAGAGGCAGAGGCCAGGAGGGTTACTTCAGCCATTACCCATTCCAGAGTAGAAGTGGGAACACATTACTATGGATTTTGTGTCCGGACTTCCACGATCTCCAGGAGAAAAAGACGCAATTTGGGTCATTGTTGATAGGTTGACCAAGTCGGCCTACTTTTTGCCTTTCAAGGTGGGTTTGTCTACGGAGAAGCTGGCAGAGATGTATGTGAGGCAGATCGTTAGGATACATGGAGTTCCCGTCAGCATAGTCTCAGATCGGGATAGTCGTTTCACTTCTCATTTCTGGAGGAGTTTGCAGGAGAGTTTGGGCACTCAGCTCAGGTTCAGTACTGCATATCATCCCCAGACAGATGGGCAGTCAGAGAGGACTATCCAGACTCTCGAGGATATGTTGCGCACTTGTGTACTAGATTTTGGGGGTTCTTGGGAGGACCATCTCCATTTGGTAGAGTTTGCTTACAACAACAGTTACCAGGCCAGTATAGAGATGTCACCTTTTGAAGCTCAATATGGTCGGAGGTGTTGTACTCCTTTGTCTTGGGACGATGTTGGAGTGAGAGTTTTGCTTGGGCCAGAGATGGTTGTGGATGCAGCGGAGAAGGTTCAGTTGATCAGAGACAGACTTCGAGTGGCGCAGGACAGACAGCGGCATTGGGCCGATAGCCATCGAAGACCTTTGGAGTTCGAGGTATAGTTTAGATTTTGTTTGTGCTTGTTCTTGTTTGTTATAGATTAAGTTCTTAAGATGGTATTTTGTTCTAGGTGGGTGGTTTGGTGTTTCTGAGGATTTCTCCGACATGAGGCACGATTCGCTTCGGTGGAGGCGGAAAGCTTAGTCCGCAATTCATCGGACCTTTCACTATTCTAGAGAGGGTCGGTGCAGTTGCTTATAGACTAGATGTAAACTCCCTCGACCAGATTTCAGTATTTTAATATTATTTTTAGTTAATTAGAATTAGTGTAACTTTTTAAAATTTTATTATTAATATATTCTATTGATTGTGCACCTGTTCATTACACAATTAATTAGGACCTCACACTAGCTGTTAACCCTAAACTAATTTCCCATCCCTGCCCTAGACTTGCTAGACTACATTTTCTGTATTTTTAGCAACTTCCAGAAACCTCGTTTTGTGCTTCGTTTTAGTCGCACAAATATCGTTACAAACGTACGTATTTAATTCCTATTTAATTTTTTGCTCTTTACCAACCTCTGTACCCTAGAGATTTGAGGACCAGTAGGCACCTGTTTTGCCCAACCAAAAATACGATAATATTCTACACTAATTGTATTACAATTATCGTATTGACACCGTAGAAAAATTATGACCCTAACTGTCCCTGAATAATTAGTGAACACCGTGCGCAGTATTTATTAAATAATAAATACGGTGACCCGTATCACCTGCAGAATCAGACCCTGACCCTGCCCAGGCTCATTCCCACAGCCCAGGACATTTCCCCAGCATTTTCCCTCAATTCTGTGAATTTTAGTAATTTTTAGAACCAGGTGATTTTCCAGACAAATTGCATAATTGCGCAAATTCCCAATATTTGGACTTTTATGCAATTTATGAAAAGTCAAGGGTTTTTATGCAAAAATTTCCATGTGAGGTGGCAACACCTCATTGGTTATTGAATAGGTGGAGTAGGACCCACAAAATATCAGATTATTATCCATAATTATCTGAATTAGATATTAATTAATTAAATTACTAAAATACCCTAAATATTTAAACTAATTACATTTATGTCCTAAACCCTAATCCTATTTAAACCCTACCCAGCCCCATTCCCGACTACACACCACCGCCCCTCCGACCACCCTCCGGCCACCGGACCGCCGCCGACCACTTTGCCACATTCCCCTCTCCCCTCCGGCCAACTGCCTCCCTCCCTGGCCGCCTGCTCCGCCGTGGCGAGCCACCGCAGCATCCTCCCCTCCCTGCCCGACAGCAGCCTCCCCGACCTCCGACCGCCCACCACCGCCGCCCTAGCCGTCGTGGACCTCCGCCACCGACCTCATCCGCTCCGCCGTGACCTCCTCTACCCAACCACCACCGCCACACCTCCCCACGACCACCGTCCTGGCCGGTAGCTCCCCCGCAGCCTCCTCCCCGACTTCGCCTCCAAAGCACCACCACCACTCCCCGACGCTTCCCACCGCCACTCCGGCCACCCCTGACCACCTCCACCCACCCCGACCTGTTCGCCACCTCCTCCTCCACCACCCCGACAGCTTGCACCGCCGTCCCCGCCACCGCACGCGGCGCTGCAGCTGCCGCAAGCTGCTGCTGCTGCTGCCGCTGCTGCTAGCAGCTACTGCTGCTGTGGTTGCTCCTCCGGCCGGCCGCCGTCGACTCCGCCGCCGACCTTCCGCCGACGACTCGCCGTGGACCCCACCTGCCACCTCGTCAGGTAAAAATACGCTATTATATACGTATTTATATATATATATATATGTATATGTATGTATATATGTATATATATTTATATATATATATGTATATTAATATATATGGTTATATATATTATATATTAATATATATTATATAAATACTGTATAAATACAGTATATTATATGCATTATTATTATTATTATTATTATCATTATTGTTATTATTATTTGTATATATTTTATATATATGTATATATATATATGTATATTAAATATATATTTCTATGTATATATATATATGATATATATTTCTATGTATATATATATGTATATATATATATATATCAATATATATATATATTATTATTATTATTATTCAGTATTTAATAAAAACAGTATATATTTTATATATATATATATATATTGTTCATTTTACATATATATATGTATTTTGTGTATATATATAAATATGCATTTTTCATTTCTGTTTTTCCTTACTTATAAATACATATATATTTATATATATATATAATTATAATATATAATATGTATACTATATATATCATATATATATAACATATTTGTATATGTTATATAAATTCTACTATAATGTATATATGTATACTATGCACTCTTTTTCTTTTATTTTTTTTCTGCACTTAATTTCCTGCACCTATTTATATAAATATATATCTATATATATATATATATATATATATATTATCTATATGTACATAATATAACATATTATTAATATGTTATATTTATACTATGTATTATTATTAATAATAAATAATATTGCTGATAATACAGCTTATATTTATATGTATATTTTAAATACTTGCACTGTCTTTAAGTTCATATATTATTATATATATATATAAACAGTGGTCACCTATAGACCCTGATAATATTATTATAAATACTGTATAACAGTGGTCACATATAGACCCTGGTAATAGTGCTGGATATTACAGCACTTATATTTATATTTAAATTCCTGCAATGTCATTTTCTTTTTATATATATTATATTATCTATATATATATACTATACAGTACATAGATATATACGTATTTAATTTCTGCCCTGTCATTTCAATTTATCTATATATATATCAGTGGATATACCCTGATTATTATTTATTATATATTTAGCAGTGGATATACCCTGCTACTATTATATATAATACCTGCATTTGTTTGTTCTTCATATACTATATATATTATATCTATATATATACATACTATATATATAGATCTATATTATATATGTGTATATAAGTATATATATATACTTTATATTACAGACTTGATATTTACGAACCCTGTCTGTTTTAAACAGAAATCACCTTCAGCACAGCCAGTGACCCCCTATCACCAGCAACCTTAAACCTGACTGCAAGATCAGGTTATCAACACTATCAGGGAGTAGGCAAGTATACCTTGCCAAGTACTGTTTAAATTCTCAATATTGTATATGCTCTTATTTCTGTATTTCATATACCATGATTACCTGAGACTGCCTTGGGTACAGTCAGTTGATATGTTGACATTTAAAATCATATTACGGACTCACCAACAATTATGAGAGTATCCTAATATTCTCCTAGACCCTATCACGGGAACACGCAACATGGTTGCAATACATAGTGGGATGCGAGCTGCGTATTTGATTTGCTACCAATACGTGTGACCCGCATCACGGATTAGAATAATGCAGGAAATTACGACTTGACATTTAGTTACATTGGGTGGGGAGA
The DNA here is from genome assembly GCA_036927795.1 of Iris macrosiphon. Classification (NCBI taxonomy): domain Eukaryota; kingdom Viridiplantae; phylum Streptophyta; class Magnoliopsida; order Asparagales; family Iridaceae; genus Iris; species Iris macrosiphon. Next base: position 80,581,723 of record JAYESA010000006.1, read on the forward strand.
ACGACTAAAATACGTATAGGACACCCACCTCTTTACCATGTGCCGCACTCGACGGAGTGATACGGATGATATAGATATGTATTCATGTGACCATTCTCATCGTAGATGGAAAATTGTATAGTGCCCTTGAACGGGGGCATATGTAGCATATACTAGCCTGTCACTACAGATTGGTGAATTACGTCAGCATATGTCTAGCCACACATTTCCCATACGTATTAGGTTGTCTCAAATTGCATTTCACATAGATGGTTAGCACCCTGTATTTATTTTATTCAGTAATTTCTATTCAGTATTTACATACTTGGCATGTTATTTTCTTGTATCTTGTTACGTCCCTCTGAGGACCTGGTTCCCTGACCAGGTTTAGCTGAGACATTCCACCCCACAGTACCTGGACCTGGACTGGAGTCTGGACATGCCCTTGAGATGGAGTCAGAGGAGATGACGTCAGAGTCTACCTGAGTGCACCTGGAGTTGGAGCTACATACAATTTGAGGATGTTGTGCTAGTTTATCTTATTTCACTCCTGGTTACTTTTTGTAGTGGGATTGTTCCCACCTGACTTTATCTGGGTTGTATATGACATTTTAGATATAGCATCTATATATTCAGCATTTTCCCTGTTATTCTTGTGGATGAGATAGATTTACCTGTATTTAGACTTGTAGTATTTTAGGACAGCGTAGCACATCACTTCGGGTCCATTAAATTGGGTAATCCCTTAGTGACGTGTCAGCTGGCCAGTGACACGTGGCCTAGTTCCGTATATTTTTGGGACTGGGGCGTGACGCGGTTTTAGTGGTGGCCCATGCAGGTCGAGTTAAATTGCTAGTAACATGATATCATGTTCAGCAAACCTGCAATAGGATAGGAATACTAGGTCTCATCCACACTAACTTCATCCATAAATATTGCATCCTGCTTGATTATCATCTATTAAGTCCTTCGTACTTTTCTAAATTTTTCTATTCTTTTCAGAAATATGGACATACCCGGGGAAACTGCGATTAATGGAACTGACCAAGCAACAGACCTCTCGCCAGATGTCCAAGGGACACCAACCCCGAGAGACCAATCTCCGAGAAGGATGCTGGTCAATCCAACAACCTCGTACCTTCACCAGGATCCGACCCAGGAAGTAGCACCAGTCCAGCAAGAAGGGCAACCTTCTCAGGCTCCAACACTGCAGGCGGAGATACCTTTGTCTCCACCTCCAGTTCTCGCAGCCCTGATGCCACAACTTGAGGAACAATCTCAGATGTTCCAAGCCATATTGCAGGCTCAGTGGCAACAGAATAAAGTCCTGAGACAATGCCTAATGACGGTTCTGGAGAAGACAGCTGCCCCAGTACCAGCCCCTGTCCAACCAGCTAGCACTGTTCGAGGCTTTAGCCGGATGAGCCCGAGAACCTTTAAGGGCAATGAAACTCCGGAAGAGATCTCAGACTGGATCTCCAACACGGAAATACTGCTAGAAGGTTCACAACTTCACCCTGACCTATGGATGACCGCAGTAAGGACCCTACTCCTCGGTAACGCCCATCACTGGTGGGAATCTATCGAGCGCAGCACCGGCAAGAACTATACTTGGGAACAATTTCTGGAATATTTTAATGCAAAATATTTCCCAGCCATGGTCAGAGATGAACTGTACTTCCAGTTCCTGCATTTGGAACAAGGAAATATGACCGTCGACGCTTATGATGCAGAATTCAGTCGACTAAGTCAATTCGGTGCCATCCTGATTCCAAACGAGCTGAAGAAGGCCCTAAAGTTCCATCACGGCCTTACCCCCGAACTCCAAGGGTATACTACGGCACAGTCGAGGATTTCATACGAAGAAGTTCTTTCAGAGGCAAGGATACAAGAAGCCATTGGCCGAGAAGCAAGATGTTTAAATCCAACCATACTAGCCAGAGACCAGACAGGAGCAGGAGGACCAATCCATCACCTGAGAAATCAGGTACAACACAAGACAGGGCCATATCAATACAAGAAACTTCCGACTTGTCACTATTGTGGCAGGAAAGGACATTATGCCAAAAACTGCCGAAGGAAGTATAGACTATGCTTCATATGTGGAGATAATCAACATAGGGCCAGAGACTGCCCACAACACAGAGAAGCAACACTTCGGACTGGGCAAGGACCAGCAGCACCAGCCCAGAGAATGCAACCTCCTACTAGAGGTCAGCATTCCCCAGCATCTGGAAGATTTCAGAGGGGCCCACCCTTAGCCACCCAAGACACGCAGTACTACCTAGCCAGACAACAAACCATTAGACGAAGGCACGAGCAGGCCTTTGCACTAGCTGCAGTTGCAGAAGAACCGGAAGGTGAAACCATTTCAGGTACCCTTATAGTTGCATTATTACCAGCAAACCGCATATTTGATTCTAGAGCTACACTGTCTTTCACATCTAGTAGTTCGTACCCATGCAAATAGTCTGGTTTACCGGAAGAGGCATTGTTCCAGTTACCAACATTACTAAAGCATGCTAGTAGTCATGTATAGTAGCGTAATGAGAACGCGATTCCCGGTACTTTCAATACCAAACTTCGACGTTGTCTTAGACATGGACTGGCTAAACCAAGTACAAATGCTATCCTAGACTACAGGAAGAGAAGCGTCATCCTTAGACCACCAAGTTACCCATTCGGATATCAGGACTAAGCAAACACATCTAGGTAGATTGCTAGACGTTGATTGTTAGGCTCAAAACATGTGAATGTAGTAATAGCTGAATACTACAGGTAGTTTCCAAATTAGTTTTGATATACATGACTTATTAGGATAGTCAGTAACTTCTAATCTTGTGTTTTTACCTACCCGAGAAACTATCAGACTTGGAAGAAGAGGAAAACTAAGCTCGAGGTACGTCATACCCTTCGATGTGTTGGAATGCATCAAAGAAGTTGGTTATAAGATAGCATTACCTCAGACATTGGAAGAAGTACATGACGTCTTCCACATATTCCAATTAAAGAGGTACGCTCTGGATACAAGTCATGTGCTTAAATGCGGACAACCTATAGTATATATTAAGGTTGTAGAACTTAGAAAACCACACCTCTTTTGGGTCAACTAGCAACCTAGACTAGAAGCTAGAGATTATAGAATCTTGTCTTTTTGTGAATTTGAATTGTTTTGTACTCCTCATATCCTAATCTAGCGTACTTATATTTGCTATACTACCTTAAATTATACTCTGCTATTATAGCCTAGTTTTGCAAGCTTATTCTTTATCAAGCTTGTTCATTAATTATGTATTATTGGAGTACTACACTAATACATTTCAGAATCAGTGTATGACGGTCTGATCAACCATAATGCACTTGATTCGCCTTCGCATAACTACTTTAAGTGGATTGAGATATAATGATTGGTAGACAGATGTACTTACCCTCTGCGCATATCATATCAGCTACATAACTGTGCTAATACGAATATGTAAATAGGGATTACCAAAATAGCATTTCCATCCACAATTGCCTTGGCAATTCCCATTGGATTCTTTAAACGCCTTGAATCTCCATACTTCTAATCCATTACCCCCTTGAACTCTTGATTACTGTTTTCCGTCTTTCCTTATTTCGGAAAGAAGAAACCTCGTATATAGTATAAATATGAAGTGTATTGTTTCCATAGCCATTTATATAGTTTCTTGGGGAATTACCAAACCCTAAGATATTAGATTGCAGTTTAACACTATTCTTATTTTTAGAATGACTTTCGTTACCTACCTTACGTCATATTACGTTCCTCTAGTTCATATTGCATAAAAACATCATGCACCAGGCAAATCAACCTGGGAACAGGAAGAGGAGATTCGATAAGGTTTCCCCCATCTATTTCCAGATCAGGGTATGTCCAATATTTCAAACTTAATCTATTTTTATATCAATCTTTCGTTCTCATTATATGTGTGTTTTATTTCGAGGATGAAATATTCTAAGGAGGGTAGATTGTAAACTCCCTCGACCAGATTTCAGTATTTTAATATTATTTTTAGTTAATTAGAATTAGTGTAACTTTTTAAAATTTTATTATTAATATATTCTATTGATTGTGCACCTGTTCATTACACAATTAATTAGGACCTCACACTAGCTGTTAACCCTAAACTAATTTCCCATCCCTGCCCTAGACTTGCTAGACTACATTTTCTGTATTTTTAGCAACTTCCAGAAACCTCGTTTTGTGCTTCGTTTTGGTCGCACAAATATCGTTACAAACGTACGTATTTAATTCCTATTTAATTTTCTGCTCTTTACCAACCTTTGTACCCTAGAGATTTGAGGACCAGTAGGCACCTGTTTTGCCCAACCAAAAATACGATAATATTCTACACTAATTGTGTCACGACCCGCACCCGGAAGTTCGGGCACGAGTGCGTGGGTACGTCCAGCCTACGCCGCAGAGTCGGCGGTAGTACGCTGTCTAGGTCAATCCATCTAACTAATCTAACTCATTCACAATTAACATAGGCAAGATAATAATGGGAATAGAAACTTAAAATTTGCAAACTGAAATAAATGTGACAGCAATTCAAATGTTTAATACAGAAATTCCAAATGAAATCGGGGACAAACCCGATTAAATAAGATAGAAAACAGAATAAAAGATAGCTAAAACTAGCTACTCAGCAGCAGGGGTCTCCTGGGTGGGTTCTGGCTCCTCATAGGTATCATCTGTACCCTCATAAGGACCATAATAGGTAGGGGCAAGATCCTCATCATCGCCTAAATCAACAGATCCAGTCAGGAAAGGAGCAAAGTACACAGTGCACAACAATGTTAAACTAAATATTTATGACAATTAAACATTGAATATCATGTTAAGGAAATTGCATAAAGAATGTCAATATCTCAGAGTCACAACTATAAACAGGAATATGAGAGAATAGAAGTAAATGAGCAGGAAATAAAACTACTACAATCAGCAAGAAACATAACATGACTAGAAACTATTTGTATGATACTTGTGTTTGTTTTTAGAATACTTAGTTGGCATGTAGGGGTTTATAAGGCTAATCCGGCCGTCATAAACGGCTATTATTCACGAATAATCGAGATCCGGCTGATGGACAGTCGTGTACCAACAGCTATTATTCACGACAAGGGGAAGGGTAAACTACATGCCTTTCAGTATTCTCCCACCCGATATGATAACAAGACATGGACTAATATATCCAAGACATGAAAATCCAGCATTTCTGACACTAGGTGTAATCATCAAGGATACTAGAAAAGCAGGAATTTAATTATCACAATATAATTAGATTTAACTTGAAGTGCAGGTACTTGCCTGTTGTTTGGATCTGTTTAATTTGGTTCTTGGGGGGGAAAATTCCACAGATGAGTCCAAAAGCTGAAATAGACATTACCATCATGCTCAGAAGATGTCAAATATCTAGAAACGCCTGTCCTTGGGTCCAATTTGGAGACAAGGGCAAAAACGGCAGTTTCGGGCCAAAACGGGGTCCGCCGTTGGGCCCGCTTTGCACCGAAAAACGTGTCCGGGTCAAAAGTCTCCAAATTCACCAAACTTAGTGTCAATAGGTCAGGAACGCTGATACGAACCCAACGGAACTTCCAGATTTGGATTCCGATGAGCCGAACACAAAATCGCCCGTCGAACGGGGCCTGTGGGGCCCGCGACACGCGATTTCGTCAACGTTCTCAGAATCGAACCAAACTTGACCCACAGGACCAGCGTATCGCTACAAGTCCGATGGCGCAAGTTTCGTCTCGATCTGACGAGTGTACAAGAAGTTATGGTGAATTACAGAAATTGCGGATACGGGGCGATGTCCGCGGATACGCGTTGATTCCGGTGTGCACGCACACCCAAATCAGCTTCCGCGAAATCTCACACGTCCGTATCGACGCTGCGCACGTATCTGTGAAGACCGCACGCGACCAAGTCGTCCCGTTTGGCGGGACGTACTCGGTTCCGGGGTGAAACAGGGTCTGGTTTTTCCTGTTTTTGGATCGCGGTGTGCGATCACCACAGGACGCGATGCCCCGAACAGTTTGTCCGGACACCGAGAGGGTCATACAGGCTTCACAACGCAATTTGCGGAATTGAAAACGGAGCTACGAGGCGAAAGTTACACGTACCTGAAGGGGACCCGAAAACAGGGTCGAAATCGTGTCCGTGTCGTGTCGGACACGACACGAAGAAAAGGGGATTTAGGGTTAGGGTTTCGGGGCAGCGGCGGTCGGCCGGAGGCCTGGGCGGCGCTGGCTGGCCGGTGGTGGTCGGGGAGGGTTCGCCTGGGCGAGGCGGATCCGTCGACGGGCGGGGCGGAGCCGGAGGCCGACGGGAGGCGGCTCCAAGGCTGCTGCTGCGGTTGCTGGAGTCGCTGCGGGCGGCGGCGCCGGAGGAGGAGCGAAGCGGGGCGCCGGAGGGGGAGGCGATGGTCGGCGGGGCACGGCGAGGAAGCTGCGGCCGGTCGGCGGAGCTCTGAGGCGGCAGCGGCGGAGTAGGGTGGCCGGGGAGTCGAGGGGTCTGGGCCTTATATAGGGCGGAGGAGCGGCCGAGTCAGCCGGGAAAGGCGGGGCGGAGAGGGGAGCGTGGCGCGGTTGGCCGCGCGGAGCGGGGTCGAGCGACGCGGGCGGCCAGGCGACGTGGCCGGCGCTCCGCCGGAAATCGCGCGGCTGAGCGGGTCGTGGGGCTGGGGTGGAGGCCGGGTCGGGTTCGGGGCTTAACGGGTCTGGGCAGACCCGCCCGACCCGCGAAGGAGACGGGCTGGGTTGGGCTACGGGCCGGGCCGCGGCCCACGGGCCGCGGGCCAAAAATAAAAATAAAAATAGAAATAAAATAAATAAATAATAATAAATAATTAATTAATAATTAATTAATTAGAAAAATTATTTTTAGGCATTTAAAAATAGTTCTGAGGTCCAGAAAAATCTAAAAAAATTGTCCTAAGTCCAGTTTTCTATTTTACACCCAAAAATATTATTTTCATGATATTTTAATATTATTTATTGCCATTTAAAAATCATTTATTAATCAAAAACCTTGATTTTAATTACAGAAAATTCACAGAAAATTCCAGAAAATTGGGAAAAATCCAAGATTTAATAATTTGGAAATTCAGGGGGTTTACAACCTACCCAACTTACAAAAAATTTCGTCCTCGAAATTTAAGAATAACAGGGCACGAAAAGAAAAGGCCGAAAAATAAAAAAATACACCTCAGGGTTCAAAAAGATAGGGGTATCGCTCTCTAATCTCGTCTTCTCGCTCCCAGGTGGATTCGCCGGGAGAATGGTGCTTCCAAGCTACGCGAACCAGGGAGATAACCTGGTTCCGTAGAACTTTCTCCGAGCGATCCAGGATCTCCACGGGTTGCTCTTGGTAAGTCAAACTTGGGCCTACTTCGAGCTCTGAGTGATCCAAAATGTGACTGGGGTCTGACACATACTTCCTCAGCTGCGACACGTGGAAGACGTTATGTACTCCATCCAGAGAGGGTGGCAATGCCAGTCGGTATGCCACTTCTCCGATTTTCTCCTGTATGCCAAAAGGTCCGATGAATCTTGGGCTGAGTTTTCCACTCCTTCCGAACCTAATGGTGCCACGTGTCGGGGAAATCTTTAAGAACACCAGCTCTCCAACCTTTAATAAAGTCACAATCAGGTCTTAGTTCCATAAGCAAAATGTTTAAATTGACTTGAATTTTATAAATTTAATTACCTCAAACTCTAAGGGCCTTCGGTGGCTATTTGCCCAATGTCGTTGCCTGTCTTGAGCCACTCGAAGTCTGTCCCTTATTTGCTTTACCTTCTCAGCTGAATCGATCACCATCTCTGGTCCCAGTAGGGCTCTTTCTCCAACGTCGTCCCATGATAGCGGGGTACGACATCTTCGGCCATACAGGGCTTCAAATGGAGTCATCTCGATACTGGCTTGGTAGCTGTTATTATAAGAGAACTCTACCAGATGTAAATAGTCTTCCCAGGATCCTCCAAAATCCAGAACACATGTACGGAGCATATCTTCAAGTGTCTGGATGGTACGTTCCGATTGTCCATCGGTTTGGGGATGATAAGCTGTGCTGAATTTGAGTTGAGTTCCCAAACTGGCTTGTAAGCTCTTCCAGAAGTGAGACGTGAATCTTGAATCTCTGTCGGAGACAATACTTACTGGAACTCCATGCAGCCTAACAATATGTCTGATATATAACTCTGCCAGCTTCTCTGTAGATAGCCCTACTTTGAAGGGTAGGAAGTGTGCAGACTTGGTCAGTCTATCTACTATCACCCAGATTGCATCCTTTCCACTAGGTGTCCTTGGAAGGCCGAAAACAAAATCCATTGTGATATGTTCCCACTTCCACTCCGGAATGGGTAGTGGTTGAAGCAATCCTCCAGGTCGTTGTTTTTCAGCCTTAACCTGTTGGCACACTAAACAGCGGGACACGAACCTGGATACTTCTCTCTTCATGCCATGCCACCAAACGTGCGTCCTCAGGTCCTTGTACATCTTGTTGGCTCCTGGATGTATGGAGTATTGCGATCTGTGCGCCTCTTGCATAATTTCTTCTCTTATGTCTCCTTGAGGTACACATAATCTATCGCCATGCCTCAGTGATCCATCCTCATGAATTCTGAAATCTTCTACTAATCCAGCTTGCACTTGACCTCGAAGGCTTCGCAGGCCTTCGTCTTGAAACTGAGTCTCCTTGATTTTGTCTATTAAAGTAGACTGAATCTGCAAGTTCATCATTTGGCCTTCTTTTCCTGGGATAATTACTTCAATACCCAGACTTTCCAGGTCCTCGAGTAAGTGCCGGTTCAAAGTCAAGTACATCGCCATAGGGTACCTGCTTAGAGCATCAGCAACTACATTTGCCTTCCCAGGGTGATATTGAAGAGTGATATCAAAGTCTTTCATTAGTTCCAGCCACCTTCTTTGCCTCATGTTTAGCTCTTTCTGGGTGAAGATATATTTTAGACTTTTATGGTCTGTAAATATTTCTACCCTTTCTCCATAAAGGTAATGCTTCCAAAGTTTAAGAGCAAAAATGACAGCTGCCAATTCTAAATCATGGGTTGGATAATTCTTTTCATGTGGTCGAAGCTGTCTAGAGGCATATGCTATTACTTTCTTATTCTGCTCCAATACACAACCTAGACCTTTTCCAGAAGCATCACTATAAATAGCGAAACCTCCGGTTCCAGAAGGTAAGGTCAGAATAGGGGCAGAAGTCAGCCTTTTCTTCAATTCCTCAAAAGCATGCTGGCATTCATCAGTCCAGGTGAACTCTTCATCCTTCCTTGTTAACTTTGTCATGGGTTCAGCAATCCTAGCAAAGTCCTTCACAAACTTCCGATAGTAACCAGCTAGTCCCAGGAAACTTCTAATCTCAGCTACAGAGTCTGGAGTGGGCCAGGATTCTACTGCAGCTATCTTCTTAGGGTCTACTGCTATTCCATCTCCAGTCACCACATGTCCCAAGAATTCTACTTTGTCTAGGAAGAAAGCACATTTGGATAATTTTCCATAAAGTTTTTCCTTCCTCAAAGTTTCCAATGCTAACCTCAAATGTTCTTCATGTTCTTCGGGAGTCTTGGAGTAGATCAAAATATCATCAATGAAGACCACTACAAATTTGTCTAGGTATGGCTGGAAAACTCTGTTCATTAAATTCATAAAAACTGCTGGAGCATTCGTCAACCCGAACGGCATCACTAGGAATTCGTAATGTCCGTTCCGGGTATTGAAAGCAGTTTTAGGGATGTCTTATTTCCTTACCCTTACTTGGTGGTAACCAGACCTCAAATCAATCTTTGAAAACACCCGAGCTCCACTCAACTGATCAAATAAATCATCTATCCTGGGCAGGGGATACTTATTCTTAATTGTTAAGGCATTTAAGGCCCTATAGTCAATACACATTCTGGTTGTTCCGTCCTTCTTGGGCACAAATAGTACTGGAGCTCCCCAAGGTGAGACACTAGACCTAATGAAACCTTTGTCTTCTAGCTCTTTGATTTGTTCATTTAGTTCTATGATCTCATTCTTGTTGATTCTGTAGGGATTCTGAGATACTGGTGCTGCTCCTAGCACTAAGTCAATGGAGAATTCAACTTCTCGGTCTGGGGGTAAGCCTGGGAGATCCTCAGGGAAGACATCTAGGTATTCTGAGATGATAGGTGGCAACTCTTCTGTTACTAGAGCTCCACAAATTTTGTTATTACCCATTTCTCTAGAACCTCTAGCAAATTCAAATTCTGGCTTGCCAGGGGGTCTGAAGATTACACTGCCTCTGTGACAGTCTATTGTGGCATGATGTTGACTTAACCAATCCATACCCAGTATAATGTCAAAACTGGGCACTGGCATTACAAGTAGTCTAGCATACAGTTCTCTTCCACATAATGTGATAGGACAATTGTTACAAGCATCACTAACCGGAATGATTCCTCCACCGGTAATGATCTTATAACAATTCCTAAGGGGTTTAGTGGTTAAACTATGCTTCATAAGAAATTCTACTGACATGAATGAATGTGAAGCTCCAGAGTCAAATAAAGTAATAGCTGGTATTGAATTTATAAGCACGGAACCTGTGATCACGTCCGCTGTGGCCTCAGCTTCTTCCAGAGTCATTGCATAAGCACGGCCTTGCTGCGGTGCACCCCTCTGTTGCTGCTGGTGCTGAGCAAAGCGTTGTTGTTGAGTTGGAAGCGGGGGTCCCCTTTGTTGTGCTGCTGGGGGCCTGGCCTGGACTGGAGCCTTTGGTGCAGCTGGGCGTCCTTGAGCAACAGGACAGTCCCTCAATTGATGTGCTGGGGAACCACAATAGAGGCAAGCACCTAGCCTCTTTCTGCAGTCTTGCCAAGTGTGGCCTGGTTTTTGGCAATAGTTGCAAGGGGGAGCTCGTTGGTTCTGTCCTTGAGCCTGGGGTGCTGGAGCTCGAGGGGGAGGACGCTGATTTTGCTGCGGAGCCCTCTGCTGTTGTTGTTGTTGAAAAGGGCGTTTGTTGGGTCCCGCATTTCCGGTATCTCTTTCTCGCTTAAGTTTGTGCCCCATGTCTCTCTCGACTCCTTGTGCCACGCTCAGGATTTCTTCATAGGTGCGAGCTCGGCTGGTGGTGACAGCAAGGCGGATATCCGGAGATAGCCCCTTCTTGAATCTTCGGGCTCTGTCCTCCGGGGTACGAACCATGTACTCCGCAAAGTGGCTTAACCTGCTAAATTCAGCAGTATATTCATCAACAGTCATGTTACCTTGTTCCAGTCTCTCGAATTGGCTTTCGAGAGCTTCCCGAGCCACTTCGGGATAAAATTTCTCCTTGAATAGCCTCTTGAAGTCCTCCCAGGTGACGTCGGGAGCAGATAGTTGGGGTTCATCTCTGAACCAGGTTCGAGCAATATCGAACAGTTGCAGGCTAGCGGATTCCACTTTGAGATCATCGGGAACCCGAGCAGTCTTCAGGAGTCTCTCGACATTCTCTATCCACTCATCAGCGTAGAGAATGCCCTCAGTTCCATAAAATTCCAGAGGCCTAAGGTTCTTGAAGTCTTTAGCACTCCCTGGCCTCTTGAGTGACGACTCCTGGGGTTTAAGAGCTTCTGAGAGGCTGGTCCGCAGAAGTGCCGTCTGTTCTTTCTGGGATTCCACTAATCCCTGGAATACTCCTATTAGCTGTGCCCCATCTAAGGTAACTGCCGGAACAGATGGGGGCGGCGGGAGTGCAAGAGTCTCGGGCACATTCGGCTCAGCTGGTTCTGATGTGCCTCCTACGGTGTTCCTGGTCTGGACCATTCTGAAAGATTAAGGGATAGGAAGATCAGAATAGAATACTTGGAAATCAAAGGCGATAGAAAAAATTGAGCAGCAATGATATCAAGAATTGAAATAAGGACGCTATACTGTGAATGAGCTTTTCCTAGAATCCTCAATTTTATTCCATACCCTGTCCTAGGGTATTACCCTATTTAAGGATAGGACCTGCATGGGCCACCATAAAAATGTGTCATGACCCGCACCCGGAAGTTCGGGCACGAGTGCGTGGGTACGTCCAGCCTACGCCGCAGAGTCGGCGGTAGTACGCTGTCTAGGTCAATCCATCTAACTAATCTAACTCATTCACAATTAACATAGGCAAGATAATAATGGGAATAGAAACTTAAAATTTGCAAACTGAAATAAATGTGACAGCAATTCAAATGTTTAATACAGAAATTCCAAATGAAATCGGGGACAAACCCGATTAAATAAGATAGAAAACAGAATAAAAGATAGCTAAAACTAGCTACTCAGCAGCAGGGGTCTCCTGGGTGGGTTCTGGCTCCTCATAGGTATCATCTGTACCCTCATAAGGACCATAATAGGTAGGGGCAAGATCCTCATCATCGCCTAAATCAACAGATCCAGTCAGGAAAGGAGCAAAGTACACAGTGCACAACAATGTTAAACTAAATATTTATGACAATTAAACATTGAATATCATGTTAAGGAAATTGCATAAAGAATGTCAATATCTCAGAGTCACAACTATAAACAGGAATATGAGAGAATAGAAGTAAATGAGCAGGAAATGAAACTACTACAATCAGCAAGAAACATAACATGACTAGAAACTATCTGTATGATACTTGTGTTTGTTTTTAGAATACTTAGTTGGCATGTAGGGGTTTATAAGGCTAATCCGGCCGTCATAAACGGCTATTATTCACGAATAATCGAGATCCGGCTGATGGACAGTCGTGTACCAATAGCTATTATTCACGACAAGGGGAAGGGTAAACTACATGCCTTTCAGTATTCTCCCACCCGATATGATAACAAGACATGGACTAATATATCCAAGACATGAAAATCCAGCATTTCTGACACTAGGTGTAATCATCAAGGGTACTAGAAAAGCAGGAATTTAATTATCACAATATAATTAGATTTAACTTGAAGTGCAGGTACTTGCCTGTTGTTTGGATCTGTTTAATTTGGTTCTTGGGGGGAAAATTCCACAGATGAGTCCAAAAGCTGAAATAGACATTACCATCATGCTCAGAAGATGTCAAATAGCTAGAAACGCCTGTCCTTGGGTCCAATTTGGAGACAAGGGCAAAAACGGCAGTTTCGGGCCAAAACGGGGTCCGCCGTTGGGCCCGCTTTGCACCGAAAAACGTGTCCGGGTCAAAAGTCTCCAAATTCACCAAACTTAGTGTCAACAGGTCAGGAACGCTGATACGAACCCAACGGAACTTCCAGATTTGGATTCCGATGAGCCGAACACAAAATCGCCCGTCGAACGGGGCCTGTGGGGCCCGCGACACGCGATTTCGTCAACGTTCTCAGAATCGAACCAAACTTGACCCACAGGACCAGCGTATCGCTACGAGTCCGATGGCGCAAGTTTCGTCTCGATCTGACGAGTGTACAAGAAGTTATGGTGAATTACAGAAATTGCGGATACGGGGCGATGTCCGCGGATACGCGTTGATTCCGGTGTGCACGCACACCCAAATCAGCTTCCGTGAAATCTCACACGTCCGTATCGACGCTGCGCACGTATCTGTGAAGACCGCACGCGACCAAGTCGTCCCGTTTGGCGGGACGTACTCGGTTCCGGGGTGAAACAGGGTCTGGTTTTTCCTGTTTTTGGATCGCGGTGTGCGATCACCACAGGACGCGATGCCCCGAACAGTTTGTCCGGACACCGAGAGGGTCATACAGGCTTCACAACGCAATTTGCGGAATTGAAAACGGAGCTACGAGGCGAAAGTTACACGTACCTGAAGGGGACCCGAAAACAGGGTCGAAATCGTGTCCGTGTCGTGTCGGACACGACACGAAGAAAAGGGGATTTAGGGTTAGGGTTTCGGGGCAGTGGCGGTCGGCCGGAGGCCTGGGCGGCGCTGGCTGGCCGGTGGTGGTCGGGGAGGGTTCGCCTGGGCGAGGCGGATCCGTCGACGGGCGGGGCGGAGCCGGAGGCCGACGGGAGGCGGCTCCAAGGCTGCTGCTGCGGTTGCTGGAGTCGCTGCGGGCGGCGGCGCCGGAGGAGGAGCGGAGCGGGGCGCCGGAGGGGGAGGCGATGGTCGGCGGGGCACGGCGAGGAAGCTGCGGCCGGTCGGCGGAGCTCTGAGGCGGCAGCGGCGGAGTAGGGTGGCCGGGGAGTCGAGGGGTCTGGGCCTTATATAGGGCGGAGGAGCGGCCGAGTCAGCCGGGAAAGGCGGGGCGGAGAGGGGAGCGTGGCGCGGTTGGCTGCGCGGAGCGGGGCCGAGCGACGCGGGCGGCCAGGCGACGTGGCCGACGCTCCGCCGGAAATCGCGCGGCTGAGCGGGTCGTGGGGCTGGGGTGGAGGCCGGGTCGGGTTCGGGGCTTAACGGGTCTGGGCAGACCCGCCCGACCCGCGAAGGAGACGGGCTGGGTTGGGCTACGGGCCGGGCCGCGGCCCACGGGCCGCGGGCCAAAAATAAAAATAAAAATAGAAATAAAATAAATAAATAATAATAAATAATTAATTAATAATTAATTAATTAGAAAAATTGTTTTTAGGCATTTAAAAATAGTTCTGAGGTCCAGAAAAATCCAGAAAAATTGTCCTAAGTCCAGTTTTCTATTTTACACCCAAAAATATTATTTTCATGATATTTTAATATTATTTATTGCCATTTAAAAATCATTTATTAATCAAAAACCTTGATTTTAATTACAGAAAATTCACAGAAAATTCCAGAAAATTGGGAAAAATCCAAGATTTAATAATTTGGAAATTCAGGGGGTTTACAAATTGTATTACAATTATCGTATTGACACCGTCGAAAAATTATGACCCTAACTGTCCCTGAATAATTAGTGAACACCGTGCGCAGTATTTATTAAATAATAAATACGGTGACCCGTATCACCTGCAGAATCAGACCCTGACCCTGCCCAGGCTCATTCCCACAGCCCAGGACATTTCCCCAGCATTTTCCCTCAATTCTGTGAATTTTAGTAATTTTTAGAACCAGGTGATTTTCCAGACAAATTGCATAATTGCGCAAATTCCCAATATTTGGACTTTTATGCAATTTATGAAAAGTCAAGGGTTTTTATGCAAAAATTTCCATGTGAGGTGGCAACACCTCATTGGTTATTGAATAGGTGGAGTAGGACCCACAAAATATCAGATTATTATCCATAATTATCTGAATTAGATATTAATTAATTAAATTACTAAAATACCCTAAACATTTAAACTAATTACATTTATGTCTTAAACCCTAATCCTATTTAAACCCTACCCAGCCCCATTCCCGACTACACACCACCGCCCCTCCGACCACCCTCCGGCCACCGGACCGCCGCCGACCACTTCGCCACATCCCCCTCTCCCCTCCGGCCAACTGCCTCCCTCCCTGGCCGCCTGCTCCGCCGTGGCGAGCCACCGCAGCATCCTCCCCTCCCTGCCCGACAGCAGCCTCCCCGACCTCCGACCGCCCACCACCGCCGCCCTAGCCGTCGTGGACCTCCGCCACCGACCTCATCCGCTCCGCCGTGACCTCCTCTACCCAACCACCACCGCCACACCTCCCCACGACCACCGTCCTGGCCGGTAGCTCCCCCGCAGCCTCCTCCCCGACTTCGCCTCCAAAGCACCACCACCACTCCCCGACGCTTCCCACCGCCACTCCGGCCACCCCTGACCACCTCCACCCACCCCGACCTGTTCGCCACCTCCTCCTCCACCACCCCGACAGCTTGCACCGCCGCCCCCGCCACCGCACGCGGCGCTACAGCTGCCGCAAGCTGCTGCTGCTGCTGCCGCTGCTGCTAGCAGCTACTGCTGCTGTGGTTGCTCCTCCGGCCGGCCGCCGTCGACTCCGCCGCCGACCTTCCGCCGACGACTCGCCGTGGACCCCACCTGCCACCTCGTCAGGTAAAAATACGCTATTATATACGTATTTATATATATATATGTATATGTATGTATATATGTATATATATTTATATATATATATGTATATTAATATATATGGTTATATATATTATATATTAATATATATTATATAAATACTGTATAAATACAGTATATTATATGCATTATTATTATTATTATTATTATCATTATTGTTATTATTATTTGTATATATTTTATATATATGTATATATATATGTATATTAAATATATATTTCTATGTATATATATATATGATATATATTTCTATGTATATATATATGTATATATATATATCAATATATATATATATATTATTATTATTATTATTATTCAGTATTTAATAAAAATAGTATATATTTTATATATATATATATATATATATATATATATATATTTTGTTCATTTTACATATATATATGTATTTTGTGTATATATATAAATATGCATTTTTTATTTCTGTTTTTCCTTACTTATAAATACATATATATTTATATATATATAATTATAATATATAATATGTATACTATATATATCATATATATATAACATATTTGTATATGTTATATAAATTCTACTATAATGTATATATGTATACTATGCACTCTTTTTCTTTTATTTTTTTTCTGCACTTAATTTCCTGCACCTATTTATATAAATATATATCTATATATATATATATATTATCTATATGTACATAATATAACATATTATTAATATGTTATATTTATACTATGTATTATTATTAATAATAAATAATATTGCTGATAATACAGCTTATATTTATATGTATATTTTAAATACTTGCACTGTCTTTAAGTTCATATATTATTATATATATATATAAACAGTGGTCACCTATAGACCCTGATAATATTATTATAAATACTGTATAACAGTGGTCACATATAGACCCTGGTAATAGTGCTGGATATTACATCACTTATATTTATATTTAAATTCCTGCAATGTCATTTTCTTTTTATATATATTATATTATCTATATATATATACTATACAGTACATAGATATATACGTATTTAATTTCTGCCCTGTCATTTCAATTTATCTATATATATATCAGTGGATATACCCTGATTATTATTTATTATATATTTAGCAGTGGATATACCCTGCTACTATTATATATAATACCTGCATTTGTTTGTTCTTCATATACTATATATATTATATCTATATATATACATACTATATATATAGATCTATATTATATATGTGTATATAAGTATATATATATACTTTATATTACAGACTTGATATTTACGAACCCTGTCTATTTTAAACAGAAACCACCTTCAGCACAGCCAGTGACCCCCTATCACCAGCAACCTTAAACCTGACTGCAAGATCAGGTTATCAACACTATCAGGGAGTAGGCAAGTATACCTTGCCAAGTACTGTTTAAATTCTCAATATTGTATATGCTCTTATTTCTGTATTTCATATACCATGATTACCTGAGACTGCCTTGGGTACAGTCAGTTGATATGTTGACATTTAAAATCATATTACGGACTCACCAACAATTATGAGAGTATCCTAATATTCTCCTAGACCCTATCACGGGAACACGCAACATGGTTGTAATGCATATTGGGATGCGAGCTGTGTATTTGATTTGCTACCAATACGTGTGACCCGCATCACGGATTAGAATAATGCAGGAAATTACGACTTGACATTTAGTTACATTGGGTGGGGAGAACGACTAAAATACGTATGGGACACCCACCTCTTTACCATGTGCCGCACTCGACGGAGTGATACGGATGATATAGATATGTATTCTTGTGACCATTCTCATCGTAGATGGAAAATTGTATAGTGCCCTTGAACGGGGGCATATGTGGCATATACTAGCCTGTCACTACAGATTGGTGAATTACGTCAGCATATGTCTAGCCACACATTTCCCATACGTATTAGGTTGTCTCAAATTGTATTTCACATAGATGGTTAGCACCCTGTATTTATTTTATTCAGTAATTTCTATTCAGTATTTACATACTTGGCATGTTATTTTCTTGTATCTTGTTACGTCCCTCTGAGGACCTGGTTCCCTGACCAGGTTTAGCTGAGACATTCCACCCCACAGTACCTGGACCTGGACTGGAGTCTGGACATGCCCTTGAGATGGAGTCAGAGGAGATGACGTCAGAGTCTACCTGAGTGCACCTGGAGTTGGAGCTACATACAATTTGAGGATGTTGTGCTAGTTTATCTTATTTCACTCCTGGTTACTTTTTGTAGTGGGATTGTTCCCACCTGACTTTATCTGGGTTGTATATGACATTTCAGATATAGCATCTATATATTCAGCATTTTCCCTGTTATTCTTGTGGATGAGATAGATTTACCTATATTTAGACTTGTAGTATTTTAGGACAGCGTAGCACATCACTTCGGGTCCATTAAATTGGGTAATCCCTTAGTGACGTGTCAGCTGGCCAGTGACACGTGGCCTAGTTCCGTATATTTTTGGCACTGGGGTGTGACACTAGACTTGCCACCTGCATTGGAGGGAGTGCACAACGTGTTTCATGTGTCGCAGTTGAGATGATACGTGGCAGATCCTAGTCATGTATTGGATCACTCAGAGATAGAGGTGGGCCCTACTCTTAGCTATCCAGAGCAGCCAGTTGAGATTCTGGATCGGAGAGAGAAGGTGCTGAGAAAACAGACTATTCCTTTGGTACACGTCGCATGGAGGCATCACTCTCCGGGGGAGTCTACCTGGGAGAGAGAGGATGACATGCGAGAGCGTTATCCATATTTGTTTGTACCTTGAGGTATGTTATTTTCTAGTTATGTTCTGTTCATTAGTTAATTGTGATTCTTTAGTTCTGTTCTGTGATTTTCTGGGGGTAGTTTTCATCTTTAAATTTTGAGGACGAAATTATTTTAAGGAGGGTAGACTTGTCACTACCACATTTTAGGAAAAAGGGTATTTTAGTAATTTCCTATTTAAATAAATATTGTACATGGTAGATAATTTTTGTTGTATTATTTAATTGTTGTTGGATATTATTTAATTATTTTGGACTTATTTTAGTAGACCCAACTAGTTTAGTTTGGACCCATGGACCAACATGAATTAAATAGTTAGATTTGGCCCATTTAGAAAGCCCATAGTTAAGGAGATGGATTAAATTAATTAAATGATTAGACTAGAAGCTTCCTTCCTTAATTATTTCTTCATGAGAGGCCCCAAGGGGTACATTGGACATTTTATAATTGCTTGGGAGAGGGGCAAGGCCGGCCTATTAAAAGAGGGGAGAAATTTTTCTCTCCTCTCATTCTCATTCCAAATCTAGATCAAGAATTCCCCACTCCCAAATTCTTTCCATTCCCATTCCAATTCCCCACCAAATTCATTCCAAATTCTTCCCAATTCATCATTAGAAAGTTAAGAAGCAAGGATCTAGAAGGAGGAAGCAAGGATCTACAAAGAGGAGCAAGGATCTACAATTTGGAAGCAAGTTCATCTCAATTGGAGGTTTCATTGGGAATCCATCTCCCAATAGGTATAATTCAGTTTTTTCCATTAAAATAGCTTCTAAATCTGAGATTTAATCATGTAAAATCAACCTATATGTATGTACTACCCATAGGAATTTGTTTTGTGTTCATAGGAGACCCATGGAGAAAGTTATGGTGCTTTTTGTGTCAATTTTGTTGGAATTCCGAATTTACATTTTATTGTGTGTGTCAATTGATCTTATAGATCAATTGGGCATGTGCTTATGTGTTTAGAGCTTGTGTCGTGTCCATATTCGGGTACATGTGGTTCGTATCCCAACTATTTGGTGATACGTGTCATTTTGGGGGTTTTCCCTCCGACACGGGGCTTTGAACATGTCGTATTTTGACACGGACACATAGATCTACTTTTGACACTTTGATTTGTTCATAAATATTATTTGTGACTTATTTGTGTCCTTTGGGGTACATTTGGTTGTGTGTTGGACTCGTGTCACATGTGTATCCTAGATCTAGTGGGATACGGTGTGAAACTTTCCAATTTGGTGTGTTTATGTGTAGATCTAATTATTTATGCTTTAAATTCTTTATTTATAATTAGTAAATATATATAGATATTATATATTATTTTAGTGTATTTATTATGGTATTTATTGTAGCATAGATCTATATATTTTTATGTGTTCTAATGTGGTGTATAAATATATGTATGTAGCTTTCTTGCATGCAATTATATATGTACTTATGTTAATAACATAAATTATACATAAATGTTTTATAACATATATTTATGTGTTTAAATGTGTAATTATATTATTTATAATTATTATATATTTAATTGTTAATTTAATGAATGTATTTTGTGTGTGCTTCTAGCCATGTTAAAATATGTACATTAATATGTGCAATGTGTTTTGTAACTATTAGTATTTGATTGTGTAAGTTATGTGTATATGTATATATAAGTATATATATTATTAATTGTTTTATATATGTATATATATATATTGATTTATATATATATATATATAGTTATATATTATATATTTCTTTTGGCGACAGCAATTTTTTATGACAGTTTCTGTCATTAATATACCGTGGGCAGCAGCAGCCGCTGTAGCTATTAATGACAGTCCTGTCATTAATAGCAGCGGGCGGGATTTAGACAGCGGTAATTGCGACAGTTTTCTGTGACAGTTGTTTAATTGTCACCGATTGAGCAGCAGTGGTTTATATATAGAGTTTCTGCGACAGATTTTCTGTGACAGTTGAGACTGTCACTATAAGCTGTTTTATTTAATTTGTATTTTTAGCTCACTGTTTTCAGTGACATTTTGGCAGATTTAATTTATATATTATATATTATATTTGTGTATATATATATATATATGTATATATATAGGTATTTTGTGAGGTATAATACTAATAATAATATATTATTTTATTTGTATAAATATTGGTTTGTATATACAATATTTAGAGTGTGCATTAATTGTATTATTAGTATACTTTGTGTGGGTACCAATTTGGGATTTAATTTTGATTCCTAAATTGTTGTATTTTATTTTCTATATTATTTATAGATTTCTTGTGAGGTTGACCTTGGTTTGACCATGTTTGACTTTAGTTGACTTTAGAGTTGACCATAGTTGACTTTTGACTTAGAATTTATTTATTGACCTAGAAGTTGACTAGTTTGACTTGTTCTCTTTCCGGGACCTTGTATTAATGTGGTATTCTATATCTAGGTCTTCGAGGTACCGAGTCAGACATCTGTGAGACTGTTCTTTGGACTTCAGGCGAGTACATTCTCTGATAGTTTCTCATTTATGATATCCTCTATGTTCGTTGTATCTAGTGTAGATATACATGTTTCTCTTGACACTATGGTTACACGGATTGGTATATCCGAATCTCGTCATGAGATGTTATTTCTTGGTATATGATGTATATGGTGCAAGTATTGTTTCATTGGTTATCTTGTACATGTACAGACACCGATTTTCGGGAGGAGTCGCTCTCTTCTTGGGAAATCTAGTGCCATAGCATACCGTGGTTGGATCTATTATACCAGTCGGGGGTGGGGAGTATTAGTATAGATATGTGATCAAATCCCTATTGAATAAAGTATTGGTAAGCGAATAGTGTTGATCATGCACCGCACGTATGATTAGCCAGGCCGCATTGTATCTTGCCCAAGCCGATCACATGTTAAGCTAGTACTCACACACTTAGTCAATAGTATTATTGTTTCATTGGCATATTGTTCATTATTGTATTTCTTTCCAGTATTTACTTATTGTCTATATATCTCTTGTATCTATTTTGTGCATCTTGTTTATCCACAGCTATTTACTGTTACATAGTTTTTATCATGGATTAGAACTGCTGTTAGAGATGTACTCTGCTCCTTTCCTGACTGGATATATTTTTCCAGATAACACTGAGGAGTACCCTACCTATTATGGACCCCAGGATGTTGTGGGTTTAGATTCGGAGACCCTGGCTCAAGAGGGACTTATCCCAACTGAGACAGTTGACCCTGGAGTTGTAGCTTTGTAGCTCTGTAGTATTCTTTTGTACTGGATTTGTCTCCAGCTTATTTTGTTGTTCTTCAGACTCATTGATGTATTATTTTAAACTCATGAGTTGTATGGTGACTATTCTATTCCTATCTGATTCGTGTTCATTCTATCTTAGTTCTGTGATTGAGTATACTATCATTATTGGTGTTCATTATATTAGATAGATTATCTAGACAGCGTTCTACCGCCGATTCTGCGGCGTAGGCTGGGCGTTGTTTCCGACTAGTATCCTTACATCGGGTATGGGTCGTGACACTGAGGCATCGTCAGAAGTTTTTTCTGCCACATCATGGACGGGAGACAGAGTTTTACGCGTAGAGCGCGAAGGTTGCGCAGCTACAACCTGGTTGGTCGGAGAAATCGGAGAGTCGGCAGGAATGGTAGGGGATGTCCTGGGCATCCAGACCTTACGCAGTTTCCTGTTGTCTTGGACAGAGAGAGAGTGAGAGCTACCCCCTGCTCGAAGCATATCTTTGTAGGCGGACTGGTCGAACTGGACGACCAAGGTCTTCTTCATGGATCCTACTGATACTACATCGTGTTGAGCAATTGCTTTCTTGTCAGATAAGAAAGAGGTTCCCAGCAGAGTCGCCATCTTGTGTTTGATAATAAACGAAAGAAATAAAATAAGGTTTATACGAAACCCTCTCTTTGGTTTACAAACAAGAAGTACAATTAATCCTATACGAGGATGTCAAGTACAAATTTTAATCTGGGTAAAAAAATTGCTATAGGAGTCTGATCTGCAGTTGATCACTTTGTCCCTTGGACCACACGATGATGAAGAAGTGCTGTAGAAGACGGAGAAGCTTCAAAGATTGCAAAGGGGAGTGGATGCTCGATGCCAAAGTCGTTGATCCCTGCTCTCTGTCTGTGCTCTGGATTCTTCTCTCTACGTTCTCCAAGTTTTTGACATTTTTCTGACCTTTCGACCCCTGACCTCTGTCAATAGAGGTCTCTATTTATAGGGTTTTAGTGACAGTAATTATCCAGTCGGCGTAGAAGCTGGGCAGTGGAGAGTATGGCACTTTTTATGCGGCGGTTACAATAACCGCTACCCACGTATAAATGATCTTCTGAACCTGCATGTGACGCGTATCCCATTAAGAGATAATGCGTATAACTGCTGCGAAGATCACGGCATGAAAGCCACGTAGGTAGCTGTCCCTCGCGTAGAAAAGGTTGGCGTAGAAGCTAATAACTGTCACCATGGCGTAGAAGCCGAGTAGTTGTCAAATTGGCGTAGAAGCCAAGTAGGCGTGGAAGCCCAGTAGGCATAGAAGCCCAGTAGGCGTAGAAGCCTGATGCTGCATGGGTAGGTAGCTAGCGTAAAAGATAGCCGATCCTCCTTTCTTGACTGAGGTCTTGAGCTAATTCTGGACCAAATAGCCTTATTATGCACCAATGCAAAATGTAGCCTGAGTTGGCGTATTCTGGGAGATAGCATACGCCGTACTCCTTATAGCTAAAAATAGCCCGGTTGGCGTATTCCAAGGAGGTAGCGTACAGCGTGCTCCCATAGCTGAAAATAGCCTAATGGCGTAGTGTGCAAAGGTGATGATGTGGACGTATTAGTCGTAATGGTGGCTCGCCCAGTCTTTAAAAATATAACCAAATCTCATGCATTAAATGCAGAGATCTGCCCCCATCCTGCGTATTAACTGTAGAGACGTGCCTCGAGCTCTGTACGAAGAGCAGCTTTTGACGTGGCAGTCCGTTTGTCTTCTGCGGAGCGTAAAAGCTTGTGTCTGCCTGTGTAAAACTAGGCAACCTATTCCCTCGTATGCGTAAAAGTAGTTTATACCAAGGAAATGTCACTAAACGACGGTTTGGGTCTCTGTGCCGCACCATCATTACAGCCGTCGTCTGGATAGTCGTGCAGTACTCTTTGTCAGGAGTCAGGTTCACTGCACGATCTGACAGGTTCATTCGAGGAATACGAAGCGTTCCTCGTACGCTTTCATGTTGCATTAGAAGCGGATAAGTTTTATGCCATAAAGGCGATCTAACAACCTTTGTACGCTGAGGCAGCCTGTAAACACTGCCTTACGCGGGTAGTTTTGGAGCAATTTTTATGCTGCACTAGCGATAAAGCTCTGTTTGTACGCCGATGGTTCTAGAGTCATGTCTTACGCCACATAGCACTGAAATACTACGTATAACTCTTCAGCGTATTTTTCATGCTTCTACAAGCACGACCTCGTGCTCGGGTTCTGGTACTGCTCCAATGTCTGCTCTTGTCCCGTATATCTCGGGATAGATTCCTCAGCTATTCCTAGGGACATAATCCGGATCCAGGTCCTCAGGGGACATAGCAAGGTACAAGAATAACTCAAGCCAAAATAAATGCAGTACAATAATAAATAAATCAACAGGGTAAACTATGTAACCAGCTATATGATATGCAAGTGAGAGCATCACTAGAACTCAGGCTGAGACAACTACAAGCTCTGTGTCGGGGAGCCAGTTGCAGTGATATCATATAGGAGCCTAGCTCGGCGTGGCTATGGTACCGTAATAATATAATCAACCTGTAGCCTGTGTGTCTCTCCCCGCCCAATGTAATAACATGTCTCATGTCCATGACATGCAAGATCATGACCTCTAGCTGATGCAACGAGTCATAATGATAGCCAAGTATATGTATAAAGTCTATGTCACAAGTCTTGTAGCCTATAAAGAATCACCATGAATAACTCAGAAGATTATGTCGCATGAATAGTGTCAGGTGTCCTATGGTATGACGTACTTGATAATGCAAGCACGAAGATATATAGGGTCGCGATATCAATATCTAGTGACGTTACACGACTCCGTGTACGACGTCGACACCCGAATATTATTCGGACATTAAGCAACGTCTCACGGTCCTGGGTTGACTATGCACATCACAGAAGTATATATATATGAATAACTCAAGAAACAATATCAGATAACTACTGCAAGTTTGGCAAGGTACACTTGCCTGGGGGTTGGATTCCAACAGCTGCTCTGGTATCAGTGGGATCTGCAGGTATTCCTCCGGTTGCTGAAATAAACACTATTATCAGGTATAGAAGATAGCAAATAGCTAGAATTGCCTGTCCATAAGTCCAATTTGGACACAGGGGCAAAATTGACCGTTTCTGGTCAAAGTGGGGTCCACATGTGGCCCACTTCGTACCGAAAAATGTGTCAGAGACAAAGTTCTCCAAATTCGTCAAACTTAGCGTCTACAAGTCAAGAACGACAATACGAACCCAACGGAATATCCAGAACTGGATTCCGATGAGCCGATCACAAAATCGTTCGTCAAGTAGAGCCGTGGGGCCCATGATACGGGATTTTGTCGACGTTCTCAGAATCAAACCAAACTTGGGTCACAGGACCAGAAAAATACTACGAGTCCGATGGCACAAGTTTTGTTTCAAAACGACGAGCACACACAAAGTTACAACGAGTTTCAGAATAGGGCAGATACGGGGCGTTGTCGACGGATACACGTTGATTCCGGTGTGCACGCATATCCAAATTAACTTTCGCAAAATTCCACACGTCCGTATTAATGGCGTGCACCTTTCGGTGAAGTTCACACACGACCAAGTCGCCTCGTTTAGCGGGGCGCACCAGTTCCGAGAAAATTTGGGTTTTAAAGGACCAAGTTTTTGGCTATTTTCACCCGCGAATAAAACACAACACACAGCACAATAAATTGAACAAAAATAGGATTTTAAAACTAGTTCATATGGTCTAAATTTTTGTTCAAGTGGATTTTGAAAACAGTTAACAGGTTGCACGCAAAATGGTCGTGAACTTGCGAGTTTGGGACGAATTCTGAATTTTCAGAATTTGGGTTTATTTTCCTATTTTTGCGTCGTGGTTTACGACCGACACAGGACGCGATACCCTAAACGAGTTACAAGGGTATCGAGAGGGTCACGCAGGGTACTCGCACGAGTCGACAGAACAGAAAACGAGAGGACGAGGAGAGAGAAAACCTCACCTGAGTAGGGCGTCAAAAACGACCGAAATATGCGTACGCGAGGGCAGGGCGCGGCGCGGCGGTGGCGTAGCTCGGGGTACTGCTGGGGTCATTGCTGTCGGCGGTGGAGCTTCGGCTGCCGGGGTTGTTGCTGGGGAGGTCGCAGAGGCGGCCGAAGCGCGGTGGAGGCGGAGACCGAAGCGGCGGAGGAAGGGGTTTGGCGGTGGTGGCTGCGATGTAGTGCTCGGGTCCTTAAATAGGGAAGGGGAGAGGGAGAGTGGTGGAGCGGGGGGACGCGGGGTCGTGGGGCGGGGTCGTGGCCGGTGGAGCGGGGAACGGGGCCGGCGGAGGCGCGGTCGTGGCCAGGAAATGCTGGACGGGACAGGGGATCGTGTGAGAGAGGGGAGCGGGTCGTTATCGGGTCGGGTCGGGTCTTTATCCGATCCGACCCGTTAGGTTAGGGTTCGGTTTAAGTTGGGTCGGGTTCGGTTCAGTTGGGCCGGCTTCAGCCCGGTTCAACCTGGTTATTAAAAATGGGGTTTTTAGCAATTTTAAAATAGTTTTTGAGCTCAATAAATTCCAAAAAATTATACAACATCCAATAATTAATAATACACCCAAAAATATAATTTTTGTAATATTTATTAATTATTTTAATCCATAAAATATTAATCCCTGAAGGACATTTTTAATAATTAATTAAAAATTACCGAAAATTTTAGAAAACTCCTTTTTTTAAAAATTTAAAAAAATAGGGTGTTACAATCTACCCACCTTAAAAGAATTATGTCCTCGCAATTAAGAAAGCATAACCAGTCAAAAGAGATGACGCGGCTGCAAAAAATGTTTGAAAGCATGACACAAGAAAGAATCATGATCGAGAAAAATCGAAGAGAAAGGGGTGAGGATCAAGCAGAACACATAGGAAAATATTTTCCTCGATAAGTAATTCAAGAGTAAAGGAATCTGGATAGAGCAAAATCTGCAGCTTGGGTATCATGTACTAACAAATTCAAAATACTAGGTTTAATGCTAAGGAAATGATCTAACAGGCACGTGTTAAAGCAATGCTAAAAATAGATATCTATGAATAACTCAAATCTTACGCGCATTCGCTACTCTACGAGTCTGTGCGTCCTCTATGGTCATCGCAAAAGCTTGTCCGCGTCCTTATGGCGGTGTCCTCTGCTGTTGCTGGGCTTGCTCTGAAAAAGTGCTGTCTGGGTTGCCAAAGGTGGTCTCGGTACTGGTAAAGCTTATCGATTTACCATTAGTGCTCCATCTCTATGCTTAGGACAATCTTTGGCTAAATATTGGTTAGACTCGCAAATCAAGCATAATTCCAATTACGTCTACACTCGTTCTCAATATGGTCTCGCTTGCGACAATATTGACAGATAGAAAGTACTTGCGGAGATGCTCTGGGTGGCTAGTGCATGTGAGACCTCTTTGGTAATTTCTCCTTGTGGTGCTCTAGCTGGTGCTGATGTAGCTGGTTGATGAATCATCAATGCTTTCTCTCGTCGTTCAGGGCAATCCCTTACCAAATGCTGTTTGGATCCGCAAGCTAAACATAATCACAATCTGAGTCGGCATTTGTTAGCGAGATGGCCTACCTTGCCACAGTAGTGATAAGTAGGAAGGACTAGTGCTAGTGGAGTAATTACTCTCTGTGGTGGATTCATCTGTGGTCGCTTTGCAGCTCTTTCCTATTATGCTTGGTCTGGTGTTAATGTATGCGGACGCTTTTGGCTGGACTCTCTCCTAATGATGCACTCCATGGGTCGTGTTGCAGCAAGAACGTCCGGGTCTAAAGTAGTTGCAACGGAACTGATTAACTTCTGTAGCTCAGAGCTAAGTCCGTCAAAGAACTTCTCCACTTGACTTTGTTGGGCTTCTTGATGAACCTTCTATTGAGCTTGCATCATTGCGTAGAACATTTGAAACATATGTTGTCCGTCCATAAGTTGTCCTAGTGGAAAAGTAGGCATCGGTGGAGTAAACTGTATCGATGGTGGAATGTCATCTTGCTGGATTCTCGTGGCATGCTGACTTGCTTGACTACATTATTGAGCTGATTGACCTTCACCTACTAGTGTCGCTCCCTCGTCGTAGGTGACAACTGTAACTTGTGTTCCCGCGGGAGTCTCGTCGCATGCTTGTGAATCCATTACTCTGCATCCAAAATAAACTATGAGAAGCGTACAGAAGAATCAAGGCAGGATGCAAGTCAATTATTTTGAAGTCGATATAGAGGTCAAGAACGAATCAATCAAGTGGATGAGATCCTATAACTTATCCTATCTTTATCGCAGGCTTGCTCGGTCTCTTCGTTGAAACCAACAAAATTTAGTCGTAGACCTGCATGGGCCACCACAAAAACCATGTCACGCCCCAGTCCCAAAATACCGAGAGATTGGACACGTGGCAATGGCCAACATCACACACTAATGGACAAATCCAATTTAATAGACCCATCAAGGTGTACTTAAGCTGTAATACAATAACATGGGCAACGGTACTAATCTCATCCATAGAAATAAATATAATCAATATCAAAAATATAAAGCAATATCAAGTCTCAATAAAGTATCTCGGGGAACAACCCGAGAATAAGTTTGTTACAATATTTCAATAGACATGAAATAAAGTAACTAGAAACAGAAATAACTGAGTATGTAAAGCCAATACTCAGGAGAAATCCTCTGGCACGACCTCGTCCTCGGGTTCTGGTACTGCTCCAATGTCTGCTCCTTTCCCGTATATCTCGGGATATATCTCCTCAGCTATACCTGGGGACATAATCCGGATCCAAGTCCTCAGGGGACATAGCAAGGTACAAGAATAACTCAAGCTAAAATAAATGCAGTACAATAATAAATGAATCAACAGGGTAAACTATATAACCAGCTATATGATATGCAAGTGAGAGCATCACTAGAACTCAGGCTGAGACAACTACAAGCTCTGTGTCGGGAAGCCGGTAGCAGTGATATCATGTAGGAGCCTAGCTCGGCGTGGCTACGGTACCGTAATAATATAATCAACCTGTAGCCTGTGTGTCTCTCCCTGCCCAATGTAATCACACGTCTCATGTCCATGACACGCAAGATCATGACCTCGAGCTGATTCAACGAGTCATAATGATAGCCAAGTATATGTATAAAGTCTATGTCATAAGTCCTGTAGCCTATAAAGAATTACCGTGAATAACTCAGAAGATTTTGTCGCATAAATAGTATCAGGTGTCCTATGGTATGACGTACTTGATAATGCAAGCACGAAGATATATAGGGTCGCGATATCAATATCTAGTGACGTTACACGACTCCGCGTACGGCGTCGACACCCGAATATTATTCGGACATTAAGCAACGTCTCACGGTCCTGGGTTGACTATGTACATCACAGAAGTATATATATATATATGAATAACTCAAGAAACAATATCTGATAACTACTGCAAGTTTGGCAAGGTACACTTGCCTGGGGGCTGGATTCCAACAGCTGCTCTGGTATCAGTGGGATCTGCAGGTATTCCTCCGGTTGCTGAAATAAATACTACCATCAGGTTCAGAAGATATCAAATAGCTAGAATTTTCTTTCCATAAGTCCAATTTGGACACAGAGGCAAAATTGACCATTTTTGGTCAAAGTGGGGTCCACATATAACCCACTTCGCACCGAAAAATGTGTCAGAGACAAAGTTCTCCAAATTCGTCAAACTTAGTGTCTATAAGTCCAGAATGACGATATGAACCCAACGGAATGTCTAGAACTGGATTTCGATGAGCTGATCATAAAATCGTCCGTCAAGTGGAGTCGTGGGGCCCACAATACGGGATTTTGTCAACGTTCTCAGAATCGAACCAAACTTGGGTCACAGGACCAGAAAAATACTACGAGTCTGATAGCACAAATTTCGTTTCGAAACGACGAGCACACACAAAGTTACAAAGAGTTTTAGGACAGGGCCGATACGGGGCATTGTCGACGGATACGGGTTGATTCCAGTGTGCACGCACATCCAAATTAACTTCCATGAAATCCCATACGTCCGTATTAACGGCGCACACCTTTCGGTGAAGTTCGCACACGACCAAGTTGCCTCGTTTAGCGGGGCGCACCCAGTTCTAGGAAAAATTGGTTTTAAAGGACCAAGTTTTTGGCCATTTTCACCCTCGAATAAAACACAACACACAGCACAATAAATTAAAAAAAATAGGGTTTTAAAACTAGGTCATATGGTCTAAATTACTGTTCAAGTGGATTTTAAAAATAGTTAACAGGTTGCACGCAAAACAGTCGTGAACTTGCGAGTTCGGGACGAATTCAAAATTTTCAGAATTTAGGTTTATGTTCCTGTTCTTGCGTCGCGGTTTACGACCGACACAGGATGTGATACCCCGAACGAGTTGCATGGGTATCGAGAGGGTCACGCAGGGTACTCGCACGAGTCGACAGAACAAAAAATGAGAGGACAAGGAGAGAGAAAACCTCACCTGAGCAGGGCGCCAGAAAGAACCGAAATACGCGTACGCGAGGGCGCGGCGCGGCGGTGGCTGAGCTCGGTGTACTGCTGGGGTCGTTGCTGCCGGCGGTGGAGCTTCGGCTGCCAGGGTCGTGGGTCTCACGGAGGTGGACGAAGCGCGGTGGAGGCGGAGATCGGAGCGGCGGGGGAGGGGGCTTGGCGGTGGTGGCTGGGGTGTAGGGCTCGGGTCCTTAAATAGGGAAGGGGAGAGGGAGAGTGGTGGAGCGGGGAGGGGGGCGCCGGGTCTTGGGGCGGAGTCGTGGCCGGTGGAGCGGGGAGCGGGGCCGACAGAGGCGCGGTCGTGGCCGGGAAACGCGGGGCGGGGCGGGGATCGTGTGAGAGAGGGGAGCGGGTCATTATCGGGTCGGGTCGGGTCGGGTCGGGTCCGGATTCGATCCGACCCGTTAGGTTAGGGTTCGGTTTAAGTTGGGTCCGGTCCGGTTCAGTTGGGCTGGGTTCAGTCCGGTTCAACCTGGTTTATTAAAAATAGAGTTTTTAGCAATTTAAAAATAGTTTTTGAGCCCAATAAATTCCAGAAAAATTACACAACATCCAATAATTACACAACATCCAAAAAAATTACACAACATGCAGTGAGTCATAATGATAGCTATGCATATGTAATATCTATGTCATAAATCATGTAGCCTATACAGAATCACCACGAATAACTCAGAAGATTCTGTCTTATGAATAGTGTCAAATGTCATATGGTATGACGTACTTGATAATGCAAGCACAAAAATATATAGGGTCACGATATCAATCTCTAGTGAAGTTACACAACTCCGCATACGGCGTTGACACCCGAATCTTATTCGTCCGCTAAGCAACGTCACACGGTCTTAGGTTAAGCATATATATCACATAAATAAATCAAGATAATATTATAAAGCATGTACTGCAAGATTGGCAAGGTACACTTGCTTGTGGTTTGGTTTCCAACAGTTGCTCCTGTAACAGCAAGATCTTCAGGTACTCCTCTGGATGCTGAAATAAACACTACCATCATTCTCAAAAGATATAAAATAGCTAGGATTGCCTGTCCATAAGTCCAATTTGGACACAGGGGCAAACTTGACAGTTTCTAGTCAAAGTAGGGTCCACATGTGGCCCACTTCGTACCGAAAAATATGCCAGAGACAAAGTTCTCCAAATTCGTCAAACTTAGTGTCTACAAGTCCAGAATGATGATATGAACCAACAGAATGTTCATAACTGAATTCCGATGAGCCGATCACAAAATCGTCCGTCAAATGGAGCCGTGGGGCCCACGATACGGGATTTTGTCAACGTTCTCAGAATCGAACTAAACTTGGATCACAAGACCAACATATCGCTACGAGTCCGATGGCACAAGTTTTATTTTGAAACGACGAGCACACATGAAGTTACAACGAGTTTCAGAACAGGGCCGATACGGGGCGTTGTCGACGGATATACGTTGATTCTGGTGTGCACGCACATCCAAATCAACTTTCGTAAAATCTCACACATCTGTTTTGACGATGCGGACCTTTCGGTAAAATTTGCACACGACCAAGTTGCCTTGTTTAGCGGGGCACGCCCAATTTCGAGAAATTTTAGGTTTGTTAAAGACCAAGTTTTTGGTCAATTTCACCCACGAAATAATTATAATCTACAACACAATAAATTAAACTAAAATAGGGTTTTAAAGCTTGGTTATATGGTCTAAATTACTGTCTAAGAATTTTAGAAATAATTAACAGGTTGCACGCAAAACGGTCGTGAACTTGCGAGTTCGGGACCAATTTTTTATTTTCAGAAATAGGGTTTTTTTCCTATTTTTGCGTCGTGGTTTGCGATCGACACAGGACTTGATACCCCAAACTATTTGCATGGGGTTTGAGAGGGTCACGAGGTCTACGTGTAGGATTCGACAGAACATAAATTGGATCGATGTACAAGGAGATACAAGACTGGGAAGGGGCATACCTTACTGTTGATTTTTTTGTGACAGGGGCGGCGCAGCGGGCACGGTGGCAGCGGCGGCGTTTATTGAGCTGCTGGCTGTGGTGGCTGCTCAGCTGCTAGGGTCGGCGGGGGAGTCTCATTGCCAGAGGATCTCGTCGGCCGGAGGGTCGTTGCGAAGGCGTCGTCGACAAGAGAGACGGTGGCCGAGGAGTCGGGATCGTCGGGTTGCGGTGGAGTGCTACGGCTGCGGGGGTTTTATCACCGGAGCGGCGGAGGCTGGTGGAGAGCTCGGGGTTCGCCGGAGGTCGGAGGGTCGAGTTCGAGCTCGCGGAGATGATGGCGAAGGATGGTCAGTGATGGCTGTGATGGAGTGGTGGTGGCAACGGTGGTTGTGAAGGGGGTGATCAGTTTTATAGTGGGCGATCGTTTGGTCGGCGGGGAGGAGGCGAGTAGGCAGTGGTTAGGTAAGTCAGAGCGATGGGGAGATGGGGCATCAGCGGCTGAATGGCGGCCGCGGCATCGGTTTCAATCAGGGTAACCCTACGGTTATTGTAGCAGTAACGGGTAGGCGGGTTCGGGTCGGGTTTTGGGGTCCGGATCCGACCTGATCCAATAAGGTTTGGGTCGGGTACAGGTTAGCGGGTCGGATCTAGATCCGACCCGATCCAATAGGGTGGGTTTAGGGGTTCGGTATATTTAGGATCGGTTTGGTTTGGTTCAATCCGGTTTATTTCGGTTTAATCTGGTTTAATTAAAACTTATGTTTTTAGGTATTTAAAAATAGTTTTAGGGTCCAATAAATTTCAGAAAAATTATACTATGTTTAATTCTTTATTTTACACTCAAAATATTATTTTTATAATATTTTAATATTTAATAAAATCACAAAAATTATTTAATACCAGAAAATATTTATTTTAATTATTTAAAAATCACAAAAAAATCCTTAAATTTTATTTTTAATTTTCTGAAAAATTTGGGTGTTTACAATCTATCCTGCTTAAAAGAATTGCGTCATCGCAATTAAGAAAACGAAACATAACTGGTCAGAAGAGATGACGCGGTTGCAAAACATGTTCGAAGCACGACACAAAGAATAAAGAATTATAAATAAGGAGAAATCGAGAGAAAGTGTGAGGGTTAAGCAGAATACGTAGGGAAGGAATAAAAATATTTTCCTGAGCAATGAGATATAAATAATTCAAGAGTAAAGAAATCTGGATAGAGCAAGGAAATCTACAACTTAGGAAAACTTGGGTATCAAGTAGTAAAAGTTCAAAATACTAGGTTTAAGGCTAAGAAAATGAATTAACTGGTACGTGCTATGGCATTACTAGGAATAGATAGCTATGACTAACTTAAATCTTACGCATATTTGCTACTCCACGAGTCTGCACGTCCTCCATTGTCATCGTAAAAGCTTGTCCGTGTCCTTGTGGTGGTGTCCTCTGCTGTTGCTGGGCCTGCTAGAAGAATGCTGCTTGGGGTGCCAAGGGTGGCCTCGGCAGATATCCTCCTAGTGCTAGTAAGGCTTCTCGTTTAATCATCGGTGTTTCTCCTCGATGCTTCGTGCAATCTCTGGCCAAATATTGGCTGTATCCGCAAATCAAGCACATTCCCAACTTGCATCTGCACTCCCTCTCAATATGGACTACCTTGCCACAGTAGTGACAAGTAGGAAGGAATGAGGCTCTTGGTGCTGCTCTCTGTGGTAGATTTATCTGGGATCGCTTTGCAGACTCCCCGTGTAATGCTCTGGTTGGTGCTGGTAAAAATGGCCATTTCAGGCTGGATCCTCTCCTGGTGACGCGCTCCATGCGTCGGGCTGCAGCAAGAACGTTCGAGTATGAAGTAGGTACAACGGATCCGATCAATCTCTGTAGCTCAAAGTTTAGTCCGTCGAAGAACTTCTCAGCCTTCTTCTCTTCTGTCGGGATCAAGGTAGGGGCAAAGCGACTCAAACGGATGAATTCCGCATTGTACTCTTCCACTGTCATATTATCTTGAGTGAGGCGATTGAACTTGTCCTGAAGTTCCGATCAGACAATAGATGGAATGTACATCTCCTGAAAGAGTCTAGAGAACTCTTCCCAAGTGACTCGGTCTAGTCTGAGCCGTGTCTCCTCAGTTAGCCACCAGTAATGCGTATTGCCCGTCAACTGTATTCTGACGGCAGTCATCCAACGCTCTCTTGGTGTCACGCCCCAGTCCCAAAATATCGAGGGACTAGACACGTGGCAATGGCCAGCAGCACACACCGATGGACAAATCCAATTAAAT
The DNA here is from genome assembly GCA_036927795.1 of Iris macrosiphon. Lineage (NCBI taxonomy): Eukaryota > Viridiplantae > Streptophyta > Magnoliopsida > Asparagales > Iridaceae > Iris > Iris macrosiphon. Next base: position 80,616,424 of record JAYESA010000006.1, read on the forward strand.
GGATCCATCGGGGCATACTTAAGCTGTAATACAACAATAAGGGTCTAGATACTAATCTCATCCACAAAAATGAATACAACAATATCATAATCATAAAGCAAGATCAATCTCAATATAACATAAACTCGGGAAATCACCCGATAATGAGTTTGATACATCTGTCAAGATACAAGAATAAAGATAACCACAGCAACTACTGTGTATGGGTAAAGCCTATACCCAGAAGATACCCTCGGTGATCACCCATCTACTGGATCTGGTACTGCTCCAATGCCTGCTCCTGCTAATGCTCCTGCACTGTATACCTCGGGATAGATCTCGGCTGCTAATCCTGGGGACATAATCCGGATCCAGGTCCTCAGTGGGACGTAACAAGATACAAAAAATACAAGCCAAAAGTACAGTAAATGAACATGCAAGATAGACAAGAAAATAAACATAAGAGAAGCAAATAAGACACAAGAAATTACTTTATCTAAGACGGTGGCACGCCGATGATGCTATCAAACATGACTACAAGCAAATCGGGGTAACCGCAACTCAATGGGAGATCACGGTCCTATAGAAAGTAGGCCAATAGGGACTCCCAATCTATAGTATGGCTCTTTCGTAGCCCAATGGGAGCTCACGAATGAGGTAGTCAAATGAACAAGTCTCTATCGCAGCACAATGGGTACTCATAATCGAGAATGCTCAAGTATAGTCAATGCCTAATAACGATCATCTAGGAACTAAAGAAACCAATCGAGTCAACTCAAGAAAAGGTAGAGTAAACATATACCATCATAATATGACTATGAAACAAATAGTGATACATGAAAAAGAGCAATTATGTACATGCACGTAAAACGAGAAAATAAGACTAGAGCAGCAGGAACAAATCAAATATGAAAAAATGCATCAAGAAACTATATACGACAAAAAAATAACAACTGAAAAGGAAAGCATGCAAATAATGTACAAGAGTTGGCAAGGTATCTTGCACGACAATGTATAAATAAGTCAAGGAAATAAGTAGCAAAATTGCAGGATTTGGCAAGGTATACTTGCCTGTGTTCGAATACCAACAATTGTCCCTGTGTCAGTGGATCCTGCAGGTACTCCTCCAAAGGCTGTAATAAACATCACCAACAGTCTCAGAAAATATCAAATAGCTAGAAACGCATGTCCTTAAGTCCAATTTGGACACAGGGGCAAAAATGACAGTTTCTGGTCAAAGCGGGGTCCACATGTGGGCCGCTTTGCACCAAAAAATGCGTCAGGGTCAAAGGTCTCCAAATTCGTCAAACTTAGTATCAACAAGTCCAGAACAATGATACGAACCCAACGGAACTTCCAGAATTGGATTCTGATGAGCCGATCACAAAATTGCCCGTCAAGTGGAGCTTGTAGGGCCCACGATACGTGATTTTGTCAACGTTCTCAGAATCGAACCCAACTTGGGTCATAGGACCAGCGTATTGCTATGATTCCGATGGCATAAGTTTTGTTTCGATCTGACATGTGTACACAAAGTTACAACATATTTCAGAACAAGCGGATACGGGGCGTTGTCGGCGGATACGCGTTGATTCCGGTGTGCACGCACATCCAAATCAACTTCTGCAAAATTTTGCACGTCCGTATCAATGGCGCGCACGTTTCGGTAAAGACCGCGTGCGACCAAGTCGTCTCGTTTGGCGGGGCGCACTCAGTTCCGGGGTGAAACAGGGCGTTGGTTTTCCTGTTTTTGGATCATGGTTCGCGATCCCCACAGGACGCGACGCACCGAGCGGGTTGCACGGGCATCGAGGGGGTCACACAGCCTACGCGTCACAACTAACGGAACAAAAAATAGGGCAACGAGGAGAGAGAACGAATTACCTGAACAGGGCTACGTGGGAACCAAAATTCCCGTGTCCGGATCCTGTGTTGTGTCCTGGTCGGCCGTGTCCGGGTTCTGATGTGTCCTGTCCGCTGTGTCCATCTAGGTTAGGGTTAGGGGTTCAGGTGAAGGCGAGTCGGGGAGAGGGGAGTTCTGTCGTGGTGGAGGGCTGTGCGAGTTCAGGCGGTGGGTGACGATCGGGCTGGGGCGGAGGAGATCCTGGTAGGCGGTTGTGGGGGTGACGGTGAAGAGAGGGCGGAGCTGGGCAGTCGAGGGGAGATGGCGTTAGGGTTCAGGGGGTCGGAGCTCGGGGTTTCGTCGTGGTCGGGGTCGGAGAAGACGGAGGAGATGGTGGAGATAGGTTGTCGGGGACGACGAGGCGGAGAAAGGTGGAGAAAAGTTCGTCGGTGGGAGGAGGAATCGGGGAAGGAGGAGATCGACGGGGAGATCGAGTCGGGGTCGACGGCTGGGGTGCTGATGGTGGTGGTGCTAGGCTTTAGGGAGAAGGGCGACTAGGGCGTCGGGGTGGCTAGGGGGCGGAGCAGCCGGAGACGGCGGGCGGAGGAGAGGGAGAGATAGGGTTTCGGCATCCGACGGAACGGGGATATTTATAGGGTTGTCAGAACAGTGTTCTGACTAGAATTAGGGTTAGGGTTCATATTAGGATTTGGGCTACGGGTCCGGGTCCGCGGGTCGGGTTCAACGTGAATCCGGCCCGACCCGCTAGCGCTTAAGTGCGGGTTTGGGTCTGCGGGTTTCGGGTCGGGTTTAGATCCGACCCGACCCGATAAGGTTGGGTTTGGTTTAGCTGAACCGGGTCTGGGTTGGTTTGGGTTGGTTTGGTTCAATTGAACCGGGTTTATTTCTAGGGTTTAATTACGACTTGGTTTTTAGGGCTTTAAAAATGCTTCTGGGGTCCAATAAATTCACAGAAAATTACCCTATGTCCAGTTTTCCATTTTACACCATAAAATATTATTTTCATACTATTTTAATATTAATTAACATCAATTAAAAATTATTTAAATTCTAAATACCTTAGTTTTAATTACAGAAAAAACCCAAAAAATTACAGAAAATTGTGAAAAATCCAAATTAAAAATTTCTGAAAAATCAGGGAGGTTACAATCTACCCAACTTATAAAAATTTCTCCCTCAAAATTAAACTAGGGTAGGGTCTCTCTATCACATCTCACTTGGTTACAGGCTAAAAAAATTTTCTCAAGTGAACATTGCGGTCTCTACCCAACTTAGAATTTATCCATCTATCATCTAAGGCTATACATCTAAGAAAACTATGCCCCAAATTATGTTATTGAATCCTCAAAGTTTTTAACACCAAACATATCACCCATGATATTCTCTTAATCATTTATAAAAGGGTCATCAACAATGCCACCGGCCTGTGGGGTATATCTAGTACTGTCTATATATCAAACTTATACCAAGCATGAGGTTTCGTGTTTCCGAAATAAGGGAAGACGGAGATCAATAATAAAGAGTTCAAGGGTGAGGTAATAGAATAGAAGTATCGGGATCAAGGCGTTTAAAGAATTCAAATGGGAATTGTTAAGCAGTTGTGGATTGAAATCATATTCTGGTAATTCTTCGTTCGCATGCTCGTATTAGTACAGTTATGTAGTAGATACGATATACTCAGACATATCTAGAGGGCAAGTACATTCGTCTACTAATCACTATATATCTCAATCCACGTACGGTAGTTATGCGAATGGGCGAACCAAGCGTACCATGGTTGATCAGACCGTAGTACACTAATTCTGAAATGTATTAGTGTGTTAACCCACTAATGATCAAGCTCGATAGAAGAGTAAGCTTGCAAAACTAGGCTATATTAGCAGCATAAGTCAAGGTAGTACAACAAATATAAGTACGCTAGATGATGATGAAAGGAGGTACAGATTAATTCAAGTTCACAAAAATAAAACAAAGTAAGCAATAATAAATAAAGACTACACAATCTCTACAGTTATCATACAACCTCCTTGTCTAAGTCGCTAGTCGACCCAATAGGGGCAAGGACCTCTAAATTCTACAGTCTGAATAAACACTATCTTCTTATGCAAGTCTAAAGTTGTGTCATCCTAGTTTACTTCATCAATGGGTCAATAGGGCTAGGTGGTACTATGTTGTGAGGCATACTACCCAACTTAAAACAATAAACTAATACTGAAATCGTCTTAAGGATACCGTGGAAACTCTTGTTAAGGTCTACGATAAGGGGTCTTGGTACCTATTAGGGTATCCTCCTATATTACCTAGGTCGTGGTCGTCTTAAGCCTCAGTCTTAGTGCTTATAGAGCAAGTGTCGCTAGTAAGAATAGAAGAGTTACTGGCCGTCAAGGGTAAGGGATCTAACTTGTATCGAGGTGGGGGTACTAATTACTCGACTTAAAGCTAAGGGGTAATCAATAGGCCATAATTTACAATAATAACTTAAACCGTCAAGTTCTAATTACCAATCACCTAGAAAAATAAAAAATTTAGAGTAACAACCAAAATAAACAATAAGAGGCGCACAGGAATCAAGGCAGGATGCAAGTCAAGAAATTAATTCGAATCCGTTATAGATGTCAAGAACGATTCAAGTAAGTGGATGAGATCCAAAAACTTATCATATTCTTATTGCAGGCTTGCTCGGTCCCTAAGTTGAAACCGAAACAATTTAGTCGTTGACCTACATGGGCCACCACAAAAACAATGTCACGCCCCAGTCCCAAAAATATCGAGGGACTAGACACGTGGCAATGGCCAGCAGCACACACCGATGAACAAACCTAATTTAATGGATCCATTGGGGCATACTTAAGCTGTAATACAACAATAAGGGTCTAGATACTAATCTCATCCACAGAAATGAATACAACAATATCAGAATCATAAAGCAAGATCAATCTCAATATAACATAAACTCAGAAAATCACCCAATAATGAGTCTGATACATCTGTCAAGATACATCTGTCAAGATACAAGATTAAAGATAACCACAGCAACTACTGTGTATGGGTAAAGCCTATACCCAGAAGATACCCTAGGTGATCACCCGTCTACTGGATCTGGTACTACTCCAGTGCCTGCTCCTGCTAATGCTCCTGCACTGTATACCTCGGGATAGATCTCGTCTGCTAATCCTGGGGACATAATCCGGATCCAGGTCCTCAGTGGGACGTAACAAGATACAAAAAATACAAGCCAAAAGTACAGTAAATGAACATGCAAGATAGACAAGAAAATAAACATAAGAGAAGCAAATAAGACACAAGAAATTACTTTATCTAAGACGGTGGCACGCCGATGATGCTATCAAACATGACTACAAGCAAATCGGGGTAACCGCAACTCAATGGGAGATCATGGTCCTATAGAAAGTAGGCCAATGGGGACTCCCAATCTATAATATGGCTCTATTGCAGCCCAATGGGAGCTCACGAATGAGGTAGTCAAACGAACAGGTCTCTATCGCAGCACAATGGGTACTCACAATCGAGAATGCTCAAGTATAGTCAATGCCTAATAACGATCATCTAGGAACTAAAGAAACCAATCGAGTCAACTCAAGAAAAGGTAGAGTAAACATATACCATCATAATATGACTATGAAACAAATAGTGATACATGGAAAAGAGCAATTATGTACATGCATGTAAAACGAGAAAATAAGACTAGAGCAGCAGGAACAAATCAAATATGAAAAAGCGCATCAAGAAACTATATACGACAAGAAAATAACAACTGAAAAGGAAAGCATGCAAATAATGTACAAAAGTTGGCAAGGTATCTTGCACGATAATGTATAAATAAGTCAAGGAAATAAGTAGCAAAACTGCAGGATTTGGCAAGGTATACTTGCCTGGGGTTGGAATACCAACAATTGTCCCTGTGTCAGTGGATCCTGCAGGTACTCCTCCAAAGGCTATAATAAACATCACCAACAGTCTCAGAAAATATCAAATAGCTAGAAACGCCTGTCCTTAAGTCCAATTTGGACACAGGGGCAAAAATAACAGTTTCTGGTCAAAGCGGGGTCCACATGTGGGCCGCTTTGCACCAAAAAATGCGTCAGAGTCAAAGGTCTCCAAATTCGTCAAACTTAGTGTCAACAAGTCCAGAACGATGATACAAACCCAACAGAACTTACAGAATTTGATTCCGATGAGCCGATCACAAAATTGCCCGTCAAGTGGAGCCTGTGGGGCCCACGATACGCAATTTTGTCAACGTTCTCAGAATCGAACCCAACTTGGGTCACAGGACCAGCGTATTGCTACGAGTCCAATGGCGCAAGTTTTGTTTCGATCTGACGTGTGTACACAAAGTTATAACGTATTCCAGAACAGGCAGATACGGGACATTGTCGGAGAATACGCATTGATTCCGGTGTGCACGCACATCCAAATCAACTTCTGCGAAATTTTGCACGTCCGTATCAACGGCACGCACGTTTTGGTAAAGACCGCGTGCGACCAAGTCGTTCCGTTTGGCAGGGCACACTCAGTTCCGGGGTAAAATAGGACGTTGGTTTTCCTGTTTTTGGATCGCGGTTCGCGATCGCCACAGAACGCGACGCACCGAGCGGGTTGCACGGGCATCGAGGGGGTCACACAGCCTACGCATCACAACTGACGGAACGGAAAATGGGGCAACGAGGAGAGAGAACGGATTACCTGAACATGGCTTACGTGGGAACCAAAATTCCCGTATCCGGGTCCTGTGTTGTGTCCTGGTCGGCCGTGTCCGGGTTCTGTTGTGTCCTGTCCGCTGTGTCCATCTAGGTTAGGGTTAGGTTCCAGGTGAAGGCGAGTCGGGGAGAGGGGAGTTATGTCGTGGTGGAGGGCTGTAAGAGTTCAGGCGGTGGGTGACGATCGGGCTGGGGCGGAGGAGATCCTGGTAGGCGGCTGTAGGGGTGACGGTGAGGAGAGGGCGGAGCTGGGCGGTTGAAGGGAAATGGCGTTAGGGTTCAGGAGTCGGAGCTAGGGGTTTCGTCGTGGTCGGGGTCGGAGAAGACGGAGGAGATGGTGGAGATGGGTTATCGGGGACGACGAGGCAGAGAAAGGTGGAGGAAAGTTCGTCGGTGGGAGGAGGAATCGGGGAAGGAGGAGATCGACGGGGAGATCGAGTCGGGGTCGACAGCTGGGGTAGTAATGGTGGTGGTGCTGGGCTTTAGGGAGAAGGGCGGCTAGGGCGTCGGGGTGGCTAGGGGGCGGAGCAGCCGGAGACGGCGGGCGGAGGAGAGGGAGAGATAGGATTTCGGCATCCGGCGGAGCGGGGATATTTATAGGGTTGTCGGAACAGTGTTCCGACTAGAATTAGGGTTAGGGTTCAGATTAGGATTTGGGCTACGGGTCCGGGTCCGCGGGTCAGGTTCAACGTGAATCCGGCCCGACCCGCTAGCGCTTAAGTGCGGGTTTGGGTCTGCGGGTTTCGGGTCGGGTTTAGATCCGACCCGACCCGATAAGGTTGGGTTTGGTTCAGCTGAACTGGGTCTGGGTTGGTTTGGGTTGGTCTGGTTCAATTGAACCGGGTTTATTTTTAGGGTTTAATTACGACTTGGTTTTTAGGGCTTTAAAAATGCTTCTGGGGTCCAATAAATTCACAAAAAATTACCCTATGTCCAGTTTCCCATTTTATACCATAAAATATTATTTCCATACTATTTTAATATTAATTAACATTATTTAAAAATTATCTAAATTCCAAATACCTTAGTTTTAATTACAAAAAAACCTAGAAATTACAAAAAAATGTGAAAAATCCAAATTAGAAATTTCTGAAAAATTAGGGGGGTACATTTGGAAGCTCAGCTGCTTCCAATTGGTGTTGAGTGTTTGTGAGCCACTCATGAACTTCAGTGGGCTCCTCCTTGCCTGAAAATGTACGGGGCTTCAGTTGGCAAAAATCGGTGATAGAGCCCGTCGATGGCCATCGTGCTGGTAGGTTCGCCTGCTCCAATGTGGTTACTAGGCTGTTCCTCAAGTTCTTCGCCTCGTGACGCAGAGCCTCTTGTTGAATCTGTTGTTGGGCTTGCATCATTGCGTAGATTATTTGAAATATCTGCTCTCCGTCCATAGGCTGCCCTTGTGGAAAAATAGGCATCAGTGGAGTAAACTGCGGTGGTGGTGGAATATTGTCTCACCGGAATCTAGAGGCATGCTGATTTGCTTGACTGCTTTGTTGTGCTGATTGACCTCCACCCACTGGTGTTACTCCATCATCGTAGGTGACAACTGTCTCTTGTGGTGTTCCTGCGGGAGTCTCATCGCTTGCTGGTGGATCCATTACTCTGCATCCAAAATAAACTATAAGAGGCGCACAAAGGAATTAAGGCATGATGCAAGTCAAGAAATTAATGCAAATCCGATATAGAGATCAAGAACGATTCAATCAAGTGGATGAGATCCTAAAACTTATCATATCCTTGTCGCAGGTTTGCTCGATTCCTTAGTTGAAACCGAAATAATTTAGTCGTTGACCTGCATGGGCCACCAAAAAAACCATGTCATGTCCTAGTCCCAAAATATCGACGGACTAGACATGTGGCAATGGCCAGCAGCACACACTAATGGGCAAACCCAATTTAATGGACCCATTAGAGTGTACTTAAGCTGTAAAACAACAATAAAGGTCTACGATATTAATCTCATCCATAGAAGATAAATACAATCAATATTAGAATAATCAAGATAAAATAATGATCAACAAGTCTCAATAAAAGTCTCGTGGAATAACCCGATAATGAGTTTGGTACAACAGTTCAATAAACAGGAAATAAGAGTCTTATAACAGAAACGACTGAGTATAGTCTCGGGGAACAATTCTGGTGTGCACGCACATCCAAATCAACTTCTGCAAAATCCCACACGTCCGTTTTGACAATGCGCACCTTTCGGTAAAATTCGTACACGACCAAGTTGTCTCGTTTAGTGGGGCGCACCCAATTCTGGGAAAATTTAGGTTTGTTAAAGACCAAGTTTTTGGTAAATTTCACCCGCGAAATAATTACAATCTACAACACAATAAATTAAACTAAAATAGGATTTTAAAACTTGGTTATATGGTCTAAATTACTGTTCAAGTAAATTTTAGAAATAATTAACAGGTTGCACGCAAAACGGTCGTAAACTTGTGAGTTCGGGACCAATTTCTGATTTTCAGAAGTGGAGATTTTTTTCTATTTTTGTGTCGCGGTTTGCGACCGACAAAGGACGCGATACCCCAAACTATTTATACGGGGTTCGAGAGGGTCACGAGGTCTACGCGTAGGATTCGACAGAACAGAAATTAGATCAATGTACAGGGAGATACGAGACTGGGAAGGGGCATACCTTACTGTTGATTTTTCCGTGACAGGGGCGGTGGTGTGCACGGTGGCGGCGACGGCGTTTGCTGAGCTGCTGCTGGCTGTAGTGGCTGATGGCAGGCTCGGTGTTCGTCGGAGGTCGAAAGGTCAAGGTCGGGCTCGCGTTGGCTGGCGACGGAGGATGGTCGGTGATGGCGGTGATGGAGTGGTGGTGGCAACGGTGGTTGTGAAGGAGGTGATCAATTTTATAGTGGAGGGCGGGGAGGTGGGCGGTTGTTCGGTCGACGGGGAGTGTCACGCCCCAGTCCCAAAATGCCGAGGGACTGGACACGTGGCAATGGCCAGCAGCACGCACCGATGGACAACCCAATTTAATGGATCCATCAGGGCATGCTTAAGCTGTAGTCTAACAGGAAATAGAATAATTATTACAAGTCTCAGGTTATTCTAATCTCATCCACAACAGATAATCACAGAGTAAATACCAGAAATAATGCGATAGAATAAATAAGCAAATCTCAAATAAGTGTCTCGGGGAACAACCCGAGAATATGTCTGGTACATCATTGCAATAGACAGGAAATAAAGGAACTGAAAATAGAACAGAAATAACTGACTATATAAAGCCAATGCTCAGGAGAAGTCCTCTGGTGCGATCTTGTCCTCAGGTCCTGGTACAGCTCCTGGAAGTACTCCGGTACGGTGTATCTCTGGATGGATCTCTTCGGCTATACCTGGGAACATAGTCCATTTCGGGTCCTCAGGGGACATAACAAGGTACAGAAAATACAAGACATAATAATGCAGTAAAATAGTCAATGAAATAAACAGGGTAATTATGTAACCATCTATGTGAAATGCAGGTGAGAACATCATCAGTACTCAGGCTGAGACTACTACAAGCTCTGTGTAGGGGAGCCGGTAGCAGCGATATCATGTAGTTGTCTAGCTCGGAGAGAGACTGAGACATCGGCATAATATAGTCAACCTGTAGCCTGTGTGTCTCTCCAGCAATAAATGGAACAATAGGGAAACAATAAATAACCAGCTAAGTGATATGCAAGATGAGAACAGCACTAGAACTCAGGCTGAAACCACTACAAGCTCGGTGTCGGGGAGCCGGTAGCAGTGATATCATGTGGTCGTCTAGCTCAGCGAAAGACCGAGACGCCAAAATGATATAAAATCAACCTGTAGCCTGTGTGTCTCTCCCCACCCAATGGAATCATATGTCTCATGTCCATGTGGCCCCATGTCCATGTCACGTAAGATCATATCTAATGCAACAAGTCATATAGTATCTAGGAACATAATGTCAATGTCAAGTCCTGTATCCTATACAGAATCACCACGAATATCTCAAGAAGATCATGTTCATAAATAGTGTCAAGTGTCCTGGGTTATAATGTACTTGATAGGACAAGTACGAGAAAGATGGGGTCTCGGTATCCAAGTCTAGATGACAATACACAACGCCGCGTACGGTGTTGGCACCCGACTATGAATCGGACGCTAAGTAAAGTCGCACGGTCCTAGGTCAAGCATGAACCACAATATATATATATATATATAAGCCAAGGAAATAAGTAACAAAGACTGCAAGTTTGGCGAGGTACACTGGCCTGTGGTTCTGGTTCCAATTGCGGCTCTAACTTCAGCTGGACTTGCAAGCGGTACTCCGGTTGCTGAAATAAACATCACCATCAGATCCAAAAAATATTAATCAGCTAAAAATGCCTGTCCTTGAGTCCAATTTGGAGACAAGGGCAAAAACGACAATTTTGGGTCAAAACGGGGTCCACATGTGGGCCCAATTTGCACCGAAAAATGTGTTAGGGTCAAAGGCCTCCAAAATAGTCTAACTTAGTGTCAACAGGTCAGGAACGATGATACGAACCCAACCGAACTTCCAGAATTGGATTCCGATGAGCCGATCAAAAATTGCCCGTCGAGTGGAGCCTATGGGGCCCACGACACGCGATTTCGTCAACGTTCTCAGAATCGAACCAAACTTGGGTCACAGGACCAGCGTATCGCTACGATCCTGATGGCACAAGTTTTGTTTTGATCCGACATGTGTACACAAAGTTAGGGCACGTTCCAAAAAGGGCGGATACGGGACGGTGTCCGCGGATACGCGTTGATTCCGGTGTGCACGCACACCCGAATCGACTTCTGCAAAATCCCACACGTCCGTATCAACGACGCGCACGTCTCTGTGAAGACCGCGCGCGACCAAGTCGTCCCGTTTGGCGGGGCGCACCCAGTTTCGGGGTGAATTAGGGCGTTATTTTTCCTGTTTTTGGATCGCGGTTCGCGATCGCCACAGGACTCGATGTTCCGAGCGGGTTGCACGGGCATCGAGAGGGTCACGCAGGCTTCGCGATGTAAAAGACGGAATCAAAAATGGGTAAACGAGCAGGGAGATACACGTACCTGAACAGGGCTCAAAAACTCGAGAATTCACCGTGTCCGACACGTGTCCGACACAGGGGCTAGGGTTAGGGTTAGGGTTTGGGGGCTGCCGGAGAACCACGGCTGGCCGGGGAGGCTCGCGGCATTGTCGTCGGCTTGGGGCTGCGTCGGCGCTGCATGGCGGAGGCACGGCGGTGGGTCTCCGGCGAGGCGCTGGGACGGAGCTGAGCCGCGGGGAGGAGAAAGGAGAAAAGGGGGAGGAGATGGCCGTCGACGGCGAGGCAGCGGCGCGAGGAAGGAGGAGGAGGAGGTAGCCGGCGGCGCGGTGCGGCGAGGCAGCGGCGCGGGGAAGGAGGAGTCGACGGCGGAGCTAGGGCGGTGGAAGGTTGCCGGAGAAGGAGAAGAAGGGGGTTTATATAGGCTGCGGGGAGCGGGGGTCGGCCGAGCTAGGCGGCGGAGGAGGCAGAGTCGTGGCCGGGTAGGCGGCCGGAGAACGCGGCGACGTGGCCGAGCGTGCGTGCGGGCGGAGCGGCCGGAACGCGCGGGGGAGGCTAGGTCGTGGGGAAAATTGTCAAGCGGGTCGGGCGGCGGGTCGGGTGCGGGTGGACCCGACCCGACCCGTTAGCAAACGGGCTGGGCTGGGTTTGGGCCAGGGGATGGGCCGGGGCTGATGGGCTTTAGGTTCAATATAAAAATAAATAAATAGATAAATAAATAAATAAATAAATAAATAAAAAGTAATTATTTTTAGGTGATTTAAAAATAGGTCCGGGTCCGATAAATTCCAAAAAAATTACCCTAAGTCCAGTTTTTCATTTTACACACAAAAATATTATTTTCATAATATTTTAATATTATTTATTATCAACTAAAAATCATTTAATAATTAAGACCCTGAATTTAATTACAGAAAATTCCAGAAAATTGTGAAAAAAGCCAAATTTAAAATTCTTAAAAAATCAGGGGGTTTACAATCTACCCCCCTTAAGAGGATTGCGTCCTCGCAATCAAAGAATAACCGGTCAACAAAGATGATGCGGTCGCAAGCACTGTTCGAAACACGTCACAAGATCATTAGGGAAATACCGTTTCCCTAAGAATGAAAGTTATGCGCTTTCCAGAGAGAATCTAGTTAAAGCAAGAGAACTACAATTTTTAGAAAAACTAGGTTATTATTAACAAGTTGCAAATTACTAGGTTGGGGCTGAGGTCACGAACCAATAGGCACGAGCTAACTAGAAACGGTATCTACGAATCACTTACGCGCATTAGCTACTCCACGAGTCTGCGCGTTCTCCACGGTCATCGCGAAAGTTTGTTCGCGTCCTTACAGTCGATTCTTCTGCTGCTGAGCCTGCTGGAAGAGTAGTGCCTGGGGTATCAAAGGTGGCCTCGGCTGATACCCTCCTGGAGCTGGTGATAGAACTTCTTGAACTTCCGTTTGCGGTGCTCCCAATGCTGGATGGGCTGGCCTCGGTTCCGGTAACGCTTGTGGTTTACCCTTTGGTGCTCTTTCTCGGCGCTAAGGGCATTCCCTCAATGGATGCTGACTGGATCCGCAAGCTAAACATACTTTCCTTTTTCGTCTGCATTCATCCTCAATATGGCCTCGCTTGCGACAATATTGACAAATAGGTAGTGCCTGTGGAGATGCTCCTGATGACTGGTGCATGTGAGGTCTCTTTGTAGCTTCTTCCTGTGGTGCTCCGGCTGTTGCTGATGTGGATGGTCGCTTCAGACTGGTCTCTCTCCTGATGACGCGCTCCATGCGTCGGGCTGCAGCAAGGACGTCTGAGTACGAAGTAGGTGCAACGGATCCAATTAGTTTCTGTAGCTCAATGTTTAGTCCGTCGAAGAACTTCTCGGCCTTCTCTTCTTCCGTCGGGATCAATGTTGGGGCGAAGCGACTTAGACGAATGAACTCAGCGTTGTACTCTTCCACCGTCTTAGCATCCTGAGTGAGGTGATTGAACTTGTCCCGAAGTTCTAATCGAGCGATAGCTGGAATGTACATCTCCTGGAAGAGTCTAGAGAACTCTTCCCAACTGACTCGGTCTGGTCCGAGCCGTGTCTCCTCAGATAGCCACCAGTGATGTGCATTGTACGTCAACTGTATTCTGACGGTAGTCATCCAACGTTCTCTTGGAAGCTCGGCTGCTTCTAATTGATGTTGAGTGTTGGTGAGCCACTCATGAACTTCTGTGGGCTCCTCTTTGCATGAGAAGGTACGGGGCTTCAGCTGGCGAAAATTAGAAATAGAGCCCATCGTTGGCCTTCGTGCTGGTAGATTCGCCTGCTCCAGTACAAGTGCTAGGCTGCGACACAAAGTCTCTTGTTGAGCTTGCATTATTGCATAGATCATTTGAAACATCTGCTGCCCGTCCATGGCCTGCCCTGGTGGAATTACGAACATTGGTGGAGGAATTTGCGTCGATGTTGGAATGTTATTTTGCTGGATTCCCGAGACATGTTGTTGAGCTGATCGTCCTCCATCCACTAGTGTTACTTCATCTTCGTTGGTTACCACAGCATCTCGTGGTGATGTTATGGGAGTCTCGTCGTTTGCCCGTGAATCCATAACCCTGCAACCAAAATAAACAATAAGAGGTGCACAGGAATCAAGGCAGGATGCAAATCAAGAAATTAATTCGAATCCGATATAGATATCAAGAATGTTTCAAGCAAGTGGATGAGATGCTAAAACTTATCATATTCTTATTGCAGGCATGTTCGGTCCCTAAGTTAAAACTGAACAATTTTGTCGAAGACCTGCATGGGCCACCAAAAAAACCATATCATGCCCCAGTCCCAAAATGCCGAGAGACTGGACACGTGGCAATGGCCAGCAGCACGCACCGATGGACAACCCAATTTAATGGATCCATCAGGGCATACTTAAGCTTTAGTCTAACAGGAAATAGAACAATTATTACAAGTCTCAGGTTATTCTAATCTCATCCACAATAGATAATCACAGAGTAAATGCCAGAAATAATGCGATAAAATAAATAAACAAATCTCAAATAAGTGTCTCGGGGAATAACCCGAGAATATGTCCGGTACATCATTACAATAGACAGGAAATAAAGGAACTGGAAATAGAACAGAAATAACTGACTATATAAAGCCAATGCTCAGGAGAAGTCCTCTGGTGCGATCTCGTCCTCAGGTCCTGGTACAGCTCCTGGAAGTACTCCGGTACGGTGTATCTCTGGATGGATCTCTTCGGCTATACCTGGGGACATAGTCCATTCCAGGTCCTCAGGGGACATAACAAGGTACAAAAAATACAAGCCATAATAATGCAGTAAAATAGTCAATGAAATAAACAGGGTAATTATGTAACCATCTATGTGAAATGCATGTGAGAACATCATCAGTACTCAGGCTGAGACTACTACAAGCTCTGTGTAGGGGAGCCGGTAGCAGCGATATCATGTAGTTGTCTAGCTCGGAGAGAGACTGAGACGCCGGCATAATATAGTCAACCTGTAGCCTATGTGTCTCTCCAGCAATTAATGGAACAATAGGGAAACACTAAATAACCAGCTAAGTGATATGCAAGATGAGGGCAGCACTAGAACTCAGGCTGAAACCACTACAAGCTCGGTGTCGGGGAGCCGGTAGCAGTGATATCATGTGGTCGTCTAGCTCAGCGGAAGACTGAGACGCCGGAATAATATAAAATCAACCTGTAGCCTGTGTGTCTCTCCCCACCCTATGTAATCATACGTCTCATGTCCATGTGGCCCCATGTCCATGTCACGTAAGATCATATCTAATGCAACAAGTCATATAGTATCTAGGAACATAATGTCAATGTCAAGTCCTGTATCCTATACAGAATTACCACGAATATCTCAGGAAGATCCTGTTCATGAATAGTGTCAAGTGTCCTGGGTTTATAATGTACTTGATAGGACAAGTACGAGAAAGATGGGGTCTTGGTATCCAAGTCTAGATGACAATACACAACGTCGCGTACGGTGTTGGCACCCGACTATGAATCAGACGCTAAGTAAAGTCGCACGGTCCTAGGTCAAGCATGAACCACAATATATATATATATATATATATATATATATATATATATATATATATATATATATATATATATATAAGCCAAGGAAATAAGTAACAAAGACTGCAAGTTTTGGCAAGGTACACTTGCCTGTGGTTCTGGTTCCAATTGCGGCTCTGACTTCAGCTGGACTTGCAGGCGGTACTCCGGTTGCTGAAATAAACATCATCATCAGATCCAGAAAATATCAATCAGCTAGAAACGCCTGTCCTTGAGTCTAATTTGCAGACAAGGGCAAAATTTCGGGTCAAAACGGGGTCCACATGTGGTTCCGCTTTGCACCGAAAAACGTGTCAGGGTCAAATGTCTCCAAAATAGTCCAACTTAGTGTCAACAGGTCAGGAACGATGATACGAACCCAACTTAACTTCCAGAATTGGATTCCGATGAGCTGATCACAAAATCGCCCGTCGAGTGGAGCCTGTGGGGCCCACGACACGCGATTTCGTCAACGTTCTCAGAATCGAACCAAACTTGGGTCACAGGACCAGCGTATCGCTACGAGTCTGATTGCGTAAGTTTCGTTTCGATCCGACGTGTGTACACAAAGTTAGGGCACGTTCCAGAAAGGGCAGATACGGGACGGTATCCGCGGATACGCGTTGATTCCGGTGTGCACGCACACCCGAATCTACTTCTGTGAAATCCCACACGTCCGTATCAACGACGCGCACGTATCTGTGAAGACCGCGCGCGACCAAGTCGTCCCGTTTGGCGGGGCGCACCTAGTTCCGGGGTGAATCAGGGCGTTATTTTTCCTGTTTTTGGATCGCGGTTCGCGATCGCCACATGACGCGATGCCCCGAGCGGGTTACACGGAAACCGAGAGGGTCACGCAGGCTTCATGATGCAAAAGACGGAATCGAAAACGGGTAAACGAGCAGGGAGATACACGTACCTGAACAGGGCTCAAAAACTCGAGAATTCACCGTGTCCGACACGTGTCCGACACAGGGGCTAGGGTTAGGGTTAGGGTTTGGGGGCTGCCGAAGAACCACGGCTGGCCGGGGCGGCTCGCGACGGTATCGTCGGCTCGGGGCTGCGTCGGCGCTGCACGGCGGAGGCACGGCGGCGGCGAGGCGCTGGGACGGAGCGGAGCCGCGGGGAGGAGAAAGGAGAAAAGGGGGAGGAGATGGCCGTCGACGGTGAGGCAGCGGCGCGGGGAAGGAGGAGGAGGAGGTAGCCGGCGGCACGGTGCGGCGAGGCAGCAGCGCGGGGAAGGAGGAGTCGACGGCGGAGCTAGGGCGGTGGAAGGTTGCCGGAGAAGGAGAAGAAGGAGGTTTATATAGGCTGCGGGGAGCGGGGGTCGGCCGAGCTAGGCGACGGAGGAGGCAGAGTCGTGGCCAGGTAGGCGGCCGGAGAACGCGGCGACGTGGCCGAGCGTGCGGGCGGAGCGGCCGGAATGCGCGGGGGAGGCTGGGTCATGGGGGAAATGGTCAGGCGGGTCGGGCGGCGGGTCGGGCGGCGGGTCGGGTGCGGGTGGACCCGACCCGACCCGTTAGCAAACGGGCTGGGCTGGGTTTGGCCAGGGGATGGGCAGGGGCTGATGGGCTTTAGGTTTAATATAAAAATAAATAAATAGATAAATAAATAAGTAAATAAATAAATAAGTAAATAAATAGTAATTGTTTTTAGGTGATTTAAAAATAGGTCCGGGTTCCGATAAATTCCAGAAAAATTACCCTAAGTCCAGTTTTTCATTTTACACACAAAAATATTATTTTCATAATATTTTAATATTATTTATTATCAATTAAAAATCATTTAATAATTAAGACCCTGAATTTAATTACAGAAAATTCCAGAAAATTGTAAAAAAATCAAATTTAAAATTCTTGAAAAATCAGGGGGTTTACAATCTACCCCCCTTAAGAGGATTGCGTCCTCGCAATCAAAGAATAACCGGTCAATAAAGATGACGCGGTCGCAAGCACTGTTCGAAACATGTCACAAGATCATTAGGGAAATACCGTTTCCCTAAGAATGAAAGTTATGCGCTTTCCAGAGAGAATCTAGTTAAAGCAAGAGAACTACAATTTTTAGGAAAACCAGGTTATTATTAACAAGTTGCAAATTACTAGGTTGGGGCTGAGGTCACGAACCAATAGGCACGAGCTAACTAGAAACGGTATCTACGAATCCCTTACGCGCATTAGCTACTCCACGAGTCTGCGCGTTCTCCACGGTCATCGCGAAAGCTTGTTCGCGTCCTTGTAGTCGATTCTTCTGCTGCTGAGCCTGCTGGAAGAGTAGTGCTTGGGGTATCAAAGGTGGCCTCGGCTGATACCCTCCTGGAGCTGGTGATAGGACTTCTTGAACTTCCGTTTGCGGTGCTCCCAATGCTGGATAGGCTGGCCTCGGTTCTGGTAACGCTTGTGGTTTACCCTTTGGTGCTCTTTCTCGGCGCTCAGGGCATTCCCTCAATGGATGCTGACTGGATCCGCAAGCTAAACATACTTTCCTTTTTCGTCTGCATTCATCCTCAATATGGCCTCGCTTGCGACAATATTGACAAATAGGTAGTGCCTGTGGAGATGCTCCTGATGACTGGTGCATGTGAGGTCTCTTTGTAGCTTCTTCCTGTGGTGCTCCGGCTGGTGCTGATGTGGATGGCCGCTTCAGACTGGTCTCTCTCCTGATGACGCGCTCCATGCGTCGGGCTGCAGCAAGGACGTCTGAGTACAAAGTAGGTGCAACGGATCCAATTAGTTTCTGTAGCTTAATGTTTAGTCTGTCGAAGAACTTCTCGGCCTTCTCTTCTTCCGTCGGGATCAATGTTGGGGCGAAGCGACTTAGACGAATGAAATCAGCGTTGTACTCTTCCACCGTCTTAGCATCCTGAGTGAGGTGATTGAACTTGTCCCGAAGTTCTGATCGAGCGATAGCTGGAATGTACATCTCCTGGAAGAGTCTAGAGAACTCTTCCCAACTGACTCGGTCTGGTCCGAGCCGTGTCTCCTCAGATAGCCACCAGTGATGTGCATTGTCTGTCAACTGCATTCTGACGGCAGTCATCCAACGTTCTCTTGGAAGCTCGGCTGCTTCTAATTGATGTTGAGTGTTGGTGAGCCACTCATGAACTTCTGTGGGCTCCTCTTTGTATGAGAAGGTACGAGGCTTCAGCTGGCAAAAATCAGAAATAGAGCCCGTCGTTGGCCTTCGTGCTGGTAGATTCGCCTGCTCCAGTACAAGTGCTAGGCTGCGACTCAAAGTCTCTTGTTGAGCTTGCATTATTGCATAGATCATTTGAAATATCTGATGCCCGTCCATGGCCTGCCCTGGTGGAATTACGGACATTGGTGGAGGAATTTGCGTCGATGTTGGAATGTTATTTTGCTGGATTCCCGAGGCATGTTGTTGAGCTGATCGTCCTCCATCCACTAGTGTTACTTCATCTTCGTTGGTTACCACAGCATCTCGTGGTGATGTTATGGGAGTCTCGTCGTTTGCCCGTGAATCCATAACCCTGCAACCAAAATAAACAATAAGAGGCGCACAGGAATCAAGACAGGATGCAAATCAAGAATTAATTCGAATCCGATATGGATATCAAGAACGTTTCAAGCAAGTGGATGAGATCCTAAAACTTATCATATTCTTATTGCAGGCATGTTCGGTCCCTAAGTTGAAACCGAACAATTTTATCGAAGACCTGCATGGGCCACCAAAAAAACTATGTCACGCCCCAGTCCCAAAATGTCGAGGGACTGGACACGTGGCAATGGCCAGCAGCACGCACCGATGAACAACCCAATTTAATGGATCCATCAGGGCATGCTTAAGTTGTAGTCTAACAGGAAATAGAATAATTATTACAAGTCTCAGGTTATTCTAATCTCATCCACAACAGATAATCACAGAGTAAATGCCAGAAATAATGCGATAGAATAAATAAGCAAATCTCAAATAAGTGTCTCGGGGAACAACCCGAGAATATGTCTGGTACATCATTGCAATAGACAGGAAATAAAGGAACTGGAAATAGAACAGAAATAACTGACTATATAAAGCCAATGCTCAGGAGAAGTCCTCTGGTGCGATCTCGTCCTCAGGTCCTGGTACAGCTCCTGGAAGTACTCCGGTACGGTGTATCTCTGGATGGATCTCTTCGGCTATACCTGGGGACATAGTCCATTCCAGGTCCTCAGGGGACATAACAAGGTACAAAAAATACAAGCCATAATAATGCAGTAAAATAGTCAATAAAATAAACAGGGTAATTATGTAACCATCTATGTGAAATGCAGGTGAGAACATCATTAGTACTCAGGCTGAGACTACTATAAGCTCTGTGTAGGGGAGCCGGTAGCAGCGATATCATGTAGTTGTCTAGCTCGGAGAGAGACTGAGACGCCGACATAATATAGTCAACCTGTAGCCTGTGTGTCTCTCCAGCAATAAATGGAACAATAGGGAAACACTAAATAACCAGCTAAGTGATATGCAAGATGAGAGCAGCACTAGAACTCAGGCTAAAACCACTACAAGCTCGGTGTCGGGGAGCCGGTAGCAGTGATATCATGTGGTCGTCTAGCTCAGCGGAAGACAAAGACGCCGGAATGATATAAAATCAACCTGTAGCCTGTGTGTCTCTCCCCACCCAATGTAAGCATACGTCTCATGTCCATGTGGCCCCATGTCCATGTCACGTAAGATCATATCTAATGCAACAAGTCATATAGTATGTAGGAACATAATGTCAATGTCAAGTCATGTATCCTATACAGAATCACCACGAATATCTCAGGAAGATCCTGTTCATGAATAGTGTCAAGTGTCCTGGGTTATAATGTACTTGATAGGACAAGTACGAGAAAGATGGGGTCTCGGTATCCAAGTCTAGATGACAATACACAACGCCGCGTACGGTGTTGGCACCCGACTATGAATCGGACGCTAAGTAAAGTCGCACGGTCCTAGGTCAAGCATGAACCACAATATATATATATAAGCCAAGGAAATAAGTAACAAAGACTGCAAGTTTTGGCGAGGTACACTTGCCTGTGGTTCTGGTTCCAATTGCGGCTCTGACTTCAGCTGGACTTGCAGGCGGTACTCCGGTTGCTGAAATAAACATCACCATCAGATCCAAAAAATATCAATCAGCTAGAAACGCCTGTCCTTGAGTCCAATTTGGAGACAAGGGCAAAAACGGCAATTTCGGGTCAAAATGGGATCCACATGTGGGCCCGCTTTGCATCAAAAAATGTGTCAGGGTCAAAGCTCTCCAAAACAGTCCAACTTAGTATCAACAGGTCAGGAACAATGATACAAACCCAACGGAACTTCCAGAATTGGATTCCGATGAGCCAATCACAAAATCGCCCGTCGAGTGGAGCCTGTGGGGCCCACGACACGCGATTTCGTCAACGTTCTCAGAATCGAACCAAACTTGGGTCACATGACCAGCGTATCGCTACGAGTCCGTTGGCGCAAGTTTTGTTTCGATCCGACGTGTGTACACAAAGTTAGGGCACGTTCCAGAAAGGGCAGATACGGGACGGTGTCCGCGGATACGCGTTGATTCCGGTGTGCACGCACACCCGAATCGACTTCTGCGAAATCCCACACGTCCGTATCAACGACGCGCACGTATCTGTGAAGACCGCGTGCGACCAAGTCGTCCCGTTTGGCGTGGCACACCCAGTTCCGGGGTGAATCAGGGCGTTATTTTTCCTGTTTTTGGATCGCAGTTCGCGATCGCCACAGGACACGATGCCTCGAGCAGGTTACACGGGCACCGAGAGGGTCACGCAGGCTTCGCGATGCAAAAGACGGAATCAAAAACGGGTAAACGAGCTGGGAGATACACGTACCTGAACAGGGCTCAAAAACCCGAGAATTCACCGTGTCCGACACGTGTCCGACACAGGGGCTAGGGTTAGGGTTAGGGTTTGGGGGCTGTCGGAGAACCACGGCTGGCCGGGGTGGCTCGCGGCGGTGTCGTCGGCTCGGGGCTGCGTCGGCGCTGCACGGCGGAGGCACGGCGGCGGGTCTCCGGCGAGGCGCTGGGACGGAGCGGAGCCGCGGGGAGGAGAAAGGAGAAAAGGGGGAGGAGATGGCCGTCGACGGCGAGGCAGCGGCGCGGGGAAGGAGGAGGAGGAGGAGGTAGCCGGCGGTGCGGCGAGGCAGCGGCGCGGGGAAGGAGGAGTCGACGGCGGAGCTAGGGCGGTGGAAGGTTGCCGGAGAAGGAGAAGAAGGAGGTTTATATAGGCTGCGGGGAGCGGGGGTCGGCCGAGCTAGGCGGCGGAGGAGGCAGAGTCGTGGCCGGGTAGGCGGTCGGAGAACGCGGCGACGTGGCCGAGCGTGCGGGCGGAGCGGTCGGAACGCGCGGGGGAGGCTGGGTCGTGGGGAAAATGGTCAGGCGGGTCGGGCGGCGGGTCGGGTACGGGTGGACCCGACCCGACCCGTTAGCAAACGGGCTGGGCTGGGTTTGGGCCAGGGGATGGGCCGGGGCTGATGTGCTTTAGGTTTAATATAAAAATAAATAAATAGATAAATAAATAAGTAAATAAGTAAATAAATAGTAATTGTTTTTAGGTGATTTAAAAATAGGTCCGGGGTCCGATAAATTCCAAAAAAATTATCCTAAGTCCAGTTTTTCATTTTACACACAAAAATATTATTTTCATAATATTTTAATATTATTTATTATCAATTAAAAATTATTTAATAATTAAGACCCTGAATTTAATTACAGAAAAATCCCAGAAAATTCCAGAAAATTGTGAAAAAAGCCAAATTTAAAATTCTTGGAAAATCAGGGGGTTTACAGGGAGGAGGCGAGCAGGCGACAGTTAGGGAAGTCGGAGCGACGGGGAGACGGGGCGTTGGCGGCTGAACGGCGGCCACATCGTCAGTTTCAATCGGGGTAACCCTACGGTTACTGTAGCAGTAGCGGGTAGGCGGGTTCGGGTCGGGTCGGGTTTTGGGGTCCGGATCTGACCCGATCTAATAAGGTTTGGGTCGGGTACGGGTTAGCAGGTCAGGGGTCAGGTCTAGATCCGACTCGATCCAATATGGTGGGTTTAGGGGTTTGGTTTATTTAGGCTCAGTTTGGTTCAGTTTAATCCGGTTCAGTTTGGTTTATTTCGGTTTAATCTGGTTTAATTAAAACTTATATTTTTAGGTATTTAAAAATAGTTTTAGGGTCCAACAAATTTTAGAAAAATTACACTATGTCTAATTCTTTAATTTACACTCAAAATATTATTTTTATAATATTTCAATATTTAATAAAATCACAAAAATTATTTAATACCAGAAAACATTTATTTTAATTATTTAAAAATCACAAAAAAATCCTGAAAAAATATTTTAATTTTCTAAAAAATTCGGGTGTTTACATATCAACCCCAATTTGCAACAGACCTTACAGACATCCCTATGCTCATAAAATGAGATAGAAAGATAGGTGCAAGAGATGTTGGAGTCAAGAGTAATTAGACCCAGTACCAGCTCTTATTCTTCACCAGTCATTTTAGTCAAGAAACATGATGGGTCATGAAGAATGTGCATTGATTATAGTGCACTTAATAATAACACAGTGAAGGACAAATTCCCTATACCAATCATAGAGGAATTATTTGATGAACTCCATGGAGCTCAAATATTCTCTAAGTTGGATCTTAGGGCAGGGTATAATCAGGTGAGAATGGCAGAAAAGGACGTACATAAGACAGCTTTTAGGACTCATGAAGGGCATTATGAGTTCCTAGTTATGCCCTTTGGGCTTACTAATGCACCATCCACCTTTCAAGCCATGATGAATGCAATCTTCAAGGAATACTTAAGGAAATTTGTGTTAGTATTTTTTGATATATAGTCTTGATGTAGACAACCATTTCAAACATCTGAGAATTGTTTTTGATATACTGAATGAGCATCAGTTGAATATTAAGAGAAGCAGGTGTTATTTTGCTTAGAAACAAGTAGCCTATCTGGGACACATTATCTCTGAACATGGGGTGGAAGTGGATCAAGACAAAGTAAAGGCAGTGGTGGAATGGCCAATACCTAGAACACTTAAAGAATTGAGGGGATATCTGGGCTTGAAAGGGTATTATAGAAGATGCATTAAGGGGTATAGGGTGATTGTTGGGCCTCTAACTCAATTACTTAAGAAAAATTCATTTCAGTGGGGAGAGGAAGATCAACAAGCCTTTATAACACTCAAGACTGCCTTGACACAGCCTCCAGTATTGGCTTTGCCTAATTTTCCTGAAACCTTTATATTGGAATGTGATGCTTCTGGGGGAGGATTAGGAGCAGTAATCATGCAAGGAGGAAGACATATAGCCTACTTGATTCAACATTTGAAGGGAAGAATACTTTACCTATCTACATATAAGAAGGAGATATTGGCTATTCTTTTATCAATTAAAAAGTGGGGTCAGTATCTGTGGGGAAGACCTTTCATCATCAGGACTGATCACAAACCCTTGAAATATTTACTGGAACAGAGAGTGTACATAGAGGCTCAGTATAAATGGGTCATGAAATTGCATGGGTATAACTATACAGTAGAATATAAAAATGACAGGGAGAACATGGCAGCTGATGGCTTGTCAAGAGTACATTCAGCAAACCTGTCTGCTCTCACTGTTGTCAATGTAGGTTGGATACATATATTTAAATCTCAGATGCAATCATCATCTTATTACCAGGAACTGTTGTCTAAGTGGAATCAAGAACAATTAGACACCAACAAATATAGCCTGAAGGATGGAATGCTTTACTACAAGAGAAGATTATTAATTGATCCCCACTGTGAATTTGTGTCTACTATGCTCAAAGAACATCATGATGCATTGCAAGATGATCATTTTGGGTACCTCAAGACCTTGCATAGGCTCAAAAAAGTCTGTTATTGGAGAGGAATGAAGAAGAGTGTCAGAGAATACATTAGGACTTGTGAGGTTTGTCAAAGAAATAAAGCTGAGAATGTGTTACCTGCTGGGTTACTTCAACCTCTGTCTATACCTAACCAAGTCTAGGAAGACATCTCTATGGACTTCATTGAAGGACTCCCAACTAGTCATCACAAATCCGCTATCTTTGTGGTGGTGGATAGACTCACTAAGTATGTCCACCTATTTGCACTTAGCCACCCTTTCACTGCCTCAACAGTGGCTCAAGTTTTCTTAGAAGGGGTTTTCAAACTTCATGGTATGCCAAAATCAATTATTTCAGACAAGGATGTTGTTTTTACAAGTCAATTTTAGAAGGAGATATTTAAATTGCAGGGAACACAATTAAAGTATAGCACTTCATATCATCCACAAACGGATGGATAGACTGAAGTCACTAATAGGTGTATTGAAGGCTATTTGAGATGCTTTTGCAGCCATCAACCAAAGGAATTGGTAAAACATTTACTTTGGGCTGAGTATTGGTTTAACACAAACTATCATTCGTCTACAAGAGTGACTCCATTTGAAGGTGTCTATGGAAGACCTCCTCCAAATCTCTTAACTTTTGTTCCAGAAATTGCAGAGGACAGAAAAGTGGCTGAAGCTATGGTATCTCTGGATACAGCTTTACAAATAATGAAAGACAATCTCCATCTGGCACAAGATAGAATGAAGAAATTCTCGGACTTATACTAGACTGATATGGTGTTTATGGAGGGTGACTGGTTTTATCTTAAGCTTCAACCATATAGGAAAATATCTGTGGGCATGAGGAGACCTCAGAAACTTTCTCAAAAGTACTTTGGACTATATCAGGTATTAGCTAAAGTGGGAAAAGTTGCTTATAAATTGCTACTACCAAGTGATTCTCAGATACATCATGTCTTTCATGTATCACAACTTAAAGCTAAGGTGAGTAGGAGTGTTTTAATTCAGGAAGGTACTCCTACTATATCAGAGGAACTCATATTAGAACCTGATTTCATTCTAGAGAGGAAGTTGGCTAAAAGAGACAACAAAGCAGCTGTTGATCTTCTGGTCCAGTGGAAAGGTGGAGATAGGGGTACAACTCAGTGGGTGCCTCTTGAAGAATTTGTGCAGAAGGATACAAACAATTGGAGAGTATCACACCGTATCCCACTAGATCTAGGATACGCATGTGACACGAGTCCAACACACAACCAATTGCACCCCGAAGGATACAAACAAATCACAAATAATATTTATGAATAAATCAAAGTTTCAAAAGTAGATCTATGTGTCCGTGTCAAAATACGACATGTACAAAGCCCCGTGTCGGAGGAAAACCCCCAAAATGACACGTATCACCAAATAGTTGGGATACGAACCACAAGTACCCAAATATGGATACGACACAAGCCCCAAACACATAATCACATGTCCAATTGATCTATAGGATCAATTGACACACACAACAAAATATAAATTCGGAATTCCAACAAAATTGACACAAAAAGCACCATAACTTTCTCCATGGGTCTCCTATGAACATAAAACAAAGTCCTATGGGTAGTACATACATATAGGTTGATTTTACATGATTAAATCTCAAATTTAGAAGCTATTTTAATGAAAAAAACTAAATTATACCTATTGGGAGATGGATTTCCAATAAAACCTCCAATTGAGATGAACTTGCTTCCAAATTGTAGATCCTTGCTCCTCTTTGTAGATCCTTGCTTCCTCCTTCTAGATCCTTGCTTCTCAACTTTCTAATGGTGAATTGGGAAGAATTTGGAATGAATTTGGTGGAAAATTGGAATGGGAATGGAGGGAATTTGGGAGTGGAAAATTCTAGATCTAGATTTGGAATGAGAATGAGAGGAGAGAGAAATTCTCCCTC
Organism: Iris macrosiphon; assembly: GCA_036927795.1. Taxonomy (NCBI): domain Eukaryota; kingdom Viridiplantae; phylum Streptophyta; class Magnoliopsida; order Asparagales; family Iridaceae; genus Iris; species Iris macrosiphon. Next base: position 80,642,879 of record JAYESA010000006.1, read on the forward strand.
CTAATATAGGCCGGCCATGCCCCCTTCTCCAAGCAATTGTAAAATGTCCAATGTACCCCTTGGGGCCTCTCATGAAGAAATAATTAAGGAAGGAAGCTTCTAGTCTAATCACTTAATTAATTTAATCCATCTCCTTAACTATGGGCTTTCTAAATGGGCCAAATCTAACTATTTAATTCATGTTGGTCCATGGGTCCAAACTATACTAGTTGGGTCCACTAAAATAAGTCCAAAATAATTAAATAACATCCAACAACAATTAAATAATTCAACAAAAATTATTTACCATGCACAATATTTATTTAAATAGGAAATTACTAAAATACCATTTTTCCTAAAATGTGGTAGTGACAAGTCTACCCTCCTTAAAATAATTTCGTCCTCGAAATTTAAAGATGAAAACTACCCCCAGAAAATCACAGAACATAACTAAAGAATCACAATTAACTAATGAACAGAACATAACCAGAAAATAACATACCTCAAGGTACAAACAAATATGGATAACGCTCTCGCATGTCATCCTCTCTCTCCCAGGTAGACTCCCCCGGAGAGTGATGCCTCCATGCGTCGCATACCAAAGGAATAGTCTGGTTCCTCAATACCTTCTCTCTCCGATCCAGAATCTCAACTGGCTGCTCTGGATAGCTAAGAGTAGGGCCCACCTCTATCTCCAAGTGATCCAATACATGACTAGGATCTGCCACGTATCGTCTCAACTGCGACACATGAAACACGTTGTGCACTCCCTCCAATGCAGGTGGCAAGTCTAGTCTATAAGCAACTGCACCGACCCTCTCTAGAATAGTGAAAGGTCCGATGAATCGCGGACTAAGCTTTCCGCCTCCACCGAAGCGAATCGTGCCTCGTGTCGGAGAAATCCTCAGAAACACCAAACCACCCACCTAGAACAAAACACCATCTTAAGAACTTAATCTATAACAAACAAGAACAAGCACAAACAAAATCTAAACTATACCTCGAACTCCAAAGGTCTTCGATGGCTATCGGGCCAATGCCGTTGTCTGTCCTGCGCCACTCGAAGTCTGTCTCTGATCAACTGAAACTTCTCCGCTGCATCCACAACCATCTCTGGCCCAAGCAAAACTCTTTCTCCAACATCGTGCCAAGACAAAGGAGTACGACACCTCCGACCATATAGAGCTTCAAAAGGTGACATCTCTATACTGGCCTGGTAACTGTTATTGTAAGCAAACTCTACCAAATGGAGATGGTCCTCCCAAGAACCCCCAAAATCTAGTACACAAGTGCGTAACATATCCTCGAGAGTCTGGATAGTCCTCTCAGACTGCCCATCTGTCTGGGGATGATATGCAGTACTGAACCTGAGCTGAGTGCCCAAACTCTCCTGCAAACTCCTCCAGAAATGAGAAGTAAAACGACTATCCCGATCTGAGACTATGCTGATGGGAACTCCATGTATCCTAATAATCTGCCTCACATACATCTCTGCCAGCTTCTCCGTAGACAAACCCACCTTAAAAGGCAAAAAGTGGGCCGACTTGGTCAACCTATCAACAATGACCCAAATTGCGTCTTTTCCTCCTGGAGATCGTGGAAGTCCGGACACAAAATCCATAGTAATGTGTTCCCACTTCCACTCTGGAATGGGTAATGTCTGAAGTAACCCTCCTGGCCTCTGCCTCTCGGCTTTCACCTGCTGGCACACTAAGCATCTGGATACAAACTGTGCCACTTCCCTCTTCATGCCATACCACCACACACTCTCTCGCATATCCCGATACATCTTGTTAGCACCTGGATGTATGGAATACTGAGAGTGATGCGCTTCCTGCAATACCTCCTCTCGCAACTCCCCACTAGGCACACACAATCTAACTCCATGCCTCAAAGATCCATCCTCTGCAATAGTAAAATCATCCTCCAATCCTGCTCTCACCTGAGCTCTGATACTCCTCAAAGATACATCATCATACTGTGCTGCCTTGATCCTGTCCATCAAATATGAGTGTATCTGCAGTCCCCATATCTGCATAGCACCACCAGGAACAATCACCTCAATGCCCAAGCTCTCCAAGTCCTCCAACAAATATCGATCCTGCGTCAAGAACATAGCTACCGGATACCTGCTCAAAGCATCGACAACTACATTGGCTTTCCCAGGATGATATTGCAAAGAGATATCAAAATCCTTCATCAGTTCCAACCATCGACGCTGCCTCATGTTCAACTCCTTCTGCGTGAAAACGTACTTCAAGCTTTTGTGGTCTGTGAAGATCTCCACACGCTCTCCGTACAAATAATGTTTCCACAACTTCAGAGCGAAGATGACGGCTGCCAACTCCAAATCATGGGTAGGATAGTTCTTTTCATGAGGACGTAATTGCCTGGATGTATAGGCAATCATTTTCCCATGCTGCTGAAGAACACAACCTAAACCCTTTCCCGATGCATCACTATAAATTGTGAAACCTCCAGACCCTGATGGCAACGTCAAAATAGGAGCAGACGTCAACCTCTTCTTCAACTCCTCAAAAGCAACTTGGCAATCCTCCGTCCAAACAAACTCCACATCCTTCCTTGTGAGTCTGGTCATCGGCTCGACAATCCTCGAAAAATCTTGCACAAACTTCCTGTAATAGCCTGCCAATCCCAAGAAACTCCTGATCTCTGCTACCGAACTCGGAGTCTTCCAAGATTCCACTGCTGAAATCTTCTTTGGATCCACTGAAATACCATCACCAGTCACAACATGCCCCAAGAATTCTACCTTGTCCAAGAAAAACTCACATTTGGACAACTTCCCATACAACTTCTCCTTCCTCAGCACATCCAACACAATCCTCAAATGCTCCTCATGCTCCTCCGGTGTCCTCGAGTATATGAGTATGTCGTCGATGAACACCACCACGAACTTGTCAAGGTACTGGTGGAACACCTTGTTCATCAAGTTCATAAATACCGCCGGTGCATTAGTCAAACCAAACGGTATCACCATAAACTCGTACTGACCATACCGAGTTCTAAAAGCAGTCTTCGGTATGTCCTCCGGCTTCACCTTCACTTGATGGTAGCCTGATCTCAAATCTATCTTAGAAAATACCTTCGCACCACTCAACTGATCAAACAGATCATCAATCTGTGGCAAAGGATACTTATTCTTGATAGTGAGATTATTCAAAGCCCTGTAATCAATGCACATGCGCACCGATCCATCCTTCTTTGGTACAAACAATACCGGGGCTCCCCATGGTGAAGAACTCGATCTGATAAACCCCTTATCCTGCAATTCGTCCACCTGCTTCTTCAACTCGACCAGCTCGCTGTTGTTTACTCTATAGACATGTTGCAAAATTGGTTCTGCACCTGGCACCAAGTCTATAGAAAATTTAACATCTCGATCTGGTGGCAATCTTGGCAATTCCTCAGGAAACACATCCAAGAATTCTGCTATCAACGGATGCGGCAACTCCTTGTCTTCCACCATAGCTCCACAAATAATGCCTTCCCCTGCTCCACAGCTCCTCTAGCAAAACTCGAACTCTGGGTCTCCTGGCGGACCAAACAAAACTCTACCTCCTCTACAGTCTATGCTAGCACTGTGCCTACTCAACCAATCCATCCCAAGTATAATGTCGTAGCTCGAAAGTGGTATTACAAGTAGACACACACTCAACTCCCGGACTCCCAGAGTAACTCTCCGGTCCTTACAAATATTATTAACCAGGATAATGCCTCCCCCGGTCATGATCTTGCAAGTCCTAAGCAAAGACTCAGCTACCAAACCATGCTTCAGAGCAAAAGAAACAGATACAAAACTATGGGAAGCACCACTATCAAACAAAGCTAAAGCTGGAATGGAATCAAGAAGAATAGAACCTGCGATGACATCTCCGGTGGGTTCCTCCTCTCCGACGGTCATAGCAAACGCTCGTCCCTGTCGAGCACCTTCCTGCTGTTGATGCTGGACAAAACGCTGCTGCTGTGTCAGAAGCGGTCCCCTCGGCTGTGCTGCAGGTGGTCTCGTCTGTGTCCTCGGAGCTGGAGCTGCTCCCTGAACTGCACGACGAGGACACTTCCTTGATTGATGCCCTTCAGTACCCCAATACAAACAAACTCCTAGCCTCCTCCTGCAAACTTCCCAGATGTGGCCAGGCTTCTTGCAAAAGTTGTATGGAGCTTGCTGTAACTGTCTCTGCTGCTGAGGTGCCTGGTGAAAAGGCGCTCTAGCTGGAGTCTGGTTCTGCTGTGGCTGCTGGAAAGGTCTGGACTGGAAATGAGGACGTTTGGCAGATACTGCACTGCCGTTGGCCCCCAGAAAAGAATCACGGTCTCTCTTGGTCTTCAAACCCAGATCCCGCTCAACCTTGCGTGCCTCCGCAAGTATCTCTGAGTATGTCTCATAAAAAGATGGAATGAGGATCAATATGGCACATGATAAAAGATATCAAGGAAAGGACAGTTTAAGGGGTCAAGTATCAATGTCAAAGGAGAATAGTTGAATCAAAAGAATTTTTCTAGATGTGATTGAGTATCTCAGCCTATATCCTATATCCTATCGCAGGCTCGCAGTAGTACAACTAAGTTGTCGCACTACCACGACATCACATACTTGTGAAGCTAGACCTGCATGGGCCACCACCAAAAACGTGTCACGACCCATACCCGGTGTAAGGATACTAGTCGGAAACAACGCCCAGCCTACGCCGCAGAATCGGCGGTAGAACGCTGTCTAGATAGTCTATCTAATGTAATGAACCACCAATAATGATAGAATATTCAATCACAGAACTAAGATAGAATGAGCACGAATCAGATAAGAATAGAATAGTCATCATACAACTCATGAGTTCAAAATAATACATCAATGAGTCTGAAGAGTAACAAAGTAAGCTGGAGACAAATCCAGTACAAAAGAATACTATCATACTACAAGCTACACTCCAGGGTCAACTGTCTCAGTTGGGATAAGTCCCTCTTGAGCCAGGGTCTCCGAATATAAACCCACAATATCCTGGGGTCCATAATAGGTAGGGTACTCCTCAGTGTCATCTGGAAAAATATATCCAGTCAGGAAAGGAGCAGAGTACATCTCTAACAGCAGTTCTAATCCATGATAAAAACTATGTAACAGTAAATAGCTATGGATAAATAAGATGCACAATAGATACAAGAGATATATAGACAATAAGGAAATACTGGAAAGAAATACAATAATGAACAATATGCCATTGAAACAATAATACTAATGACTAAGTGTGTAAGTACTAGCTTAACATGTGATCGGCTTGGGCAAGATACAATGTGGCCTGGCTAATCATACGTGCGGTACATGATCAACACTATTCGCTTACCAATACTTTATTCAATAGGGATTTGATCACATATCTATACTAATACTCCCCACCCCCAACTGGTATAATAGATCCAACCACGGTATGCTATGGCACTAGATTCCCCAAGAAGAGAGCGACTCCTCCCGAAAATCGGTGTCTGTACATGTACAAGATAACCAATGAAACAATACTTGCACCATATACACCATATACCAAGGAATAACATCTCATGACGAGATCCGGATATACCAATCCGTGTAACCATAGTGCCAAGAGAAACATGTATATCTACACTAGATACAACGAACATAGAGGATATCATAAATGAGAAACTATCAGAGAATATACTCGCCTGAAGTCCAAATGAATAGTCTCACAGATGTCTGACTCGGTGCCTCGAAGACCTAGATATGGAATACCACATTAAAATAAGGTCCCGGAAAGAGAACAAGTCAAACTAGTCAACTTCTAGGTCAATAAATCAATTCTAAGTCAAAAGTCAACTATGGTCAACTCTAAAGTCAACTAAAGTCAAACATGGTCAAACCAAGGTCAACCTCACAAGAAATCTATATAAATAATATAGAAATAAAATACAACAATTTAGGAATCAAAATTAGATCCCAATTGATACCCACACAAAGTATAAATAATATACACTCTAATATAAAGTATATACAAACCAATATTTATACAAATAATATAATATATTACTACTAGTATTATACCTCACAAAAGCACATATATATATAATATATATAAATCAAAATACATATATATATATATAAACAATTTAATAACTATATACTTATATATACATACATATAAACTTACAAAATTAAAATACCAAACACATGCACATATGTACGTATTTTACATGGCTAGAAGCACACATAAAAATACATTCATTAATATACAAATAATTATATAATAATTATAAATAATATAATTACACAATTAAACACATAAATATATTTTATAAAACATTTATGTATAATTTATACTATTAACATAAGTACATATATAATTATATGCAAGAAAGCTACATATTATATTTGTACATCATATTAGCACACACAAAAATATATAGATCTATGCTACAATAATTACTATAATAAATACACAAAATAAATATATAATATCTATATATATTTACTAGTTATAATTGAAGAATTTAAACCATACATAATTAGATCTATTCAAAAATCTACACAATTGGAGAGTATCACACCGTATCCCACTAGATCTAGGATACGCATGTGACACGAGTCCAACACACAACCAATTGTACCCCGAAGGATACAAACAAATCACAAATAATATTTATGAATAAATCAAAGTGTCAAAAGTAGATCTATGTGTCCGTGTCAAAATACGACATGTACAAAGCCCCGTGTCGGAGGAAAACCCCCAAAATGACACGTATCACCAAATAGTTGGGATACGAACCACAAGTACCCAAATATGGACACGACACAAGCCCCAAACACATAATCACATGTCCAATTGATCTATAGGATCACTTGACACACAACAAAATATAAATTCGGAATCCCAACAAAATTGACACAAAAAGCACCATAACTTTCTCCATGGGTCTCCTATGAACATAAAACAAAGTCCTATGGGTAGTACATACATATAGGTTGATTTTACATGATTAAATCTCAGATTTAGAAGTTATTTTAATGGGAAAAACTAAATTATACCTATTGGGAGATGGATTCCCAATGAAACCTCCAATTGAGATGAACTTGCTTTCAAATTGTAGATCCTTGCTCCTCTTTGTAGATCCTTACTTCCTCCTTCTAGATCCTTGCTTCTCAACTTTCTAATGGTGAATTGGGAAGAATTTAGAATAAATTTGGTGGGAAATTGGAATGGGAATGGAGGGAATTTGGGAGTGGAAAATTCTAGATCTAGATTTGGAATGAGAATGAGAGGAGAGAGAAATTCCCCCCTCCTAATATAGGCCGGCCATGCCCCCTTCCCCAAGCAATTGTAAAATGTCCAATGTACCCCTTGGGGCCTCTCATGAAGAAATAATTAAGGAAGGAAGCTTCTAGTCTAATCACTTAATTAATTTAATCCATCTCCTTAACTATGGGCTTTCTAAATGGGCCAAATCTAACTATTTAATTCATGTTGGTCCATGGGTCCAAACTACACTAGTTGGGTCCACTAAAATAAGTCCAAAATAATTAAATAACATCTAACAACAATTAAATAATACAACAAAAATTATTTACCATGCACAATATTTATTTAAATAGGAAATTACTAAAATACCCTTTTTTCTAAAATATGGTAGTGACATCCCTTATCACCAAGCAACAGTCGAGATAGCTATGACATTCAAAGGATTCTTCCTAGAGCATGTACCTCTATCTCAGAATTTGGAAGCTGATGCCCTAGCCAGTCTAGCTGCAGATCTGGCTATTCCTATAAGAAGGTAGAATTCAGTGATCCTTCTTAACAGAGATTTATTCTGTGTGAAAAATAACTTTCACATAGAACGCAGCTACGCTGTGAACACGGATCCTCCCAAGAGAGACTGGAGAAGTCCCTTTATAGATTTTGTGGTATACGGAATCTTACTGGAGACCCTAAAGAAGCAGTATCCGTCAAAAGACGATCATTACGCTTCTATCATGACGCTTCTTCACAATGTCTATATCGCCGGACCTACGACGGACTGCTATTGAGATATCTCTCAGATGATAAATCACAGCGGATTATCCGTGAAGCTCATGACGGCGTATACGGAGCGCATCAACCCGGTCCTAAGCTACAGGATCGTATCAAGAGGATGGGCTATTACTGGCCTACTATGATCACAGATGCAATAAAGTATGCAAGACAATGTAGAGCCTGTCAGGTCCATGCAGACTTTATACATCAACCTTCTGAACATCTATATCCTACAGTTGCATCATGGCCTTTCGAAGCATGGGGTATGGATATCATTGGTCCTATCCACCCGTCTTCTTCCAGAGGTCACCGGTTCATACTGGCCATCACGAATTATTTCTCCAAATGGGCAGAGGCGATCCCTCTTACTGAGGTAAAGACATCTAATATGATCTCCTTCATCAAGCATCATGTCATTTATCGCTTTGGGATATCCCGAAGGATAATTCATGAAAATGGACCTCAGTTCGTCAGCCACGCGTTTTATTGATTTTGCGATAAAAATTGGATGCAAAATGTGGCTTCTACGACATACAATCCTGCTGCTAATGGTTTGGCGAAAGCCTTCAACAAAACCATTATCAAACTCTTGAAAAAGTTTGTCTCTTCGAACAAGAGGGATTGGAATGAGAAGCTAGGAGAATATCTCTGGGCATACCGCACAACGGTATGAACACCGACGGGTTGTACCCCATTCTTATTGGTTTACGGGAGCAAAGCAGTTCTCCCCATCGAAGTCCAAATTTCGTCACTCAGGATAGCAGTGGCTAATGAGCTGACTCAAGAAAAGAATGACCTATTAAGGCTTCAAGAGTTAGAAGGATTAGACGAGAAATGCCTCCAAGCTCAACAGCGCATCGCGTTCTACCAGGCACGCATTTCCAGAACTTTTAATCAAAAAGTAAAGAAAAGAGTGTTCAAAGTTGGCGAGCTAATCTTAGCTGTGAGGAGGCCGATGATTCTTACTCACAAGAGTAAGGGTAAATTCTAGCCCAAATGGGAAGGCCCTTATGTGATCGAGACGACATTCTCAAACGGCGCTTACAGGTTAGCCAAGCCTAATGGAGACTTGTTAATAGCTCCTATCAACGGTAAATTCCTGAAAAGGTACTATGCTTAACCTCATTTGCTCAAATGGAGTATGGCGGAGATCTCATTCTGACAATACTACTTCTAAAACAAATTTTAGCTGAAGCATATTCTATCATGTCCATATGACCTCTGAATAGATATGTCCAGCTAAAGCTTACCGAGAGTATATCACGTCCATATTACCTCTGATATCACTTTCACCCTAACCTGTCATTTATATTCCAAAATGATGGGTCCACAAAGTCAGATAAAAGCCTCTTTATTTATTCCCGGAAAGAGCAAAATTATATTGAAAAGCAAAAAAAGTACATCATGAAGGGGGAGCAGTTAGGTCGCGGATCTGCTGTGCCAGTGCGACCATCTTCTCATTCCTGGAGTTCAAGACGTTAGAGCGAGCCCGCTCCAGTCTAGCCTCCTCATTGCTTAGGAGGGACAGTTCAGACCTAGCCTGAATAAACCCGGCGCAATCAGCTCCTGCACGTGCCAAGCTTTGCTGAGCTTCCAAGGACTGAGAGGCCCACTCATTTGCCTGAGCGAGTTTTGCTTCCAATCTACAGACCCTCGCTACATTTCCTTCATGCTCGGCCTGGCACTTTGTTCGAAGAGGAATAACTTCCTCCAAGGCGGCCTTCCCTTTATCCATCTCCTGATGTCGAGCCTGGATGGATTTATTTAGGCCTTCCATCTGTTCAGCGAGCTGCGCAGTGAGGGATTCATATTTAGCCTGAATTAGCTCATCGATATTTCCTCGAGATAGCTGCAGATATTCGTTAATGGGTTGTTCCAAACCATTAACTATCTGCTCTAGCGCATCAGCTCTTCCAGTGTCACTGAAATGTCTAATCTGCGTTATAGTGAGGTTGCAGGACGTCCTCAGAGCCTCGAAGCCTAAGTTCTTCTCCAGCACCATTGATATCAGCGTCTTCAAAGTGGCATAGAAAATGGTAGAAAACTGCTCAACCAACTTGGTGAGATTCAAGTGGGTGCTGGGGGTGGCTGCAATATCAGAGAATCCCCCTCCAAGAATGACTGTCGACGACGTTGCCACAGTCGTCGCCTCAGTAGATGGCGCGACAAAAGAAGATGCGCCGACAACAGACGAAACAGTCGGCGTACTCAAAGGAGGCATTGTCGCAGTGACGGGCTCATCCTCCTCTTGAGATATCGGAATCTCTTCGGCGGGCGAGCCGGCACCCGAAAGTGCTTCCTCTCCAAAGTCGGGCACCTCCATGTCGTCGCCAGGAGCTGAAGTAGAGCCAAAAAGGGCGTCGACGCTGCCCTCCCCATAGATGTCTTCCCCTGAAAAGAAGACAGAAGAAAGTTAATATCAACATGATGTTAATTTTCCTAAAAAAGAGGCGTAAAGACGATATTTACCCATGGCCGATGGCATATATGTCGCGTCTGCAGCCAGTACAGCTAAATCATTTCTTAACGATGCTAAGCAAGCTGTCATACCTGGAGAAGGTGGTGTGTCAACCGACACTGGCAAATATTCTTCCAGGTCCTCGCCAAGTTCCAACCGAGGCTCATCGGCTGGAATCTCGCTGGGTGCACTGACAGACACAGCAGGGGTCTCTCCCGATGCTGATCTGGATAAAGATATCCTTATTCGGCTCAGCCCCGAAGGCAATCTCGTACCAAGCAGTAGCAGCGACAGCAGCATCAAAAAGAGATTCTCCGGCACCGCCAGCCAGAAATGTAGAGGGTCCCTCTCTAAAAGGCGAGGAACCTCCAATCAAAGAATCGTCCCCGATAAGGGAAATAGCAGGTTTCCTTCTAGGAGCCTCATGGTCGGGAATCCTGAGAGGACGACTAACCGTCTTCTTCTTCTTCTTGCGAGGGGAAGTCTCCGTCGGAGCAGGAGCCCTTCGCTTACTAGAAATGACCAGAGGCCCGGCAGGTTGAGGTATTTTACCCCTCGGTACTGCCAACAAAGGCTCATCTAGATTGACGGCATCTTCACCCTCGTCGGAGGAAACTGAGGGGATCTCGTATCTCCCCCCAGGCTTGGAAGAGGGCATCCTAAAACTTCTACGCATATCAAAATCGCGATGGAAGGTGTTCGTTGCCATATAAAACTGGGCATACGAATGGAGCATGCGCAGCTCCGTGGAGAGTAAAATGGTGGGCACAGTAAAAGTTGCTTCAGTGCAACCCATGATGAAGTATCACCACCCTCTCGCTCCATCAATAAGTCTACCCCTAGACCTGAAGCTGGTGACGGCATTGCCCACGTGCAATTGGTCGTACCCAAGCTGCCTGGCAAACCGACTGGGCAAGTAGGGTTCCAAGAAGCACTGGTCCTCACTTCTGTACAGTAAATGGGAAGGTCTAATGCAGACCAACCAATTAAAAGCCTCAGGAGAAAGAATGGTCTTCCCGTCGCCCACGTCCTGAAGTCTGTGCCCCTGTTGATTAAGATGTATAGAGGGGACAGTGCAGAAGATCTTCTAGCTGTGACTGAAATTCAGTACCCGCCGACAGTCTAAAACTGTGGTCACATTCCAGGAGGAGTTCTTGTAATTCAGCAAGAAACTACCCCCCGAACTGCTGCCAAAGCCGGGAGACATCACCCTGGGGTTATGGAGAATTAACCATCCCATCAAATATAGGTATGGTAATTCTACCCTGGGAAAGCTATCACGCCGAGTTTCATCGGCAAGCAGCCCATCAGTAATGGCCCTTAGGCAAGCTTGTATACGGCACACCATCGCAGGAAGCAAACTCAGTCTTGTCCTGAACACCAGACACACTACAGGCCACAAGGTGTTACGGTAAATACGGTCCAAGGATGCAATGCCGGGTACCACCAGTCGACGCAGCCATATAGAGAGGAAGCCAGCCAGTTGAGCTTTCTTAGACAGAGACCTGCGGCAATGCCTCAAATAACTGTAGGCCTTAGTGCCTGCAGGATATTTCCCTATCCCTTTGTCGAGAATCTGATCTGGAGCCCCAGCATCTTCCATGAGATCGTCGACTATCTGAGCACTAAGCACGCTCAGAAAACTCAGAGGCTGATCCTTAGTATCCAAGACCTTCTCTGGCTTAGTAGCCCTGGCTCGGTGAAAGAAGAGGTAGGACGCCCATTTATTGGTATGAGCCAAATCTGAAGGCTCATTATACAAGGCAGTACAAGCGAGGTAGTGGCACATCAGCTCCTGGTACACTGCCAATACCCGAGGGTCTGAATCCCCCAGCTCCCGGTTGGTGGGAACATACTCTTCATATGGAGTATCCCCCATCGGCAGTCTCGAGATCTCTGCCATCTCGTGGAGGGCCAATCTCAACTCCCCCAATGGAGTGGAGGAAGTCCCGGTGAGCGAGATATATCGCTCCATCAAAGCCAAAAACATGCTAGGGTTGAGAGGTAACCCAACGCTGGTGGCACTCACAACTGAGTACAGACCAATGTTCTCCAGCTCGATCTGAAAATGCTTTAGGGCCCAGTCAGCTAAACGAGCCCAGCGAAGATTTATGGGGGTAATCCACCCACTTGTCCGAGGATTAACCTTTGGGTATACTCCTCCGTGCCCCATGAAATCATTATAGAAAGTCGGTATCTGGACTGGCTGGAAGGGTGCAGTGTCCTCACTCGGGACAACGCCCAGAAATAATCCCCTGAACGGCATCACAGAACCGGAAGGGCGGCTGACGAATGACCCTTGGTCAGATCCTTTCTGGTAGAATATCTTCCTCGGCTGGCCGTGAAGATTGGGAGTCAGCGTCCACGACATCCTCCTGGGATGTGTGGCATAGAATATTGAGATGGGGTAGTCTCTCGGCATCTTGGGCAGGTACATGACCTAGCCCCCGGCAGGGAAAACCCAGAGCTCTTTTTTGGGCTTCGTCTGGGACTATTTGTCTATCATGTCCCTGAAATAAAAAGCTGACTTTATATATTGTGCCCCGTCTATGGACGTCAGGGGCTCTCCGTTGATCATGCTCGACATCATCCGCTCTCCTTGGGACGATATCAGGATTCCCCTTCCTTCGGGATATTGGGGTCCAGAGATGGAAAATATCACGTGGGACAAATCCTCCAAGTAGTTGGAATGCAGCATCCCGGCAGCTGAACCCATCACCTCGGTCAGCGGAGACGCACGCAAGTTAACTCCAAAGTACAAAAAAAGATACATCAGTTTCTATACTAGACATTATAAATCTTGCAGCATATGCCAAAAGACAACAGTCTGTGCTTTACGCCAAGATTGTAAAAACTTGATCTTTTACGCTGGAATCCTATTCCAAAGCGTAAAATTCAAGACTGGCAGTATACACAAAAAACTCGACAGTCTGTGCTTTACGCCAGACTGCCAAAGTTTGAGTTTCTATACCGAAATTTTCATCCAAAAGCGTAAAACTCAAATTTTATGGTATACGCCAAATTTTGACAGTCTGTGCTTTTACGTCAGACTGCGAAAATATGGAGTTCTTACGCTGACACATTAGAAATATGGGCGTAAAAGATGAAACGTCTCTGTGCATCATCTTCCTCGAAGAGACTATCAGCACAAGAGACGACCTAGCGCGGTCACGTACAACGTGTGCAAAGGATTTTTGTCATTATTATCGTCCCAAACGCTTTACCTATAACGCCCGACGCAGAGCTCGTCGGCGGGACACTTCGCTCAGAGCGGGGCTCGCCTTGCCCGACCGGAGTCGCCCTTGCTTGGGCAGAGGAGCGAGAAGAAGAGTCAGTCTTCTTTTCGTTAGAGGAAGAGATTTGTTTCGGTGCCATTGCTGAAAACTCGGAGTGCTCGGAGAAGAGACGAAGGAGAGAACTCGAACAGTCGAAGGCTTTCGTTTGCAAGAAGACAGATGAAAAGTTTTTCTCTGAAAGCCTTGGGGTATATATAGAGTTCGGATGGACTCCTCGAATCCCTAACCAAGTCCAAACATTTAATATTCGGTCATGATTGGGGACCACGTCAGCCTATTACTCAGGGAAGGCGGACAGTCAGCGAATTCGAAAACTTTTCGTGCAAAGAAGATTCGTGGTTTTACGCTAAGGAGCTTTCTACGCTCGACAGCTACAGATCTACGGTTTTACGCTCACAGGCTATAAGTCTATGGTTTTATGCCCGGATGCTTTTATGCTCGGTAGCTTTTACGCTCGAGAGGCTACAAACCTACGACTTCACGCACAGAAACTACAAATCTATGATTTCATGCTCGGTGGCTTTTACACTCAGAGGCAACAGATCCACAACTTTACGTTCGGAAGATTTTCTTTTCAGAGGCTACAAATCTACAGTTCTACGCCCGGATGCTCTCATGCTCAGCAGCTTTTACGCTCGAGAGGCTACGAACTTATGATTTTTTGCTCGTCCATATTTACAAATCTAGGACTTTCCACATATCTGAGAATACGCAGGCCAGAATAGGCGTATATCTAAACAATTCTCAAAGCGGTCAATTGCGAGAGTTCACACAGAAGATACTCCTTCTTGACCTCAAAATACCCCAAGTACCCAAAGCATACAGAGTTCAACATTGAAAATGACTCTTCTTCTTGGGTCGATTAGAGGTTCATCCAGAATCCAGTCTGAATATTTCATCTACAGTTCAAGATGGCGACTCAGTGTTTGACAGCCATTTCTTACCCTGTTCCAAGGGATTTTTGAGAGATCATTCTTAAAGATGATGGTCTGAACAAAAATTCTCTCTCAGAAGGGTGACAGTTCAGAATTTTGCACAGCTCCCCCATTCCTAACAGCAAGACAGTTCAAATATTTGACTTAAATGCTAAAGCGGCTTTTCGCGCATCCTCAGTTATGCGTAAAAGATAGGACGGGACCTAATACTCTTTCTATCAGAGTCAGCGTAAAGTCATCAGACGTGTCGAAGATACACACATTCAGACTTCATCACAGCAAAATATATGGTGAATAATCATATGCACAGAAGAAGACGATTTTATTAAAATATGATTACATATGAGGGAAATCTAGTCTACAAAGGGTTTTTTTTTTCATTTTCATGATTACATATGAGGAAAATCCCGTCTACAAAGGATTTCTCCATCTTCGTTGAAAGATCATCCCCAGAATCTGTTCTGCCAGGTTCTCGTATTGGTGGAGATCTTTCGCGTCTTCTTCAGCAGTTAGTCGGTTTCTACAAACCGATTAACAAGAAAATAATAAATAACAGAAGGATACAGAACAGGGCCTGCCAAAATTATGCAGATCCCATCCTCCGTACGCCATGACAGATTGAGTTGAGGTATTAAACCCAACTCAATACTCGAGGACAGAGCTAGTTTGTCTGCTCTTGTCCACGAATGACAGGAGAAAATACAGCTTGCAAGCTGTGTGGTCGAATGAGACCCTTCCTCTCTCCTGGAAGAACCGCCATACAAAGTTGCTGATTATCCCGAGCAAGGGAGGCTATGATATCCTTCCATGATCCATCGTTGCAGAGGATATTTGCTCGAAGACGCCATCTTTTTCGGCTTCTTACATGCTGGAAGAACATGGTCTTCTTCTTCCTCAAGTCAACCCGACGAACTCCGGCGATCATCTCTGTGTGGTGAAGGAAATGTGAGAAGAAACAGGTTAACTCCTCAGCCTTTTTATAGGCCAAAGAGAACACACCAAATCCTACCAAAATCCCCAATAAATTCACCATAAAGTCAACCTTGAAGAACGTGTCAGACTTGATCGTTTCATGCTTCATTCAAAGCATTTCAAATTACGAGGAATTTGAAATCTTTGAAGGGGGTCTTGTAGAAGCATGAAAAATACGCTGAAAGAGTTCTACGCAGCAGTCTATTGTTGGGCAGCGTAAAATAAGGCTTCGGAGCCATCGGCGTACAACAGAGCTTTTTCGTTGAGCACAGCGTAAAATATAAGCTCAAGGACTATCCGCGTAATACAGTATGTCCAGGCCACTTCAGCATAAAAAGGGATGCTATATCGCCTTTATGGCATAAAACTCATCCGCTTTAATGCAGCATTGAAGTGTACAAGGAACGCTTCGTACCCCGAAATGAACCTGTCAAATCGTGCAATGAACCTGACATCTGACTCCTGACAAAAAGTACAGCACGACTACCCAGACGACGGCTATAATGATGGCGCGGCACAGCGATCTAGACTGTCGTTTAGTGATATTTCCTTGGCGTAAACCGCTTCTACGCATACAAGGGAATACGCTGCCTAGTTTTACACAGGCAGATGTGATCTATTTACGCTCCGTAGAAGACAAACAGGCTGCCACATCAAAAGTTGCTCTTCATACAGGGCTCGAGGCACGTCTTTGCATTTAATATGCAGAATAATGGCAGACCCTCAAGGCACGTCTCTGTATTTAATGCGCGGAAGGCTGGCAGATCTTCGAGACACGCCTAATCCAGTTAAATGATGGCAAATCTTTGAGACACGCCTAATGCATTTAATGCGCGGAATGATGGCAGATCTTCAAGACACGCCTCTGGAATACGCTGCCTAGTTTTACACAGGCAAACATGAGCTTCTTACGCTCCGCAGAAGACAAACAGGCTGCCACGTCAAAATTTGCTCTTCGTACAGGGCTCGAGGCATGTCTCTGCATTTAATGCACAGAATGATTGCAGACCCTCAAGGCATGTCTCTGCATTTAATACGCAGAAGGCTGGCAGATCTTCGAGACACGCCTAATCTATTTAAATGATGGCAAATCTTCGAGACACGTCTAATGCATTTAATGCACGAAATGATGGCAGATCTTCAAGACACGCCTCTGGAATATGCTGCCTAGTTTTACACAGGCAGATGTGAGCTGTTTACGCTCCGCAGAAGATAAACAGACTGCCACGTCAAAAGCTGCTCTTCGTACAGGGCTCGAGGCACGTCTCTGCATTCAATGCGCGAAAGGGTGACAGGTCCTCAAGGTACGCCTCAGCATTTAATGCGCAGGATGGGGGCAGATCTCTGTATTTAATGCAAGAGATTTGATTATATCTCCAAAAGTAATAATTTTGGCAAAAACGTCCATATCATCACTTTCGCGCACTACGCTATCAGGCTATTTTCAGCTATAGGAGCACGCTGTATGCTATCTCCTTGGAATACGCCACCAGGCCATTTTCAGCTATGAGGAGCACGTTCTACGCCACCTCCGTGAAATATGCCAGCTCAGGCTATATTTGTATTAGGATCAGCTATCTTCTACGCAAGCTACCTGTCCATGCAGCATCAGGCTTCTACGTCCACTCGGCTTCTATGCCTACACGGCTTCTATGCCTACTCGGCTTCTATGCCCGCTCGGCTTCTACGCTAGTTTGATAAACTATTTGGCTTCTACGCCATAGTGACAGTTATTGGCTTCTACGCCAACCTTTTCTACGCAAGGGACAACTATCTACGTGGCTTTTATGCCGTGATCTTAGCAGCAGTTATACGCATTGTCTCTTAACGGGATACGTGTCATACGCTCATTCAAAAGGTCATTTATACGTAGGTAACGGTTATTATAACCGTCGCGTAAAAGGTGCTATACTTTCCACTGCCCGGCTTCTACGCCGACTGATGGTCACTGTTACTAAAACCCTATAAATAGGGACTTCTATCAACAGAGGTCCAGGGTCGAAAACCCGATCGAATACAAGGTCGAGAAAAAGGGGGAAAATAGGAGAGAAAGAGTCGAAGAGTCTTTGAGAGAGAAGAATCCAGAGCTCAGGCAAAGAGTAGTGATCGACGACTTTGGCATCGAACATCCACTCTTTTTTGCAACCTTCGAAGCTGCTTTGTCTTCTACGACACTTCTTCGCCATCGTGTGGTCCAAGGGACAAAGTGATCGACTGCAGATCAGACTCCTATAGCAATATTTACCCAGATTAAAAATTGTACTTTGACATCCTCGTATAGGATTAAATCGTACAATCTTGTTTGTAAACCAAAGAGCGGGTTTTCGTATAAACCTCGTCATTTATTTATATTATTTATTATCAAACATAACTGCCTCTGGTATGGCGGGTTCTAGTTCTGAAGGCTTGGCAGCTGAAGCGTCTGCCGATGCATCTTCTTGACTTACTCCATTTTTCTTGAGGTAAGCTTTCCCTGAACGGGTTCCAGTAGCCAAAACCTCTCCTTCTAATATCGAGGATACCGCAACCATATGACATGGTTTATGCTTTGAGTTCTTCTTGGACTTAGCCTTAGCAGCTTGAGTCTTTTCCTCGATCTCTAACACCAGATCTGGATGAACCCACATAATCTCGCCCCACTGGGTAGTTAGGGGTACCAGGTCATGATTTTGACCCCTGGCTGGAGGGAGATTAACGATGTTCATCGTTGTCCGAGAAATAGGTATAACACCATCCGGGACTTCTTGGGGAGGCAGATTGCCAAATTACAGAGAGATCATGTTGGCTGTGACCGTCTTCTCGCTGTTGCGTAGAGTGATGGCCTTAGCATCGATCAACTCCTGGATCTTCCTCTTTAGTACATAACACGCCTTTGTGGGGTGATGTATGTACCTATGGAAGATGCAGTACTTGGGGTTATTGGTACTGCCGACTTCATTAGGCCATTTTACCCAGGGAGGGTAATCTTGCCGCTTTTGATGAGACACTCAAATATGCTCGGAATGTCGCCATCGTCAAAAGAGTATACTTCAATGGGCCTGGAAGTCCCAGGTTTCGTCTGTGTGGTTGCCGCAGTCTTCTGCCTGGACGTATTGATCGCCAGAGCTTCTTTTCCTTTGGCACCACGAGGATGGTCGCTGTTAGAGAATGACCTCTTGCCTCTATCAGAGGCAGATATCATAATTTCGTTATCACGCGACTTCCAACTGTTGTCCTCAGCGGCTACCACTGAGATGATGAAAGAGGGTCAATCATGGAACTGATATGGTCCTGTGAACACCGAGATCACAGGAAGAAGGTTCTTCCTGTAAATGTCCACCAATGCCGAGTCTGGAACTCCGGGAGGCATTTGCAAAGTGGCTTGACAAAAACGTTCGATGAAAGTGCGAACGTTCTCATTTTCCTTCTGCTTCACTTCGATAAGAGAGAACATAGACATGTACATCCCTCCTTCGTAGAATCGCGCGAAGAACAAAGTCTTGAAATCTTTAAAGGAAGTAATACAGTTGTCTGCAAGACTACGGTACCACTGGTAAGCCACTCCCGAGAGACACCCTTTGAACACTCGAGTGAGAAGGGCGTCATTCCCTTGCAATAACACCGTCATCATACTGAAGTAGTTCATGTACTGGCTCGGTGATGTCTTTCCCTCAAATAAAGCCATAGTTTGTGGTTTGTATTTAGGAGGAAAATGGGACCTCATCCCAGATAGCCGGGTAAGGCTGGTTGATTTCCAATTTCTTGAGCTGATCTTTGTGCTTCAAGGCATCAAATTGGGCTTTTAACTCCCGCACTGCCTGCATCGGATCTTCAGCCGGTAGAAGGACCGTGGAGTGGTGAGGGATCGTTTGTATCGCGACTCCAATAGGAGGTAATACATTCTCCGAGTGCGGAAGCGGAGGAGCTGCTGACTCCTGATCTAGAGCAGGTTCTTGGATCGCGTTGGATGGTGGTAAGTCCACCCCCACACGTATCTGAGTCGGAGGGACCGATGCTTGAGCTATAGCAGCTGTGTGCTGAGTCACCATCATCTGGTGCATATTCTCCATCATGGACTGTATCTCCTTAAGAGATATCTCCAGTACAGCAATGCGTTGCTCAGTGCTTCCTGACGGGGAAGCTTTCTCGCATTCATCTCCAATGGCATAGACTCCCATTTCCTTAGGTGTCATTGAAGGGTTAGTATAGGTCTCTGTAGAAATTGACTCTAGACTTTCAGCATCTGATTCGGGAGACTAGTGACCCCCAGTATCAGAATCAGAAGAGTACAAAGCCGGTTGTCGTAACCTCGAACGGGTGTTTCGGAATACCCTAGCTTCAGTGTTCTTAAGGAGCTTGTCGAATCTCCTTTGGCTTGGAGTTCTAGAGGGATGACGTCTTGAGTTCGACCTTCCTCTAGGTACATGTAAAGTCATGTTCACTGATGCATATGTAGGCTCTTCTTCCTTGAGAGACAGAGTAGTTTAATCGGTCAAAAACTGACCGTTTTGCTTCAGAACAGCATTAATTAACTATAATCCTATGACTATTTCAATAGTGCTCCCTAGGAGACGAAATAGACATGCTGGAGGATCCCCTATCCTTGCACTTCTGGATCATATATTCATGCAAGTCAGGAGTTATAACAGAAGAAGAAGAAGAAGAAGAAGAAGAAGAAGGCTTGTTCCTCCTCTTCACATCATTTGGCACGCGAATATTGGAAACCATAACTTTTCCCCTGCCACCCGTGTACAGCAGGTTAGCCATATGAGTAGCAAAAGATCTCCAAGGAGTGTGCCTTTCCACAAACTGAGCCTTCTTTATGCTGAGGGGCTTTACCTGGCGTATTTTGGAGCTCTGCTCAGGTTGGCGTAAAACTGAGGAGGTCCTCAATCGGCCATCAGCTTCTCGCGTAATCCGGGGGGCGGACAGATTCTTCTCTTGCTAGCGTAAAGGCCGAGAAGTTGAGAAATCTGCCACTTGTTTTCCCTTGCGTAAGTTGTAGGGATCATTTGTATTTTCGCGGAGGGCAGATGCATTTTTATGCGCGGAGCACATTTAGAATTTCTGGTTTGGCGCTGAGGCATTGTCAAAAATTCTGTCTGCCACGTCACCGACGGGAGACTGAATTTTACGCGCAGAGCGCGAAGTAGACTTTTGGACTAGCGCTGAGTGTCACTACCATATTTTAGGAAAAAGGGTATTTTAGTAATTTCCTATTTAAATAAATATTGTGTATGGTAGATAATTTTTGTTGTATTATTTAATTGTTGTTGGATATTATTTAATTATTTTGGACTTATTTTAGTAGACCCAACTAGTTTAGTTTGGACCCATGGACCAATATGAATTAAATAGTTAGATTTGGCCCATTTAGAAAGCCCATAGTTAAGGAGATGGATTAAATTAATTAAATGATTAGACTAGAAGCTTCCTTCCTTAATTATTTCTTCATGAGAGGCCCCAAGGGGTACATTGGACATTTTACAATTGCTTGGGAGAGGGGCAAGGCCGGCCTATTAAAAGAGGGGAGAAATTTCTCTCTCCTCTCATTCTCATTCCAAATCTAGATCTAGAATTCCCCACTCCCAAATTCTTTCCATTCCCATTCCAATTCCCCACCAAATTCATTCCAAATTCTTCCCAATTCACCATTAGAAAGTTAAGAAGCAAGGATCTAGAAGGAGGAAGCAAGGATCTACAAAGAGGAGCAAGGATCTATAATTTGGAAGCAAGTTCATCTCAATTGGAGGTTTCATTGGGAATCCATCTCCCAATAGGTATAATTCAGTTTTTCCCATTAAAATAGCTTCTAAATCTGAGATTTAATCATGTAAAATTAACCTATATGTATGTACTACCCATAGGAATTTGTTTTGTGTTCATAGGAGACCCATGGAGAAAGTTATGGTACTTTTTGTGTCAATTTTGTTGGAATTCCGAATTTACATTTTGTTGTGTGTGTCAATTGATCCTATAGATCAATTGGGCATGTGCTTATGTGTTTGGGGCTTGTGTCGTGTCCATATTTGGGTACATGTGGTTCGTATCCCAACTATTTGGTGATACGTGTCATTTTGGGGATTTTTCCTCCGACACGGGGCTTTGAACATGTCGTATTTTGACACGGACACATAGATCTACTTTTGACACTTTGATTTGTTCATAAATATTATTTGTGACTTGTTTGTGTCCTTCGGGGTATATTTGGTTGTGTGTTGGACTCGTGTCACATGTGTATCCTAGATCTAGTGGGATACGGTGTGAAACTTTCCAATTTGGTGTATTTATGTGTAGATCTAATTATTTATGCTTTAAATTCTTCATTTATAATTAGTAAATATATATAGATATTATATATTATTTTAGTGTATTTATTATGGTATTTATTGTAGCATAGATCTATATATTTTTATGTGTTCTAATGTGGTGTATAAATATATGTATGTAGCTTTCTTGCATGCAATTATATATATACTTATGTTAATAACATAAATTATACATAAATGTTTTATAACATATATTTATGTGTTTAAATGTGTAATTATATTATTTATAATTATTATATATTTAATTGTTAATTTAATGAATGTATTTTGTGTGTGCTTCTAGCCATGTTAAAATATGTACATTAATATGTGCAATGTGTTTTGTAACTATTAGTATTTGATTGTGTAAGTTATGTGTATATGTATATAAAAGTATATATATTATTAATTGTTTTATATATGTATATATATATTGATTTATATTGATTTATATATATATATAGTTATATATTATATATTTCTTTTGGCGACAGTAATTTTTTATGACAGTTTCTGTCATTAATATACCGTGGGCAGCAGCAGCCGCTGTAGCTATTAATGACAGTCCTGTCATTAATAGCAGCGGGCGGGATTTAGACAGCGGTAATTGCGATAGTTTTCTGTGACAGTTGTTTAAATGTCACCGATTGAGCAGCAGTGGTTTATATATAGAGTTTCTGCGACAGATTTTTTGTGACAGTTGAGACTGTCACTATAAGCTATTTTATTTAATTTGTATTTTTAGCTCACTGTTTTCAGTGACGTTTTGGCAGATTTAATTTATATATTATATATTATATTTGTATATATATATATATGTATATATATAGGTGTTTTGTGAGGTATAATACTAATAATAATATATTATTTTATTTGTATAAATATTGGTTTGTATATACAATATTTAGAGTGTGCATTAATTGTATTATTAGTATACTTTGTGTGGGTACCAATTTGGGATTTAATTTTGATTCCTAAATTGTTGTATTTTATTTTCTATATTATTTATAGATTTCTTGTGAGGTTGACCTTGGTTTGACCATGTTTGACTTTAGTTGACTTTAGAGTTGACCATAGTTGACTTTTGACTTAGAATTTATTTATTGACCTAGAAGTTGACTAGTTTGACTTGTTCTCTTTCCGGGACCTTGTATTAATGTGGTATTCTATATCTAGGTCTTCGAGGTACCGAGTCAGACATCTGTGAGACTGTTCTTTGGACTTCAGGCGAGTACATTCTCTGATAGTTTCTCATTTATGATATCCTCTATGTTCGTTGTATCTAGTGTAGATATACATGTTTCTCTTGACACTATGGTTACACGGATTGGTATATCCGGATCTCGTCATGAGATGTTATTTCTTGGTATATGGTGTATATGGTGCAAGTATTGTTTCATTGGTTATCTTGTACATGTACAGACACCAATTTTTGGGAGGAGTCGCTCTCTTCTTGGGAAATCTAGTGCCATACCATACCGTGGTTGGATCTATTATACCAGTCGAGGGTGGGGAGTATTAGTATAGAAATGTGATCAAATCCCTATTGAATAAAGTATTGGTAAGCGAATAGTGTTGATCATGTACCGCACGTATGATTAGCCAGGCCACATTGTATCTTGCCCAAGCCGATCACATGTTAAGCTAGTACTCACACACTTAGTCATTAGTATTATTGTTTCATTGGCATATTGTTCATTATTGTATTTTTTTCCAGTATTTACTTATTGTCTATATATCTCTTGTATCTATTTTGTGCATCTTGTTTATCCACAGCTATTTACTGTTACATAGTTTTTATCATGGATTAGAACTGTTGTTAGAGATGTACTCTGCTCCTTTCCTGACTGGATATATTTTTCCAGATAACACTGAGGAGTACCCTACCTATTATGGACCCCAGGATGTTGTGGGTTTAGATTCGGAGACCCTGGCTCAAGAGGGACTTATCCTAACTGAGACAGTTGACCCTGGAGTTGTAGCTTTGTAGCTCTGTAGTATTCTTTTGTACTGGATTTGTCTCCAGCTTATTTTGTTGTTCTTCAGACTCATTGATGTATTATTTTAAACTCATGAGTTGTATGGTGACTATTCTATTCCTATCTGATTCGTGTTTATTCTATCTTAGTTCTGTGATTGAGTATACTATCATTATTGGTGTTCATTATATTAGATAGATTATCTAGACAGCGTTCTACCGCCGATTCTGTGGCGTAGACTGGGCGTTGTTTCCGACTAGTATCCTTACATCGGGTACGGGTCGTGACACGTTTTTAGTGGTGGCCCATGCAGGTCTAGCTTCACAAGTATGTGATATCGTGGTAGTGCGATAATTTAGTTGTACTACTGCGAGCCTGCGATAGGATATAGGATATAGGCTGAGATACTCAATCACATCTAGGAAAATTCTTTTGATTCAACTATTCTCCTTTGACATTGATACTTGATCCCTTAAATTGTCCTTTCCTTGATATCTTACATCTTGTGCCATATTGATCCTCATTCAGTCTTTTTATGAGACATACTCGGAGATACTTGCGGAGGCACGCAAGGTTGAGCGGGATCTGGGTTTGAAGACCAAGAAAGACCGTGATTCTTTTCTGGGGGCCAACGATAGTGTAGTATCTGCCAAACGTTCTCATTTCCAGTCCAGACCTTTCCAGCAGCCACAGCAGAACCAGACTCCAGCTAGAGCGCCTTTTCACCAGGCACCTTAGCAGCAGAGACAGATACAGCAAGCTCCATGCAACTTCTGCAAGAAGCCCGGCCACATCTGGGAAGTTTGTAGAAAGAGGTTAGGAGTTTGTTTGTATTGTGGTACTGAAGGGCATCAATCAAGGGAGTGTCCTCGTCGTACAGTTCAGGGAGCAGCTCCAGCTCCGAGGATACAGACGAGACCACCTACAGCACAGCCGAGGGGACCGCTTCCGATACAGCAGCAGCATTTTGTCCAGCATCAACAGCAGGGAGGTGCTCGGCAGGGACGAGCATTTGCTATGACCGTCAAAGAGGAGGAACCCACCGGAGATGTTATCGCAGGTTCTATTCTTCTTGATTCCATTCCAGCTTTAGCTTTGTTTGATAGTGGTGCTTCCCATAGTTTTGTATCTGTTTCTTTTGCTCTGAAGCATGGTTTGGTAGCTGAGTCTTTGCTTAGGACTTGCAAGATCATGACCGGGGGAGGCATTATCCTGGTTAATAATATTTGCAAGGATCGGAGAGTTACTCTGGGTGGCCGGGAGTTGAGTGCGTGTCTACTTGTAATGCCACTTCCGAGCTACGATATTGTACTTGGGATGGATTGGTTGAGTAGGCACCGTGCTAGCATAGACTGTAGAGGAGGTAGAGTTTTGTTTGGTTCGCCAGGAGAGCCAGAGTTCGAGTTTGCTAGAGGAGCTGCGGAGCAGGGGGAAGGCATTATTTGTGGAGCTATGGTGGAAGACAAGGAGTTGCCGCATCCGTTGATAGCAGAATTCTTGGATGTGTTTCCTGAGGAATTGCCAGGATTGCCACCAGATCGAGATGTTGAATTTTCTATAGACTTGGTGCCAGGTGC
This sequence comes from Iris macrosiphon, assembly GCA_036927795.1. Taxonomy (NCBI): domain Eukaryota; kingdom Viridiplantae; phylum Streptophyta; class Magnoliopsida; order Asparagales; family Iridaceae; genus Iris; species Iris macrosiphon. The sequence continues at coordinate 80,668,392 of JAYESA010000006.1, forward strand.
AGAACCAATTTCGCAGCATGTCTATAGAGTAAACAACAGCGAGCTGGTCGAGTTGAAGAAGCAGGTGGACGAATTGCAGGATAAGGGGTTTATCAGATCGAGTTCTTCACCATGGGGAGTCCCGGTATTGTTTGTACCGAAGAAGGATGGATCGGTGCGCATGTGCATTGATTACAGGGCTTTGAATAATCTCACTATCAAGAATAAGTATCCTTTGCCACGGATTGATGATCTGTTTGATCAGTTGAGTGGTGCGAAGGTATTTTCTAAGATAGATTTGAGATCAGGCTACCATCAGGTGAAGGTGAAGCCGGAGGACATACCGAAGACTGCTTTTAGAACTCGGTATGGTCAGTTCGAGTTTATGGTGATGCCGTTTGGTTTGACTAATGCACCGACGGTATTTATGAACTTGATGAACAAGGTGTTCCACCAGTACCTTGACAAGTTCGTGATGGTGTTCATCGACGACATACTCATATACTCGAGGACACCGGAGGAGCATGAGGAGTATTTGAGGATTATGTTGGATGTGCTGAGGAAGGAGAAGTTGTATGGGAAGTTGTCCAAATGTGAGTTTTTCTTGGACAAGGTAGAATTCTTGGGGCATGTTGTGACTGGTGATGGTATTTCAGTGGATCAGAAGAATATTTCAGCAGTAGAATCTTGGAAGACTCCGAGTTTGGTAGCAGAGATCAGGAGTTTCTTGGGATTGGCAGGCTATTACAGGAAGTTTGTGCAAGATTTTTCGAGGATTGCCGAGCCGATGACCAGACTCACAAGGAAGGATGTGGAGTTTGTTTGGACGGAGGATTGCCAGGTTGCTTTTGAAGAGTTAAAGAAGAGGTTGACGTCTGCTCCTATTTTGACGTTGCCATCAGGGTCCGGACGTTTCACTATTTATAGTGATGCATCGGGAAAGGGTTTAGGTTGTGTTCTTCAGCAGCATGGGAAAGTGATTGCCTATGCATCCAGGCAATTGCGTCCTCATAAAAAGAACTATCCTACCCATGATTTGGAGTTGGCAGTTGTCATATTCGCCCTGAAGTTGTGGAAACATTATTTGTACGGAGAGCGTGTGGAGATCTTCACAGACCACAAAAGCTTGAAGTACGTTTTCACGCAGAAGGAGTTGAACATGAGGCAGCGTCGGTGGTTGGAACTGATGAAGGATTTTGATATCTCTTTGCAATATCATCCTGGGAAAGCCAATGTAGTTGCCGATGCTTTGAGCAGGTATCCGGTAGCTATGTTCTTAACGCAGGATCGATATTTGTTGGAGGACTTGGAGAGCTTGGGCATTGAGGTGATTGTTCCTGGGTGTGCTATGCAGATGTGGGGATTGCAGATACACTCAGATTTGATGGACAGGATTAAGGTAGCACAGTATGATGACGTATCTTTGAGGAGTATCAGAGCTCAGGTGAGAGCAGGATTGGAGGATGATTTTACTATTGCAGAGGATGGATCTTTGAGGCATGGAGTTAGATTGTGTGTGCCTAGTGGGGAGTTGCGAGAGGAGGTATTGCAGGAAGCGCATCGCTCTCAGTATTCCATACATCCAGGTGCTAACAAGATGTATCGGGATATGCGAGAGAGTGTGTGGTGGTATGGCATGAAGAGGGAAGTGGCACAGTTTGTATCCAGATGCTTAGTGTGCCAGCAGGTGAAAGCCGAGAGGCAGAGGCCGGGAGGGTTACTTCAGCCATTACCCATTCCAGAGTGGAAGTGGGAACACATTACTATGGATTTTGTGTCCGGACTTCCACGATCTCCAGGAGGGAAAGACGCGATTTGGGTCATTATTGATAGGTTGACCAAGTCGGCCCACTTTTTGCCTTTCAAGGTGGGTTTGTCTACGGAGAAGCTGGCAGAGATGTATGTGAGGCAGATCGTTAGGATACATGGAGTTCCCGTCAGCATAGTCTCAGATCGGGATAGTCGTTTCACTTCTCATTTCTGGAGGAGTTTGCAGGAGAGTTTGGGCACTCAGCTCAGGTTCAGTACTGCATATCATCCCCAGACAGATGGGCAGTCAGAGAGGACTATCCAGACTCTCGAGGATATGTTGCGCACTTGTGTACTAGATTTTGGGGGTTCTTGGGAGGACCATCTCCATTTGGTAGAGTTTGCTTACAACAACAGTTACCAGGCCAGTATAGAGATGTCACCTTTTGAAGCTCAATATGGTCGGAGGTGTCGTACTCCTTTGTCTTGGGACGATGTTGGAAAGAGAGTTTTGCTTGGGCCAGAGATGGTTGTGGATGCAGCGGAGAAGGTTCAGTTGATCAGAGACAGACTTCGAGTGGCGCAGGACAGACAGCGGCATTGGGCCGATAGCCATCGAAGACCTTTGGAGTTCGAGGTATAGTTTAGATTTTGTTTGTGCTTGTTCTTGTTTGTTATAGATTAAGTTCTTAAGATGGTATTTTGTTCTAGGTGGGTGGTTTGGTGTTTCTGAGGATTTCTCCGACACGAGGCACGATTCGCTTCGGTGGAGGCGGAAAGCTTAGTCCGCGATTCATCGGACCTTTCACTATTCTAGAGAGGGTCGGTGCAGTTGCTTATAGATTAGACTTGCCACCAGCATTGGAGGGAGTGCACAACGTGTTTCATGTGTCGCAGTTGAGACGATACGTGGCAGATCCTAGTCATGTATTGGATCACTCAGAGATAGAGGTGGGCCCTACTCTTAGCTATCCAGAGCAGCCAGTTGAGATTCTGGATCGGAGAGAGAAGGTGCTGAGAAACCAGACTATTCCTTTGGTATGCGTCGCATGGAGGTATCACTCTCCGGGGGAGTCTACCTGGGAGAGAGAGGATGACATGCGAGAGCGTTATCCATATTTGTTTGTACCTTGAGGTATGTTATTTTCTAGTTATGTTCTGTTCATTAGTTAATTATGATTCTTTAGTTCTGTTCTGTGATTTTCTGGGGGTAGTTTTCATCTTTAAATTTCGAGGACGAAATTATTTTAAGGAGGGTAGACTTGTCACTACCACATTTTAGGAAAAAGGGTATTTTAGTAATTTCCTATTTAAATAAATATTGTGCATGGTAGATAATTTTTGTTGTATTATTTAATTGTTGTTGGATATTATTTAATTATTTTGGACTTATTTTAGTAGACCCAACTAGTTTAGTTTGGACCCATGGACCAACATGAATTAAATAGTTAGATTTGGCCTATTTAGAAAGCCCATAGTTAAGGAGATGGATTAAATTAATTAAATGATTAGACTAGAAGCTTTCTTCCTTAATTATTTCTTCATGAGAGGCCCCAAGGGGTACATTGGACATTTTACAATTGCTTGGGAGAGGGGCAAGGCCGGCCTATTAAAAGAGGGGGGAAATTTCTCTCTCCTCTCATTCTCATTCCAAATCTAGATCTAGAATTCTCCACTCCCAAATTCTTTCCATTCCCATTCCAATTCCCCACCAAATTCATTCCAAATTCTTCCCAATTCACCATTAGAAAGTTAAGAAGCAAGGATCTAGAAGGAGGAAGCAAGGATCTACAAAGAGGAGCAAGGATCTACAATTTGGAAGCAAGTTCATCTCAATTGGAGGTTTCATTGGGAATCCATCTCCCAATAGGTATAATTCAGTTTTTTCTATTAAAATAGCTTCTAAATCTGAGATTTAATCATGTAAAATCAACCTATATGTATGTACTACCCATAGGAATTTGTTTTGTGTTCATAGGAGACCCATGGAGAAAGTTATGGTGCTTTTTGTGTCAATTTTGTTGGAATTCCGAATTTATATTTTGTTGTGTGTGTCAATTGATCCTATAGATCAATTGGGCATGTGCTTATGTGTTTGGGGCTTGTGTCGTGTCCATATTTGGGTACATGTGGTTCGTATCCCAACTATTTGGTGATACGTGTCATTTTGGGGGTTTTCCCTCCGACACGGGGCTTTGAACATGTCGTATTTTGACACGGACACATAAATCTACTTTTGACACTTTGATTTGTTCATAAATATTATTTGTGACTTGTTTGTGTCCTTCGGGGTACATTTGGTTGTGTGTTGGACTCGTGTCACATGTGTATCCTAGATCTAGTGGGATACGGTGTAAAACTTTCCAATTTGGTGTGTTTATGTGTAGATCTAATTATTTATGCTTTAAATTCTTCATTTATAATTAGTAAATATATATAGATATTATATATTATTTTAGTGTATTTATTATGGTATTTATTGTAGCATAGATCTATATATTTTTATGTGTTCTAATGTGGTGTATAAATATATGTATGTAGCTTTCTTGCATGCAATTATATATGTACTTATGTTAATAACATAAATTATACATAAATATTTTATAACATATATTTATGTGTTTAAATGTGTAATTATATTATTTATAATTATTATATATTTAATTGTTAATTTAATGAATGTATTTTGTGTGTGCTTCTAGCCATGTTAAAATATGTACATTAATATGTGCAATGTGTTTTGTAACTATTAGTATTTGATTGTGTAAGTTATGTGTATATGTATATATAAGTATATATATTATTAATTCTTTTATATATATATATATATATATATATATTGATTTATATTGATTTATATATATATATATATATATATATATAGTTATATATTATATATTTCTTTTGGCGACAGCAATTTTTTATGACAGTTTCTGTCATTAATATACCGTGGGCAGCAGCAGCCGCTGTAGCTATTAATGACAGTCCTGTCATTAATAGCAGCGGGCGGGATTTAGACAGCGATAATTGCGATAGTTTTCTGTGACAGTTGTTTAACTGTCACCGATTGAGCAGCAGTGGTTTATATATAGAGTTTCTGCGACAGATTTTCTGTGACAGTTGAGACTGTCTCTATAAGCTGTTTTATTTAATTTGTATTTTTAGCTCACTGTTTTCAGTGACGTTTTGGCAGATTTAATTTATATATTATATATTATATTTGTATATATATATATATGTATATATAGGTGTTTTGTGAGGTATAATACTAATAATAATATATTATTTTATTTGTATAAATATTGGTTTGTATATACATTATTTAGAGTGTGCATTAATTGTATTATTAGTATACTTTGTATGGGTACCAATTTGGGATTTAATTTTGATTCCTAAATTGTTGTATTTTATTTTCTATATTATTTATAGATTTCTTGTGAGGTTGACCTTGGTTTGACCATGTTTGACTTTAGTTGACTTTAGAGTTGACCATAGTTGACTTTTGACTTAGAATTTATTTATTGACCTAGAAGTTGACTAGTTTGACTTGTTCTCTTTCCGGGACCTTGTATTAATGTGGTATTCTATATCTAGGTCTTCGAGGTACCGGGTCAGACATCTGTGAGACTGTTCTTTGGACTTCAGGCGAGTACATTCTCTGATAGTTTCTCATTTATGATATCCTCTATGCTCGTTGTATCTAGTGTAGATATACATGTTTCTCTTGACACTATGGTTACACGGATTGGTATATCCGGATCTCGTCATGAGATGTTATTTCTTGGTATATGGTGTATATGGTGCAAGTATTGTTTCATTGGTTATCTTGTACATGTACAGACACCAATTTTCGGGAGGAGTCGCTCTCTTCTTGGGAAATCTAGTGCCATAGCATACCGTGGTTGGATCTATTATACCAATCGTGGGTGGGGAGTATTAGTATAGATATCTGATCAAATCCCTATTAAATAAAGTATTGGTAAGCGAATAGTATTGATCATGCACCGCACGTATGATTAGCCAGGCCGCATTGTATCTTGCCCAAGCCGATCACATGTTAAGCTAGTACTCACACACTTAGTCATTAGTATTATTGTTTCATTGGCATATTATTCATTATTGTATTTCTTTCCAGTATTTACTTATTGTCTATATATCTCTTGTATCTATTTTGTGCATCTTGTTTATCCACAGCTATTTACTGTTACATAGTTTTTATCATGGATTAGAACTGCTGTTAGAGATGTACTCTGCTCCTTTCCTGACTGGATATATTTTTCCAGATAATACTGAGGAGTACCCTACCTTTTATGGATCCCAGGATGTTGTGGGTTTAGATTCGGAGACCCTGGCTCAAGAGGGACTTATCCCAACTGAGACAGTTGACCCTGGAGTTGTAGCTTTGTAGCTCTGTAGTATTCTTTTGTACTGGATTTGTCTCCAGCTTATTTTGTTGTTCTTCAGACTCATTGATGTATTATTTTAAACTCATGAGTTGTATGGTGACTATTCTATTCCTATCTGATTCGTGTGCATTCTATCTTAGTTCTGTGATTGAGTATACTATCATTATTGGTGTTCATTATATTAGATAGATTATCTAGACAGCGTTCTACCGCCAATTCTGCGGCGTAGGCTGGGCGTTGTTTCCGACTAGTATCCTTACATCGGGTATGGGTCATGATACTGAGGCATCGTCAGAAGTTTTTTCTGCCACATCATGGACGGGAGACAGAGTTTTACGCGTAGAGCGCGAAGGTTGCGCAGCTACAACCTGGTTGGTCAGAGAAATCGGAGAGTCGGCAGGAATGGTAGGGGATGTCCTGGGCATCCAGACCTTACGCAGTTTCCTGTTGTCTTAGACAGAGAGAGAGTGAGAGCTACCCCCTGCTCGAAGCATATATTTGTAGGCGAACTGGTCGAACTGGACGACCAAGCTCTTCTTCATGGATCCTACTGAAACTACATCGTATTGAGCAATTGCTTTCTTGTCAGATAAGAAATAGGTTCCCAGCAGAGTCGCCATCTTGTGTTTGATAATAAACGAAAGAAATAAAATAAGGTTTATACGAAACCCTCTCTTTGGTTTACAAATAAGAAGTACAATTAATCCTATACGAGGATGTCAAGTACAAATTTTAATCTGGGTAAAAAAATTGCTATAGGAGTCTGATCTGCAGTTGATCACTTTGTCCCTTGGACCACACGATGATGAAGAAGTGCTGTAGAAGACGGAGAAGCTTCAAAGATTGCAAAGGGGAGTGGATGCTCGATGCCAAAGTCGTTGATCACTGCTCTCTGTCTGTGCTCTGGATTCTTCTCTCTATGTTCTCCAAGTTTTTGACATTTTTCTGACCTTTCGACCCCTGATCTCTGTCAATAGAGGTCTCTATTTATAGGGTTTTAGTGACAGTAACTATCCAGTCGGCGTAGAAGCTGGGCAGTGGAGAGTATGGCACTTTTTATGCGACGGTTACAATAACCTCTACCCACGTATAAATGATCTTCTGAACCTGCATGTGACGCGTGTCCCATTAAGAGATAATGCGTATAACTGCTGCGAAGATCACGGCATGAAAGCCACGTAGGTAGTTGTCCCTCGCGTAGAAAAGGTTGGCGTAGAAGCTAATAACTGTCACCATAGAGTAGAAGCCGAGTAGTTGTCAAATTGGCGTAGAAGCCAAGTAGGCGTGGAAGTCCAGTAGGCATAGAAGCCCAGTAGGCGTAGAAGCTTGATGCTGCATGGGTAGGTAGCTAGCGTAAAAGATAGCCGATCCTCCTTTCTTGACTGAGGTCTTGAGCTAATTCTGGACCAAATAGCCTTATTACGCACCAATGCAAAATGTAGCCTGAGTTGGCGTATTCTGGGAGATAGCATACGCCGTACTCCTTATAGCTAAAAATAGCCCGGTTGGCGTATTCCAAGGAGATAGCGTACAGCGTGCTCCCATAGCTAAAAATAGCCTGATGGCGTAGTGTGCAAAGGTGATGATGTGGACGTATTAGTCGTAATGGTGGCTCGCCCAGTCTTTAAAAATATAACCAAATCTCATGCATTAAATGTAGAGATCTGCCCCCATCCTGCGTATTAACTGTAGAGACGTGCCTCGAGCTCTGTACGAAGAGCAGCTTTTGACGTGACAGTCCGTTTGTCTTCTGCGGAGCGTAAAAGCTTGTGTCTGCCTGTGTAAAACTAGGCAACCTATTCCCTCGTATGCGTAAAAGTAGTTTATACCAAGGAAATGTCACTAAACGACGGTTTGGGTCTCTGTGCCGCACCATCATTACAGCCGTCGTCTGGATAGTCGTGCAGTACTCTTTGTCAGGAGTCAGGTTCACTGCACGATCTGACAGGTTCATTCGAGGAATACGAAGCGTTCCTCGTACGCTTCCATGTTGCATTAGAAGCGGATAAGTTTTATGCCATAAAGGCGATCTAACAACCTTTGTACGCTAAGGCAGCCTGTAAACACTGCCTTACGCGGGTAGTTTTGGAGCAATTTTTTTGCTGCACTAGCGATAAAGCTCTGTTTGTACGCCGATGGTTCTAGAGTCGTGTCTTACGCCACACAGCACTGAAATACTACGTATAACTCTTCAGCGTATTTTTCATGCTTCTACAAGCACGACCTCGTGCTCGGGTTCTGGTATTGCTCCAATGTCTGCTCTTGTCCCGTATATCTCGGGATAGATTCCTCAGCTATTCCTGGGGACATAATCTGGATCCAGGTCCTCAGGGGACATAGCAAGGTACAAGAATAACTCAAGCCAAAATAAATGCAGTACAATAATAAATGAATCAACAGGGTAAACTATGTAACCAGCTATGTGATATGCAAGTGAGAGCATCACTAGAACTCAGGCTGAGACAACTACAAGCTCTGTGTCGGGGAGCCAGTTGCAGTGATATCATATAGGAGCCTAGCTCGGCGTGGCTATGGTACCGTAATAATATAATCAACCTGTAGCCTGTGTGTCTCTCTCCGCCCAATGTAATAACATGTCTCATGTCCATGACATGCAAGATCATGACCTCTAGCTGATGCAACGAGTCATAATGATAGCCAAGTATATGTATAAAGTCTATGTCACAAGTCTTGTAGCCTATAAAGAATCACCATGAATAACTCAGAAGATTATGTCGCATGAATAGTGTCAGGTGTCCTATGGTATGACGTACTTGATAATGCAAGCACGAAGATATATAGGGTCGCGATATCAATATCTAGTGACGTTACACGACTCTGTGTACGACGTCGACACCCGAATATTATTCGGACATTAAGCAACATCTCACAGTCCTGGGTTGACTATGCACATCCCAGAAGTATATATATATGAATAACTCAAGAAACAATATCAGATAACTACTGCAAGTTTTGCAAGGTACACTTGCCTGGGGGTTGGATTCCAACAGGTGCTCTAGTATCAGTGGGATCTGCAGGTATTCCTCCGGTTGCTGAAATAAACACTATCATCAGGAATAGAAGATAGCAAATAGCTAGAATTGCCTGTCCATAAGTCCAATTTGGACACAGGGGCAAAATTGGCCGTTTCTGGTCAAAGTGGGGTCCACATGTGGCCCACTTCGTACCGAAAAATGTGTCAGAGACAAAGTTCTCCAAATTCGTCAAACTTAGTGTCTACAAGTCAAGAACGACAATACGAACCCAACGGAATATCCAGAACTGGATTCCGATGAGCCGATCACAAAATCGTTCGTCAAGTAGAGCCGTGGGGCCCATGATACGGGATTTTATCGACGTTCTCAGAATCGAACCAAACTTGGGTCACAGGACCAGAAAAATACTACGAGTCCGATGGCACAAGTTTCGTTTCAAAACGACGAGCACACACAAAGTTACAACAAGTTTCAGAACAGGGCAGATAAGGGGCGTTGTCGACGGATACACGTTGATTCCGGTGTGCACGCATATCCAAATTAACTTCCGCAAAATCCCACACGTCCGTATTAATGGCGCGCACCTTTCGGTGAAGTTCGCACACGACCAAGTTGCCTCGTTTAGCGGGGCGCACCAGTTCCGGGAAAATTTGGGTTTTAAAGGACCAAGTTTTTGGCTATTTTCACCCGCGAATAAAACACAACACACAGCACAATAAATTGAACAAAAATAGGATTTTAAAACTAGTTCATATGGTCTAAATTTCTGTTTAAGTAGATTTTGAAAACAGTTAACAGGTTGCACGCAAAATGGTCGTGAACTTGCGAGTTTGGGACGAATTCTGAATTTTCAGAATTTTGATTTATTTTCCTATTTTTGCGTCGTGGTTTACGACCGACACAGGACGCGATACCCTAAACGAGTTACAAGGATATCGAGAGGGTCACGCAGGGTACTCGCATGAGTCGACAGAACAGAAAACGAGAGGACGAGGAGAGAGAAAACCTCACCTGAGTAGGGCATCAAAAATGACCGAAATATGCGTACGCGAGGGCAGGGCGCGGCGCGGCGGTGGCGTAGCTCGGGGTACTGCTGGGGTCATTGCTGTCGGCGGTGGAGCTTCGACTGCCGGGGTTGTTGCTGGGGAGGTCGCAGAGGCGGCCGAAGCGCGGTGGAGGCGGAGACCGAAGCGGCGGGGGAAGGGGTTTGGCGGTGGTGGCTGCGATGTAGTGCTCGGGTCCTTAAATAGGGAAGGGGAGAGGGAGAGTGGTGGAGCGGGGGGCGCGGGGTCGTGGGGCGGGGTCGTGGCCGGTGGAGCGGGGAGCGGGGCCGACGGAGGCGCGGTCGTGGCAAGAAAACCCGGGGCGGGACAGGGGATCGTGTGAGAGAGGGGAGCGGGTCGTTATCGGGTCGGGTCGGATCTTTATCCGATCCGACCCGTTAGGTTAGGGTTCGGTTTAAGTTGGGTCGGGTCCGGTTCAGTTGGGCCGGCTTCAGCCCGGTTCAACCTGGTTATTAAAAATGGGGTTTTTAGCAATTTTAAAATAGTTTTTGAGCTCAATAAATTCCAGAAAAATTATACAACATCCAATAATTAATAATACACCCAAAAATATAATTTTTGTAATATTTTAATAATTATTTTAATCCATAAAATATTAATCCCTGAAGGACATTTTTAATAATTAATTAAAAATTACCGAAAAATTTAGAAAACTCCTTTTTTTAAAAATTTTAAAAAAATAGGGTGTTACAATCTACCCACCTTAAAAGAATTATGTCCTCGCAATTAAGAAAGCATAAGCGGTCAAAAGAGATGACGCGACTGCAAAAAATGTTTGAAAGCATGACACAAGAAAGAATCATGATCGAGAAAAATCGAAGAGAAAGGGGTGAGGATCAAGCAGAACACATAGGAAAATATTTTCCTCGATAAGTAATTCAAGAGTAAAGGAATCTGGATAGAGCAAAATCTGCAGCTTGGGTATCATGTACTAACAAATTCAAAATACTAGGTTTAATGCTAAGGAAATGATCTAACAGGCACGTGTTAAAGCAATGCTAAAAATAGATATCTATGAATAACTCAAATCTTACGCGCATTCGCTACTCCACGAGTCTGTGCGTCCTCTATGGTCATCGCAAAAGCTTGTCCGCGTCCTTATGGCGGTGTCCTCTGCTGTTGCTGGGCTTGCTGAAAAAGTGCTGTCTGGGTTGCCAAAGGTGGTCTCGGTACTGGTAAAGCTTATCGATTTACCATTAGTGCTCCATCTCGATGCTTAGGACAATCTTTGGCTAAATATTGGTTGGACTCGCAAATCAAGCATAATTCCAATTACGTCTACACTCGTTCTCAATATGGTCTCACTTGCGACAATATTGACAGATAGGAAGTACTTGCGGAGATGCTCTGGGTGGCTAGTGCATGTGAGACCTCTTTGCAATTTTTCCTTGTGGTGCTCTGGCTGGTGCTGATGTAGCTGGTTGATGAATCATCAATGCTTTCTCTCGTCGTTCAGGGCAATCCCTTACCAAATGCTGTTTGGATCCGCAAGCTAAACATAATCATAATCTGAGTCGGCATTTGTTAGCGAGATGGCCTACCTTGCCACAGTAGTGATAAGTAGGAAGGACTAGTGCTAGTGGAGTAATTACTCTCTGTGGTGGATTCATTTGTGGTCGCTTTGCAGCTCTTTCCTATTATGCTTGGTCTGGTGCTAATGTATGCGGACGCTTTTAGCTAGACTCTCTCCTAATGATGCACTCCATGGGTCGTGTTGCAGCAAGAACGTCCGGGTCTAAAGTAGTTGCAACGGAACTGATTAACTTCTGTAGCTCAGAGCTAAGTCTGTCAAAGAACTTCTCCACTTGACTTTGTTGGGCTTCTTGATGAACCTTCTATTGAGCTTGCATCATTGCGTAGAACATTTGAAACATATGTTGTCCGTCCATAAGTTGTCCTAGTGGAAAAGTAGGCATCGGTGGAGTAAACTGTATCGATGGTGGAATGTCATCTTGCTTGATTCTCGTGGCATGCTGACTTGCTTGACTACATTATTGAGCTGATTGACCTCCACCTACTAGTGTCGCTCCCTCGTCGTAGGTGACAACTGTAACTTGTGTTCCCGCGGGAGTCTCGTCGCATGCTTGTGAATCCATTACTCTGCATCCAAAATAAACTATGAGAAGCGTACAGAAGAATCAAGGCAGGATGCAAGTCAATTATTTTGAAGTCGATATAGAGGTCAAGAACGAATCAATCAAGTGGATGAGATCCTATAACTTATCCTATCTTTATAGCAGGCTTGCTCGGTCTCTTCGTTGAAACCGAAAAAATTTAGTCGTAGACCTGCATGGGCCACCACAAAAACCATGTCACGCCCCAGTCCCAAAATACCGAGAGATTGGACACGTGGCAATGGCCAACATCACACACTAATGGACAAACCCAATTTAATAGACCCATCAAGGTGTACTTAAGCTGTAATACAATAACATGGGCAACGGTACTAATCTCATCCATAGAAATAAATATAATCAATATCAAAAATATAAAGCAATATCAAGTCTCAATAAAGTATCTCGGGGAACAACCCGAGAATAAGTTTGTTACAATATTTCAATAGACATGAAATAAAGTAACTAGAAACAGAAATAACTGAGTATGTAAAGCCAATACTCAGGAGAAATCCTCTGGCACGACCTCGTCCTCGGGTTCTGGTACTGCTCCAATGTCTGCTCCTTTCTCGTATATCTCGGGATAGATCTCCTCAGCTATACCTGGGGACATAATCCGGATCCAAGTCCTCAGGGGACATAGCAAGGTACAAGAATAACTCAAGCTAAAATAAATGCAGTACAATAATAAATGAATCAACAGGGTAAACTATATAACCAGCTATATGATATGCAAGTGAGAGCATCACTAGAACTCAGGCTGAGACAACTACAAGATCTGTGTCGGGAAGCCGGTAGCAGTGATATCATGTAGGAGCCTAGCTCGGCGTGGCTACGGTACCGTAATAATATAATCAACCTGTAGCCTGTGTGTCTCTCCCTGCCCAATGTAATCACACGTCTCATGTCCATGACACGCAAGATCATGACCTCGAGCTGATTCAACGAGTCATAATGATAGCCAAGTATATGTATAAAGTCTATGTCATAAGTCCTGTAGCCTATAAAGAATTACCATGAATAACTTAGAAGATTTTGTCGCATAAATAGTATCAGGTGTCCTATGGTATGACGTACTTGATAATGCAAGCACGAAGATATATAGGGTCGCGATATCAATATCTAGTGACGTTACACGACTCCGCGTACGGCGTCGACACCCGAATATTATTCGGACATTAAGCAACGTCTCACGGTCCTGGGTTGACTATGTACATCACAGAAGTATATATATATATATATGAATAACTCAAGAAACAATATCAGATAACTACTGCAAGTTTGGCAAGGTACACTTGCCTGGGGGCTGGATTCCAACTACTGCTCTGGTATCAGTGGGATCTGCAGGTATTCTTCCGGTTGCTGAAATAAACACTACCATCAGGTTCAGAAGATATCAAATAGCTAAAATTTTCTTTCCATAAGTCCAATTTGGACACAGAGGCAAAATTGACCGTTTCTGGTCAAAGTGGGGTCCACATATGACCCACTTCGTACCGAAAAATGTGTCAGAGACAAAGTTCTCCAAATTCGTCAAACTTAGTGTCTACAAGTCCAGAACGATGATATGAACCCAACGGAATGTCCAGAACTGGATTTCGATGAGCCGATCACAAAATCGTCCGTCAAGTGGAGTCGTGGGGCCCACAATACGGGATTTTGTCAACGTTCTCAGAATCGAACCAAACTTGGGTCACAGGACCAGAAAAATACTACGAGTCCGATGGCACAAGTTTCGTTTCGAAACGACGAGCACACACAAAGTTACAAAGAGTTTTAGGACAGGGCCGATACGGGGCATTGTCGACGGATACGGGTTGATTCCAGTGTGCACGCACATCCAAATTAACTTCCACGAAATCCCATACGTCCGTATTAACGGCGTGCACCTTTCGGTGAAGTTCGTAAACGACCAAGTTGCCTCGTTTAGCGGGGCACACCCAGTTCTAGGAAAAATTAGGTTTTAAAGGACCAAGTTTTTGGCCATTTTCACCCTCGAATAAAACACAACACACAGCACAATAAATTAAAAAAAATAGGGTTTTAAAACTAGGTCATATGGTCTAAATTACTGTTCAAGTGGATTTTAAAAATAGTTAACAGGTTGCACGCAAAACAGTTATGAACTTGCGAGTTCGGGATGAATTCTGAATTTTCAGAATTTAGGTTTATGTTCCTGTTCTTGCGTCGCGGTTTACGACCGACACAGGATGTGATACCCCGAACGAGTTACACGGGTATCGAGAGGGTCACGCAGGGTACTCGCACGAGTCGACAGAACAGAAAACGAGAGGACAAGGAGAGAGAAAACCTCACCTGAGCAGGGCGCCAGAAAGAACCGAAATACGCGTACGCGAGGGCGCGGCGCGGCGGTGGCTGAGCTCGGTGTACTGCTGGGGTCGTTGCTGCCGGCGGTGGAGCTTCGGCTGCCAGGGTCGTGGGTCTCACGGAGGTGGACGAAGCGCGGTGGAGGCAGAGATCGGAGCGGCGGGGGAGGGGGCTTGGCGGTGGTGGCTGGGGTGTAGGGCTCGGGTCCTTAAATAGGGAAGGGGAGAGGGAGAGTGGTGGAGCGGGGAGGGGGGCGCCGGGTCTTGGGGCGGGGTCGTGGCCGGTGGAGCGGGGAGCGGGGCCGACAGAGGCGCGGTCGTGGCCGGGAAACGTGGGGCGGGACGGGGGATCGTGTGAGAGAGGGGAGCGGGTCATTATCGGGTCGGGTCGGGTCGGGTCCGGATTCGATCCGACCCGTTAGGTTAGGGTTCGGTTTAAGTTGGGTCCGGTCCGGTTCAGTTGGGCTGGGTTCAGTCCGGTTCAACCTGGTTTATTAAAAATAGGGTTTTTAGCAATTTAAAAATAGTTTTTGAGCCCAATAAATTTCAAAAAAATTACACAACATCCAATAATTACACAACATCCAAAAAAATTACACAACATCCAAAAATTACACAACATGCAATGAGTCATAATAATAGCTATGCATATGTAATATCTATGTCATAAATCATGTAGCCTATACAGAATCACCACGAATAACTCAGAAGATTCTGTCTTATGAATAGTGTCAAATGTCATATGGTATGACGTACTTGATAATGCAAGCACAAAAATATATAGGGTCACGATATCAATCTCTAGTGAAGTTACACAACTCCGCATACGGTGTTGACACCCGAATCTTATTCGTCCGCTAAGCAACGTCACACGGTCTTAGGTTAAGCATATATATCACATAAATAAATCAAGATAATATTATAAAGCATGTACTGCAAGATTGGCAAGGTACACTTGCTTGTGGTTTGGTTTCCAACAGTTGCTCCTGTAACAGCAAGATCTTCAGGTACTCCTCTGGATGCTGAAATAAACACTACCATCATTCTCAAAAGATATAAAATAGCTATGATTGCCTGTCCATAAGTCCAATTTGGACACAGGGGCAAACTTGACAGTTTCTAGTCAAAGTAGGGTCTACATGTGGCCCACTTCGTACCGAAAAATATGCCAGAGACAAAGTTCTCCAAATTCGTCAAACTTAGTGTCTACAAGTCCAGAATGATGATATGAACCAACAGAATGTTCATAACTGAATTCCGATGAGCCGATCACAAAATCGTCCGTCAAATGGAGCCGTGGGGCCCACGATACGGGATTTTGTCAACGTTCTCAGAATCGAACCAAACTTGGATCACAAGACCAACATATCGCTACGAGTCCGATGGCACAAGTTTTATTTTGAAACGACGAGCACACATGAAGTTACAATAAGTTTCAGAACAGGGCCGATACGGGGCGTTGTCGACGGATACACGTTGATTCTGGTGTGCACGCACATCCAAATCAACTTTCGTAAAATCTCACACATCTGTTTTGACGATGCGGACCTTTCGGTAAAATTTGCACACGACCAAGTTGCCTTGTTTAGCGGGGCGCACCCAATTTCGGGAAATTTTAGGTTTGTTAAAGACCAAGTTTTTGGTCAATTTCACCCACGAAATAATTATAATCTACAACACAATAAATTAAACTAAAATAGGGTTTTAAAGCTTGGTTATATGGTCTAAATTACTGTCTAAGAATTTTAGAAATAATTAACAGGTTGCACGCAAAACGGTCGTGAACTTGCGAGTTCGGGACCAATTTTTTATTTTCAGAAATAGGGTTTTTTTCCTATTTTTGCGTCGTGGTTTGTGATCGACACAGGACTTGATACCCCAAACTATTTGCATGGGGTTTGAGAGGGTCACGAGGTCTACGTGTAAGATTCGACAGAACAGAAATTGGATCGATGTACAAGGAGATACAAGACTGGGAAGGGGCATACCTTACTGTTGATTTTTTTGTGACAGGGGCGGCGCAGCGGGCACGGTGGCAGCGGCGGCGTTTATTGAGCTGCTGGCTGTGGTGGCTGCTCAGCTGCTGGGGTCGGCGGGAGAGTCTCATTGCCAGAGGATCTCGTCGGCCGGAGGGTCGTTGCGAAGGCGTCGTCGACAAGAGAGACGGTGGCCGAGGAGTCGGGATCGTCGGGTTGCGGTGGAGTGCTACGGCTGCGGGGGTTTTGTCACCGGAGCGGCAGAGGCTGGTGGAGAGCTCGGGGTTCGTCGGAGGTCGGAGGGTCGAGTTCGAGCTCGCGGAGACGATGGCGAAGGATGGTCGGTGATGGCTGTGATGGAGTGGTGGTGGCAACGGTGGTTGTGAAGGAGGTGATCAGTTTTATAGTGGAGGGCAGGGAGGTGGGTGGTCGTTTGGTCGGCGGGGAGGAGGCGAGTAGGCAGTGGTTAGGTAAGTCGGAGCGATGGGGAGATGGGGCATCAGCGGCTGAATGGCGGCCGCGGCATCGATTTCAATCAGGGTAACCCTACGGTTATTGTAGCAGTAGCGGGTAGGCGGGTTCGGGTCGGGTTTTGGGGTCCGGATCCGACCCGATCCAATAAGGTTTGGGTCGGGTACAGGTTAGCGGGTCGGGTCTAGATCCGACCCGATCCAATAGGGTGGGTTTAGGGGTTCGGTATATTTAGGATCGGTTTGGTTTGGTTCAATCCGGTTTATTTTGGTTTAATCTGGTTAAATTAAAACTTATGTTTTTAGGTATTTAAAAATAGTTTTAGGGTCCAATAAATTTTAGAAAAATTATACTATGTTTAATTCTTTACTTTACACTCAAAATATTATTTTTATAATATTTTAATATTTAATAAAATCACAAAAATTATTTAATACCAGAAAACATTTATTTTAATTATTTAAAAATCATAAAAAAATCCTTAAATTTTATTTTTAATTTTCTGAAAAATCCGGGTGTTTACAATCTATCCTGCTTAAAAGAATTGCGTCATCGCAATTAAAAAAATGAAACATAACCGGTCAGAAGAGATGACGCGGTTGCAAAACATGTTCGAAGCACGACACAAAGAATAAAGAATTATAAATAAGGAGAAATCGAGAGAAAGTGTGAGGGTTAAGCAGAATACGTAGGGAAGGAATAAAAATATTTTCCTGAGCAATGAGAGATAAATAATTCAAGAGTAAAGAAATCTGGATAGAGCAAGGAAATCTATAACTTAGGAAAACTTGGGTATCAAGTACTAACAAGTTCAAAATACTAGGTTTAAGGCTAAGAAAATAAATTAACTGGTACGTGCTATGGCATTACTAGGAATAGATAGCTATGACTAACTTAAATCTTACGCATATTTGCTACTCCACGAGTCTGCACGTCCTCCATTGTCATCGTAAAAGCTTGTCCGTGTCCTTGTGGTGGTGTCCTCTGCTGTTGCTGGGCCTGCTAGAAGAATGCTGCTTGGGGTGCCAAGGGTGGCCTCGGCAGATATCCTCCTAGTGCTGGTAAGGCTTCTCGTTTAATCATCGGTGTTTCTCCTCGATGCTTCGTGCAATCTCTGGCCAAATATTGGCTGTATCCGCAAATCAAGCACATTCCCAACTTGCGTCTGCACTCCCTCTCAATATGGACTACCTTGCCACAGTAGTGACAAGTAGGAAGGAATGAGGCTCTTGGTGCTGCTCTCTGTGGTAGATTTATCTGGGATCGCTTTGCAGACTCCCCGTGTAATGTTCTGGTTGGTGCTGGTAAAAATGGCCATTTCAGGCTGGATCCTCTCCTGGTGACACGCTCCATGCGTCGGGCTGCAGCAAGAACGTTCGAGTATGAAGTAGGTACAACGGATCCGATCAATCTCTGTAGTTCAAAGTTTAGTCCGTCGAAGAACTTCTCAGCCTTCTTCTCTTCTGTCGGGATCAAGGTAGGGGCAAAGTGACTCAAACGGATGAATTCCGCATTGTACTCTTCCACTGTCATATTATCTTGAGTGAGGCGATTGAACTTGTCCTAAAGTTCCGATCAGACAATAGATGGAATGTACATCTCCTGAAAGAGTCTAGAGAACTCTTTCCAAGTGACTCGGTCTAGTCTGAGCCATGTCTCCTCAGTTAGCCACCAGTAATGCGTATTGCCCGTCAACTGTATTCTGACGGCAGTCATCCAACGCTCTCTCGGTGTCACGTCCCAGTCCCAAAATATCGAGGGACTAGACACGTGGCAATGGCCAGCAGCACACACCGATGGACAAATCTAATTTAATGGATCCATCGGGGCATACTTAAGCTGTAATACAACAATAAGGGTCTAGATACTAATCTCATCCACAGAAATGAATACAACAATATCAGAATCATAAAGCAAGATCAATCTCAATATAACATAAACTCGGAAAATCACCCGATAATGAGTCTGATACATCTGTCAAGATACAAGAATAAAGATAACCACAGCAACTACTGTGTATGGGTAAAGCCTATACCCAGAAGATACCCTCGGTGATCACCCATCTACTGGATCTGGTACTGCTCCAATGCATGCTCCTGCTAATGCTCCTGCACTGTATACCTCGGGATAGATCTCGTCTGCTAATCCTGGGGACATAATCCGGATCCAGGTCCTCAGTGGGACGTAACAAGATACAAAAAATACAAGCCAAAAGTACAGTAAATGAACATGCAAGATAGACAAGAAAATAAACATAAGAGAAGCAAATAAGACACAAGAAATTACTTCATCTAAGACGGTGGCACGCCGATGATGCTATCAAACATGACTACAAGCAAATCGGGGTAACCGCAACTCAATGGGAGATCACGGTCCTATAGAAAGTAGGCCAATGGGGACTCCCAATCTATAGTATGGCTCTTTCGCAGCCCAATGGGAGCTTACGAATGAGGTAGTCAAATGAACAAGTCTCTATCGCAGCACAATGGGTACTCATAATCGAGAATGCTCAAGTATAGTCAATGCCTAATAACGATCATCTAGGAACTAAAGAAACCAATCGAGTCAACTCAAGAAAAGGTAGAGTAAACATATACCATCACAATATGACTATGAAACAAATAGTAATACATGGAAAAGAGCAATTATGTACATGCACGTAAAATGAGAAAATAAGACTAGAGCAGCAGGAACAAATCAAATATGAAAAAACGCATCAAGAAACTATATACGACAAGAAAATAACAACTGAAAAGGAAAGCATGCAAATAATGTACAAGAGTTGGCAAGGTATCTTGCACGATAATGTATAAATAAGTCAAGGAAATAAGTAGCAAAATTGCAGGATTTGGCAAGGTATACTTGCCTGGGGTTCGAATACCAACAATTGTCCCTGTGTCAGTGGATCCTGCAGGTACTCCTCCAAAGGCTGTAATAAATATCACCAACAGTCTCAGAAAATATCAAATAGCTAGAAACGCATGTCCTTAAGTCCAATTTGGACACAGGGGCAAAAATGATAGTTTCTGGTCAAAGCGGGGTCCACATGTGGGCCGCTTTGCACCGAAAAATGCGTCAGGGTCAAAGGTCTCCAAATTCGTCAAACTTAGTATCAACAAGTCCAGAACAATGATACGAACCCAACGGAACTTCCAGAATTGGATTCTGATGAGCCGATCACAAAATTGCCCGTCAAGTGGAGCTTGTAGGGCCCACGATACGTGATTTTGTCAACGTTCTCAGAATCGAACCCAACTTGGGTCATAGGACCAGCGTATTGCTACGATTCCGATGGTGTAAGTTTTGTTTCGATCTGACATGTGTACACAAAGTTACAACGTATTCCAGAACAAGCGGATACGGGGCGTTGTCGGCGGATACGCGTTGATTTCGGTGTGCACGCACATCCAAATCAACTTCTGCAAAATTTTGCACGTCCGTATCAATGGCCCGCACGTTTCGGTAAAGACCGCGTGCGACCAAGTCATCTCGTTTGGCGGGGCGCACTCAGTTCCGGGGTAAAACAGGGCATTGGTTTTCCTGTTTTTGGATCATGGTTCGCGATCCCCACAGGACGCGACGTACCGAGCGGGTTGCACGGGCATCGAGGGGGTCACACAGCCTACGCGTCACAACTGACGGAACAAAAAATAGGGCAACGAGGAGAGAGAACGAATTACCTGAACAGGGCTACGTGGGAACCAAAATTCTCGTGTCCGGATCCTGTGTTGTGTCCTGGTCGGCCGTATCCAGGTTCTGTTGTGTCCTGTCCGCTGTGTCCATCTAGGTTAGGGTTAGGGGTTCAGGTGAAGGCGAGTCGGGGAGAGGGGAGTTCTGTCATGGTGGAGGGCTGTGCGAGTTCAGGCGGTGGGTGACGATCGGGCTGGGGCGGAGGAGATCCTGGTAGGCGGTTGTGGGGGTGACGGTGAAGAGAGGGCGGAGCTGGGCAGTCGAGGGGAGATGGCGTTAGGGTTCAGGGGGTCGGAGCTCGGGGTTTCGTCGTGGTCGGGGTCGGAGAAGACGGAGGAGATGGTGGAGATGGGTTGTCGGGGACGACGAGGCGGAGAAAGGTGGAGAAAAGTTCGTCGGTGGGAGGAGGAATCGGGGAAGGAGGAGATCGACGGGGAGATCGAGTCGGGGTCGACGGCTGGGGTGGTGATGGTGGTGGTGCTAGGCTTTAGGGAGAAGGGCGACTAGGGCATCGGGGTGGCTAGGGGGCGGAGCAGCCGGAGACGGCGGGCGGAGGAGAGGGAGAGATAGGGTTTCGGCATCCGACGGAGCGGGGATATTTATAGGGTTGTCAGAACAGTGTTTCGACTAGAATTAGGGTTAGGGTTCATATTAGGATTTGGGCTACGGGTCCGGGTCCGCGGGTCGGGTTCAACGTGAATCCGGCCCGACCCGCTAGCGCTTAAGTGCGGGTTTGGGTCTGCGGGTTTCGGGTCGGGTTTAGATCTGACCCGACCCGATAAGGTTGGGTTTGGTTTAGCTGAACCGGGTCTGGGTTGGTTTGGGTTGGTTTGGTTCAATTGAACCGGGTTTATTTCTAGGGTTTAATTACGACTTGGTTTTTAGGGCTTTAAAAATGCTTCTGGGGTCCAATAAATTCACAGAAAATTACCCTATGTCCAGTTTTTCATTTTACACCATAAAATATTATTTTCATACTATTTTAATATTAATTAACATCAATTAAAAATCATTTAAATTCCAAATATCTTAGTTTTAATTACAGAAAAAACCCAAAAAATTACAGAAAATTATGAAAAATCCAAATTAAAAATTTCTGAAAAATCAGGGGGGTTACAATCTACCCAACTTATAAAAATTTCTCCCTCAAAATTAAACTAGGGTAGGGTCTCTCTATCACATCTCACTTGGTTACAGGCTAAAAAATTTCTCTCAAGTGAACATTGCGGTCTCTACCCAACTTAGAATTTATCCATCTATCATCTAAGGCTATACATCTAAGAAAGCTATGCCCCAAATTATGTTATTGAATCCTCAAAGTTTTTAACACCAAATATATCACCCATGATATTCCCTTAATCATTTATAAAAGGGTCATCAACAATGCGACCGGCCTGTGGGGTATATATCTAGTACTGTCTATATATCAAACTTATACCAAGCATGAGGTTTCGTGTTTCCGAAATAAGGGAAGACGGAGATCAATAATAAAGAGTTCAAGGGTGAGGTAATAGAATAGAAGTATCGGGATCAAGGCGTTTAAAGAATTCAAATGGGAATTGTTAAGCAGTTGTGGATTGAAATCCTATTCTGGTAATTCTTCGTTCGCATGCTCGTATTAGTACAGTTATGTAGTAGATACGATATACTCAGATATATCTAGAGGGCAAGTACATTCGTCTACTAATCACTATATATCTCAATCCACGTATGGTAGTTATGCGAAGGGGCGAACCAAGCGTACCATGGTTGATCAGACCGTAGTACACTAATTCTGAAATGTATTAGTGTGTTAACCCACTAATGATCAAGCTCGATAGAAGAGTAAGCTTGCAAAACTAGGCTATATTAGCAGCATAAGTCAAGGTAGTACAACAAATATAAGTACGCTAGATGATGATGAAAGGAGGTACAGATTAATTCAAGTTCACAAAAATAAAACAAAGTAAGCAATAATAAATAAAGACTACACAATCTCTACAGTTATCATACAACCTCCTTGTCTAAGTCGCTAGTCGACCCAATAGGGGCAAGGACCTCTAAATTCTACAGTCTGAATAAATACTATCTTCTTATGCAAGTCTAAAGTTGTGTCATCCTAGTTTACTTCATCAATGGGTCAATAGGACTAGGTGGTACTATGTTGTGAGGCATACTACCCAACTTAAAATAATAAACTAATACTGAAATCGTCTTAAGGATACCGTGTAAACTCTTGTTAAGGTCTACGATAAGGGGTCTTGGTACCTATTAGGGTATCCTCCTATATTACCTAGGTCGTGGTCGTCTTAAGCCTCAGTCTTAGTGCTTATAGAACAAGTGTCGATAGTAAGAATAGAAGAGTTACTGGCCGTCAAGGGTAAGGGATCTAACTTGTATCGAGGTGGGGGTACTAATTACTCGACTTAAAGCTAAGGGGTAATCAATAGGCCATAATTTACAATAATAACTTAAACCGTCAAGTTCTAATTACCAATCACCTAGAAAAATAAAAAATTTAGAGTAACAACCAAAATAAACAATAAGAGGCGCACAGGAATCAAGGCAGGATGCAAGTCAAGAAATTAATTCGAATCCGTTATAGATGTCAAGAACGATTCAAGTAAGTGGATGAGATCCAAAAACTTATCATATTCTTATTGCAAGCTTGCTCGGTCCCTAAGTTGAAACCAAAATAATTTAGTCGTTGACCTACATGGACCACCACAAAAACTATGTCACGCCCCAGTCCCAAAAATATCGAGGGACTAGACACGTGGTAATGGCCAGCAGCACACACCGATGGACAAACCTAATTTAATGGATCCATCGGGGCGTACTTAAGCTGTAATACAACAATAAGGGTCTAGATACTAATCTCATCCACAGAAATGAATACAACAATATCAGAATCATAAAGCAAGATCAATCTCAATATAACATAAACTCGGAAAATCACCTGATAATGAGTCTGATACATCTGTCAAGATACATCTGTCAAGATACAAAAATAAAGATAACCACAGCAACTACTGTGTATGGGTAAAGCCTATACCCAAAAGATACCCTAGGTGATCACCCGTCTACTGGATCTGGTACTACTCCAGTGCCTGCTCCTGCTAATGCTCCTGCACTGTATACCTCGGGATAGATCTCGTCTGCTAATCCTGGGGACATAATCCGGATCCAGGTCCTCAGTGGGACGTAACAAGATACAAAAAATACAAGCCAAAAGTACAGTAAATGAACATGCAAGATAGACAAGAAAATAAACATAAGAGAAGCAAATAAGACACAAGAAATTACTTCATCTAAGACGGTGGCACGCCGATGATGCTATCAAACATGACTACAAGCAAATTGGGGTAACCGCAACTCAATGGGAGATCACGGTCCTATAGAAAGTAGGCCAATGGGGACTCCCAATCTATAGTATGGCTCTTTCGCAGCCCAATGGGAGCTCACGAATGAGGTAGTCAAATGAACAAGTCTCTATCGCAGCACAATGGGTACTCATAATCGAGAATGCTCAAGTATAGTCAATGCCTAATAACGATCATCTAGGAACTAAAGAAACCAATCGAGTCAACTCAAGAAAAGGTAGAGTAAACATATACCATCACAATATGACTATGAAACAAATAGTGATACATGGAAAAGAGCAATTATGTACATGCACGTAAAACGAGAAAATAAGACTAGAGCAGCAGGAACAAATCAAATATGAAAAAACGCATCAAGAAACTATATACGACAAGAAAATAACAACTGAAAAGGAAAGCATGCAAATAATGTACAAGAGTTGGCAAGGTATCTTGCACGACAATGTATAAATAAGTCAAGGAAATAAGTAGCAAAATTGCAGGATTTGGCAAGGTATACTTGCCTGGGGTTCGAATACCAACAATTGTCCCTGTGTCAGTGGATCCTGCAGGTACTCCTCCAAAGGCTGTAATAAACATCACCAACAGTCTCAGAAAATATCAAATAGCTAGAAACGCATGTCCTTAAGTCCAATTTGGACACAGGGGCAAAAAATGACAGTTTCTGGTCAAAGCGGGGTCCACATGTGGGCCGCTTTGCACCGAAAAATGCGTCAGGGTCAAAGGTCTCCAAATTTGTCAAACTTAGTATCAACAAGTCCAGAACAATGATACGAACCCAACGGAACTTCCAGAATTGGATTCTGATGAGCCGATCACAAAATTGCCCGTCAAGTGGAGCTTGTAGGGCCCACGATACGTGATTTTGTCAACGTTCTCAGAATCGAACCCAACTTGGGTCATAGGACCAGCGTATTGCTACGATTCCGATGGTGTAAGTTTTGTTTCGATCTGACATGTGTACACAAAGTTACAACGTATTCCAGAATAAGCGGATACGGGGCGTTGTCGGCGGATACGCGTTGTTTTCGGTGTGCACGCACATCCAAATCAACTTCTGTAAAATTTTGCACGTCCGTATCAACGGCGCGCACGTTTCGGTAAAGACCGCGTGCGACCAAGTCATCCCGTTTGGCGGGGCGCACTCAGTTCCGGGGTGAAATAGGGCGTTGGTTTTCCTGTTTTTGGATCGCGGTTCGCGATCGCCACAGGACGCGACGTACCGAGCGGGTTGCACGGGCATCGAGGGGGTCACACAGCCTACGCATCACAACTGACGGAACAAAAAATGGGGCAACGAGGAGAGAGAACGGATTACCTGAACAGGGCTACGTGGGAACCAAAATTCCCGTATCCGGGTCCTGTGTTGTGTCCTGGTCGACCGTGTCCGGGTTCTGTTGTGTCCTGTCCGCTGTGTCCGTCTAGGTTAGGGTTAGGTTCCAGGTGAAGGCGAGTCGGGGAGAGGGGAGTTATGTCGTGGTGGAGGGCTGTAAGAGTTCAGGCGGTGGGTGACGATCGGGCTGGGGCGGAGGAGATCCTGGTAGGCGGCTGTGGGGGTGACGGTGAGGAGAGGGCAGAGCTGGGCGGTCGAGGGAAAATAGCGTTAGGGTTCAGGGGGTCGGAGCTAGAGGTTTCGTCGTGGTCGGGGTCGGAGAAGACGGAGGAGATGGTGGAGATGGGTTGTCGGGGACGACGAGGCAGAGAAAGGTGGAGGAAAGTTCGTCGGTGGAAGGAGGAATCGGGGAAGGAGGAGATCGACGGGGAGATCGAGTCGGGGTCGACAGCTGGGGTGGTAATGGTGGTGGTGTTGGGCTTTAGGGAGAAGGGCGGCTAGGGCGTCGGGGTGGCTAGGGGGCGGAGCAGCCGGAGACGGCGGGCGGAGGAGAGGGAGAGATAGGATTTCGGCATCCGGCGGAGCGGAGATATTTATAGGGTTGTCGGAACAGTGTTCCGACTAGAATTAGGGTTAGGGTTCAGATTAGGATTTGGGCTACGGGTCCGGGTCCGCGGGTCAGTTTCAACGTGAATCCGGCCCGACCCGCTAGCGCTTAAGTGCGGGTTTGGGTCTGCGGGTTTCGGGTCGGGTTTAGATCCGACCCGACCCGATAAGGTTGGGTTTGGTTCAGCTGAACTGGGTCTGGGTTGGTTTGGGTTGGTCTGGTTCAATTGAACCGGGTTTATTTTTAGGGTTTAATTACGACTTGGTTTTTAGGGCTTTAAAAATGCTTCTGGGGTCCAATAAATTCACAAAAAATTACCCTATGTCCAGTTTCCCATTTTATACCATAAAATATTATTTCTATACTATTTTAATATTAATTAACATTATTTAAAAATTATCTAAATTCCAAATACCTTAGTTTTAATTACAAAAAAACCTAGAAATTACAAAAAAAATGTGAAAAATCCAAATTAGAAATTTTTGAAAAATTAGGGGGGTACACTTGGAAGCTCGGCTGCTTCCAATTGGTGTTGAGTGTTTGTGAGCCACTCATGAACTTCAGTGGGCTCCTCCTTGCCTGAAAAGGTACGGGGCTTCAGTTGGCAAAAATCGGTGATAGAGCCCGTCGATGGCCATCGTGCTGGTAGGTTCGCCTGCTCCAATGTGGTTACTAGGCTGTTCCTCAAGTTCTTCGCCTCGTAACGCAGAGCCTCTTGTTGAATCTGTTGTTGGGCTTGCATCATTGCGTAGATCATTTGAAATATCTGCTCTCCGTCCATAGGCTGCCCTTGTGGAAAAATAGGCATCAGTGGAGTAAACTGTGGTGGTGGTGGAATGTTGTCTCACCGGAATCTAGAGGCATGATGATTTGCTTGACTGCTTTGTTGTGCTGATTGACCTCCACCCACTGGTGTTACTCCATCATCGTAGGTGACAACTGTCTCTTGTGGTGTTCCTGCGGGAGTCTCATCGCTTGCTGGTGGATCCATTACTCTGCATCCAAAATAAACTATAAGAGGCACACAAAGGAATCAAGGCATGATGCAAGTCAAGAAATTAATGCAAATCCGATATAGAGATCAAGAACGATTCAATCAAGTGGATGAGATCCTAAAACTTATCATATCCTTGTCGCAGGTTTGCTCGATTCCTTAGTTGAAACCAAAATAATTTAGTCGTTGACCTGCATGGGCCACCAAAAAAACCATGTCATGTCCTAGTCCCAAAATATCGACGGACTAGACATGTGGCAATGGCCAGCAGCATACACCAATGGGCAAACCCAATTTAATGGACCCATTAGAGTGTACTTAAGCTGTAAAACAATAATAAAGGTCTATGATATTAATCTCATCCATAGAAGATAAATACAATCAATATTAGAATAATCAAGATAAAATAATGATCAACAAGTCTCAATAAAAGTCTCATGGAACAACCCGATAATGAGTTTGATACAACAGTTCAATAAACAGGAAATAAGAGTCTTATAACAGAAACAACTGAGTATAGTCTCGGGGAACAATTCTGGTGTGCACGCACATCCAAATCAACTTCTGCAAAATCCCACACGTTCGTTTTGACAATGCGCACCTTTCGGTGAAATTCGCACACGACCAAGTTGCCTCGTTTAGTGGGGCGCACCCAATTCCGAGAAAATTTAGGTTTGTTAAAGACCAAGTTTTTGGTAAATTTTACCCGCAAAATAATTACAATCTACAACACAATAAATTAAACTAAAATAGGATTTTAAAACTTGGTTATATGGTCTAAATTACTGTTCAAGTAAATTTTAGAAA
This sequence comes from Iris macrosiphon, assembly GCA_036927795.1. Classification (NCBI taxonomy): domain Eukaryota; kingdom Viridiplantae; phylum Streptophyta; class Magnoliopsida; order Asparagales; family Iridaceae; genus Iris; species Iris macrosiphon. Next base: position 80,696,267 of record JAYESA010000006.1, read on the forward strand.
TAATTAACAGGTTGCACGCAAAACGGTCGTAAACTTGTGAGTTCGGGACCAATTTCTGATTTTCAGAAGTGGAGGTTTTTTTTTATTTTTGTGTCGCAGTTTACGACCGACAAAGGATGCGATACCCCAAACTATTTATACGGGGTTCGAGAGGGTCACGAGGTCTACGCATAGGATTCGACAGAACAAAAATTAGATCAATGTACAGGGAGATACGAGACTGGGAAGGGGCATACCTTACTGTTGATTTTTCCGTGACAGGGGCGGTGGTGTGCACGGTGGCGGCGACGGCGTTTGCTGAGCTGCTGCTGGCTGTGGTGGCTAATGGCAAGCTCGGTGTTCGTCGGAGGTCGGAAGGTCAAGGTCGGGCTCGCGTTGGCTGGCGACGGAGGATGGTCGGTGATGGCGGTGATGGAGTGGTGGTGGCAACGGTGGTTGTGAAGGGGGTGATCAATTTTATAGTGGAGGGCGGGGAGGTGGGCGGTTATTCGGTCGACGGGGAGTGTCACGCCCCAGTCCCAAAATACCGAGGGACTGGACACGTGGCAATGGCCAGCAGCACGCACCGATGGACAACCCAATTTAATGGATCCATCAGGGCATGCTTAAGCTGTAGTCTAACAGGAAATAGAACAATTATTACAAGTCTCAGCTTATTCTAATCTCATCCACAACAGAAAATCACAGAGTAAATGTCAGAAATAATGCGATAGAATAATTAAGCAAATCTCAAATAAGTGTCTCGGGGAACAACCCGAGAATATGTCTGGTACATCATTGCAATAGACAGGAAATAAAGGAACTAAAAATAGAACAGAAATAACTGACTATATAAAGCCAATGCTCAGGAGAAATCCTCTGGTGCGATCTCGTCCTCAGGTCCTGGTACAGCTCCTGGAAGTACTCCGGTACAGTGTATCTCTGGATGGATCTCTTCGGCTATACCTGGGAACATAGTCCATTCCAGGTCCTCAGGGGACATAACAAGGTACAGAAAATACAAGACATAATAATGCAGTGAAATAGTCAATGAAATAAACAGGGTAATTATGTAACCATCTATGTGAAATACAGGTGAGAACATCATCAGTACTCAGGCTGAGACTACTACAAGCTCTGTGTAGGGGAGCCGGTAGCAGCGATATCATGTAGTTGTCTAGCTCGGAGAGAGACTGAGACGCCGGCATAATATAGTCAACCTGTAGCCTGTGTGTCTCTCCAGCAATAAATGGAACAATAGGGAAATAATAAATAACCAGCTAAGTGATATGCAAGATGAGAACAGCACTAGAACTCAGGCTGAAACCACTACAAGCTCGGTGTCGGGGAGCCGGTAGCAGTGATATCATGTAGTCATCTAGCTCAGCGAAAGACTGAGATGCCGGAATAATTTAAAATCAACCTGTAGCCTGTGTGTCTCTCCCTACCCAATGTAATCATACGTCTCATGTCCATGTGGCCCCATGTCCATGTCACGTAAGATCATATCTAATGCAACAAGTCATATAGTATCTAGGAACATAATGTCAATGTCAAGTCCTGTATCCTATACAGAATCACCACGAATATCTCAAGAAGATCCTGTTCATAAATAGTATCAAGTGTCCTGGGTTATAATGTACTTGATAGGACAAGTACGAGAAAGATGGGGTCTCGGTATCCAAGTCTAGATGACAATACACAACGCCGCGTACGGTATTGGCACCCGACTATGAATCGGACGCTAAGTAAAGTCGCACGGTCCTAGGTCAAGCATGAACCACAATATATATATATATATATATATATATATATATATATATATATATATATATATATATATAAGCCAAGGAAATAAGTAACCAAGACTGCAAGTTTGGCGAGGTACACTGGCCTGTGGTTCTGGTTCCAATTGCGGCTCTGACTTCAGCTGGACTTGTAGGCGGTACTCTGGTTGCTGAAATAAACATCACCATCAGATCCAAAAAATATCAATCAGCTAGAAATGCCTGTCCTTGAGTCCAATTTAGAGACAAGGACAAAAACGACAATTTTGGGTCAAAAAGGGGTCCACATGTGGGCCCAATTTGCACCGAAAAACGTGTCAGGGTCAAAGGCCTCCAAAATAGTCCAACTTAGTGTCAACAGGTCAGGAACGATGATACGAACCCAACAGAACTTCCAGAATTGGATTCCGATGAGCCGATCAAAAATTGCCCGTCGAGTGGAACCTATAGGGCCCACGACACGCGATTTCGTCAACGTTCTCAAAATCGAACCAAACTTGGGTCACAGGACCAGCGTATCGCTACGATCCCGATGGCGCAAGTTTCGTTTCGATCCGACATGTGTACACAAAGTTAGGGCACGTTCCAAAAAGGGCGGATACGGGACGGTGTCCGCGGATACGCGTTGATTCCGGTGTGCACGCACACCCGAATCGACTTCTGCGAAATCCCACACGTCCGTATCAACGACGCACACGTCTCTATGAAGACCGTGCTC